>CM065418.1:28646166-29329500 GCA_033060865.1 Dorcus hopei | reverse complement strand
ACGAGTCTGATTTAGAAGAAAGCGATCAAAACAAATGTGTAATTTTGCACAATGAGTTGAAACTGTAACAATCAGTCCCTGTGGTTAGAGTAGACAAACGATTCGAAGAATATACTTCGATTTGCAAACCTTGGTATCCGCAAATGGACACAGTTGTGGGCGTACTAAGAAAAAAACAAACGGAATAGAGATAAGGCACCCCCTCTACCGGTAAATACATTATCATTCGGAAGCTATGCGCGAGACGGAAATATTTTGTCTTTGACTGTTGCGTGTGTTGTCATTTTACCTCTATTAGAGACGCCAGATAGATTACATAAATAATGTGAACTGTGTTTAAATCTCGTCGCGATTTTCCAACATTCGATAAGTCGAAAAGCAATTCATTTGCCTAGAGGAACATCAAACTCTAACAAAAGCTTTAAATGTACAGAATACCGTTTCTTCTCTCCTCGAATTATTTTGACTGCATTGTGTGTGATTTTATGACTGCGCTTTGATTTTTGAATCACTTTCTCACTTACGTCGTGGTATCTAGAGGAGAAAAGTGTCCTTATGAAATTAATCATATTAAAAGTATAGATTTCTTTAATCATTTAGTTTCAATTCCGTCCGGTCAGTTGGTTTCATAATAGGGCGTTCCGTTTGAAATAAAAAAGTTGTGCCCAGCACCACAGATTTGATTCACTCTGTATAGATGAAAATAATTTTATGTTATAGACCTCCTCAATTAAAAATTAAAACGTGTTGAAATTTTTTTTATTTCTTCAGTAGTTACCGAGATATTGCCCTTCAATTTGCACAGTTGAATTTCTTTTACACACAAATTAGATTTTTTATTTATTATCAGTAATTTTTATTTTTCGATTTACATGCTAGTTTTTACTGGATTTTTAAATGACCTGCTGTATTTTTTTAATTTTTGTTTTTAAAGTATTGGTATTGCGAAGATATTGGCCGCTCGCGAAAGCATATAACTTGGTGGCGTCATCTGTATGAATTTGCATTAATTATATTTTCAAGAGCCAAGAGTAAAATTCTGCTGTGCTTCTTTCCTTATTTTTGCAACTTTTTCTTGTAACAATCTTGAACTTAATTAATTTTGCGTATAATACCTAATAACAGAAACTTCCGCATTACAGGCCAGAATCCAGCAATAGGTGGCGCCATCTGTAGGAATTTCTTTGGGAATTTCTCGTCAAGTCATGGCCAACTCCATTAACATTCACTGACGTGTATGTATGGCCGTTTCAATTCGTCTTTTAAAAATTTTGACGGTACTCCACTCAGCGCCTCTTGTGAGTTTTTAAGTAATTGCAGTTGCCATTACGTTACTGTCAGTAGTTCTGTAGTATCTTTAATAGAGAGCGCTGAGGGGAGTACTCCACGGCATGCTTTCCGGAACCGATTTTTAGGCGAATTGACACGGCCATACATACACGTCAGTGAATGTTAATGTTGCTGGCCATGGTCAAGTACAGTTTTAAGCGCGACGAATAAAATACTGTCCTGCTCATTCCATTTTTTTTAATATCCTTCTACTTTGTATTTTATTTTTTCATAATATGTACTTATCTGTAAATGGAGAGTTTTGTAATTCAGTTCATATTTTTTAAACCTACTTCTAACGTTAATGTGATTCAAATAATTAACTTCCTTTACTAAATCATTTAAAATAGAAAAAATGTTTGCGCTTTGTTCATAATAATAAATGCTAAGCAGTGAAAGGCATTGTGCCTAACACTTGTACGTTTTCTGGTAAAAATTGTCTCACCGAGCGGAAGCTGCTCGCGACCGTACTTCCTCAGAGATCACGGATCTAACATACTTTTCTTTGTCTCGTGCTGCTTTAAGGAATAACCGAAAAGCGAGACAAAATTATTGAACACCTGCTTCAAGCAGCTACCACGAGTTTGCGGCTCTAAAACCAATACAGTTTTGTTTCAAATATTTTTTTTACAATATAAAAGTTCAACAACATTTCATAAATAATTTTGCAATTTGAAAAATAAAATTCTCCAATTTCGTAGTTTTTCATTGCCTCGTTTCAATCATTGTGAATTAAAAAATCCGTTTGAAAAGATTTTCTTTTGAGACTCCTGAATTATGACCATAGGTAATATTAGGTCTGTTCGATAGCTCTGCACTTTCTACACTTTTAACGCCTTTACTCTATTTTTCTCACTCCTACTTATGTTATATACATCGCACTCTCTCAGGAGCGGTTGGTGCAAAAAGTGTAGAAAAGTGCAGAGCTATCGAACAAACCTAGTATGACTGAACCTTCTGACACTACCAAGAAAAAAAAACCCTACCGATAACACTGGAAATTTACCGTGAGGTACAAGTTATTTTTTTTATTCAACTGTTTAGTTCAGTTCTTTTTTAACATAGTCGTACATTTCCAGGTTTAATCGATAATCGATGCTACTTAGAGAATGGTGCGTCCTCCGAAAGCTTCTTCGTGTCCGAAGACCTACCCGTCGGTTCGACCCTCGGGCAGGTTCGAATCCACGGCGACCCGAGACCCGGCGGGTCAATCGCCCTGCGCCTCCAAGAAACCGACAGCCCCGTTTCAATCCCGCCCGGCTCCAAAAACTTGACCCTCCGCGGTCGACTTGACAAAGAGGGGGTCGACGGCCCCTCGTCGGTCTTCGTGAACCTAATTTGCGAGCGGTTACGAACCCCAGACCCGGGCTTCGTGATCCCAATCAACATAAGAGTCACGGACGCCAATGATAACGCCCCCGTCTTCATCAACGCCCCCTACGAGCTGAATATTTCGGAGGTGACGGTGGTTGGGACGAGGGTGCTCCAAGGGGTGCACGCCATAGACTTGGACCAACAAGGGCCGTTCTCCAGCGTGCGTTATTCCGTCCTCCCCGGACCCCACTCTGGCTTTTTTGAGTTCGAAAACGAGTTGGAAGGCAACTTGGTTTTGAGGAAGCCCCTGGATTACGAGAGCCTGAAGAGCTTCGTCGTTGACATCCGCGCGCAGGATCACGGGGAACCCCCTAAGAGCGCAGACACCACCTTGACCGTTCACATAGTAGACGCGGATGATCAAAACCCCAAGTTTTTAAGCGACAGGTACACTTCATTCCTCCCGGAAGGGCCGAAGAGGGGCGACGTCTTGGATGTTAAACCCAGTGGTATTAGAGCCATCGATCAAGATTTGGGGATAAACGCGGCGGTGTTTTATGCCTTCAACGGGATTGGTGGTGATTATTCGCTTTTTAATTTGGATCGAAACACCGCGAGGGTTACTCTGGGGAAAGACATCGGAGACGGCGACTTGCTCCATCCGGCCACTTTGGTGGTGAGGGCCACCCAGCAGGATAACGCAGATCGCTATGCTCTGGTGACGCTGACCGTTTCGAGGAAAACTGCGAGGCGGTTGAAGTTTTTGAAGCGCGTCTTCAACTTGGGGGTGTCCGAGTCTGTGCCGATCGGAACTACCGTCGGCACTTTCTCCACGAATATGCCGGGCAAGGCCCTGCGTTATTTCGTTTCGGAACAATCTGTGCTCAAGGTGTTCAGCATCAACCCCCATGGGCAAGTGGATTTGAGGAAGTGCCTTGACTATGAAGAAAAAAGCCACTACGTGTTTAAGATTTTTGCTACAGACGGCGTTTGGGTAAGTGGTTGTCTTACTATGTGCCCTCTTCATTTCCTTTTGTTGCCATCAACCCCTCATCCATCAGACAAAATTATTTATAAAAATTCCACAATTAATTTTTCTTTTGGTAAAGACCACGGTTTATTTTTCTAAATTATTCATTGTCCAAAAAATTTTGACTTTTATATTCAAGAGACAATCTGACGCCGGCTGGTGTCGACGAATCATTACAATATATTAAAAAAAAAAGTAACAAAAATTTGGTTTGTGTTTCAAACTATAGTTAATAGTTAATAGAAATTCGTAGAGATGGCACCACCGAGCTCTATGTTTTCCTGAAATTTAAAATTAAATTTAAATAAGCGAAGTTTATTGGTGAATGTGCAAGTACAAAAAAATTGACCAGGAAAAGGAAACAATTTGATGAATATTAAAAAGAATATTATCAAACATCTTCGTGCTTCAAAATATAGTTAATGGAAATGCGTATAGATGGCGCCACTGAGCTGTAGGCTTCCACGAAAATTGAAATTAATAGGATTTTTTCGCGAGTAACCGTTGAACTGACGAACACAACGGTTACTGTTACCGCTTCATTTTCTTGACAGCGATTATCAAGGGGAAGGTGTTATGACGTATGTGAACAACGTCATCATTTGTGACCGTGTTATTGAATCAGTAACACAGCTCTCGACGTGTGTAACGAAAAGCGGTTATAAAAGTGAGGCTAGGACCGTGTTTGCTGTTTGTTGTATTGACATGTGTGGATATATTATGCTTAGGTAGTATTTACAAATCCGAAAAAAACTTATTAAGAATAATTCATATTGTTTTTGTTTCATGCATTAATGTCCCAATTGTAATAAATTCTACGAAATAAGTTTCAGTGTCATATAAGATTAGTTTCACTTATGTTCACAATTGCAAAATCAATTTATTTTCATTTGCTATGAATCATTCAAATTTAGTACTTAGGAGATTCAAATATGTTTTCGCGGTAATAGATAACCGTTACTTCATCAGCTGATAGGTGGGGGACTAACCGTTTATAACCGCTATATCTTAACACGGTTAGTCGCGAAAAAATCCTATAAGTAAAGAAAGAAACGAAGTTTGTTGTTGGATATTCTAGTTTAAAACATTTTTTTGGCAAAGAAACAAATTGAAAAATATTTAAAAAAAAAACATCCAAAATTTAGTTAATAGGAATTCGTACAGATGGCGCCACCAAACGATATGGTTTCATGAAATTTGAAATTAAGCAAAACGATATTAATTTATTGGTGGATTTAAATTTGACCGAAAAGCGTCACATCACTATATCGTTGGAGAAATCAAGATAAATTGATTATGCTGTATACACCTGATTATTTTATAAGTAAGAATATACCGTGCGACCATAAAATACATATACAGTTGCTTGTTTCGAAATACCATGGCCAACTCCATTAACATTCACTGACGTGTATGTATGGTCGTTTCAATTCGACTTTTAAAAATTTTGACGGTACTCCACTCAGCGCCTCTTGTGAGTTTTTAAGTAATTGCAGATGTCATTAAGTTACTGTCAGTAGTTCTGTAGTATCTTTAATAGGGAGCGCTGAGTGGAGTACTCCATGGCATGCTTTCCGGAACCGAATTTTAGGCGAATTGACACGGCCATACATACACGTCAGTGAATGTTAATGTTGCTGGCCATGGTATTTTAGGCGAATTGACACGGCCATACATACACGTCAGTGAATGTTAATGTTGCTGGCCATGGTATTTCCATGGCCAGCAACATTAACATTCACTGACGTGTATGTATGGCCGTGTCAATTCGCCTAAAAATCGGTTCCGGAAAGCATGCCGTGGAGTACTCCCCTCAGCGCTCTCTATTAAAGATACTACAGAACTACTGACAGTAACTTAATGACAACTGCAATTACTTAAAAACTCACAAGAGGCGCTGAGTGGAGTACCGTCAAAATTTTTAAAAGTCGAATTGAAACGACCATACATACACGTCAGTGAATGTTAATGGAGTTGGCCATGGTATTTCGAAACAAGCAACTGTATATGTATTTTATGGTCGCACGGTATATTCTTACTTATAAAATAATCAGGTGTATACAGCATAATCAATTTATCTTGATTTCTCCAACGATATAGTGATGTGACGCTTTTCGGTCAAATTTAAATCCACCAATAAATTAATATCGTTTTGCTTAATTTCAAATTTCATGAAACCATATCGTTTGGTGGCGCCATCTGTACGAATTCCTATTAACTAAATTTTGGATGTTTTTTTTTTTAAATATTTTTCAATTTGTTTCTTTGCCAAAAAAATGTTTTAAACTAGAATATCCAACAACAAACTTCGTTTCTTTCTTTACTTATAGGATTTTTTCGCGACTAACCGTGTTAAGATATAGCGATATAATGTTGCTGGCCATGGTATTTCCATGGCCAGCAACATTAACATTCACTGACGTGTATGTATGGCCGTGTCAATTCGCCTAAAAATCGGTTCCGGAAAGCATGCCGTGGAGTACTCCCCTCAGCGCTCTCTATTAAAGATACTACAGAACTACTGATAGTAACGTAATGGCAACTGCAATTACTTAAAAACTCACAAGAGGCGCTGAGTGGAGTACCCGTCAAATTTTTAAAAGTCAAATTGAAACGGCCATACATACACGTCAGTGAATGTTAATGGAGTTGGCCATGGGAAATACATATACAGTTAATAGAAATTCGTACAGATGGCGCTACCGAGCTCTATATTTTCGTGGAATTTGAAATTAAATTTAAAAGAAACTAAATTTATTAGTGGATATGCAGGTATAAAAAATTTGACCAGAAGGACGAAACAATTTGGAGAATATTAAAAAAAATTCTTGCTTCGAAGTATAGTTAATAGAAATGTGTATGGATGGCGCCACCGAGCCATGTGCTTTCACGGAAATTGAAATTAAGTAAAGAGAGAAACGAAGTTTGTTGGTGGATATCCAGGTTTAAAAAGTTGTGGGCAAAGAAACAAATTGAAAAATATTTTTGAAAAAAATTGTCAAAAATTTAGTTAATAGGAATTCGTACAGATGGCGCCACCAAGCGGTAAGGTTTCATGAAATTTGAAATTAAGCAAAACGATATTTATTGGCGGATTTAAGTCTGACCAGAAAAGCGAAAAATAGAAGAAATTATCAAAAATTTGGAAAGAAGCACACGAGAGGACTTTGCTTCTCGTGCTTCTTCAAAATGTAGTTAATAGAAATTCGTACAGATGGCGCCACCAAGCCGTTTGCTTTCATGAAATTTGAAACGAAATTTATTAGAGGGCAAGCGAATTTAAGAAATTTCGACCAAAGAAACGAAGCAAGTTGAAAAATATTAAAAAGTAAAGGAAACTGTCAAAAATTTAGTCAATAGGAATCCGTACAGATGGCGCCACCAAGCATATGCTTTCATGAAATTTGCAATGAAGTAAAAATAAACGAAGTTTATTGGTGGATAAGCTAGTTTAGGAAACTTTGACCAAAAAAAAAAAGTTGAAAAAGTTGAAAAAAAAATTATCAATAATTTAGTCAATAGAAGGTCGTACAGATGGCGCCACTAAGCTAGTTGCTTTTTATGAAATTTGAAATTAAGAAGCGCAAGAGGACCTAGCTTCTCGTGCTTCAAAATATAGTTAATAGAAATTCGTACAGATGGCGCCACCAAGCTAGATGTTTTTTAATGAAATTTGGAATTAAGTCAAAACTTGTTTAATTCCAAATTCTTATCTGTTTATTTGTGGATGCACAAATTTGAAAATTTTTATACGAATTAAAAAAAAAAAATTGACCGGAAAATCGAAACAAGTTGAAAAATATTAAAAAATAAATCATAAAAAAAAATTGGAAAGAAGCACTCAAGGAAGTCATTCGAAACATAGTTAATAGAAAGTCGTACAGATGGCGCCACTAAGCTAGATGTTTTTTATGATATTTGAAATTAAGTTAAAAAAATGTTTATTTGTGGATGCGCAAATTAAATTTTTTTATTAAAAAATATGAAAAAAATAAATTATACAAGAAAAATATTGGAAAAGAGCACGAATTCTTTTTTAGTGCTTCAAAACATAGTTAACAGAAAATCGTACAGATGGCGCCAAGAAGCTCTATGTTTTTACTTTAAATGAAATTTGAAATTATTGTTGGATACACAAGTTAAAAGAATATATGTATACATACAAGTTTTAAAAAATTTGCAGAGAAAAACGAAATCAGTTGAAAAATGTTTTTAAAAAAATTGTAAAAAATTTGGAAAGAAAAAAGAGAGGATTTCACATTTCGCGCTTCAAAACATAGGTGGCGCCACCAAGCTATGTATTTGCTTTCATGAAATTTGAAGTGAAGTAAAACAAATGAAGTTTATTGGTGGATATGCTAGTTTAGGAAATTTTGACTAAAAAAAAAAAATGACTTGAAAATGTTGAAAAATATTTTTTGAAAATTATGAAAAATTTAGTACACCTATAGAAATTTGTACAGATGGCGCCACCAAGCTAGATGTTTTTTAATGAAATTTGGAATTAAGTAAAAACTTGTTTTGTTTTTGCTTAATTCCAAATTCTTATCTGTTTATTTGTGGATGCACAATTTTGAACATTTTTATACGAATTAAAAAAAAAAATTGACCAGAAAATCGAAACAAGTTGAAAAATATTAAAAAGTAAATCATAAAAAAAAATTGGAAAGAAGCACGCAAGGAAGTCATTCGAAACATAGTTGATAGAAATTCGTACAGATGGCGCCACCATGTTCTATGCTTTCACGAAATTTGAAATTAAATAAAACAAGGTGACGTTTATTGTTGGATACGCAAGTTTAAAAAAAAATATATACAAGTTTCAAAAAATTTGCGCAGTTGAAAAATGTTTTTAAAAAAATTGTAAAAAACTCGGAAAGGAAAATGAGAGGATTTCACATTCCGCGCTTCAAAACATAGTTAATAGAAATTCGTACAGATGGCGCCAAGAAGCTCTATGTTTTGACTTTAAATGAAATTTTAAATTAAGCGATTACAAACATCTGATTTACGATTGTGCATTTGTTTCCTCTTCCAGAACGACTCCACCGTGGTAAACATTTCGGTGATCGACGTGAACGAATGGGAACCGCGCTTTCGCCATCCGCATTACGAGTTCTTCGTCGGCGGTGAAGAACAAGACGCGAAAGACTTCGTTGGCCTCATCGAAGTGGCCGACGGTGACAAGGACGACTACTTGACCCTCACCCTTTTCGGAATGAACGCCTCCATCTTCGTGATAACCGCCAACGGCCAACTTCGACTGAAACAACCCGGCAAGTACTTCGGACTGGCCAGCTTAGCCGTCACGGCAACAGACAGCGGATCACCCCCCAGAAGAGCCTCGGTCCCAGTCACCGTTCACTTCCCCCAAAACCCAGACGCAAGCACCATATTTTCCGAGCAGAATCCGGGAGGCCACTTGATCCTGGCCGGACTTGGCGGAGTCTTGCTCATTTTCGCATTCATCGTGATCCTCCTCATAGCGTACATTTGCAGATCGTAAGTTTCCGTTGGGTTTAATTTGATGGTCTTGTTGGTAGAGTGAGGATGTTCCAGGAGGAAAAGGATGCCATCAGAGTTGCCCACGCCCCATCCGCTGCCGGAAAAGCCCCAGGCGAGTTCTTCTGCGACGGCAGAAAAAATTAGCAATCCGATGTTTTTAGACAGGATGAGATCGTCTGCGGCGGGAGGGATGGTACATGACGTCTCTAAATCCAGGATACCCAGTCCGAAGGTGTATCCGGCCCCTCAACCTCCGGTATGGTCAAACTCGTCGATCAGTGGAATGAAGAAGCTAAGTTGGGGAGATGATAAGGTGAAAAGTCCTCCACTGTCAACGCCGCCATTTTCGGGCCAGATTCAAAATTCCGTCCTTCCTTATTTAGAATACAGGGTCATACTCATCAAGCGGGTAAAAATAAGGGAAGGCGGAAAAAGTCCTTTGTTTTTACATGTATATATATATATATTTTTTAATTTGAATTTGGTTTGAAAATGGTGGTCATTGTCTTTACCCTCTTAATATGGATACTCTAATTACATCCTTCTCTCGACGTCATCTCATTTAAGTTATGGTAACGATTACGTCAATGAGATGGCGCTGAGTGGAAGAATTGAAAACGTCAATGCAACTTTTGTTTTAGACTGATATGGATAGCTCAGATAACAACATGGACTTACCGCCGAGGGTCACGGAAAACTCGAACCTCACGGTGTATTTTTGATAGTTTGACGTTAAGAGATTTATTACAATATTTTATGAATTTGTAAATTTTGGTAAATAAAAACGTAATCGTCCTCATTTCGTTTACAATTGAATGCGGGTGTCAGTGAAACCCAATTGAAAAGTGTCCCATTGGTTTTGACTGTCACTATACCTGAGTTAGTACCTTTATTAAAAAAAAAAAAACACTACTTCCCTACTTGACATATCCTGTATTCTTCCATTACATGTTTTATTATTTACAATTTTTGACCTTTGACAAGAACGCCTGAATTCGAAACGTTTTATTACTTACGTCTGTTGCCGTGTTGCCAGTTGCCATAAGGCGACGTATACATTAAAAAGAAATGAACATTTCAAGTAGCGACATCTTTTGATCGCTTTTTGACCTGACATTGCAAAACTTTTTTATTAAAAAGAAAGAAAACAACTATTGTCAGAATTGTCAAACACGAAAAAAAAAAGAAATTGTAAAAGTCGGTTATTTCGAAAAGGTGTCCCATTGGTTTTGACAAGATAGTCAATACTTTTGACTATCACTGTACTTTGCATTAAAAGAAAACATTTCTTATTACAATTTGACGTCTTTTTTACGGGAAATCTAAGTTTGCTTGTATTTAAAATAAAAGGAAACGTTCCGTTATTGTTGCTGGTATACCTACAGATAACGTGAAGAAATCTTGTTACATTGTTTTAGACTGTCACTTTAAAAAAAAATTGAAAAATTTCTGTACATTTCATCAAGTAACTCATAACTTAACGAGTTTTGTGGGGGGGGGACAAATAAACGAAACCTGCATTTTGATAAGGAAACGTTCCATTACTATTGTCTACCGCTATAATTTAACGGAGAAGGCTGCATTAAAAAGAAAAAGAATCAACCATCAACTGCAATAGCAAAACGAAAAGAAAGAATAAATTATTTGTCCAAGAAAAACAAATGACAACATACAAAACAAAATCGTCAAGAAATAAATGCAGAACTGAAGAAAAAACACCATTGAAAACCTAATAAAAAGAAAAAGCAGATGAAATCAATATTGCGGAACATTTTTTGAATCTCTGGAATTTATTACAAAAAAAAAACAATTGAAAACACAAGCATAAAGAAGAAAACAAAACAGTCAAAAAACAAAAGAAGAACGGATAAAATACAGAAGACGAAAAACGCAACTGAGAACATAAACAAAACAAAAATGAAGACGAGCTCAATAGTCGAATTCTTTTTTAATATTAGGAATTTAAAAAAAAACAAGAAATGAATCGTCCAAGAAAAACAATTGAAAATGTGAACAGGAAGAACAATACAAAACCGTCGAAAAACAAAAGGAGAACGAAGAAAATATTCGAAAAAATTAAAAAAAATTGGCAGTCTCGGAAAAGTGTTCCATTGGTTTTGACTGTTACTGTACTTAATCTTTTAAGTTGCTCTATTTCTATTTAAAAAAAAAATGACTAAAAGAAACAATTTTTTTACAAAAAAGAAAAAAAATTAAATCGGCAGTTTCGAAAAAATGTTTCGTTGGTTTTGACCGTCACTGTACTTAATCTTGTGAGTCGCTCAGTTTCTATTAAAAAAAAAAACTGACTGAAAAAAACAAATTTTTTGCTTTATTTTACAAAAAAAAAATTAAATCAACAGTCTCGAAAAAGTGTTCCATTGATATTGACTGTCACTGTACTTAATCTTTTAAGTCGCTCTTTTCTATTAAAAAAAATTGATTAAAAAAACAATTTTTTTTTACAAAAGAGAAAAAAATTAAATCGGCAGTTTAGAAAAAATGTTTCATTGGTTTTGACCGTCGCTGCACTTAATCTTGTGAGTCGCGTAGTTTCTATTAAAAAAAAATACTAACTGAAAAAACAAATTTTTTGCTTTATTTTACAAAAGAAAAATTAAATGGGCAGTCTCGACAAAGTGTTTCATTGGTTTTGACTGTCACTGTACTTAATCTCTTAAGCCGCTCAGTTTCTATTTAAAAAAAAAACTGACTAAAAAAACAATTTTTTTACTTTATTTTACAAAAAAAGTGATAAATCGGCAGTTTCAAAAAAGTGTTCCATTGCTTTTGACTGTTCCTGTACTTATATTTTTTAGTCGCTACTTAAATTTTTCAGTCGCTCAGTTTACATTAAAGAAAGGAAACTAACGATTTTTTTCTACATTTCTTTAAGACTTTTGATACTACAATTTATCGTTTTTTTTTTCTTGACAAGAACTTGAAGCCTCAATTTTTATCAGAAGAAAACGTTCCGTTACTTTTGTTTGTCGCCTATAGCTCAACTGGAAAGACCGAATTGAAAAAGAACAAAGAACAACCATTAATCAAAGCAGTAAGAAAGGACAACTTAAAGTTTTATTTTAGTTCATGAAATTTGTTTCTTAAATTAAAATCTAAGCAGGTACAGCAGGGGGCAAAAACCTTGCAACATTTTCCTTGAAATTTTTTTCAATTCAAATTTCTTTAGGCATTGCACTGCAAGCAACAACATTCTTGATGTAGCTATGTACATCATGGTGTATCAATATCAGAGAAGTGTGACCTGTGACCTGTCCATCGCATTTAGGGACATGTCCTACTTTTGTACTCAAAATTTTATGTCTGGCCGGGTTTTTTTGCCGTCCGGCATTTAAAAATGTCCGAATACCAAATGATATTTAATGTCTATTTTCCGTTTTTTCAACAAGAACTGCACGTGTTGTAACAGGCAAACTAGTAACAAGGGACAAAATACTTGACGACCGGAGAAGGTGACTGTGAAGTGGGGCTTGAGGTTTTAAACCGCTGTCGTATGAACGTTTCTTAACCTCAAGAGCCCAACTTTTAAGGCTGGTCTACACGCAACGACTTATCGAACGATTTGTCGAATCAGACAAATCGTATCAAGTAAGACGGAGCGTGTGGACCGCAAAACGTACGTCTAGCTTTACGTTTCGTGGTCCACACGCTCCGTCTTACTTGATACGATTTGTCTGATTCGACAAGTCGTTCGATAAGTCGTTGCGTGTAGACCAGCCTTTAGGCGCGCGCCACACCTGCGACTTCGCCGCTGCGGCCACGTCGCAAGTTTCGTTTTCTATGTTCTCTTAGGCTGCGCTCACACTGATGAAACGAAACGTTTTCGGATAAAAAACAGTTACTGTTTTAGCGTGTTTTAAACTTTACAGTAAGTGTTTTAGCATGTTTTAAACTGTTTTTTGTTTTGATATATCAGTGCAGGCACACACTGATTATTTAAAGCATTAAAAAATAAAAAACTCTTTTGTTTCATCAGTGTGAGCGCAGCCTTATGTGAGACATCAAACCAACGGTGTAACCAGTGTAAGAGACCATAGAAAACAAAATTTGCGACGGGCCGCTCACTTCAAACATCCCGAACCAATGCTGACATGCGTACAGTCACTAAATAAATACAGTACCGCAGTCCATATGCTTAATGTGTAAGATAAAGAAACCACGTTTTTGCACTAAAATGGCCGACTTTCCACTTTCGTTAATTTCAGTGACCACTTTCGTCAACTTTAGTTACCACTTTCGTCAATTCAGTGACCACTTTCGTCAACTTTAGTGACCATTTTCGTTTACAGTCACTAAATAAATACAGTACCGCAATCCATATGCTTAATGTGTAAGATAAAGAAACCACGTTTTTGCACTAAAATGGCCGACTTTCCACTTTCGTTAATTTCAGTGACCACTTTCGTCAACTTTAGTTACCACTTTCCTCAATTTAGTGACCACTTTCGTCAACTTTAGTTACCATTTTCGTTTACAGTCACTAATTAAATACAGTACCGCAATCCATATGCTTAATGTGTAAGATAAAGAAACCACGTTTTTGCACTAAAATGGCCGACTTTCCACTTTCGTTAATTTCAGTGACCACTTTCGTCAACTTTAGTTACCACTTTCGTCAATTCAGTGACCACTTTCGTCAACTTTAGTTACCACTTTCGTCAACTTTGGTGACCATTTTCGTTTACAGTCACTAAATAAATACAGTACCGCAATTCAAGCGCTTAATGTGGAAGACAAAGAAAACGTTTTTGCACTAAAATGACCGTCTCTTCTAGTTATTTTCTCTCCGGCAAACTTAACTGGTCGACATTTCTAGTGACTTTCTTTCCGGCAAGTTTAAATAGTTAAGTGTGTGATTTATAGCATTGGACACTTAAATTTCCCGCCAATATTTTGCACTAAAATGGCGGCTGATTGCGGTACTGTAATTATTTAGTGACAGTAGACATGCGCAGTAAAAATTTAATTTTGTTAAATTTAATTAGTTAAATACATCTTCTTTATGACATGTTTGCTATTTATTTGTTTTTTTTTGTTTCGTACCCTGCAACGTCATAGATTTGATTGAAACCCTAGTAGGACTGAATTTTAATAATTTCAAAAATGTCCACCTTTTTCTTGCGAAGTCCTCCTTTTTGTCATGAAATGTTCTCCTTTGCCAGCAAAGCCAGTGGTAACCATAATCGCATTCCAGCAAACTTCACGCGTGTTCTCGTCAGTTCTCCTCGGCTCTCGACGGTACGAAACGAAAGGACAGAAGCAGAAGTGAGCGCGAAATTTGAAAACCTCGAGAACTGCGAAGTATTTAAAGTGAAGGATTCGTTAGATAAGTAAATGGGATTGCTTTAATAGAAGCGATCAATCTATTAAAAACAGTTGAATCACGCTGTTTACACAAGGCGTGAAAGGCGATATTTTTTTTGAATTTGCCGACGGGTTTCCCCTTGAACGTAATCGCGTTTCACGAGTAAATGACACGTGATTACTATAATTTTCGAAATTAATAAACCAAATCTAACAAATCGGATAATTGCAAGGTACATTCGCTCCTTTATGTGCGAAACGGAAATGATGTGCTTTGTTGATTGTAATATACATCATATATTTGTACATATAAAATGCTTGAAAGGTGCATTTGGATTGGACAGAATGGTCAATGGTGAGTGCATGGTACTTCCTTAATTCGGAAGTTGTTTGCAAAAATCGGGCAAAATGAAGGTTCCATTGCAAAATGTAATTTTATTTATGTGTCTACACGCGTAAGTGCATTGTTCGTCTATTGTGCAATTTTAATTTCATTTCCTTTTCAAATAGATTTCTAGCAGAACCTCTTAATACTAATTCCTTTCCTGAGGGGTTCTTTTTCGGGGTTGCATCTTCTGCGTATCAGATAGAAGGCGGTTGGAATGCAGATGGTAAGTAATTTTCCTTTCACTTCTCTCATTTAATAAAAAAACAACAACAAATCAACACATATTTAGTATTTAGTTTTAATTTTGTCACCTTTTTGGAAGGATTAAAAACAGTTAAGCCGGCCATTCACGATCCTGCATGGCAGTCCGCACCGCAGGACAAAAGTAGCTCACAAACTATCCTGCAAGGTGTCCAGCGCCAGTACTTTTTTCACATTGGAAAAATGACAAACCTACGTGCTCTTCCTAAAAAGAAGAAAATAGCTATTTTGCTATGTTTCTTACTGTTATTGCAGAAAAATCAAAAGACAATATGAGAGAAGAAATTATTAAAGTTACGTAATTTGCTGTAATTTGGAGATTTAACATCCCACAAACACCTTTTTTCTTTATACATATCTATAAATTCGATTGTGCCCGCGTTATCCATCTTCAATAATTTGGCGGGTGACAATCTAACACCACTAAAATCACTAACTGCATACGCAACGGTAGGACGCCGGGCCATTCACACTGCTGCGCAGCAGACTGCAGCCGGTAGGCGGAGCCTGCCGGTCTGAGCAGGACGCATCGAGCATCCTGCGTTGTGTTGCCGGACGCAATGCAGTCTGTTGCAGCATTCACTATCCGATGTCATTTGGCGGACAGCAAGGCGGACTGCCATGCAGGATCGTGAATGGCCGGCTTTACAGTTATTAGTAGTAAGAGCTGGTATAAGGGGCGTGTTCTTTATTTCATCAATAAGCCCGCTTGATGGCATCAGTTCCATCAAGTCCGTTCTTTTATTGCTTGATGGATCACTCAGATTCATCAACAGTCGTTCTTTTATTCCAGTTAGTTGTAATCAGATGGCATCACAGATCCATCATTCGTTTCAGATGGTGGAACTGTTGGAAAGTTCGGTCTGGCGGGAAATGGTATACATTTGAAAGTTTACTTACTTCAGGGAAGATCATTTATTTTGCGGGTCTAACAAATGTTTTCGAAATTGAAAGAAATTCTTTCAAGTATCTTTATTTTTATTATTATTATTTAATTATCTTTTTTTGTGCAGAAAAGTGAAAGAAGTCACTTTTTTAATATCTCCACTCTTTAGAAAGTGAAATTTGTGTGTTTTTTTTTTAGAGAGATACGTATCTCTGAATAATCATTCGTGTATGTAATGTGAATTTATTTATTAATTAATACATTTTGCTGTAATCTGTCACCTAACCTACAAATAATTCGTCCGTTTACTCCTCCACAAATTTACGGTTTCAAACCTACATAAGGTTATTCAAACCGAGCTCTGAGCGCTTCAATAATTTTGAACCAGTTGCGTGTGTGACGTCACTATTGCAACACTAAAATGTATTTTGTGTCTACAAAACGGTCTGCAATCAATGATTTTAAGGACGTAAATAAAATATCTACTTTTTTGAGGTTAGAAAGAATTTCCAAAGGTCTGTTCGTTTGATCTGCACTTTTCTACACTTTTTGCACCAACCGCTCCCGAGAGAGTGAGATGTATATAATACAATGTATGTAGTAGTGAGAAAAGTAGAGTAAAGGAGTTAAAAGTGTAGGAAGTGCAGGACGAACGAACAAACCCCAAGAGAATTTCAGTTGAACGCAAAGCGTTCTTTTATTCGTAGTAAGGCTGGGACTTTTGTCAGATTCGGTATTCGAATATTCAATTGAAATTTTATTCGAATATTCGAATAATTCGAATAATTCGAATAAATTCGAATAATTCGAATAATTCGAATAATTCGAATGAATCGAATAATTCGAATGAATCGAATAATTCGAATAAATCGAATTAATTCGAATAATTCGAATAAATCGAATTAATTTAAATAATTGAAATAAATCGAATAAAAATTCGAATATTTAAATAAGTATTCGAATAATGAAATGGAAATTGTCCTGTACGGGCAAAATTTACATTAGCCGCGTTCGTAGAAAGCGCTCAAGTAGCATTCGTCTGTGATTGGCTTATTTCAAAGAAATTCAAAAAATCCACCAATCACAGATGAATGCTACTTGAGCGCTGGTTCTTACGAACGCGGCCATTGTATTTTGTCACTTTCATTTTAAACTTAATTTAAAGTATTTCCAAACATCACTTCTGGACAATATTTTGCGAATAAATGATGTGAGAAATACTATAACGTGTAGCTGCAGATCAGACTTCGTAAAAAAAGGGTCTAGATTCTTGTGTCAAAGATTGCAGGGATACCTTCTTCTGAGTGGCGCAAAACGATTTTATTAACTTTGTTTGTCGATAATGAAGGCAACTAGAAAAGTAGTTACAAAACATATTCGAAAAATCGGATTAAGTTAATATTCGAATGTTTGAATTTTTCAATTCACTGAATAATTAGAAAATTCGAATGATTTGAAAATTCGAATTATTTGAATTATTCGAATAATTTGAAAATTCGAATTATTAGAATTATTCGAATAATTTAAAAATTCGAATAATTTGAATTATTCGAATAATTTGAAAATTCGAATAATTTGAATTATTCGAATAATTTGAATTATTCGAATAATTTGAAAATTCGAATAATTTGAATTATTCAAATAATTTGAAAATTCGAATAATTTGAATTATTCGAATAATTTGAATATTCGAATTATTAAATTTGAACGTATTCGAATAGAGAGTGCACATGAATTCGAATATTCGAATTATTCGAATATGATTCCCAGCCTTAATTCGTAGTCTATTGTATCCATCAGTAGATGACGTCACTGCATCAGGTCCCAACACTGATGCTTTCAATCACAAATTTGCGTTGAAATAAATAGCGTTTTCGATTGACCGCACTAGTGCGCACTCAGAATATCTTCATCTCGTGTTATTACATGAGGTTGAAAGAAGATGCATATACACTGAGTGCAACCGGTGCAAGTGAATCGAAAACGCTAAAGAATATGCCCAAGCTAG
The DNA here is from genome assembly GCA_033060865.1 of Dorcus hopei. NCBI lineage: Eukaryota > Metazoa > Arthropoda > Insecta > Coleoptera > Lucanidae > Dorcus > Dorcus hopei. Next base: position 29,311,454 of record CM065418.1, on the reverse strand, counting down.
AGTAAGATATAACGTTTTCGATTCAGGTGCACTGGTTGCACTCAGTGTATTTGTATCTTCTTTTAACCTCATGCAATAACATAAGATGAACATACTCTGAGTGCGCACTAGTGCACCTGAATCGAAAACGCTAATATAGTATAATTTGATTGAATTTTAAAAACACCAAAATTCGTCTGCATTTTAAATACGTCAAAATTTGAATTATTAACTTTTAAATGTCAATACCCAATTGAATTTAAAAATGCCAACAGTTGATTGATTTATAAATAGATAAAATTTTTTATAAATTTTAGATGTGTCAACATTAGCTTGAATTTTTTAAAACCCGTCAAAATTTGAACAACTCTTCAAATGTCAAAACCTGATTGAATTTTAAAAATGTCAAAATTTAATCCAATTTTAAATGTAATAAGATTTCAATAAACTTTAAATATGTCAAAAAGTATGATTGAATTTTTATAATATCAATCTGACTGAATTTTAAAACGCCAAAATTTGTATGAATTTTAACACAAAAACTTTGAATTAACCTTTAAATGTCCACACCTGATTGAATTAAAAAATGTGAAAATTTATTTGATTTTTTTTAAATACATAGATCATATTTCAAATGAACTTTAAGTGTCAAAATTTGATTGAATTAAGAAATGTCAACATTAGATGGATTTAATTTAAGTGAACTTTAAGTACGCCAAAATTCGATTGAAATATAAAAATGTCAATACGTATTGATTGTTTTTTTTATGTGTGTCAAAATTTGAATGCACTTTGAATGTAAAAACTTGATCATCAAAATAACTTATAAGTAAGCGTTAAATATGTCATAACGCGATTGAATTTATAAAATGTCAAAATTTAATCTAATTTTATAGGCGACAACTTGCGACAAACTTTAAATACATAATATGTATCGTGCGTTCAATTAAAAAAAAAACGGTCAAGTAGGCTATAACATGCTTTAATTTTAGTAAAATATTTTGTAAATTAGTAATAAATGTCTTCTTCTAACATCACTCCAACTCAAAAGAGACATTGCAAAAATAATTGTTTATTACTAACTTTTTACAAAAATTACAACCTACTTGACCGTCTCTTTTTATTGAACGCACGTTATATGTATATGTCAAAATATGACAGAATTTTAAAAATGTAAATATTCGATTGAATTTGTCAAAATTTGAATAACGTCGAAAAATATTGCCCTACGTTCTTAACGTGAATGAAGTATAGATAAGCTGTGCATACTGATTGTTTCATTGAAGCTTGATAAAAGGCGGAGTCAAGACAGAAGGCCATAGATATTATAAATCAAAGAGTGTACGCTGCAAGCGTTCACTTGTTTACTCGCTAAGACATGCCTACTTCGCTATTATCTTCTGGTCAGGTAGTCAAAGAACTGTCAAAGAAAGTGCGCTTAAAAAATTCGCGCGTGTTTCGAACTCGAAATGAAACAAGCGGTACATTTGTAACCGAAAAATTGCCAATATTTTCCCGACATTCTTATACCTACCTACATTTCTTATTTGAAATTAAAAAGAAAAAATCTATTCAAAATAATAAAAACAAATTGGTGACGAAATTCTTTGCGAAATCGATCGTCTTTTGTTTGTTGTTTTGTTGTTGTTGTGGTTCGATTGCGTAGAAACTGAGCGCTTATTGTTAATCTTACTTCATTTTGCGAAAAATGATTTCCATGAGAAAAAATACGATCGATGGTCAATCGGTCATAAGTTAGACGTTTTTTTGTAATTGTTTTTTAATTGAGGAAATGCATTCTGGTCTCGATCGTCTTTTGTTTTTTTCCCCTCCTTTTTTTGGGTCAACTGAAAGTTCTTTTGTTTGTTTCCTCTTTAGCGCCTCTCTTGTTATGATTTACTTGCCTTTTTCGATTGCCAAGAAGTTGCCAACCTTATTTTATTTTGCGAAAATGATTTCTAACCTTACTTACAAGAAAAAAGTATAATTGAAAATTGTCTTGATTTCCACTTTTTTAAATTGTTTCTTTGACGGACTCAATCGTCTTTTGTTCTTTCCCTCGTTTCTTTAGATCGTTGAAGAATATTTTTATGCAACTTGGGAATCTTTCTAATATATCGTCAATCATCATGTATCACGAAATGGATTCTGTACTCGATCGTCTTTGGTTTTTGTTTTTTCCTCCATTTTTTATTAGTTGCGTTCGGATGCATCTGGAGCGCATGATCTCATCTTTCTCACTCACGATTTTTAACCTATTTTGTATCTCGCTCATTCGTTTAAAAAATCTTGTATTTATAGTATTTTCATGACAACAGGCGATCTTTCACATACCATATTTAAGTAGGGTGTGAAAAGATCGCCCGTTGTCATGGAAATAAAATAAACACAAGATCATTTTAAACGGATGTGCGAGATACAAAATAGATTAAAAATCGTGAGTGACAAAAATAGAATCATGCGCTATATATTCGAACGCAGCATTTGTAACGTTGAAGATTATAAAACTCGAGAAACAATTGTAAAAAGTGTAAAAAATTTTCTGTTTGTTTGTTTGTTTCCTTTTTTAGGAAATCCCCAAACTCTTTTTTTTGTCGTCACTTGCTTTCGAAGTAGAAAGAAAAAAATTATTAAAAAAACAATCATCTTTCATTAATTTTATCGACTGGATGTTTTCTTCATGAACTCGATCGTCTTTTGTTTTCAAGTTAGGATTCGAAAGACTACATTTACGCAAAAAGCATTACAAAAATGCTTCGTTTTCTCGTTTGTTTAGTTATTTTTTTTGTACATTTAGACTGGAAAGTAAACAATTATTTAAAAAAAAATGTTTCGTTAATTGAAAGTTATCACAACGTCGACGTCTTTCGTTTCTTCATTTGGTGACGCGGTTGTTGAAATCGATCGTCTTTTGTTTGTTTTCTTTTTTTTTTCGAATCTTCTTCTGTTTTGTTACGATTTACTAATAGTCGGGGCTTCACTGCGCTTAGTGCTATATTAAATGAGGCGTCTCCCCCGATCGCTACGCCACTGATTAAATATTGACATTACGCATAGCGGAAGGGGCACAGGATGAATTGCACATCCTTTTTCACTCCGCATGAAACAAATGAATCAAAGACGACGTGATCGTAACAAGACGTCAAGCGAGCGTGTCCTATCTGAGTAGTTTTAATCGATGACGTATTATTTATTATAAAACTAATGATGAAACACATACGAAAAGAAGTTTGCAAATATGTAAACAGGTTTTTATGAAAGTCGGTTGGTCAGCTCATTTACTCAATGTAAGCTCTTGAAAAGCTATAAGCTTCACAATTTAAAAACCGTCGACGGTCAGTGTCCTATCTGAGTGTTCTTACTCTGTGACTCAGTAGGCCGGTTTCGCTTCTTCCTGTGCTTCTTCCCTAATTTAAGAGAAATTTTTTTGGCATCACGTCGCTCATGAAGTCCAACATTTGGTAAACATGCAGTTTGTCTCACCAAATTGAACGCGCTCGGCCAACGCCCACTTCACATAGGCCGAAGTTAGATAGTGGGGAACATGGAGATTTCGGGGGACGCCAAGATTTTCGGGGGACTCGGTCAGTATGTGTCTCGCCGTTGAACTGTTAGCGCGTACGTAAATGCGCTTACTGATTGATTTAAAATGGTCACTTCATGTTCAGTATCGCAGTGTGAAAGTAACTCATCTGTTTTAATTATGTATTATTATTACATCTCGTATTTAATTATTAAGAGAACTTATTTTTTAACATTATTAAAAATTTCCTTTTTTTAAGAATCATAGTAGTCCTCGCTGCGACTCCTGGACAATAGTAGTTAGAACTATTATGTATTTTATGTAGTTCAGTTAACTCTGCTATATCGTTCATATTTCCAATAGTTTCAAATGAATTATTTCTTTTTTTAATTTAAAGATATTAGAAACAACAAAAATAATTAAGAACATTATTTTTAAACTCGTGCTCGTGAGTTTACATAATTATATTCCACACACGGGCATTGTATATATTTTAACATGTTGGAATTAGTTTTATGAATATATTTAATTTTACAATAATAAATTTATGGTCAATTGTGACTTCGCATTACACATTCGGCATTAGATAAATAATACGTAAATAATGCGGCGCGCGCGGCGTTGTCTCAAGTTCTCGGGGTATTCTCCCACTCCTTTGAGCAGGCCTATTATTCAGTGGGCGTTGGCTCGGCGCATGACTGGCCAGGCTGACAGCGTTGTCAGTTTTGACGGAATTAATATTTCCCGCTTATTTTAGTATTATTGTCGGTTAGAAATACATTTCTAGTTTTTTTAAAATAAACCGTTTTTTTAATAAACCGTTTTATTTTATATTAGTTTGTCATTCACATCTGCATCAGTCGATGTAAGTTTAGTAATTACGTTCGATTATTTAATGATTGCTATTTATGAATATACCTACATTATTGACATAACTATTATTATGGTTTAATAAAGGATATTATTATTATTGTAGGATATGAAATTTTGAATTTTGAATTTCGCGCCAACTAATGATTGTTAAGGTAGAGGTCGCCTATGTGGTTGTGTTTTACCGCCAGTATGGGCAGTTACGATTGCACAACATTACGATATACGCCATTCTTAGCTGATTCGCGCTGAAGGCGGAGGTGAACGTTACTTTTATGTTCGGTCTTATGAAAATTTATGATTTGTATGTTTTTTTTTAATAAAGAAGTGCTACAATTTCTTCAGAAGTGGGATTTGAACTACGATTGACCAGTGATTAACGCACAAGTTACGCCACGGCATCAGACATTACCCTTACGAAAGTGCTATCAAGACGAATGGAGTATTAATTTGGGAAACGTACAAGAACTGAAGTGATTATTTCGGAAGCAAATATTCTAAACCGCATTGTGTGTGAGATTGAGCCTAGACATTCATCGCAAATTGTTCGAGCAGTGCTACGCATTCTTGGTGTTAATTTTAACCAAAATGGCTTCGAGGAGGCGTGACAAAAGTAAGACGAAGCAAGAAGCTGTAGTACGTGAAATACACGGAACGAGTAGCGAACAGGTTCCTACTATCCGAGCCGGTAATACAGCGAGCTGTGCTAATGCAAGGAACTGCGATGGTAATATAGACAACTTTGACATCAGTGGCGACGATAGCTTAGGGGAAGAACTAAACATGACTACATTGCCAGCGCAAACAAACAACGAAACAGATTTAAGACAAATGATGTGGTTTATGATGGAGGAAAGCAGAAAAAGGGATGAGCGATTTGAAAAGCTTATTGACAGAATGACGCCAGTGGTACCAAAACAGTAGTACTCCTGTGCAAGACCTTTGTTCCGATTTCCCAGATTTTAGTAGAGCAGTAAATAAATGTGACAGGTGAAAACAGAAGCGAAGCCAAGGTATGGTTGAACACACTTATGAGTCTGAAAGCAATTCACAAGTGGCTGATAATTACACGTTGGAAATTGGGTCGTAAATCTCATTGGTGGAGCCAAGCATTGGTACAATAACAGAACAGCATAATCAAAAGTTTCTCCAGATTTCGAAACTGCTCAAGAAAACATTTATCGGAGAAGCATTGCCGGAGCGTTGGAGAAATATGGAGCAACGTGTGCAAGGCAAACTGGAAAGCGTGTTTATGTACTTCCACGAGAAAATGGGTCTGTGCAAACATCTAAATCTGGACTTTCAGGAAAGTAAACAGCAGTTACTGATTGGTTTGTATGACAGAAAGTTATGTGATGCGATGGCGAGTAAACAACATGCAGATGAAGACAATTTGTTGAGTGGCATTAGACAGTATTTAGAACTAGATGGTATGAGGGCTGAAAGGTTTAGGCTTAATAGAAGTGAGAAAAACTTAGGTGCAGTACCATCTACGACTTCTGTGAAAGCAACGACAGTGAATTATGGTAGCCAATAGCAGAGAGTCCCGACTTCGAGCAGCCAGCAGAGGCCCGCTCAGCAGCAGGTCTCGCCTCGTGGACAGCAGCCAGGTCGGACAACTGGGGCACCTCAACCCAGGTGTTTCAACTGCAACGCCCCTGGTCATCTAGCAAATGCTTGCAGGGAGCCGAAGCGTGATCGAGGATCATGTTATTCCTGTGGCTCATCAGAACATCGGCAAAATGCATGCCCTAGGAAGCAGGTAACAAGTACGCCAAGTGTCGAAAACAAAGTAAGCAATAATGCCAGTTCATTATTAATCGAATCAATGCGGTTAGTGCCAGCGTACAATACCAAAGTGTCATTGGGCTGTACGAATACCAGTGAATTAGTTGCTATTATTGACTCTGGTTCACCTATTTCGTTATTGTTGCAAGACTGCGTAGATTTAAGCGAAATTACGTCATTTATCGGTAACGACTGTTTTGAGGGAATTAACAATTCAAAATTACAGATTTTGGGAACTGTCAAAACTTCTGTATGTATTAACAATGATATTGTTTTTGATAATATACTGTTTCATGTAGTTCCTAGTAACACGATGAAAGGTTCTTGTTTGTTAGGTCGAAATTTTATCGCTCAACCAGATATTGAAATTTTGTTTAAGAATAATGAATGTATTATTGTTAAAACTGTTGACCACAATGATTTTTGCACAAATGATGTTTTGTTAGTAGGCCTGAATGAGGAAGTTGAGTTTGGGTTAGAACTAAATGTGAACAAAAATGTAGATTTTGAAAGTAAGCAACGGGTGACAGAACTATTTCAAAATTATTACCTAGAAGCGGCAAAACCTGAGCAACCAAAAACAAAATTTGAAGTTGGTATTACAGTCAAATCGGATCATACACCGTTTTCTTATTCGCCTAGAAGGTTGTCGTACTTTGAAAAGAATGAAGTTGGTAAAATTATCAATAAATCATTACATGATGGTGTCATTCAGCCCAGTAATTCTGAGTATTGTTCACAAATTGTAATTGTGAAAAAAGAAAACAGGCGATTTACGTTTATGCGTTGACTTTCGCGAATTGAATAAAATTGTAGTCCGAGATAGATTTCCTTTGCCGAATATCGACGATCAATTAGACCGGTTGAGAGATAAACGATATTTTAGCCGTTTGGACCTAAAAGACGCTTTTCATCATGTGTCTATTAAACCAGAATCACGCAAATATTTAGCGTTTAGTTGCGCTCAAGGATTGTTTGAATATTGTAAGTTACCGTTTGGTTATTGCAACAGCCCTGGTATTTTTATGCGTTACATAACAGAAATTTTCCGCGATTTAATTAACAAAAATTTAATAAGCGTGTATATCGATGATATCCTTATAGCTACCGATAGCATAGAGGAGCATATGGACATTTTGAAACAAGTTTTATTTTGCTAAACGAAAATTTACTTACGCTGCGGGTAGACAAATGTTCATTTTTAGAAACCACGACTGACTTTCTAGGATACACCGTAGGTAATTCGGAAATAAAACCGAACAAGCGAAATATTGAATCCGTTCTAAATTATCCGATACCCACAAATTTAAAGGAGTTACACAGTTTTGTTGGTTTATGCTCGTACTTCCGTCGTTTTATCGAAGGATTTGCTGTGTTGAGTAAACCGCTTTATGACTTGTTACGAAAGGACGCTAAATTTGAAATGACCGCGTTAGAAGTCGACGTATGTCAAGAATTAAAGTCGCGTTTAGCTTCGAACCTGTGTTATCTTTATATTCCCCAAATTTGCCAACGCAACTTCATTGCGACGCAAGCTCTATAGGATACGGTAGTGTTTTAATGCAGCAACAGTCTGATGGTAAATATCACCCAGTATTTTTCTTTAGCAAACGCACTACACCAGCTGAATCGCGATACCACAGTTTTGAGTTGGAAATGCTAGCGATCATTTATTCACTTGAAAGATTTCGTATTTACTTGCAAGGGGTCAAATTTACGATTATAACGGATTGCAATAGTCTGAAGCTAGCTTTACAGAAAAAAGATGTAAATCCCCGAATTTTACGTTGGTCTCTCATATTACAAAACTACAATTACGATATTGAACATCGTACCGGTGATCGAATGAAACACGCAGACGCGCTCAGTCGGTGTAACATTCTTGTTGTCGAGGATAATTCCTTTGAACGTGTCCTAGCGCTTAAACAAGAACAAGACAAAGACATTGTCGCGATTAAAAGATAGATTGGAGCACGGTGAATCTAAATTTTATGAGATGCGCAATGGTGCAATTTATCGCAAGTATAATGCTAGATTGTTATTTTATGTCCCCGCAAGTATGGAAGCAAGCGTTATGCGAACAAATCATGACGATATGGGTCATTTTTCGACAGAAAAAACAGCTGATTTAATTTTGCAAACTTACTGGTTTCCGCATTTACGAGAAAAAGTTAGAGATTACATCAGTAATTGTTTAAAATGTATTATTTATTCGCCGCCGTCGGGCAAACCTGTTGGTCTTCTTCATTGCATACCTAAGGGTAATATACCTTTCGAAATGATACACATTGATCATTACGGGCCTTTAGAAAAAACAAAGAACCAAAATAAATATATTTTTATTGTTGTGGACGGTTACACTAAATTTACAAAGTTATATCCGTGTCGTGCAACAAATTCAGATGAAGCCATTAAGCATTTGACAAATTATTTTAATGCCTATAGTAAACCACGTGTCGTGATATCAGACAGAGGTACTTCTTTTACAAGTCAAAAGTTTTCTGATTTTTGTATTGAATGGGACGTTAAGCATAGTTTGATTTCTACTGGAGCGCCGCATGTGCCAATGGCCAAGCCGAGCGAATGAATCGCACTTTTAATCCAATTTTGTCTAAACTTACCGAAGATGCTCAAAATGGGACTTGGTTATCCCAAAAATAGAGTATGTAATGAATAACGTTCGAAGCCGCTCCACAGGTGAAATACCTAGGTGTTCTTCTTTTCGGTGTAAAGCAGAAACATAAAACTAATGATGCGTTGAGAGAACTTTTAGAAACACAGGCAGAAACAGATAAAGAAAATTTAAGCGATATCCGTGAAAAGCCGCTGAAAACATTGTAAAGTTGCAAAACAGCAATAAACAGTATTATGACAAACGCCACAAACCAGCACCAGAATTTAAGTTAGGAGATTTGGTTGTTATACAGAATTATGACGTCACCCTGGCGTAAATAAAAGCTTATTCCGAAGTTTAAGGGTCCGTACCGTGTTGCTAAAGTTATGCCGAATGACAGGTACCAAGTTGAGGATATACCAGGTATCAGGTTACTCAACTCCCTTACAAAGGAGTAATTGATGCTGCTAAAATGAAAGTGTGGTCAAACTAATTTAGGCATTGTGTAAAAAAAAAAGTGACATGTTTATGGTTTACGATACAAATTATGTTTAGCTTTATGTATTTTTGGTTTTATTTGATTATGTAATGGCAAGAAGATTGAGGTCAATCTTCATGTCAGGATGGACGAATTGTAGGATATGAAATTTTGAATTTTGAATTTCGCGCCAACTAATGATTGTTAAGGTAGAGGTCGCCTATGTGGTTGTGTTTTACCGCCAGTATGGGCAGTTACGATTGCACAACATTACGATATACGCCATTCTTAGCTGATTCGCGCTGAAGGCGGAGGTGAACGTTACTTTTATGTTCGGTCTTATGAAAATTTATGATTTTATGTTTTTTTTTAATAAAGAAGTGCTACATTATTTAAATTCTAGATTATTAGTTATTAATATTAATATCATTAATTAATTACAGTCGCAATAATAATAATAATCTACTACTAGTATTTAAGCCATATGACCGCGCTTGGTATTTAAACGGTACGTGTAATAATTTAAACAATTAAATTTACTAGGAAACTACGAGACATTGAAATGAGCCGCAAATATTCTTTATTCCTTTCAATGAACACTAGCAACAGTGTCAGCCATGCTGCCCCCTGCGCGACTGCACAGCTTTTGATTTGGTGAGATGAAATGCATGTTTACCATTCGGTTGGTAGCTGAACGTCACTATACGTGTGTGGTTTTTTATTTTTTTTTGAAAAAAGGTAAGGACCAAAACGTCTGGGATGTGTACACCCACAAGAACGGCGACAAAATCCTCGACAATTCCAACGCGGACATCTCCTGCAACTCGTACAAGAAATACCAGGAAGACGTGAAGCTATTAAAGGACCTGGGGGTCGACGTCTACAAATTTTCGTTATCCTGGAGCCGCATCGTCCCTTACGGCTTAATAAACCACGACGGCTTGGATTACTACAACAAAGTAATCGACGCCCTGGTCGAAGCCAACATAACCCCAATGGTCACCCTCTTCCACTGGGACACCCCCGAGCGCATCCAGACCTACGGCGGCTGGACGAACCCGTTAACGGCGAGTTACTTCCTGGAGTACGCCCGGCTCGCCTTCGAAAATTTCGGGGACCGAGTTAAATACTGGATCACCTTCAACGACCCCCTCACGTTCTGCCTGAACACGTACGGAGATGGCGAAGTGGATTTCGCCCCCGGATTGAACATCTCCGGAAGAGGGGTTTACCTGTGTTCGTACGTCGTGCTAAAAACGCACGCGGACGCCTACCATTTATACAAGAGTAACTTCAAGAGATCGCAGAAAGGGCTCATCTCCATAGGTCTTTCGACGAGCTGGTGTGAACCCGGCTCAAGAAACCAGGAGGATATAGACGCGGCCGATCGACTTTTCGACTTTCAAGTAATTAACCCCCTCTCCCCCGCCATCAAATTTTTATTGATAGGGATTTTTGATCGTGTTGCAGTTGGGATTATTCGCAAATCCAATTTTTGGTAATGGGAAGTACCCAAACGTCGTGAGGAGGAAGGTCAACGACAACAGTTTGGCCAAGGGCTACATCGTCTCGCGCTTGCCCAGCTTGACGTCTGAAGAATCCGAAGAGATCAAAGGCACCTTCGATTTCTTCGCCTTAAATTTTTACACGTCGGCGATGGTGTCCAACAGCAAAGGACGATCGATTGGTGAGCCGTCTTTCTACAAGGACGTGAACGTGCACACTTGGTTCGACGAAAGTTGGAACTCTTCCTCGTCCTTGGATTGGCTTAAGGTAGTCTTTTCACCTCCGCCAGTTTAAAGTGTATTTCATGTACGGGGGGGCGTTGCAGGTGACCCCTTGGGGGTTGAGGAAGCTCTTGAATAAGTTGAAGAAAACGTATGGGAACGTTCCGATTTTTATCACGGAGAACGGCTTTGCCGATAAAGGGGAGACCGAAGACTACGACAGAATTTATTACCATCAGGTTGGTACCTCGAATTCAAAATTAATTTTTTTAATTAAATTACTTCCAGACACATCTGAGTTCTTTGTTGAACGCAATTTACGAGGACGAGGTCAACGTTATTGGTTACATTCTGTGGAGCTTCATGGACAGCTTTGAGTGGATTAATGGATACAAGTAAGAACTTTATTTTTTTGTTAGTTTAAAATATTTGGAGGGGGGGGGAATTAAACACATACATATGCATCTTGACGGTACGTTTAGGCAAGACAGATGTGTTATTTATGTTACCAATTCCCCCAAACCTCCGCCACTGGTATTTCTATTTTTTTGACGTATTACACAAGTTTGACAGTTAATAAAAAATGAAAAAGTATATGAAAAAGACTGATGTTTGTGTTCATCTGCAGATGAGAAAAAAAATTAAATTTTTTTTGTTTCATTTCAAGTCCATGACAGTTACTAAAAAAAAATTGAAAAATGTAAGAATTAGGCAAACACTACGTTTGCCCTTAACTTTAGGAAAAAGGATACTTCAGAAACTTGATCGACCTTTCCTCGATATTTTACTTCGACAAGTTTGACAGTTACTAAAAAATGTGAAAAATGTAAGAATTCGGAAAACACACGATGTTTGTGCTCAACTTAAGTTCAGAAAAAAGCACACTTCAGAAACTTGATCGCTCTTTTGTTGATATTTCACTTGAACAAATTTGACAGTTACTTAAAAAATGTGAAAAATGTAAGTATTAGGAAAACTCACGATGTTTGTGCTCAACTTCATATCAGAAGAAAGGACAATTCACAAACTTGATCGCTCTGTTGTAGACATTTCAAGTTGACAAGTTTGACAGTTACTAAAATAATTTGAAAAATGTAAGAATTAGGAAAACACATGATGTTTGAGCTTAACTTCAAATCAGAAAAAGGAAACTTCAGGAACTTGATCGCTCTTCTGTTGATATTTCACTTCGCTAAGTTTGACAGTTACTAAAAAAATGAGGAAAATGTAAGAATTAGGAAAACACACGATGTTTATGCTCATCTCCATATTAGAAAAAGAAAAAAATATATAAATTTTTTATACAGGGTACCTCTAGGATTTTTTATTTCTATTTTTTTGACGTATTGCAAAAGTTAGCTTATATTAAAATTGTTATGTCATAAATATATTTAACCTAGTGTCCTCTCTTTACGTATTATGTAAGTTGCTTCAGAAGCTTTTTCGTTGACATTTCAGTTTAACAAGTTTGACAAGTTTGACAGTTGATGAAGAAAAGCAGTGAAAAGTATGTATAACAATTAAAAAAAACAACTGTTCGCGCTCATCTTTACATTAGGAAAAAAAAAACATATATTTTTTTATAGGATACTTCTAGGATTTTTTTATTTGAATTTTTTGACAGATTGCAAAAGTTCACTAATATTAAATTAATTTGTTTTTTTAAGAGATACTTGTCCTGGTGTCTTTTTTTATACAGAAACTTTCTCTTTTGTTAACATTTCACTTTGACAAGTTTGACAGTTCATAAAAAACGTGAAAAATATAAGAGTTAGGAAAACAATTGATGTTTCTGCTCATCTTCAAAGCAGAAAAAGGAAAAAATATTTTTTTATGTAGGGTACTTCTAGGATTTCTTTTATTTCAGTTGTTTGACAGATTGCAAAAGTTCACTAATATTAAAATAATAATTTGGTTTTTTAAGAGATATTTGTCCCGGTGTCTCCTCTTTATATAAATTGCTTCAGAAACTTTCTCTTTTGCCGGTATTTTACTTTGACAAGTTTGACAGTTCATAAAAAAGAGTGAAAAATATAACAGTTAGGAAAACAACTGATGAAACAACTGCTCCTCTTCAAATCAGAAGGAGGAAAAAAAAAGAACTTTTTATATAGGGTATTACAGAAACTTGACCGCTCTTGTTGACATTTCATTTTGACAGGTTTGACAATTATTTAAAAAAAAACGTAAAAAGTACAAGTATAAAACCACTTATGTTTGAGCTCATTTTCAGATTAGAAAAAGAAAAAAAAAATTCTTATACATATACGGTACTTAGGATTTTTTAATTTCTAGTTTTTGACATATTGCAAAATTTAACTAATATTAAAATAATTATGTTTTCTTAATCCTGGTGTCTTCTCTTTACATAGTTTGCTTCAGAAACATTCCTTTTTGTTGACGCGTCTCTTTTTTGACAAGTTTGACAGTTTCTAAAAAAAAAATTAAAAATATAAGAATTGAGAAAACAACTGTTTGTGCACATCCGCAAACCAGAAAAAAAATATCAAACTTCTTATATGTATAGGGTACTCCTAGGAGCGCTTCTTTGTTGACATTTCACGTTGGTAAGTTTGACAGTTAATTAAAAAAAATACGAAAAATATAAGAATTAGAAAAAGAATTGATATTTGTTCTAATCTTCAGTTTAAAAAAATTTTTTTTTTAATAGGTTGCTTCTAGGGTTTTTCATTTCTATTTTTTTACCTATTACAAAAGTTAATTAATATTAAAATAATTATATTTAAAAAGGTAACACTCCTGGTGGCTTCTCTTTATAATAGTTTGCTTCAGAAACTTGTTTTATTGTCGACATTTTACTTTGACCAGTTTGACAGTTATCAAAAAAAGTGCGACGTATAAGAATTAGGAAAACAACTAATAATATTCAGACTAGGTATAGGAAAAAATAAACTTTTTGTGGGGTACTCCAGAAACCTAATCGCTCTTTTGTTAACTTTTTACAGTGGCTAGTTTGACAGTTAAAAAAGAAACGTGAAAAATATGAAATTCAGAAAAACAACGATGGCTGCGCTCATAAACTTTAGGTTTCCACAGAAACTTGATCACTTCCTTGTTGACGTTTCACTTTGACAAGTTTGACACATTATAAAGAAAATGTGAAAACTATAAAAATAAATCAAATAACTGATGTTTGTGCTCATCAAAGATAAAAAAATTAAACTTGTTGCGAAGGTACTTCAGAAATTTAATCGTTTAATTTAATTTGTTGATGTTTCACTTTGACAAGTTTGACAGTTAATATAAAACCGTTAAGAATATAGGAATTACAAAGACAAATGTTTGTGCTTACTTTCAGATTAGAAAAAGAAAAAGATATTTTGACATTTCACTTTGACAAGTTTGACAGTTAATGAAGAAACGTGAAAAATATGAAAATTAGAAAAATAACTGATGTTTGTGCTCACCGAAGATAAAAATAAATTAAACTTGTTATGGAGGTACTTCAGAAGTCTGATCGCATTTTTGTTGACATTTCACTTTGAAAAGTTTGACAGTTAATATAAAAACGTTAAAAATGTAGGAATTACAAGGACAAATATGTTTGTGCTCATTTTCAGATTAGAAAACTAAAATTAATATTTTGACATTTCGATTTGACAAGTTTGACAGTTAATAAAAAAATGTGAAAACTATCAAAATAAGTAAAATAACTGATGTTTGTGTTCATCAAAGATAAAAAAGAATAAACATGAAGGTATGAAGGTACTAATTTTATCGCATTTTTATTCACATTTCACTTTGACAAGTTTGACAGTTAATATAAAATCGCTAAACATGTAGGAATTAGAAAGACAAATATTTGTGCTCATTTTTAGATTAGAAAAAGAAAAAAAATTAATGTTTTGACATCTCACTTTGACAAGATTGACAATTAATAAAGAAACGTGAGAAATATGAAATTCAGAAAAGCAACGACGATTGTGCTCATTAACTTTAAGGTTCTACAGAAACTCGATCACTTCTTTGTTGACACTTCACTTTGACAAGTTTGACGGTTAATAAAAAAATGCGAAAACTACAAAAATTAGTAAAAAAAAAAAAAACTGTTGTCTGTGCTCATCTTAAGACCAGAAAAAAACTTAAACTTTTTATAAACGGTATTTAAGAAGCTTGATCGCTCGTTTGTTGACATTTCACTTTGACAAGTTGACAGTTAATAAAATAAAACCTGAAAGGTATAGAGATTAGACGAAAACAACGATGTTTGTTCTCATAAACTTTTTATATAGGGCACTCCAGAAATGGATCGCTTTTTTGTTGACATTTCACTTTGACAAATTTGACAGTTACTACAAAAAACGTGTAACGTATAAGAATTAGGAAACGATCTGATGTTTGTGCTTGTTAGTTTTAGATCAGATTAGAAAGAAAAAGAAAACTAAGCTTTTCGTGAAATAAAAGTGATCAAGTCGAAAGCGTTTTCAAAATGTTTATACAGAGTATTTCAGAAAGTTAAAGAGTACTTTGTCAGCTTGCAAAAAATACTAAATAAGTTTCTTATATTTTACGGTTTTTTTTATAATTATTACTCAAAAGTTCTATTTATTTATAATTAAGAAAATTAATTTGATTTTACAGAACGAAGTTTGGTTTATACAGGGTGGATTTCGACGCGGCGGAACGCACCAGAATACCGAAGCTGTCGTCTGTGGCGATCAAAGAAATAATTAAGAACAGAAAGTTGCCCTCAGAAACCACGAGTAGGCCCTAACTTTCGTGATCGAAATCAATCGCGGTTACACTTGAATAAAAACCTTTTTGCATTCAATGGAGTTTGTTTAAACATCTGGTTACAGCGGCGGTCATAGATCGCCACCTATTAAAGAACACCAAAACTAATTTTGACATTTGTGATCTAAACGTGCGTAGTAGTTACTTAAGTGATTTTATAATTTATATAAGTAATTCCCTCTTCAGTAATTAGAAGCCAGAATTAGCCAGCAAATTAAAGTTCCTTGAAATTATTTTTTGTTTAAGTATTTGATGCCGCGGTGGAAAGATGAAAATCGAAAAGGAAAATGTCATTTCATCCACGGTTTTTCCAAAGCGACTCTTCGGCATTTTCTGTGTATTTTTTTTTAAATTAATTTGTACATTTTTAAATGGGAAAACTCGAATGTTATAATGCTCTTTAAATTTAATTAATTTAAAATGGCATACCGGTGTTATTATACAAGGAATACAACGTGATTTATAAGTTCGTCTTCAAAAAGTTATTACGTATTCCAGTGCCAGGTCCTTAATGGAATTGCTGCTCGTTTATAAATGTAGATGACAATTAAATATTCATGTTCGTGTCACAACACTAAGAAACGATAAGAAATTACAAGAGGGAAAAAATGTAGTGAAACGCAAGCCAAATAAATAACGTGATGCTCTCCTGCTTTAAATGCTTTTTTAAAAAAAAAATATTGAATAACATCAGGTAGGCGTTTGTTATTTAATTTTTTATTAAAATGGGGGCCGCCATTACACAATCATCAGCAAATCAGTTCTAATGATCGCGAAACACATTTAATAATGAGGACGAAGTTTCGACTAAAATCGATTACCTACTTTGAATAAATAATGCGCGCTCGATTTTACCGTGTAACCGAGCGGAAAATTTATTTGCTTTGGGCGCGTAATTACAACTCGGACATGTAATTTCAAAAGGGGGATGATGCGTCGACGTCCGCCCCAAGCGCGACCTAGAAGGGCCAAGAAATGGGTCGGACTCCAAGGTGCCCCCTGCTGAGCGCCTACGTGCGCAGATTTTTGGGCAACTTTCGGAAGCCGTGCGATATTTATGACACCCTCGTGCCGCTGCAGGTGGTAACAAAACTGTTTGGCTTGAGTCCGCACGTCTTTAAGTACGTCGAAGGGAGGCCCGTTTACGAAACGTCGGTGGCAGGAAGCCTTTATAGCATTACTTCCGTTCTTGCTTTCGTAGGTAAGTTTTTCTTTCTTTCAAATTTCAGTTTCAAATAATCCCTCTCACACTTGAAAATATTTCACGGTTCTCTAATCGCTACACGAGTTCAAACTTCGCGCTCAGTTCTGCTTTTATAATTTATTCAATCACTTCGTTTCGAATATATTCGAGGTCGAATCTACGAAAACGTCCGCGAAGTTACTAGAATGTGACAGGTGTCATCTAGTAAAGACTCGGCTAGACGCAAGATGTCGCGACTTAAGGTGTATTATTTACTATAACTATGAAAATTGATTTAAAATTCCCTCCGAATGATCGTGAATTATCGAGAATAATCGTATCAAGCTTTTCATCTTACTATTAATTTAGAAATTTGTTGTGTTTAGGTCAAAACTCGGTCGCTAGATGTCGCCACCTAAACTGTTGTTTATTGTTTGTTACCACTATGAAAATGGATTTAAAATTCCCGCCAAATGATCGTGAATAATTGAGGAAAAACGTCGCAAGTTACTTCGATTTATTAATTTATTTAGAAATTTTTCGTGTTTAGGTCAAAAAGACGGACGCAAGATGTCGCCACCTAAATGTTGTTTATTACTTCGATGAAAATTGATTTAAAATTCGCGCCAGATTTCGTGAATTATCGAGAATAAACGCCACAAGTTACTTCGCTATTGTTTACTCAGAATGTGTTGTGTTTAGGTCAAAAGTCGGCCGCAAGATGTCGCCACCTAAATTTTGCTTATTACTTCTATGAAAATTGATTTAAAATTGCCGCCAAATGATCCTGAATAATTGAGAAAGAACGTCACAAATTACTTTAATTTATTTATAAATTTCTCGTGTTTACGTCAAAAATCGGCCGCAAGATGTCGCCACGTAAATGTTGTTTATTACTTGTATGAAAACTGATTTGAAATTCCCGCCAAATGATCGTGATTAATTGAGCACAATCGGCACAAGTTACTTATTATTTATTTAGGAATTTGTTGTGTTTAGGTCAAAAGTCGACCGCAAGATGTCGCCACCTAAATATTATTTATTATTTATTTATTTATTCTTTAATGGGTAAGGTATCGGATTGCGGAATACTCCTCTTACCTTTGGGTTCCAACTACTCAGGTCAAGATGTCGCTACCTAAATATTGTTTGTTATTTCTACGGAAATTGATTCAAAATTGCCGCCAAATGATTGTGATTAATTGAGAATAACCGTCACAAGTTACTTTGCATTATTATTTATTTAGAAATTTGTTGTATTTAGGTCAAAAATCGGCCGCAAGATGTCGCCACCTAAATGTGTTTTGTTATTTCTATGGAAATTGATTTAAAATTCCCGCCAAATGATCGTGACTAATTAGTCGCGTTCAACGGACGGCAGGTGCTGAGTTGCTTACTTAGCAATCGTTTGTGATTGGTTCACATTAAGGTAATAGCCAATCACAGACGATTGCTAAGTAAGGTAATAGCCAATCACAGACGATTGCTAAGTAAGCAACTCAGCAGCTGCCGTCCGTTGAACGCGACTATTGAGTTTAGTCGGCACAAGTTAGTTTGCTTTGTTATTTATTTAGAAATATGTTGTGTTTAAGTCAAAATCGGCCGCAAGATGTCGCCTCCTAAATGTTGTTTATTATTTATTATTACTATGAAAAATGATTTAAAATTCCCGCCAAATGATCGTGAATAATTGGAAATAACGTCACAAGTTACTTTGCTTAATTATTTATTCAGAAATTTGTTGTGTTTAGGTTAAAAATCGGTCGCAAGATGTCGCCAGCTAAACTGTTGTTTATTATTTACTGTTACTATGAAAATTGATTTAAAATTCCCGCCAAATGATCGTGAATTATCGTGAATAATCGTCTCAAGGTATCGGATTGCGGAATACTCCTCTTACCTTTGGGCTCCAACTACTCAGGTCAAGATGTCGCTACCTAAATGTTGTTTGTTATTTCTACGGAAATTGATTCAAAATTCCCGCCAAATGATCGTGATTAATTGAGAATAACCGTCACAACTTACTTTGCTTTCTTATTTATTTAGAAATTTGTTGTGTTTACGTTAAGAATCGACCGCAAGAAGTCGCCACCGAAATGTTGTTTATTTATTATTTATTACTATGAAAACTGATTTAAAATTCCCGCCAAATTATCGTGAATAATCGACACAGGGATCGTCCTATCTCTTCTAACTCTATCTCTATCTCCTATCGTCTTGAATGTGGCGGCTATTATAAACAGGTCATTCCAGTGTTGCCAGACTTACAAGAAATTCTCGTCTCACCGGGAAATTTTAAGAAATTGTGACCTACCTGGGTTACAAATGTTGAAACGTGCATATTAAGTTCGTCTCACGACCGGCTAACTCGTGGAGATGGGCTGGATCAAACGTAATCCCAATGCGAAGGCTTGAATTTAAATCCGAAAAGAAATAAAGATCATCAGTAAATGTACACTTGCTTTTATTTATATCATAAAAGGGGTGAACTAAGTTCACACACAAAAATCTGTTAAATAAATGAAACCAAAATGGAAACAAAGCTCAGTAAGTTAATCTGACAATGCAGAATGTCATGATGATAATAATAATCAGAAGACATAAAACGTCAAAAATGCGACAAAATCGGATCCGTTTGTTGGTTTGTTCGTTACAAAACAAACAACATTAACTTTAACTTCGCATGTCAACCTAGATGACCACTTTCGTTTCAAGGAGCAATGGTGCGGTGCGATGAAGTGTCGTATTACCAAACACCAAAATGGACGGCCAAGGTCGATTTATAACGGCGCCATCAAATCTTTCCGCAAGGAAACCACGAAGAAGATCGCTAGGCAACTCCCAATTAGCGGAACTCCGTCGAAACGTCCGAAATAAATGGGGGAGGGGGGAGGAAGAAGAACCAAATAACGATACTAGTATTAGTAGTAGTAGTAGTAAAGCCTAGATAAAAAGAAAACACGGATTACGAACCGAGCACCGCCCAACGTAACTCTAAAAACATACCTGTCATAAGTTCGACGCGCAAGCTTGGAGAAGCTTAAAACAAAGCCTAGGACTCGGCGCAACCAATTAATATCCGGGCAACATACCCGTCTCTTTTTTCACTCCAAAACAAACCGTTTAATGGAAAAATTACACAAAGCGAGAACAATTCTCAATGGCAATAAACTAAATAATAAATAATTCTCGATTGGCAATAAACATTTCCTTATTCTTTAATGTGGTCTGTTCGGCAAGCGAGCGGTCACACGACTGGCAAAATCAGTATTCCCCAGACACATAAGACAAATATCACCAGATTTGTGTTGAAAATCACCAAATCTCCACAAAAAAAGTCCGATGCTCGTGTCATTTGCAAGCAATTTTAGCACGAAATTCAACTTATGGTGTTATTTTTTTGAGTAATAGTAATATTTTACTACTGATACGGGTTAGGATGATCTCACGTAGACATTTCCTTGTACAGTAACCGCCAAAAAGTTTGCATCAAATGGAAAAGAATATTGTCGATTTATTTGAAAAAATTTGATAACCAAATACAAGCAACCAAATATAAGCAATACAAAATTCCTCCATTCAAAAAGGAAAGATACTGACTTGGTCAGATGAAGCTTGGACAGAAGGAAAAGTTGCCGTTTGACATTTCGCATCCTTTTTTTATGTTTTGACAGAAACATAACCTCAAAAAAAAACCTGATTCGCCAAATTTGGCTAAATACGCATGATATGTCAAGTCCTTGCCCGGATTTTATTGTCCGGTACTGTACATTAGTTCTCAAAATGAACCCAAACCAACCCAACAAGTGCAGTTGTGAATAGCTGTTACGTTTGGAAATTCGGTTTCGGAAAAGCGGCAACAAAGCATCGGTTACCCGCGTCTCGAGTGCGCTTGGCAACCCCGCGCCTTTTCGCTTCCCACGATTCTCATTTGTTGGATGGCACCGCGTGATCATAGCCTTGATAACTATTGGATACTGCTTATGGCGACTAACTTTCGCGCCCTCGTCTCATTTCTCGTTCGAACGCGGTCCCGTCCCAGTGAGGTGTGTGTGTCGTTTGCTAAAACAAATTACCGAAGCCCTCGCTTTGAAGATTAAGGAGAGCTTATCCACGGCTCTGCCGGAAATTCCCTAGTACACCACCGAACGAGTTTTGGGGTATTTCAGCACCATACCAAGCTTGAGAAACTAGAAAACTCAGGTAAAAATGAGTGAATTGTCTGACGCCATTTTGGACGCTAACGACCTTTTCTTTCTTTCTATTCAGGCTTGCAGTTTTAGTTTTACTGCTAGTTCAAGTTCTAGTCTTAGTTCCTGTCATATTGTACTGTTTTGAGTCGACTTCCATTCGCTTCCGAGCGTTTTTCCTTTGTGTCGCCGTCGTTTCGAGCCTACGGGGAACGTGGTTCCACCGTATTTGCGGCCTCTAGAAGCCGGTTCAATCTAGCTCACCAGCGCTGTGAATGCCAACTTTACACCGTAGACAAGTTGACTGTCGTTATGTGGACGTTATCGACTGTGCTTTGACAGTGTATTCGTGAGTTTTATGCCCAAATCCGTTTGTTCATTTGGCTACTGTCTCGCAGTTTCCTGCCAACCTTAGATATCATTTGACCTACCTGCTAAACGGCTCCCGTCGTTGTAATTCCAGGCGGGGAAATTGCTCGTGCATTTTACATAGCGTGTTTACATAGCTTTTGGTGCTTTTGTGTGACATGTGAGTTGTTTGCTTCAGGCGTGCCAACTGCGTTTCCTGCACGGCCTGTGACCCAGTGCTTTTGATTTTTCGGATAGTTGGATGTGTCTTTTTCGTGTGCCTTCTCGTTGGCCAGTCTGGTTGATTCGAATTTCGCGCCGTGCGGATGTTTCCGTGCTAGGATTTTCTAGAAACGAGTTGATGCCATCGACGGTCCGGCGCACTTGAATTTTTGCACTATTCGAGGTGTGGCAGTCGAAGTAAGCGGTGTGGTTGATGAGCACGTGTTATCTCTCTCCGTTGATCTCTTGAGAAATTCTGCTGTTTTTGTTTGGAATTTGCTGTACTGCGCCCGTGTTGGGATTTTGAGAAATTACTCAAGACTCTGTGAAGCTTGGAAGGTTGTTTTAATCTTATTTCCGACGCCATTTTTTGGCTCATTTGGCTAGGATCAACGTGTGCGTGCACGCTTCATACCACCGTTAATTAAATTAATCACCATTTTGATGTGCTTCGCTTCCGTGAGGGAACCATTGGAGCATCA
Source organism: Dorcus hopei (assembly GCA_033060865.1). Lineage (NCBI taxonomy): Eukaryota > Metazoa > Arthropoda > Insecta > Coleoptera > Lucanidae > Dorcus > Dorcus hopei. The sequence goes on along the minus strand of CM065418.1, from coordinate 29,289,295 downwards.
AACGCGGTTTACCCAATTTTTATCTTTCCTCCCTGGGCGTCCCCTTGCCGTTTCGCCGGTGGAATTGGCCAGACACTTACAACTTCCCGGGATTGTTATGCGAACTATCTGTCCCCCAGAACGCTGATATCGAGGCGAAGACAACGGGCTCGGAAGGTTCACAGTACTGTGCCACATTTAAGTTCTACCCCATTTGGGAGATTTATATTTTCGTTTTTGTCTAATTTTCCTGTTGGGGAGATTATTTGGTTGCCGACAACAGGTGGCGCCCTTTTAAATCCACAGTTACCTATGCTAAACTGTCCGCCCACGACCTTCTCCACTGATTAGGGATTTTGACGCAACATCAGTCCTAGACGTTGGGCGATCCAGGCAGGTTCGTTTGTATCCGTTTCGACGTTCCCAGGGTTCTACAGGGTGTTCAGTGTCATAGTTACGCTAGTGAGGTTGACCCGTAAGCTAGAAATTATTTGCAACGAATTTTCTCACCGTAACAGAATGTGGGCAAATCATTTCTAAGTTGGAGGAAAAAGCCTCACTTAAGCTTTTAGGTTCATCTGTTGGCGTGGGAAATTGGGCAAGGAACCGAGAAATTTGAAGAAACGTGTTGGAAATTTTTATGTAAAGATCTGGCAACACTGGATCTCTCTTCAGCTTGTGGCTTAACATCTCAGTATCTAATAAGAAATATTTTCGAACTGTTGTGATTCAAGAAATCACCAAGAAGCAAAAAAATGAAAAAAAAAAGAGACGAGCAGGTCTCAACGATCCACCTTGAGCGTTCCTTGGTGTTTTCTTCGATTCGACAAAACTTTGTTTTCTTTTTTTTTATTAGTGGGGGGGGGTTGCAAATTTTAGCGTATTACGTGTTCGCCGTCGAAAAAAGAGACGAGATACACTTAACCGAAACCAGCAAAATAGCCAGCACCATAGACATGTACCAACTGTACGGCTCAGTGGTGGTCATGATGACCGCGGTCTTCACGCAAAGCTACCACCAGAAAACCCTGATCGAAGCGGCCAAAGAAATGGCTTTAACCGACCTGAAGATTTTGCACCAGAATTTAAAAATCGACTACACGAACGCCAGACACTTAATAATAGGTAAGTGATACCTACACGCACGTGATACCTACACCCTTTACCTTTTTTTTTAGCCTCCGTCCTTTTCGTCACCCTAATTTTTTCCGCGTTAGAATACATGAACTGCAGCATGTTCTTGAGGCAAGTTGGAACCCTATCGACTTACTGCTTCTTGATGTGCTACGTCCCGACGGTCGTGAATGGGTTGATGGAGTGCCAATTCGTCTGTTACGTCCTGTTGTTACGCCAGCGTTTTTCAATTTTAAACGGCGAACTTCACCTGCTCAGGCGAAAGAAAAAATCACGCACACCAAAACCTTTAAGATCTACCCCCTCATGAACGATTTGCAGATGAGGACGTGCCTGCTCAGGTTGGTGGAGGTCCGCAAGATACACTCCCAGCTGTGCCACGTCGGAAGACTCTTGAATCAGTCGTTCGGTTTGCCCATCTTGCTGGACATAGCCAACAACTTTATTAATTTTACCACGCTCGGGTTCTATTGCTTCGACGGGTGCGTGAAGATTTATTTGGAGGAGCCGGACGCCAATTTGTATAACACCGGCACGACTGGCGTGTGGGCGTTGTTTAAGTTAACGCAGTTGTTCATCCTGGCTGTGTGTTGTTCACTGGCGAAAAACGAGGTTAGTTACTTTAATCAAAGAGATATAAGAAGTTTTTTTTTACAACCGTGGTGGAAATTTAGGGATTCAAAACGGAGAACGTCATTTCATCCACGGCTTCCAAAACAAAAATTATAATTTAATTGCGTTTGTTCAAAACAAAAGACAATCATGATTTTCTGAAGGGGAAACAATTGCTAATGAAATTATATTTTTGATATCAAAGATGTTGTAACATCCGAACTGCTTTAAGACTGGTGTATGTGTGTCAGTCTAATGATAGAGATTGCATCTCAGTTTGTTTTTCTTAACAAAAATTTGTGTTTCAGTGTTAGCAACATTTGAGTCGAAATACCTTGGGATCATAATTTTTCTTGATATAGAAAATTTAACCGATGTATGATGAATCACGAACCGAAATTACAATTAATACATAATAATAATAAATGCAAATAATATTGTTACTACCATTTTCAAAATCTTAAAACTAAAATAACATAGCAATATGTATTCGACTTGATTATACAGGATGTTCCAAAAATAAAATTACAGTCTTGATCATTCTCCGCATAAAATTAAAAAAAAATCTTCAAATAAATAAATTCAGAAAATGTCTTATGTATTAGTAGCAATTTAAATTTACAAAAAATAGGCTTTAAAACGAATTCGTTGCAAAAAGATGCAGAAAATAAAAAACGTGTACCTGTATGTATTCAACTTGATTACACAGGATGTTGCAAAAATATGTGATTAAAAAAAAATAGTTAAAATGAATGCGTTGTAAAAAAATTGCAGAAAATAAAAAATTTGTATAGTCGACTTGATTTTACAGGCCGTTTCCGAAATAGGCGATAAAATTACAAGAGCTTTATTCTTCGCATAAAATTAAAAAAAAATCTTCAAATAAATAAACTTAAAAAATATCTCATGGTGGAAGTAAAAATTAAAATTGAAAATATAATCGATTTTAAAATGAATTCGTTGCAAAAGATCACAGAAGTTAATAAAAATTAAACAAAAAAATCGACTTTAAAATGAATTCGTTGGAAAAGACCGCAGAAAATAAAAGAAATGGATATATGTATGTATTCGACTTGATTATGCAGGGTGTTCCAAAAATAGATGATCATATTACAAGGGCTTAAATTTATTTTTCTTATAAAACTTTAAAACATCTTCAAATAAATAAAATCAGAAAATTTATCATTGCGGAAATAGAAATTAAAAAGAAGCGATTATACAGGTCATTAAAAAAAATGAGTTAAAATGAATTCGTTGCAAAAAATCGCCGAAAATTTTAAAAAAATGTATATTCAACTTGATTATACAGGTGTTCCAGAAACAGGTGATGAAATTTCAAGAGCTTATTTATTCTTCACATAAAACTTTAAAAAATCTTGAATTAAATAAACTCAGAAAATGTCTCAATTTGGAAGTAGAAATTAAAATAAAAAAAAAATCGGTTTTAAAATGAATTCGTTGCGAAAAACCACAGAAAATAAAAAAAAGGATGTGTATATGTATTCAAATTGATTATACAGGGTGTTCCAAAAATAGATGACTAAAAAAATTTATCAAAATGAATTCGTTGTAAAAAATCACAGAAGATAAAAACTGTGTATATTCGACTTGATTCTACAGGGTGATCATATTACAGGGGCTTAAATAAACACATAAATAAAATCAGAAAATGTCTTATTGCGGAAGTAGAAATTAAAATTAAAGAAAAAGAATCGCTTATACAGCGTGTTCCAAAAATAGGTCGTCAAGAAAGACGAGTTAAAGTGAATTCGCGTAAATTAAAAGAAAAATAAATAAAAACTCACAAAATTTCTCATTGCCAAAGTAGAAATTAAATTAAAAAAAAACGAGTTAAAATGATTCGTTGCGAAAAATCTCAGAAAATAAAAAAATATGTATATTCGGCTTGATTATACCAAAAATAGGTGATTTTGTTTGTTTTCTCATCGGTTTATTTTCGAAAATTTTTTTTTTAATCTATTAAATCGTAAATTGTCAAATAGTTAGTCTTTTGTTTTTATTATTATTTTTTCAATTTGATTATTTTTGAATATTTATCATTTTGTTTTCTTCGTTTTGTCTCCGTTATTTTAAGCTGTTTTGTTTTAAAATCGGTCCAGTGGTAAGAGGACCGGCCTTGCAATCGCATGGTCATCGGTTCGAACCGCACTCGGGATTTTTCTCGGGGGTGGTCGGTATCGACTTCAGGCACCCTTCAGTGTTGGGGATAAAATTCGACACTGCTTCCCCTTAAACGGCGAGAAGGTTGGAAGTAACAAAGCCATGGAACACTTTACACACACTCAAATACACTCCCGCTCCTGAGGTCCTGACAAGTCTTTGACTTAGGACCCCGTTGGGCAATCACCACAGATTAAAAAAAAAATCTCCTGAATTGCGCTGTAAAATCGATTGTCTTTTGTTTCCGTTTGTCTTTATGTATTTCAAATATTTTTTACGTTTTTTCGTTTTAAATTTATTTCCGAATCTTAGGATTCTTCTTTGTTTTTATTGTTTTTTAAATTTTATTATTTCTAATTTAAAAAGATTCTATTATTTTATTGTCTTTGACTTTCTCATCGTTCTTTCCATTAAACAAATCTATTAAATTATGTTGTAAAATCGATTGTCTTTTGTTTTTATTTATTATTATTCACTGCCTGCTTTGTTTCGGGAATTTCGTACGACCTCTCCCGTCCTGTTGAGTTAGCCGGCAGTTGAGACGATCTTAGTTTGGCCTCCCATAATTTCCAACCTTCAGGTAGGTAGCAACTGTGTTAATTAAATTTCCTTAAAAAGTTGTCGTATCTGATTTATACTAGCCCCGTAACGCGTTTGAAATTAGAAATTTTCGTGACGCTTCCAATTTTGAGAATTCGAGGGAAGCAATGCGGTAGCTTATTTTTGGGACACCCTATACAATTCAAAAATAAAAATAATTGTTTTTGTGTTTTATCTTGATTGCAATGATTTCTTTATTTCATACAATTTTTAAAATAGTATGAAAGGTGAACATGAGATTTGAGAACATTTTTTTTGTAACCTAACACTTTTTAAATTCGAATACTTCTCTCTAGCTCTAACTCCAATAAGACATTACTTTTGTAAGTAGAGTAGGAACAGCCTGTATATAAACGAAATAATTTACGTATGTACTTACTTAAAACAAAACTTTATTTATCTATTGCCAGTAATAATAATTTTCTTATATGCAATTTATTTATTTTTTTTAATTTATAGGCAAATATGGCGGGCGAAATAATTTATAAAATGGAAAACAGATTTGAACCAGAAATCTCATCCGAAGTAAGTGCAGAAAACACTAATAAGTTTCTAAAAATAATAATAATAATAATAATAAAAATATAGAGCGTTGCAGAAAATAACAGCATTTTGCAAAAGATACAAATTTTGTTAGAACTGTAACGTCAAAGTATTCTTTATAATCTCTGGGAGACAGCCTGTATATTGAGTGATATTATTTTTTTATGTTTTTAGGTATATTCTTTTGGGAAACAAATCATGCATTGGAACTTCAAATTTACGGCATTCGACTTCTTCGACATCGACATGGCTCTGTTCTATTCGGTAAGAAAAAAAAACGTCCACCTTCCGCATTCTCTTTTTAATTTTAATTTTTAAATTAAATTTCAGATCGTATGTTCCGCCACCATGTACTTGATGATACTGCTACAGCTTGACATCGCAAACAAACAAATCGAGAACTCGTTCAAGAATCTTCAAGCCTGAAGTGTGTACTCCATTATTTATTTAAATTTAAAAAAAATTGTATTAATTTAAGACACAATAAAAAAAGATATAGTTGCTGACTTTGATGGTTTTGTTTTAAAGTAAAACGCGACGTTCGTTACTTCAAGACAAATAAATATAAATTAATTGTTTAAATAAAAACAACTCTGTTCAAAACAAGAAGAGAACAGTCAGGGGCTGTAGTTATACCGAGAGATGAAAACAAAAGTCGACAATGTACGAATAAATTGATACTCAAAAGAATTAAAGCGCTTTCAAATTTTTGCAATTCCTAACATTCAGGTAACAGGCTTTTTAGAAACTAAACACTAGATACTATAAAAGTGCTGCCAACTATTTACTTACTACATTTCGACTCGCAATGTAAAACTGTATGCGACCAGAGGATTTTAATAAATAAGTGCGTGAAAGACGTGGGCGTCCATTTCCAATACAAAACGAAACGTACGATATGTTGAAACCAAGTCAATCTTTTTCTTTCTTTGTTCACTCTACGCCAATCAATTGTTTTGTTTTATATTTACTTTGCACATGTACATCAAAACATACAAGGAGGAGGTTGTAATTAAAAAGCCATTTGAGGATAGTCAACATAATTGCAGATATTTTGACATGACATTTCTTTTTCTCCCCTAAACGAGTCGTAATTGAATGCAAAGTATAAAATGCAACGGTTTAAGGCGACGAATCCCAACAACGTACAATATTCTTTAACGCCCTTGTATTTAGTGACGAAATTATTTGCCCTTAGTTCATACAGCGCGTCAACAGTAAAGGGGAGAATAAAGCTGAAACAATCTAGGTTTTGGCTGGTTTACAACCTATGGTTTTGCTGCACCTTTTTTGGTAGGAATTGGGGGTAGTTTTGGGTTGCTTCGCCTAACTTCTTTTTCCCAGGGTTTTACATCTTCGTCCTCCAAGATGCAAACACGTCCAAATTCGACGGCAACCACTCCACGGATATCATCGACGTCTTCAACTTATACGGCGAAGCGGTGGTGATGGTCCTAAACATTTTGCTTACCACCGCAAAACGAGGGCAAATCATCAAAGCCCAAAGATGCTTGATGAGGATCGACGGTCACTTAAAGTATTTGGGGGCGGAGCTAAATTACAAAAGGCCAAGACGTTTAATCTCAGGTGGGTAACTTTGAATTTAGCGAAAATGATTTGATGTAATTACAATCCTTGCGCAGGATACATTTTGGTGTCGTCGTGCTTTTTGGTAACCCTGGAGTACCTGCGCTGCAACACGTATTACCAAAGGATACCCAAATCGGATTCCCTTTGTTTCGTGTTGTGCCTCATTCCAATTTTCGTCAAAAATTTCGCCCATTCTCAATTTATCTGCCACGTGTATTTACTGCACCAGAGATTCGCGCAGTTAAACTCGCTCTTGAAACGAACGCAATCCCCGAAGCGCCCCCTCGTTTATAACAAGTGGAAACAAGTTGCCATGTTGATGGCGACGAGGAAATTGCACGCCAGGCTCTGTGAGACCGGAAGGACGATCAACGCAGCTTTCTCTTTTCAAGTCCTGGTGATGATCGGGAGCGATTTTATCGACATATCCACGTGGTCGTATTATTGCTACGTCGGGTTTTCGAAGCTGGTCCTTGAAGGGTACGGGGGTTCGTCAGAAACGACGGTCAACCTGGCGCTGTGCGCCGCCTATAAGTTGCTGCAGATCTTCATTTTATCTTTGGTGTGTTGCAGAACGAGCAAGGAGGTTAGTTCCCTAGAAAATAAATTTAAATTTCGCGCGCTTAAAATTTACAGTTCACGAAAATTATCATAGATGGCGCAAGTTACGTTTTTTAAATTCATGTTAAGCACGCAATGATTAATTTTAAATTAATTTCAGGCAAACGGTACACATCAAATCATCTACAAGGAAGATATCCTGGATGACTCGATTTCTACAGAGGTATAGAGAAACATTCGAAGACGTTCAAAGAAACTGCGAACTTTTTTCTTGTAGGTTTGCTTCTTCGGAGAACAAATCGCTCACTGGAGGTTTAAATTCACCGCTTTTGACTTCTTCGACATCAACATGACACTGGTTTATTCGGTAATTATTTCTGTGCCTTGCAAAATCCCGATTAACCTTTCGATTACGTACGGTGCGATGTGCTTTTTAAAGGCCGAGGATGATTTGAATTTACCGCCTTACTATAAATTGTCATTACGTTGGCAGTACCCTGTTCTGTCACCTGTCACTCACTTATGTCTTTTGATATGAGAATAGGAATAGTAAAATGAAAGAAAGTAACGTGTCGACTCTGAAATTTAACAAGCGAATACTTGTTCATCGTAGCCACATTTAAAACGTGAAATGCACTAGAAACTATGGCGCCAAATTCAAAGTATCCTCAATCATTAAAAATCACACTATAATCAATCATTTATGAAAGTTTAGAGAGAAAGGGAAGGGAATAATGCTTAGGGGGCGCAAATGAAACAAGTTCGCCCCCGGGGGGGGGGGGGACGAAGCGGGCATTTTAAGCTGATGGAAATTTATTTTTGTTTCAGGTAGTTTGTGCAGCAATGACTTATTTATTGATTTTTATTCAATTAGATCTGGGAAATTAAATTAATTTATAAAACGTAGTAATTTCTCGTTAAATATTTGTGAAGAGAATAAAAAATGTAGGGCGCAAAAAAAATATAATTACATAATAATCACAAGAGTTATCTCATATTTACATATACATATATTTTTGTGTAATGTAGTAAGTGACTTAATAAATGACATAACCTCAAATCGATTGTTGAATTTGAGATTTGTGTGTACTTACATGAACGTAGCTGTTAAATCAAACGAAGTAATAGTATGTCAAATTATATTTATGACATAATTCCCTTATTAATCCAAAATACGAGTTTTTCCTAAATAAATATTCAAAATTCCCGCCATTGCGTTTCTTTTTTGTACTGTCAATAAGACAAGCAACAAAATGTTACTACTAGAAGAAAAAGAAATATGGACTGCCGGTAAAATAGTTTCCGTCGTGTGTCGTCGTCGTCGGTTAACGCCTTCCATAAAAAAGTCAATTTTCACACGTTTTCTTACATAGTGTTGCCAACTTGGCTCTTTTAGGACTTGATTTTGTATTTTTCTGCCCCAAATGCAGCTTTGTAAATCATAAAACAGTTCTCAAGAGATATAGGGAGATTGAAATTGATTGTCCTGATCCTACACCGCTTTCCGTGAGCTTGATATCAATACTTGTCACACGAGGGTTAGAACGAAAAGCATAGAACATTCATGAAAACCTAACCTAATTAATGAAGAACATAATTATTGTTTAATCAGATTGCTACTACAATGAAATAAACCATTTTTCATGAATGGACGGCATTGAACTGTCAACAAAATCTTGGACTATCTAGTAACTTCCCCAGATCTCTCTATGTTGCTAACTTCATTTTAATAAATATCGATATCAAGCTCGTGGAAAGAAGTGCAGGATCAGGACAATCAATTTCGATCGCCCTGTACTTTACCCCGGAAAGCAAATCCTTGATTTATGATGGCTTTAATGAGAAAGGTGTTTTATTTTAATTTCGTCATCGACAGCTATTAGCTGTATATTTTGTTAATGAATAATTAATTATAAGTAGTTGCCTTTTTTTAATAAAGAATTGACAAGATCCTATTTATGCAGATTTAGCTCTATTTTGGTTAGCGTCTGGTTGTCGACGAACTATAAAGTTGGTAACCCTGTAACAGTTGTTTCACCTTGTCAGAACGGACGGTTTCATCATTTTTTGCTTTTTTATTACAAAAACCGTAAAGGACTATTGAAAGGAATAATTTTTACCCACAGGTAAGAACGCTTTTAGGGATAATCTATAATCAAATAATAAAATATTACCATTAGGTGAATCGAAAAATAATGCCAAAAATCTGGTCCAAATAAATATCAAATGAAATCATCATAAAGTAAAGTAATATTGTTTCGTACAGTTTCTTTTCTCGTTTTATATTTTCAAGAAATAATATTTTTTTCTTTTTTCGATGTAGAAAGTGATTTTCATCTTTCATTTAAAATGCAAGGGATTTTTCAATTTCGTAGGTTGGCAACACTGCCTATGAACTTATCAGTGATCTTATGATCGACCAATCGACCTTTTATTTTTTAACCGTTCACTATGGTGTGCGCTCATTCAAATTCTTGCGATTCTATTACCAGAAAATTGTTAATTATTAAGTTTAAACAATTTCAAAGTGCTTATTGTGTTCTTTACTATCATCTTGAAGTCGTAATATTGTTTATCTTTTTATTTATTTACATATAGGTACACACATACATATTTTATCAGCGTTTCGCTTTACCATTAGATCTGGAAAATGAACTGCAAAACCAATTCCATGCAGAATATATTAAATATTAATTTAAACTGTTTTTTGCTTCCTCCACTGCAAATAAGTATTTAATAATCTCCAGAGTTATTTATCAAACTTATATATTTCTGAATTTTTTCAATAAATGACATAAATAACCTCAAATCGGTTATTGTTGCGTAATACCAAATCCTATTAAATAATATTTCATAATTACACACACACACACGCACTTGTGAAAACAGCCAAAGGTGTTTTATTTACTTTATTAGCGCTCAAAATTTGAATTTTTAAATCTCAGAGTTCAAAATTCCCGCCTTTAATTCGTTATTTTAGGTTTTCGGTTACGTTCGTGTAAATTCGACTTATGCTCGGTGCCTAGATTTTTTCCGTCCGCCATTATGGACGCTCCGCGCTCCTTCAAATTCTTTTAACTTTACTTCCCAGTACCCGACGACAACGTGATAAATAAATCAATAACTTTTAAGTTTAAACAATTTCAAAGTGCGTACTGCGACGTTTACTATCAGCTTAAGTCGTAAGTATCGTTTTCATCTCTCTACTTAAAAGTGTTTCATCGGCGTTTCGCTCGCCCCGATTAGTAAATCTGTGAAAGGCTACCAATTTCCTCTTAATTTCTTCGTAATATTTGTGTACGTAGAATATAATAACATAGACAGTTTTGTGCTTCTCTTTGTAAAAAGGATATTCAATAATCACCGAAGATTTTTATGTATCCTAATAAGGCATAACCTACCTCAAATCGGCTGTTGGGAGTGTATGTATTTACTATTTATGCAGTATGTTTAAACCACATTAAGGCCCAGTATTTCAGTTACAGTTTAACTTTAATCTTCAGTTTATTCCTATAGAAACAGTTGTTTTGATAATTGTTACTATAGGAATAAACTAAAGATTAAAATTAAATTGTGACCGAAAGTTCGTATATTATTTACCGCATCGTGTCTGGGCTTTTCCTGTGAGAATTTTTGCTTGCGCGAAAACATTTATTTTGTTCAACACCAAACCCGAGTTCGATATTCAAAATTCCCGCGTATGATTCTCTACTTCTCGCTTTTTGTTTTTATTCGTGTACGATCGAGTGATGCTCGGTCGGTGTTTATGTGCCGTTCGCCTCCGCGCCGTCCGCCATTACAATTATGGACGCTCGTTCAAATTCTTGCAACTTTATTTCCCACTGTGTGTGATAAACAGAAACAATTTTTAAGTTTAAACAATTGCAAAGTGTTTACTATTGTGCTTACTATCAGCTAGAAATCGTAAGTGTTGTTTTCACATCTTTTTACTTACATTTTACCCACGCCTCGCTTGCCGCAGTTAAATCTAGCAGTTTCATCTGTTAATAAGGCCCGGTCTTTCAATATCAAGTTAAACTGTAACTTCTTATGGTAGTAAACTGAAGGTTAAAGTTAACATGCGATTGAAAAACCGGGCCTAACTAAGTAGAAATTTAAAAATGAAAGTAGCGCATTTTAACCACAACTCATATCAAGTCACTTTTTCTTTTCCTCTCAATGATTCTGAACGAAGCCGCTAGATGGCTCTGATATTCTTAACGCAATGTCGAGTAAATGATCAACGTTTTTGGATTTCCCTTAAAAAAGGTAGTTCTAAGATAAGCCGCCAAATTTCTGGATGCAGATGCCTCTCCAAAATCCGTCGGTTTTCTTTTATTTTCCGCCGGGGGCGCTTTACGTACTATCGGGGCCTTAAAATTTCCCACGATTTTTGATCAAGTAGCCAGAATTTCTCTAAAATATAGTTTTGTAGAACAGGCTCTTTCCACAATTTTGACACTAAAGACGTTTAACCAAAAGTCAGATTGTTTGGTTATGTTTCAAGAACAGCGAGATAATAAAGTATTAGAACTGAAATAACAGAATAAAAGTAGAGACCAACCATCTTCTAATTTTGGCATTGCAAACCCTTCTCTCCTTCATAAAGCACGTGACTTGGCATTGTGATGCTACAACCATAGTATAAGAATCACACGGTAGCATCACTCGAGTATAACTGTCACATTTGTTCTTTTGTTTGATACCTACTCCGCTGTAAATTACATTGCATTTCCATAAGGGTATCAAATAGAATGGCCGCTTTTTTTGACACTGACGTTTAAGTGACGCTACTGGGTAATTACTTATACTGTGCTACAACTTTAGCATTACATTTGAAATCTGACATTTAAAATGATTATTTTTGACAAGTCATCAAAGAAAGCCATATTTACAAGGGAAAATTAAATCGTGCGAAAATTATAAGGCCGCGATAGTACATACGTATCGTGAGATTTAAAAATGTCAACTCGACGATATTTCCCCTTCGAAAGCTAGTTCTAAATAAAGTCGCTAGGTGGCTCTGATTTTTAAACACAAGGTCTGGCTCTAAATTCCATTGCTTATTTATTTATTTGTGATTGATTACTCCAGAATCATTTGAAGCTCTTCAAGCTTCAGTTCTTCGTCTCCATCGGTTCAAATGTTATTGAGTTTCTCGACAACTAACGGACACGTTAGTCTTCTTTTTCTATCAAATAATAAACATATTATCCTAATGACTTGCCTGCCAGCTAATAGAACTGTTTTTTTTTTTGCCTTTTCGACCAACTAAGAGACTTCTGCGTTTCCTGTGTAATTTATTATTGATCAACTAATAGATCCATTAATCAACTAATAAATCTAGTTGACTTATGAACTTATCTACAAGTCTACAGGTTTACGGGTTGACTTATTTATAAGCAAATTATTTGCTAATTTGGTTGCCAACTAATAAATCTGTTACTTGTTTTTCCCAACTAACTGATAGACCTATCAGCAAAGAGTAGGTCTTATTCAAGAAACGACACTCCGTGTCGGCACGTTTGATCTTTGCCGAGTAGTATCAAATAATAAACATATTATCCTAATGACTTGCCTGCCAGCTAATAGAACTGTTTTTTTTTTTTGCTTTTTCTACCAACTAGGAGAATTGTCCGTTTCCTGTGCAATTTATTATTGATCAACTAATAGATTCATTAATCAACTAATAAATCTAGCTGACTTATGAACTTATCTACAAGTCTACAGGTCTACCGGTTGACTTATTTATAAGCAAATTATTTGCCAATTTGGTTGTCAACTAATAAATCTGTTACTTGTTTTTCCAACTAACTGACAGACCTGTCAGCAAAGAGTAGGTGTTATTCAAGAAACGACACTCCGTGTCGGCACGTTTGATCTTTGCCGAGTAGTTTAGGTGACCTCAAACCAGTTGTCCCTTTAAACTAGCGTAGGCGAAATACGGCAGAAACGAACAGCGAATGGCATTGGCGTGACATTAATCAGATTAACGCAGACACAATTTTCGATAGCATACGAAAGGACATTTCTTTTCTAATTTGCACTTCCTTGTTCAAGTGTCTTCTCTTACATAAGTTATCTACTCTTTACTTTTAGTTTTCTTTGTGAATTATCTAACTGATCGCCAAATGAATAACTGCAAAAGGAATGCAATCAGTGATTTTTAAGTGAACTTGAATCGATTCGCGTTCAAATAAGTTGTAAAAGGAGGACGGCTAAATTCAAAGGCTTCTTTTCAATTGAACACCAGTAGTTGAATCGATCTGTGTTGAATTAATCAAACCCCGTATAAAACTGTATTCGAGAGTCTTGAGGTGCATTCGACATCACACTCGGAGCGCTCGGGGTCCTCCTTTGTCTCACTCTTACATGCACTGAAACTCATTCGCTTTCCCTCACACTTCTGCTCAGAGCGTGCCCCGAGCGTAATGTCGAACACACCCTTGATAGGAGTATTGGCGCTTTTGGGCGATTTTTCACTCAAGAGTTTGCGCCTTGGGTTTTAAAAATCTGGCAACACTGGCTTGAAGTCTAATGAGTTGGCAGCATTGGTTGCGTGTTTCTTTTGTCCGTCATTATGGACGCTCGTTTAAATTCTCGCAATTTTATTTTTCACGGTGATAGGCAGAAATGCGTTAATTAATTGAAGTACGAGTATAAACAATTTTGGAGTGTTTATTATGGCCTCTACTGTCGTAAGCGTTGTTTTTATTATATCTACTCAGGGTTGCCAGATTGGGTGAAATTTCGCCATTTGGGCAAAGTTTTAGACACACTTGGTACTTAAAAATCTTATTTGGGCTGCTCCCCTCACATAATGAACATTCAACGAAATTTATATCTCTAATCATCCATGAAAACAAAAGTACACTACCGACCAAAAATTTGTGATCACACCCTTTTGTTTAATTTGTTTTTGATATTTTTAATTTTTTTATTAATTGTGTAGGTATCGTATATTTTATTTCGAAATCTAGAAATTGGTTGGAAGTTTTTAATTTTTTTATATTTCTTTATTTTCGTTTTTATTTTAGTTTTTCAATTGCCCTTGATCTTTCATTTGATTTTTATTTCATTATAATTTTCTCCTCGTTATAATAATAATAATAAACACTGTGTTCACGGGTCACTATAGGAGAAACTTTTTTTTTTCATGTTTTGCACACACTGTATATTTATTTGCAATAAAAATAATGACATACATCAGTGTTAGAAGTTGAAAGCCACTTGTTTCTCCCTTTTCTACTTCTGTTTCTTTTCGTTTTCTATTCATCATTTACTCTCATTTTTAATTTGTTTTATTTTGTATTTTAAATTTTGTTTGCCTTTTGTTTCTGATGTTTTCATTTCATTTTTGGTTTTTGGTTTTTATTTTGTTTTCTCTTTTCCATTCAGTTTTTCATCTGCCTCTGGTCTTTCGTTGATTTTTTCTTTTTAATTTTCTCCTTGTTATTCACTCGTCTCTCTCTCTGTTCATTCGCTTTTCTTTTTTCAATTTGTTTCTTCAATTTTGCTTTTTCTCTCAATTTGCTTTCAGTTTTAGTTACTTCGTTTTGCCTAATAGCACGGCGATAGGTTAGGGATGTGTTCTGTATATTGAGGAGTTACAGAACACATTCCTAAATTTGTGCCGTGCATCTCTGAAACACCCTGTACATTCACAAGATAATTTTAACTTTATTTTCTTATAAAATTTGTTGCAAGTCGGTTTTGATTGCAATGGATTCCTCGAGCATCCTTTGGATTGCTGTTTCGGCCCTGTTTGGGGCCCCTTCAGCAGAAGAGTATGTTAGGTCAAAAATCGGTCGCAGGATGCCGCCACCTAAACTATTTATTTTCTTAGGTAGATACCCATTATTAAAATAACTTATTTACGATTTATAAAAGAAACAAGACCTTTCAGTTTCTTCATAATAGTGACCAATCGTTAAAGGATTTTTTTTTCAGTTTTCAAGGACTTACGAGCTTATTTTTTATCTTTTCTCCTTACTTTGACATACTTACATCAAACAGTGAAGTTAATTATATGTTTGACATACTTACATCAAACACTGAAGTTAATCATATATTTTACAGTTGTAATTTGTTCGTAATCATTTATTATAAATTTCAGGAGCAAGAAAACCCCGGAGAGTACAAATATTTTTTTCATAAAATGTGACCCATGTTTTCGTAGCAAATATTACCTGATGCTATCGAAGAAACCGATCATTAACTGCAAAGCAAATAGATGCATGTTCGTTAAGTATTCAGGATTATTTACTTACATTGTTAATAATTTTCTTGTTTATGATTCTTAAACTGTTGTAAATACATTTTGTTCACCGTGATTGTGTGCCTCGCACAACTGACTTGACGGTATGCTTTTTTTTAATTTTCAAACAGTTTACTGAATGAAATAATTTTTTTTAATATTCTTTTATAATTTGATTAGATTTTTCAAAACTGCATTTTTTTAGGTTTACAATTTTATATTAAAACACTAAAACACATTTTCAAACATAATATGTATTTTCAAAAATTAATTTCTCAAATACTATGCGATCCAATATTTTTTAGATAAGGGGAGGCTATGAAAAATGAAATCAGAATCTTAGTTTGATTCAAAACTTTTCGTCTGACCTTTTGCTTTCTGACTCCTGTCAAGTCTGTTAGTTGTTTAAAAGCTCTCAAACATTCCTGCGGATTTTAAATTGGTCGTTATCGTATTAAAGAGTTTTAGCAAGTCCTTTTTGTATTCAATTAAAAGATTTAGGAGTATCAGTTTTGACAGAATAGGTTAATTGTATCAGTTAAGCTGAGACTCTGATTTTATTTCTCATAGCGTCCCCTTATTTAAAAAATATTGGATCGCACAGTATAATGTGAAGTAGATATTCAAACATGCATGGTATGTAGTACCTCTTCTTGCTTCTAAAACACTCGTGCGGATCCCAACGTTTGGTAAAACCTATAAAATTGATTATTTATATAAAAGTGTTCATCGCCTCTGTGTCTCATTTTTCTGTGATGCAGTTTAATTCCCTTCTTCTTCTTTGTAACTGTAAAGTATAGGACAGTGATGTAAATTAGAATACATCAAAAAATACTAAAATTACAAACAGCAAATTAAATTAAAAAAATATAGGATAGTGACGAATTATAATGTATCAACAAATACTTAAATTAAAACTATATTTACAGTTGGTTCTTGTCCGATGAAATTTGTATCACAAAATCTTCTAAGCGGACACTAAATCGCGCAACTATACACTTTACGTTTCGCAGTCGTTCGACTGCTTCGTCAGAAGTGAAAATTATGTTGTCAAAATAAACAAGGTTGTCAACGGAAACTGAAAAAGTAACTTGATTTTTTTTTTTAATGTATATTATATTTATTTTTTAATCTAAAATTAACCGTAATGTTCAAATTATTTTTAGATTAAAAAATAAATATAATATACATTAAAAAAAAAAATCAAGTTACTTTTTCAGTTTCCGTTGACAACCTTGTTTATTTTGACAACATAATTTTCACTTCTGACGAAGCAGTCGAACGACTGCGAAACGTAAAGTGTATAGTTGTGCGATTTAGTGTCCGCTTAGAAGATTTTGTGATTTAAATTAAAACAACAACAAATACAATAAAATCAAATTAATTTAAGTTATTACAGTTTTCTCACCTTGGTTTTACGTACAGACAGCATTCAGTTCTATCTCAAATCGGCTGTCCTTTGTTCTCTAGGGATTTCATCCGTGTTGTTCATTTAGTGACTTGTTTGGTTCTTTTATTTTTGTCGATGCTATTCCATCTTTAAGAAGAAATTTCTTTTTGCTTTGAGCGACACAAAACTTGAGTAAAATTTGAAGAATCGCAATAAAAGTAACATTCAACGGTTAATTTTAGAAGAGAAAAACGAACGGGGACGTTCGTTTAAGACGGTCGTTAGGCGAACATTAATTAATTTTTTCGAAACTCTTCTCTCCCCTGGGCCATTGTTTACAAATTCAAAATCTCCCCCCTCTTTAATATTGCTCTTGAGAGATGCTGCGCTCTCGCGGCTAGTCGTTCAACTTTTGTCCAATGAGCAAATTTTGGGCACCGAAGTGACTCAAGTTGCCTAACGTTAGGGCGTTATTCGATCTACTTTTGACCAGCACTTATCGGCGCGCGTGGGCATCAACCCCAGTCTCACGCCCTATCGCCAATTTATTTATCTTATGGTAATCTAAATGACTCTTATCATCTGAAAGTGGTCTCTTACGTTGAGACTAATTCACTTCCATGGCCTGAGAAGGTTTATATTAAGAATAATTTTGAAATTCCTTCCCTCTCTTTAATATCCCTCTTGAGAGATGCTGCGCTCTCGCGACTAGTCGTTCAACTTTTGTTCAATGAGCAAATTTTGGGCACCGAAGTGACTCAAGTTGCCTAACGTTAGGGCGTTATTCGGTCTACTTTTGACCAGCACTTATCGGCGCGCGTGGGCATCAACCCCAGTCTCACGCCCTATCGCCAATGTATTTATCTTATGATAATCTAAATGACTCTTATCATCTGACTCTTATCATCAACAAAAGGTGGTCGATTTTAAGTGTCGTTAAAAAGGCAAAAAATTCTTCTTCGTCTTGTGTTTCTTGAGGCGTTTCTGATGTACGTATTTCGCACTTAGCTCTTAGCAGTTTTGCTTTTCACTTTCCCGAGCGATTTAGATGGTTTCATGATTTTTTTTTAAATAATTCGGTTTGTTGTCTCGCTTTTTAACCTTTACCATTTCTTTCCAGTTCAACCTGAAACACAATGAAGCACCACCACATGTTCCTGCGAGCGATTTCGCCAATCGTGTGTTTAAGCCAGACCATTGGCGTCAGCCCCATAAAACTCATCGAACAGAACCATCTGCGTTTACGTTTGAAATCGAGCATCCCCAAGTCAGTGCAGACTCTCCTGCTGTTCACCCTGTACACGTGCACTTCACTCTACGAAATAATCGACGTGGACGAAGCCGTCACCGACACTTCAGCCAACGTGTTTATCTTAAGAGAAATCGTCAACAAGTATTTTTACTTCGTCTTGGGCTGCACATGCGTCGTCTTGTCCTTCACAGAGCGCAACAAAGTGATGGAATTCGTTAAGATAATCTACGAAGTGGACAGGAATCTATGCTGCATTTCCGAGGGAATCGATTACAGAAAGCAGAAGAATAAGTTCTTGCTTTACGTCATCCTTGGACTTACCATGGTGGTCTCGGTGGTTACTGGAACGGCCTTGATAGACGACGACGGCTCAAAAACCATCAACAAGTTGATTTTACTGTTGATTTTGATTGGGGTTTTCGGACAGCTCGTCGCAAGCCTTCAACTATTGAGGGACAGATTTGTTTTGATAAACCGTGAAATGAACGCCGTTGTGGAATCGAACTTTTCGAGGAAACTGAAAATTTTGGCGGTGTGCCACGATAGTCTCTGCGATGCCGCTGGAATTATCAATGGGGCTTACACTCTGCAGCTGCTGGCTTTGGTTACTTTGACGTTTCTGACCACGCTGTTTGCGATTTTTAGTAACTTCAGATTCATGTTTGGTGAGAAGAAAGACGAGGTTAATGTGGATTTTGGAAAGATGCTCATCAAGAATAGCCTGAGGAGTGGCTTTATGGTTATTTTGACGGTGACCATTCTCCATATTTGTTCGAGCACTTTCAGTGAGGTGAGTGCTTTTATATTGTTCTGCATGCTTGTTGGAAATTATTAAAGTTTGAAGTGTGTGGTTTTTATTTTTGATGTCATGGTATAAGAAATGAAACGGTATAAGGCCAACGTAAATACGGTATTTATTAATTTAATAAAAAAGTGATAACATAAGACGTAACTTATATCTAATGCGATGAAAACTTTGAAGTTTTATTTTTGTTTGCGAAAACGTTATTGAATCTTACAAATAAAATATCGGATGTTAAGTTGCTCGTTAACTCGCCTCTTAAATAATGCAAAATGTACCGCAAGTTTGAGAACACTCTTTCCACACTGACTTGGGTGGCAGGAGCCGCCAGGACCACAGACGATAACGCGTAAAGCTCTGGATTCGTGGTACTTTTCTGTTTCCAAAACTGAAGGATGTCTTCGGAGCGAGGCATTCTGGGGGATTTCTTGAAGTTCCTGATCAGTTCCCGAACGTCCTCCGTCGTTGGCGACAAATTGGCCAAAGCTATGGCGTTCTCTCTTTGCTGCAATAACTGATCGAGGGGATCGACGGTTTCTTGAGGCGCGCAGAAGGCTTCGGCCATCGCCAATTTGTTATCCTCAAGGTGAAGATTGTTTTGCAAATTTTGCAGGCGGTACCATAAAACGACCAAATAATTTTCGGCGGCGTCTTGTTGCTCGAACGAAAGCATGATGTGCCACCTCGGGTCTAAATACAGCGCGCAGATGATGGTCGGAGATTCGAAAAGTTTTTTCTCGCGATTTTCCATCGATTCCCCCAGCGTCTTTGCCAATGCTGTACCGATTGCGTTGGTTTCCAACTTACAGCGAAGCCAAATTTGCAAGAAATCGCCGATTAAGAGTTGTTGCTCAACCTGCAGGCATTTCGTTGCAATTTGACTGGGGGTAAGTGTCTTTGCCAGTTCCTCAAGACCAAACCACTGTTCGTCAGTTAGGTTTGCTCTTTGTTTGCTGTGCACCATAACATCCTCGCATATGTCCCGTAAACACAGAAGGCTTTCGATCATATCCAAAGACGAATGCCATCTTGTCGGACAATCCAGCACTGGTTCTTTTTTGTTCATTTGTGTCACCAGACTTAAAATCGTTGGAGCTCTTAGTGTTTTGCAGAGTGAACGCGCGGCTGTAAGTAAACTCATGGTGTTTTCGTCCCTAGATAAGACGTCATTGACTGCCAACTGCAAAGTGTGGGCGGCACAACGTTGGCCGAACACCCCAAATTCCTTGAAGTTGGCATGAATATTTTCAAAGGTGGATTCTGCCCACTCGTATTCCTTTTCGAATTCCAACCACTCGTCGTCACCGGACGTCTCCAGAAACGAACCGTTTTCCAATTTGACTTCCTTATCAAGTAAATCAACGTTTTGAATCGTATTTGCGACGTTGTCCGTCGTGATACTATACAGTTGATTAACGTGAATGTCAAACTTTTGTAGCTCCGAAAAAATTTCGTTCTTCAAATTTTTCACCGAATGCTTAACGAACAATTCTTTCACGCATAAATTCCGGACAATCAATTCCCCGTCTTTAATGTACTGAGCGTTTATCGCCATGACGGACCTGTTCATTCCCGTGGCCATATCAATTTTGATCGACAGCAATCGGTTTTTTAAATCGCGCGTTATTTCCGTTCTTATATTGTCGGCTTGCAAGTGGATTTCTTGAGTTATGTTGTCTTGGTTTATATAAAAATTCGGCCCTGTTTCGTTTAGACTGTTAATAATTGGATCTATTATTTGCCGGAATCCGCTGTCTTCTATTAACGTGAACGGGTGAGCGTTCACCGTAACTAGTTCTACGCACGCTTGCATCAGCTTCTTTCTGTCCATGGCAATGAGAACGGTTTCTTCAACTTTGCGTTTACGTTTGCGCAACGTTGCCCTGGAATATTCTCCGCTTCCAGACGGAGATGTGTTATTGCTTGAATTAAACGGGTCATCCTCTAAAATAATTACAGAAAAGTTAGTAATACATAGTAGCATGTGTTCATTGAAAAATCCAGTAGCATTACCTGTGGAAGTATTTTGTTTTCGGAAACGTATGTCGCACTGTTAAAATTGAACATAACCTAACTCTTAAATGTCAGCATGACATAAATCATAAAATAACAAATACTACTCACTTACAAATTAAATAATTTATTATTAGATTGTGTATGGCAGGCATGGGCATGGAAAGGGGAAGTATCTCCCACTACGCTAAGCACTAGGTCAAACGAGTGTCGATTGCAGCTAGCTTGGTCCCACGAAATATAAAATTGTAGACGGCGGCGTCGCGGTGTATTCGTTTTGATGCTGTTCATATTGAATTAAACCGAAAATTATCATAAATATTGTTTAAAAAAGGTTTGTTTTTCAATTTAAAATGGTCTCGAACTTGTACGACACTGTTAAACGCTAATAAACCAACATGAACTAACTCGCTCGGCGCTCTCTGTTTTTGATTTCGTTGATACGACTGAGTCAGATATGTGCCGGCGCTTGTTTGTCTGAAACATCGAGATCGTCGCAAATAATTGGGGGTGGGGGTCGAGCTTTCGGCGAGCTCGTGCCTGTCCCTGGTGAATGGCATCAGGCAGCAATTCTTGCACCAATATCATGCGGTAAGGATAGAGCTGAACATCTTTACGTAACAATTTGTGGCACGTTCTCACAGAAAGCTCAATCTATTGTGATAATTGGCGGATAGAGGTGTGGAGAAGCATTTTTCATTATGACGCAGTTACGGTAACCTCGGCAGTACGTTTTCGAGGTTGACCTGTTGGTTTTCTTCGGAAAAGACTTAGCAATTATACTCACTAATGCAGGTTGTCTTTGAGTGTTTTGTGGTGGTTAATAATGACATGGGAAGATTCAACTCTAAACTTTTTCAAGTAGTTTCGTACTCAGTATACACATTCCTCATCGATTTTTGTATCATCTCGAAACTAACTTCCAATCACAAAATGTTTTCTGCTCTAATGCGAACACCATTTTGCAATGCAGTGAATGTAAAGTAAACGAGTCCTGAAAATTACTTATTTTTGTACAGGGTTTCTATAAATGATTCTAATATCAAAATAGGCATTGAATATTGCGTTGGATATTCCACCTCCTTTTGAATGTCTATTCTAGTATCTGAGAAATGTCAGTGTCAACACTGTCATAAACTTGAAACTTTTAGGTTATGAAGTGAATTAGTAAAACTTCGTTTACACAAAATCAAAAAACTAAAAATTTACTTAAATTATTTAATGTTTGATTATTAAGGCCGATGAAAACCAATAAATGAAAAGAATAACAATTTCTTAAGTCGATTGAATCGTGATTAATAGTGAGGTTAGGTTACTAGTGACTGTGTTCAGTATCGGTGGTTAGTGGCACATGTTCATTTGTTTATCAGTGGTAATGCGATGTTAGAATCATTTATAGAAGCTCTGCATAAAACCGAAAACAACACAAACAAACACGGAAACACTTGCTCGACAGGATGAATGACACTAGTGACAATTCTGTTCGCGGCGAGCTTAAGCTACATGCCTTTACGAAAACAAAATATTTCCGTAGCCAATGCTACCGGAATATTAAATGAACACATGATATACAGCCTGTTCAAACTTAAGTCGGCACTATTACCAACTTCGTTAATATAAAAGCTACAAAGTCGGTTAAATTAGCAAACTAGTAGTACTTTTTACGCTGACTACAATGACGCAGTAAAAGATCATTTTTTCGTAAATTAATAATTTTTTTTTACATAACTCTATTAGCAATCAGAATTATAGTACATTCTACAGGCTAATGATTTGGCTTGAGGGCCCTGTAATGGCGTGATGAGGACTCATCCCATTTATCCAGATTTCTATTAGGTTTAAATGATTTTGTAATCTGTTTGAAGCTTCGATAGGATTTTCTTTCGCAGCTAATATAACTGTGTCGTCAGCGAATGTACCAATGGTTGTATCTGTTGTTGTTGGTAAATCTGCAGTGTACAGCACATAGAGCAAGGGACCAATGACGCTGCCTTGAGGAACTCCTGATTTGATAGCACAGTGTCTAGATATGCCTGCATTAACTTTGATTCTGAATTCTCTCTCGCTTGAGTAAGATTCCAGTAGACGAAAATAGGTTATAGGAAGGAGTTGTTTGATTTTATATAAGAGGCCAGCATGCCACTCCTTATCGAAGGCTTTGCTTACGTCAAGGAATACTGATGAACAATATTATGGATTATTTACTGTTATGAGATGATTCTAAAGTTGGCTATCCTCTGATCACAATTCAAATCAAATCGGCGTGTAAAGTAGTACTAGTTTGCTAATTTAACCGAATTGGTAGCTTTTATAATAACAGAGTTAGCAATAGTGCCGACTTAGTTTGAACAGACTGTATACATACAGATTGACTCATGGGTGATTGACAATTGTTCCGACATCCGAGAGTATGGGAAAAATGTTTAAAAAAATCTATGTAGATACTTTAGTTTTCGAGAAATAATTAATCAAATTTATACCCAAAACGACGATACGTCCCATCACTCCAACACGAAAGCAATTCAAATCTCTGTGTTAAAAATTCCTTGTATTTTTCTTTAATTAAAATTTTTAATTATGTAATTATAAATTATTGTAAGTATAGAATTTTTAACTAACATTTTCCCCATGTTCTGAGAAGTCTCTTCTTTCGCCAGTCTAATTAAGAGTACCCTGTATTTTGCTTTTCGTTTTATACACCCAAAATGCACTCGAGGTACAATTTTCAGTTGTTGTTGTTGATCATGATTGAATATACTTACGCCTTAACTGGGAACGTTTCTTTTTGACAATCTCGGCTTCAATGGGATGTTTTCGTAAAATGTGCTTTTCTAAATTTGACGTGTGCTTTCCCTGCAAACATAATGTACATGCTGTATACTTATGTGACTGCTAGATAATAAGTAATACACAGAAACGATGTCAATTGCAACATCCCTCTTCCATGCGTTTTCCCTTTCAAGATGAATTACAGAGAATAATTTGCATATCAAAAATTCAGTTTTATTTTGTCTTTATTAAAACCATTCAGTAAATTGTTAAGGTCAAACATTATCCAATTACCCAAGTGATCTCAAAATTTTTTAAACGAAAATCAGTTGTCAAAACAAATAAAATAGGAGGAATAATCAAACGTCAATTTAATAGAAGAGTTAAATGATAGAAAACAATAATAACAAATTTAAATTATTCATTTAAACAAATGGCTAAACAAAACTTTTGTACACAATATTTTTGGACGTTAGTTTAGAAAAACTGAATGCAATGATCCTAATAAATTACGGATTGATTTTAATTCGATTTTTTTTACTTCTACATATTTAAAAGATGCGCACATCTATTAATCGCAGGGATGTGAAACGTAACCGAAATCCTTTGAATTCGACATGGACCTGTCCAAAAACGTAATGTTTGACTACGCATGTTGGACCAGTTCAAAAACAAAGCATTTTACACTTGTCACCTGATGAAATCAATAGGCAATCCGGACCTAAACCTTTTTGAAACGGATCGCTCCAGGAGCATTCCTTTTAAAAATTTATGTTGTAGTTTATGACACCTTTGTGGACGTATAGCCGCTTAATAAAAGCAGATCATGCTTTGTGCTTTTGAGATGATTTCAGTCAATCCCAATCAAAGAAAAGAATAAGCCATTTATGGTTCTAGATATGATGTAAAATGTGTCTTTTTTGATGATGTAAAATGTGTATTTTTTTATATTTTATATTGATGTGTAATTATCACTATCACAATAGTTTGGGTCCGCTTTCTTGTAGTACGGCACTACTTTGGGTATTTTCAGTTTGTCCGGAAAAACTACTCATCGTTTATTTCCTTAAGTAAGCGCACTGACAAGTCATACATGTATATCAAAGGAAGTTTTATTTTTTAGCTGACAAAAAATGGTTTGTATTTAACTTTCTTCCACTTGTTCAAAATACATGGATTTTGATGTACTTATTTATGTTTATTTTTGTTAAATATTCCTTTAGATTTAGTTTATGACCGTTTGTATTTAAATTATTTTGAATGTGTTTCTTTACCGTGGCAAAGAAGTCGTTGAATTCCTCTGTTGTTAGTTTGCTTTTTTTTCTGTCCCGTTTTCCCGATTCTTTGTTTATCACTTCCCACATTGCCTTTTGGAAATTGCTTGCTGGTTCTATATAATGTTCGTTGTATTTCTGTTTCTTTTCCTTTAATCTCAATGACCTCGAAATGAGAATTAATAAACTGCTTAATCGTTCATGAACTTTTCTATCACCAAACACTTCACATTGCACTCCGTTTATTGTATAAATTATATCAGACTTTGTTGACACCATGTTTTTAAAGACGTTTTCGCTAGGGTAGCGTAAAATCGAATCGCTCCAAAAAATGGCGTCCGCTACTTAAACATGTTTCATCGCGATCCTTG
The DNA here is from genome assembly GCA_033060865.1 of Dorcus hopei. NCBI lineage: Eukaryota > Metazoa > Arthropoda > Insecta > Coleoptera > Lucanidae > Dorcus > Dorcus hopei. The sequence continues at coordinate 29,263,967 of CM065418.1, read as the reverse complement.
GTGCGTAAACGTTCAGATGAAAAATCGTAAACCGTTTATGATATTTTCCGTCATCTGAACGAAGCCAATGTTAAAATACATGCCAGGCGTAGATTGACAGTTTTATGAAACCTTTATAGTAATATGACTTTGTGTGTAATAAACAAATATTTTTTGTATTAAGGTAATATCATTTTAGCCTTAAAGACGCAATACGCGTGGACATGGTTTAATATTTCTTTGTTGTGAATACTGTTTTTTACAAAACTTAAATTCATTTTGAACCATGTCCAGGTCACAAAAGGTCAAATTCATATTTTTGATCGTCCAATCACAAAAATAGTCTTGTTGGCCTGTTAGCCTTGTTACATTTGCTTGTTAGCCTTGTTACATTTTATCGTGAATTCTATACTACAGCAGTTCCAGTCACAAGTGGAATAAAAATATGCTAACTTTCAATGTCAATTACTGTGAAATCAACATTGGGGACTTGGTTCAAAATAACTCTCAGCTGACGATATGCTGCTTGTCTCTTTAGTTAATTTGCTATAGTTTCTAGTCCATTCAATGTATTGTTCATTTTTCGTAACTCTTCTGTCTTGTAATTTTTCTTGTGATTATAGTTTCCTTTTACCGATATGGTTGATTTTCTCATTGGAAAAACATCGTTAAATATTTTTAAAAGGATTTCATATCAGTGGCATTTTTTGACAACACAGTTTCGATATGTGAAGATTTATAGTTTCAGATTCGCTTTTGTCCAGATTCATATTCGTAAGTACATTGTCAATACATGTTGAACTGTGTTTTGTTATTCTTAACGGTTCTTTAAAAACAATGTGTAATCGTGCGTGACGAATAGATCACATATTTGCTGTGTAGGCCGCCAATCCAAAAAGTCATTTATTTTCTTTATTTCTCTGCAACTTATTTCATTTTTAATCATCACCAGTATTCCACCACGAATAGACTCCTGTCTGCAGGAAAATTTAACTTTAACTTTAAAATTAAAAATTTACTTGATTCAGGATTTTGCAAAAAAAACATTAAATAAACAAATTGTGAGCTTGGTGCGGGACTTTATCACCACTCTGTATCTTAATTTTAGAAAGAAAGCGGACCCAGTTTCGTTTATTTAAACCTTTCGTTCATAGCGTGTGTACAAATGTATAATAAGAATTATATGTTTATTTTTTTAAATCATGATTTTTAAAAACAAAAAGTCATTTAAATTATCTCAATCCTCATCACAATTGACAAACAAAAACTACTAAACCCAAATCATTGGCGGTAATTAATTACTTAGTAGCTAAGTATGTACTTATAACTATAAATAACTCATTAAAGAAAGTATTTACAATTGAAACTTTCACATAACCAAAAGCAAATTATTTTATTATTATTATTTTTATTCTAAATTAACAGGGTATACTTTTTTAGTTTGTTAAGCTTTGGCTAATGTTTATTAGCTTCCCCAGAGCATCTCACAGTATATAAATAATTTCAAATAAGTTCTAACCAATTTCTTATCTATCTCGTTTTGAAAAAAAAAAAAAACTATGTTCTTATTTTATTATGACTTATGGCATAATAAAATTATATGACAATTGAAAATAGGTAATTTCATGCATTTAAAAGACGCCAATTATAATAGCGCATGACCATTGTGTACAAATGTTGCAGAAACGAACTTCTTGTAAAATATGCACATGCACAAGTAGAGCACATTTAAATCTATCGATTTATGCTATTTCTGAGTTCTGATCCATCAATTTTATTGATTAATTCTCGATTGTATAGGATAGGCATTGGAACGCACGTTGGAACGCTCATTTAGTAAAGTTAAGTATCAGAAAAAATAAATTAAAAATTATTAATTTTGCCCAGGAGTTTATGTTTATACTGTGATGCCATATAAAAAAATGTGTGTGTTTGAAGTTGTTAATTTCCCAACCGTAATAACGCGTCTCTCAAAAGAATGTTTTTATAACGTAACGGTAAAGTTCCAATGCCAAATGCATCTCGTATCGCAAACTAGCCAGGGGAAGTGAAACGAACCGAAACCGTTACCACGGTTCCAGCTGAACTCAAAGCGCTAAAGAACCGGTCCAAGGAACGGAATTTACATTACATTTCACATCCCGGCACGCATACCCACGAATAATTATCGTACTACAAGTATATCCCCTCCCCTCTCTCTCTCCCGCTTCTACTCCGAAATAATCATTGCATCCAATTGTCGCCTGTATTAACTATTTATATGAACGTAGTCAAACAAAAACGATCTATTTATAGCTGTAACGTTACTGAACCGGTCCACGGTTTATTTTATAAGCGGATTCGATTCGATTCGAAACTGAAACACTTCTCTCCATTTCACGTTTGGTTACTCAAAGAACAGACACCAACAAACATATAAGTATACTTACCGATAGAAACACGGCGCAATTTGAAATGTTACATTTCGATTTATTTTGGGCCTCATCGTAGTCGAAATATATTTTGATGAACGACGCAGGATTCATTTTCGACACACTTTCAGCTACAGACAACTGTTAAATTTCTTAAAAGAAATGTTCCAAATATCACACGTTATAAATATACAGATCGTGTATTGTTTACTCGTTGGTCAAAATTAAATCAGAAGTTCCCCCCTATACTGCAACGTCTAACTACTACGAGGTGCTTGCGTAGACTGAACTGAGATAGCGCCACGCGCCACATACAGGCGTTGAATTTACTAGAGTACCGATTGTGTTGCCACGGATCGGTAGGAATTCGAACTACGAATGGCAAAGCGATACAAATTACGAATTTCAACTTTGAAATAAGAAGTGAACAAATGAAAAATGAATTAGAGTTGGCGATGCAACCAAACATACATGCGTGTATTTAGTTCATCGAATGATCCTTCAGTCACTTCTGAGTTTCTAACGTTTCCATAAAGCAAGGAAAACGTTTAGTTTTCAAAAAATTAAAATGACCACTGCCTGAACTCTTATGAACAACTGCGTGACTAACGTTGAACAACATTTCCGGCGTGTTATTTATGTCACAATTAATTGACAATTAGTATTAAGATGACATAATCCAAGACATGCATTTAAATTGCAACGCCTACTCTAATTCGTTTTGTTATTGTTCACTGGTTACGATTGCATCTGTTTTATAAGAATGTAGTTGAACGAAAACGATGTAACGTTACGTTTCGTTCCTTGAAACGGAAGGCTTCGTTTCTGGGCGGGTCCACTATTGATTTTTTAGGCGGGGTCTATTCGGAACGGGTTTCTCTCCGTTTCGTGTTTCTTGTGGAACGTTTCATTTACTGACAGAACTCTCTCATCGTCAACCGTTGGGCGGGCGGTTTCCGTTACATGGCCTTTTGTTATGATTTCGGGTTTCTCATTCGTTCTTATGTTTCTGATTTCCTTGGAGCGTTTCGTGTAATTGCCGCATTTAGACCAAGCGAGCGAATGCTCATTCTTTCCCCTTTTTTGTCGAATTTAGAATGAGCATTCGCTTGGTCTAAATGCGGCATAACCAAAGCGCAAAAGAACCGTTCATATTTTTGTTATTGCCAGAGCGCTATTGAATCTGTGCACAGTGAGGTTTATGATTTTTTAAATAAACTAGCAAGAGTTACATCGTATTTTTTTAATGTCGCGTAAGACTTGTCGCTTATGCATATTTACATTCAATTTCTTGAAAATGTTTACGTCATTTTTGTAACAACACTTTACGTTGGACTTAATTATAAATAAATTCTGTATTTATTTTAATGTAATTTGCAAACAAGTTTATAAGAGATTCTACTTAAGTACTTGCATTAATATGAAGAAGTATAGTTGTCCCAGTTTTGTATCGGTTTTATGGTTTTGCGGTTTTTTTTAAATAGAAAGACCATAAAACCGATACAAAACTGGGGCGACTATAACTCTTGAAATTTTTGCCGTTTACACCCACCCGTGTCGTCCGGTGAAACTCGATTTCTATTGCCGGAAATCTACAGAGTGTTTCATAACTCGAGGCGAAAAATTAAGGAACGTGTACACGGTGATATTTTGATGAAAAAATGCAAAGTAAAATCTTTGCTTTACGTTCCTTCATTTCTCGCATTAATGCCCGATAGCTTCGCCGTGTTTATCCTAAGATTAATTTATCTGTCAGTTGAAATGTGCAATATATGTAGTTGGCTGTACACCTATTATGTGTCACATTCTAACCGACAGATAAATTTAACCTTAGGATAAGGCCATGAAGAAATCGGGCATAAGTTATGAAACGATTGCAATTACAACAAAAAATTTACTTGAAAATTCTTATTAATGTTTTGTTCTGTTTGTTGAAGTTAAACATAAAATAACTCGGAAACAAAGTCCTACCGAAAAAAAATTATTTTATATTTTTTATCCGAAATATCACCGCGTACCTACACGTTCCTTGATTTTTTGCCTGGAGTTATGAAACACCCTGTATTGCAGCAAGACGCAATTTCTATTGTACGCATGCACACGATAAAAGTTTAAAGGCCGCTTTACAGTGCGCAATTATTTATTGCCGGAAATGAAAATTGCAGCGATTTGTATTGCACGCATGCGCAGTATTTGCATTTTGTATAAAAATGCAATACAAATCGCTACAATTTTCGTTGCCGGCAATAAATAATGGCGAACTTAAAGCGGCAAAATTTTTTGCATTGCGATCCTTGCATTCTGCTGTAATTTTTATTGGTTTTTCGAGATTTTAATATTAGCTCTGTTCCAACCACGCTTTGTTACCGTTTAAGAAACCGTCATAATCAGTTGCCCACCGAAATAATGATCGATTTTGACAACTTTGTCGAATGTAAAACTTTGATGAGTGCATGCTTGTGACGGTTTCGAAACGGTCATAAAGCGTGGTTGGAACAGACCCATTATTTTTGAGACTGTCAACAACGGAAAAATGCTATTCGGCCTCTCAAGGTACTTTTAAGCGCACCTTGTCAGATTTAAACATTTAATTTTTGTTTTGTTGACAACTCACGTGCAATGCAACAGGTAAAGTGACGAGCAACATGCAATTTTTTTCTTGCTGTTTATTGGAGCAATGTAAAGCGTGCTTAAGGCCGCTTTACACGATGCAATTTGTATTGCAGCAAGACACAATTTCTATTGTACGCATGCGCACTAAAGGCCGTTTTACATTAGACAATTTTTGAGTCAATCTAAATTATGTAGCATCTTGTGGAGTCCCAAGGTTTCTTGTTTGATATTCGGCAGTAATTCTTACACAAGAAATGGTGAGTGATATTGCGCAGTTAAATGTTATTTGACAGATGTAATTTTAAAATAGATGTATAAGCCACGATTACCATTGTTGCCTGTGCGTTAGTTAAAATGTTGTTGCAAAGATAATTAAACAGTAGAAAAACAAAGAAAGCGTAGAAAAGATGACAGGCAACTTTGTTACAATTTGAGACGAAATCGCGTTAAAAATTGAACAGATTCACGCAATTTTGAAAGTAAGCAAAACTACACAATTTAAATTGTTTCAAAAATTGTACAATTTCTTGTTATTCTGTACAGCTGGTGGAAAATTTCTTGATGGCATCCCTTGCATTCTGCTGTAATTTTTATTGCAGTCCAGAATGTTTTTAGGGATTTTAATATTATTTTTGACAGTGCCAACAACGAAAAACGCTATTTTGCCTTTCAGGATACGTTTTAAGTGCACCGTATCAGATTGAAATACTTAATTTTTGTTATGTTGACAAGCCACGTGCAATGCAACAAGTATGCAAAGTGACGAGGAACATGCGATTTTTTCTTGCTGTTTATTGCAGCTATTGCATTACCTCCATGTAAAGCCGGTTTAAGTCCGCTTTACACGATGCAATTTGTATTGCGACAAGACGCAATTTATATCGTACGCATGCGCATCGGCAAATGTGCGTGAACAATAATTATTAATTAATCTCGGAAAGATCACTCAAATTAATGCATCATAAATATTTACGGTCACAAATAGGTTCATTTCGTTGCAACTACTCAGAAATAAAAATTTTGTTGCAAATCGAGCATTCTCTCTACACCTGTTTTGGCCCTATGTATTTGGGGCCTCGTCAGCAGAAGCGATCGCAGTATGTCGCTACTTATACTTGTCATTGCTCAGAAATAGTTTAAATCTAAAGCCGCGAGCAAATGTGATTTTTTTTGTGCAATGTTCATTGCATTTGCATTGCGTCGGTGTAAAGCCTGCTTTACGCATGCGCACAATGAGAGTTTAAGATCGGCTGGTGCAAGATTTCTCGCATTGCATTCCCTGTTGTAATTTTTATTGCAGTACAGCGTGTTTTTAGGGATTTTAACGTTATTTTTGACGCTGCCAACATGAAATTTCGACAACGAAAAGCACATTACTTTGCCTCGCAGATTACGTTTTAAGTGCACAGTGCATCAGATTGAAATATTTAATTTTTGTGATGTTGACAATACACGTGCAATGCAACATAACTTGCCGTGACGTAAAGTGACGAGCAACATGTAATTTTTTCTTGCGGTTTCTTGCAACAACGTTCCCTTGCATTGCATTGCCTGCCTGTAAAGTGATCACTGATCAGATTTGAATTTTGTGAAAGCGGGACAAAATCGACTGGGAGGGGCGGGGGGCGGGTATTATGAAAGAAAATAAAAAAATAGTTCAAAAAACTAAATTTTATTTTGAAAGAAAGCAAGAAAGAAAACATACATATTTCAAAGAATAGTACATTTTAACATAAACACCTGTAAACATAAGAAAAGAAAACACAATTGTATGAATTTTACAAATTTAATGAACAATGTAAAGAAAATTATATTTCCGGATTGTATAGCGTGTTAGGAAATAGGTCCAAAATTTAGCTTACCAGTTATTAAAACTAATGAAATCAACGTAGCAAAATTATTATCTGATTTAGAACATTTTTGGTAGATGCACTTCCTGAAGAACATAAAAATTTAATTAGATTAAAATTCATTGATATTACCGCTAAGTATTTGAGTAAACCTTGCAAATTTTCATCAATTAATTTTATGTATGACAAAATTTCTTAAAGATCATTCAAATATTAAAAGCTGATAAAGGTTCTAATACCACGGTGGCTATGTTAAAAGAAGACTACCACAACAAGGTAATGAATTTAATATTAAATAGGGACCCAACTGGCCCTATACATTCCAAAAATAACGAGATTGTAAAATCTCTTAAAAATTAAATTACATACATAGACTTTAAGAAATTCAAAGAATTAACAACATACAATTCAAGATCACCTAAATTTTATGGTTTACCAAAAATTCACAAAGAAGGTGTTCCTTTACGGCCAGTTGTACGAAGGATACTAGGAAAATTATCTACCCGGCCATGATAGAAACAATTGACGAACCTGTACAATTAATGTCAAATAGTGTCAAGTTTTTCAAAGATTGTCAGAAAGTTTGAATCAAATCCACGAATTAATTTTCATTCTGTAAAGTAAAAAGTAGAGTAAAATGAGTGTAGTAAAATTGGAACATCGAAGTGTGATAAAATTTCTTACGAAAGAAGGCATTACACCCAAAAATATTCATCAGCGGATGTCTGTTGTCTACGGAAATGAAGCCCCTTCATATTACGTCGTCAAATTTTGGTCTAAACAGTTTCGCTTAGGAAGGGAGTCCATTGAGGATGATGCCAGAAGTGGACGACCTGCAGCAGCGACAAATCCAGAGGTTTGCAAGAAAGTGGAGGCTATGGTTCTCGAAGATCGCCGTTTGAAAGTCTCCATCATCGTTACAACATCGCAAATATCTGAGCCTAGCGTTATGAACATATTGCATGAAAAATTGGGTATGAGCAAGATGAGTTCCCAGGTTGTTGTCTCCTGAACAGAAACTGAAAAGGCGTAAAATCTCGCAAAACCATTTGGATACTCTGGCGACTGATCCTGACTTTTTAAGTCGCATTGTGACAGGAGATGAAACTTGGGTACACCACTGGGATCCCGAGACAAAGCAAGAGTCCATGCAATGGGTCCATAAGGTTCGCCACCCCCGAAGAAAGCTTGAACTCAGTCTTCAGCTGGAAAACTCATGGCAACCATTTTCTGGGATATTGAAGGCGTTCTTTTGATTGAATATATGTTGAAAGGAACTACAATTAATGCAGAGACCTACTCTGAAGAGATTGCGTGAAGCCATAGACAAGAAATGTCCCAATTTGTGCCAATCGAATGTGTTTCTTCTCTATGACAATGCGCCCGTGCATAAAGCTGTCAAAGTTCGGCCAATTTTGGCAGACTGCGACTTTACTGAGCTAGACCATCCACCATATAGCCCAGATATGGCACCATCGGATTATTATTTGTTCCGAAACTTAAAAAAATTTCTAAGAGGACGGCGTTTTGAAACGGATGAACACTTGAAAGATGTTATAGAAGATTATTTTGATACTCAAGAGAAAACATTTTTTTCTACTGGCATAGAGTCCCTTCCGAACAAATGGCAAAAGTGTGTTAATGTTAGTGGACAATTTATCGAAAAATAAAAATGTTTAAAAAACCGCACGTCTTTTGTTTCTGGGTTAGGTAGATAACTTTTCTAGTTTCCCTCGTATCTAGTATTAATGCTCCTTTTTACCAATTGTCCAAAAGTAAAATCTAACATTCTAACATTAGCCTATAAAAATCAAAATGATTCTAATGTAAAAAATTCTTTTATTTTTGCAGAACAATTTCAAAATTTTCAATTACCTGAAGATTTTGTCCTCGTTTCTTTTGATGTTTCTTTATTTACAAATATCCTCACAAATTTAATCATAGAAATTGTTAATGAGGACTGGTCTAACAAAATTAAACCTTTTTGTAATATAAGCAAAGAAAAATTCTTAACAATTATAATTTTTTTATTTAACGATAGTTATTTCATTTCTCTTATAATGATGTCTTTTATAAACAGATTTATGGAGTTCCGATGGGTTCTCTTCTTAGTCCTATTTTAGCCCAGATGGTGATGGAACGTCTTTTATACAATGTCATACTTAAATTACTATTTCAATTTGGATTTATTAAAAAATATGTAGGTGACATTATTTGTTCTTTACCAAAAAATATGATTGAGAATACATTAGATGTCTATAATAAATAATAACTTTCATACACAAATCGACACAAATGAAATCAAATCAAATCAGTTTACCATAAAAGAAGAAACTAATAATTCAGTTTCGTTTCTTGACGTTATTAATAAATTAATTAGATTAGAAAATAATACAATCATATTAGATTGGTATCAAAAGCCGACACATTCAGGTAGATTCATTAATTTTTATTCATGTAATCCTTTGAATCAAAAAATTAATGTTTTCGTTTCTTTCAGAAATAGAATTAAAACTTTGTCATCCTTCTTTTTTAGAAAAGAATGTAATTAAACTTAGAAATATTTATTGTAATAATGGGTATCAAAAGTGGGTAACAAAAGATAAAATTCTGCTTTCTCTTCAATGTGGTGTTGTTTATTCTATTCCTTGTACTGAATGTGATCAGGTTTACATAGGACAAACTTGCAATTGGCTTAAATCACGACTATCACAACATAAATCTAGTTGTAAAATGATAACAAACGTAGAAAAAAATTGTAGTGCTTTAGTACAACATTTTAGTGATAAAAATCGTATATTAGACTTCACTAACACAAAAATTTTAGAAAAAGAAACAAATTATCATGCCAGATTATTCGCAGAATTATTATTAAAGAAACTAGTAGTTCTATGAATTTTCGATAAGATATTCAAAATCTTAATTTGGCATATGAATATTTAATAAAATTTAATTTTGAACGTAATTCCGAACAGATAGCTTTGATAATAAATTTATTTCGGTTTCTGATCAATCAAATCTGAAATTTCGAACATTATTTGAACAATTTTGTAATTCAATTAGAATGTAAACTAAAAATTACGTGAGTTAAGTTATTTTATTGTAAGTGTACTATGTAATTGCTTGTAACTTTACATTTCAGTTTTATGCCTTGATGAAGGTAACAAAACTTACCGAAAGCTTAGCAAATAAAAATAAGAAGCTTCATTGCCGACCGCCTCACAGTGGGCGGAATCGCGAATCTGTCCGGACAAAATTATTTTTTATTTTTAAAACTTATTTTCTTCATGTTATGTTGCTTTTTGTGTGCGAAAATCTCAAAACTGAGACTTTTTAGCATGCCATTATCAAATATTATATTTATAAGATTTCTATTACTCGTGAAACGTCTTATGAATACTAAAACCAGTACAATATGTTTGTACTTCCACATTCTTCTAGATATATTCGTAGTTTATGTATAACAAAGTCTGAGAACGATATTTCCTTCGTCCAATCTCCTCTTAGTAATTCATATAATTCACTGTCCGCATTCTTTCATTCCTTAGGCACAAAAAAAATCATAATTTTATTTCCGCACATTTCCGCACTTAAAGACAAGAAAGAATTTGAATTTTATTAGTTTCTACATAACACAGTACAAAAAAGAAAGTCCTATCTTGTGCTTTGTCAGTTATAGAGCTGTTCAAACATGAAATTATATTTTGAAATTCTTATAGCTAATAAAATTAAATTTTTAAGCTAAAATTACGAAATTTGAGATGTTAAGCGTTGATACTCACCTGTAGAATCATCACTCATTCTGAAAAAAAAATGAATATCGCAACCTAATCCAAAAACATCCCTTTCATTCACACTTGAAAAGCGCGTATTTCCGAGCTTTCGAAGTGCGGACTTAACAGGGCTATCAATATACATACTTTGTAAGTAGAAAAGGGGCCCGGCATGTACACATTAATCATCCTCCGACATTTCGCAACAATATTAAAACAATAAATTAGAAATATTTCTTACTTCATTTTTCGAATTTTGTCCGTCTAGATTTGCGATTTCGCCCACTGTGCGCCTGCCCGTTAATTTTAGAATAGTTATCATAAAGGTTAATCGTATTACCACTTTTACCGCCGTACGTTTTTCATTGGTGAATGAAAAAGACCCACATAAACATGTAGAAGCGATAAAATAATAAATAAGTTACATCATGGTAAAACGGTGCGGAACTTTAAAAATAATCTAGCAGGCGGGAAACTCAAACGACTTTCAATCACTTCTGAACACACTGTAGTTCGCATTTGAGTGAAATTCCTTTAAACGTTGGGATCGTTGATCAAAATGTCTTTTAATTGTTTATATTATATTCTTAACAAAAAACGGGACTTTTTTTTAAATTCTGCTGGACGCAGGATAAATGTTAAAAACCTACTTTACCTAATTTTTTGATGTAATATTTTGAACTTTTTACGACGCCCTCCTCCACCACCGTCTCCGCCAATCTTACGTATACTTTAATTACTCCTGACGAAGCTATCAACCGATAGTGAAACGTCGCGCATTTTAACTGTCCGTTACAAGAATTTGTTATGCAGTTTTCATCTGACAAGAATCTACTTTAATTTAAAGAGGAAATTGATCCAAAATAACCCTTGCAGCATTGCTAACTAAATTTTAACGAAATAATTCTGATTTATCGTTCGCTTGTTTTGTTCGTCGCCCTCCTCCACCACCGTCTCCACCAATCTTATTAATTTTGGTATTTTTTTTTAAACGTCAACTCGGTAAAAGAATGTGGGACGTCGCCCTCCTCCACCACCGTCTCCACCAATCTTACTAATTTTCATTTTTCATCAGCCTTTTGCATTTTCATTTGCAGTGTAGTTTCAAATTCTGATATTTTTTGGGGGTTGCCGTTTTCAGATTTGCAATTCGCTGCCCATCAATGATGAGGACGAGTCTTCTAGCAATTTCTATTTAGTACAATCTGGTCAGTTTATGTAATTATGTAATATGTAAATAGTTACAATGGTTGATTTGTTGATTATTACACACATTAGTTTCTAAAGTGATTGTATGCTGATTGGGGCAAGCTATTAAGAAAGCATCTCCTAGTCATCATTCCATTTCTTAAATTGCAAGTACACAAAGGTTTAGTAAAAATGAGAAGAGCAAAAGTGGCAAAAGCAATTTGCAATTATTTGTATTTGTTGATACTGCTGGCACTGTTCTGGTCGACTCCAAATGAATAATAAAAAACACTAACTTAAAGGCATCCACTAGTATTTATGCTTAATAAAATTGTTACTTTAGTTGTCATTAGTTATCAAGTTTTAGGCAAGCACTCTTATATTAACGTTAGCCAAAATTAGAGTATAAAAGACATTGCAGTGCTTCTCTTCACTATTTTACACCATTTTATAAATTAATTATGTTGCAAATGGATATCAAAAATTAAAAACACTTTTCTTAATTGTACCATCCCTTTTTCTCTCTGAAACTCTGTACTTCAATCTTGACTTCTTTTGTTGTTAAAATAATTGCTTATTTAAATTTATTAATGATTAAAAATTGCAACTTCTTCGTCTAATAGTAGTAATTAGATTGTTCTGTCTGGAGAAATTCTAAAAAACTTGTAAATTATTTATTTCGTTGCCAGTTTATGTTGAGCATTGAACTATCGTAGTGACAAAGTTTGTTTGTCGAGAACTAAATTTATTTTTCACTTTTAAATATTTCATCATCTTCATACAAATAGAATTTATAGAGACGGTCGACTTGAACATTCCTTTCAATTTTGTTACAAAATTTCCGAAAATTCTTTGTTTGTGTCCCACATTCTTTCCACTGTTGATTAGGCTGATTAGGGTTTTATTTTATTTTTTTCCTACCACCTTGTATATTTTAAAAATCTGTATTGGCACTTGATATTAATCTTTTCTCCTCGCACATTAAAGTTCTCGAATATTAAATGCATTTCTTCTTTTTTTTTATGTTCAAATTAAATTTTTGTCTTAGTTTTCCTACTTAATATACATATTTTTTTAAAATAATGTCAATTTTGAAACAATTTATTCCTTCTGAATCAGATTAATTTTACTCTATCGCTATCGTTCGCTAAGTTATTTCCTTTGCTTTACGGAAGTTAAGTTGTTGATTTCGGGCCAAATTCTCTATAATTAAACGCACTGCGAGGTCAAGCTTAATTTCTGCTTTCGACAATAAGTCTCATTAACACACTAGTTATGTATTTAACAATTTCCATCACGTGGCTTATAAAGGAACAAAAATAAATCGCTCGTACTAATTAATTAATTTATTTATTTACCACTGCTTAGTAGATACAAAATTTTAAGCTTTCTGTGGTCTAGTACTATTTACTTAATTCTAAAAGAAATACACAAAAAAAATAACAAATGTTTAATTATCAGTAACACAGTATAATAAACGTTAATTCTTTAATGTTTCCGACCATGGGGATTATTACCTTTTATATTCCAAATAATTGGCTGGTTTTTTTTTGCACTAAGAGCTACAGATGAGGAAAAATTGCCGCTCGGATAATATACACCTTGCGAGCGGCTGCTAAGGTCATACCCGTACTTGGTTCTGTATCGCGGATGGAGAAGACTTATACGACGCTCTCTTACTTGCTCTACGTGCAGATGTAACTGTTGTAGACATTTCTGCACACGATCGAAAATAAATACATTACCATCGCGGATACTCGGTCAGTCAGGGAAATTGCAGGTTTATTTCGAAAAAAATTTAAAGACACTGCATCAAAGGAAACAAACGGTACGACGCTTTTTATTGCAAATAGAATAACAACATAACTTTTAACTTAAATGGTGGAAAAATATTATTGTTTTATTTTGCTCAATTTAACGTTGATTCTTTGCGTTTATATATTTGACCTATTGCTACATTTTAAGTTTTTTTTTTTTTAAAGTGGCACATTTTCACGGATAGCCTATTGACCTTAGGAGCCATTCGCAACATGTATAATAATAATAATAATATAGTTCTTACTAGAAGTGGCTAATTGTAAAATTGTAAAGTGACGCTTTAGTGTTGCACTAGCCTTACAATATTGTCTTATAAAGTGTAATTAATTAAAATAGGTACTTTTTATACTTGAGTGTATTAAATCGATTAAACAATTACTGCAGAAAATTCGTCATCAGCTGATAAATTTCGCGATTAGACATAATCATAGTAGTTTAGCATGTTTTTAATAAAATCCAAATGAATTCCCTTGAAAATTCACCGTCTCACTCGCATAATGGCGTTACAATCCATATTATGTTATTCCAAATGGGAGAAGTATCAATTTCCTGAATACAGTATGATCCTTTAAACTCTGCCGATACCCTACATAGTTATTACATATCCATACTTTCTAGTATTTGCAGTTTTGATTTTTTAATAGATTTAAGTTTGTCTGAAATTCCTGACAGTTTTCTTAACTTATCAACTCTATCATTTAATTACATTTTAAATTAATTGTCGCTTGAATTCGCCGTGAATATTAAACGTAAGTATAAACTAACATAAAAAATCATACTCTGCCTCACTCGCAAAATGGCGTTACAATCCGTATTATATTATTGCAGATTGGAGAAATATTAATGTAAATAGTGACACATAGTGATACATCAGACTTCGGCATTTCTTAGGACATTTCGGAGTCAGAGTCGGACTTGTTTTATCTCATGCGCACATTTAAGTTTTTCAAATATAAGATTACGAGTTCTCCGATAATATTCCAGGCGACGGTATTACACAAAAAAAATTGTTTACGAATATAAAGCGTCCGTCGACCTGTCAATTCGTAAATCCACCAAGATGACATCATGACGGAGACCTATGAATAAGAATTGTAGTTAATTGTTTATACACGACTCTCAGATTACTATACAAAAATGTATATGTTGTAAATAAATTTGAACAATGAAACGTTGGACTCGATTTATAACTGCGCTGACGTCAACACAGCTTTTGAGGAGGAATTTCTTAATATCTTTACTTGGTACTTTGACAAATCTTGTCCTGCTCTGACTCGAATTGTAAGGAAGAGTGTCAATAATACAAAAAGCTGGATAACTCCTGATATAAAAAAAGCTAGGTCTGAACTGAGAGACCTCTTCTATTTGTATCGTGGTTGTAAAAGTCATTTACTCTATGAACTTTATCTAACAATAAGCAAGAAGGAAGATTATAAAAATTTGCTTCAAAGTGCGCGCGGAAGGCGTATATCAACAAGCAAATTCAATCAACCACTGAGGAGTAGCCAACATGGTTTTCGTAATAGCGCATGCGTTGATTTTACCGATTTTATTTATGAAGAACTCGGCAAGAATAAGTATGTACCTGCAATCTGTTTCGACTTATGTAGAGCGTTTGATGTCATACAACACGATTTTTTGTTGGATAAATTATATGCCCTAGGAATAAGAGGAAATTTATTGAAATGGTTTAAATCCTACCCCCACGGAAGATTTCTACAGGTTAATGTTCAGAACTTTTCTTCAAATAAAATGCACATTAATCAAGGTGTACCCCAGGGTTCGGTACTGGGGCCATTTTTGTTTTCAATATTCATTGATGACTTACCACATAATCTAAAATACGAGAGTGAGATTATTACATTTGCTGGTCACACACAAGTGCGAATAATTTAGAAAATAAATTCAATAATAACTCAATTTTCAGAATGGTAAACAGTGTAAACATTCTAATACTAAATCTCTCCAAAACGCTTCGAGTAAATTTTTACAAACGTAGGGAAGTTCCACCTACGGCTGTTAAAATAAAAAATATAAATGTTGGTCTTTCAGACAGTATTCGGCTGTAGGGAATGACGTTTGATTCAGGTTTAGATTCGTGTGTTCATGTGGACTCTACATGCAAAAAGTTGCATTTTGAACTTAAAGCGTTACATCAACGATAATTCTCTGTTGCAAGTATACTATGGCTTAGTTCATTCAACATTGTCTTATGGTTGTGAGCTATGGGCTAAAATTGTTTTCAAAACAAAATCGATTGTTGCATGTTTCGTTTCAAATAACGAACAGTGTTCGAAAACTGCACGCTGTAAAAATACAACTCGGGGTAATTAAGCGAGACGGCCTGTCCTGTCTTAAGGGGCTGGCTTGCCACCCCAAAGAGCCTTTAGAAATTCGGTAATCGCAGGCGCCATGCAGAGGCATTATGTTTGCACAGACGTCATAAAACAAATCTATTCGACGTTTAGATGATGGGTTTTCTTAGATTTTGTATACAGTTTGTCGCGTTAAAATCACGGATACATGTACATTAGCGGAAAAGGCATATCGAATTACGCTCAAGTTAAAGTGTTTTGTTTTTGTCTGTTTCTTTTCAAAGTTGGCGTCATAATTCTCGGTCACTTCAAGATGCGCTTGGAATGCAGGAGAGAAAAACAAATCGCAGATGGTGAAGTAGAGACGCGTTCCGTATGACAGTTTCAAGCACGTAATTTATAGGTTTATGAGAAGATGCATTCAGGGCGGGTTAGAATTCAAATCAACGGTTACCATTGTTTGAAGTTATTTCAAAATTTAGCTGCAAGTCCGAGGGGTGTGTTTTAATTTTTTTCTTGGAAGTACGGGACGCGAAAAACAGGCAGATAGCATTGAAGCTTTACCGAGGACGGTTCTGTTCAACTTTAATTTGGCTTTGCTGGTTTTCCTTAAGCGCTTCTAGTCTTTATTCATTTTATAGTTAAATCATTATTTCGGTACAGTTTAAATACAGTGTGTTAAGAGGGGCAATTAAAAACAAACACGTGCGCCGCGACGCGAGTGTTTTAATCAGAGTGAACAGTGTGAGGAAGTGGTGGCACAGATTATATGGCTTTAGGTAATTGACATTTATTTGTATTCTTCAGCGCACCTTTGGTGGTAATAACTGCGTAGGGATAAATCGATTGCATAAATTAGACTAAAGAGTCAGTAAAGTTCATAGTACCATTGCATTGAGATAACTTTAAGCAAACTATTTTTAGTTACATTCCTGCGAGTATTAGATCTCACTAGTGACCTACATTTTAGAAAACTTGTGGGTCATTGTTTCTTTAATTATTAGGCCACTTCTGTAATTTAATCAACCAACAGAAATTAACTATTCCCAACATCTAACTGGGAATCCAATACAGTGAACTTTTAGGAATCATTCTACCCTTGGGGATTTTCTCCGGTTGTTTTCGATTTGTACAGGGAAATCGCCGACCTGAATCACTGGCTTGAGGCAAGTTATATCTGCCGCCGAAATCAAGTGCGCCAGCACAATTTAACTCCGAGATCAAGACAATTAGATTGTTTCTACGAATTTCGTGAAATCACGAGACCAAACAATTTGAACTACCTATTCATAGCCATCTTTTTAACAAAGTTTCTTTCACACCCTCTTCATATGTGTGTGGGCCAAACTGTGGTCTTTGCCACCCATAGTGGAGTGCAAAAAAGCAGTCAAAACTGATTTCTTACGCTATAAATTAATTAGATAGGTTAGACGGCGAAAGAGCGACAAACAGAGGGACCTGAAATCCAGGCAGGCGGGTACAGAGCACTGCCCTCAAAGCAAGACGAAAGTAGTCGAGAAGCTCCTACTATTTCGACCTTAATTAACGCTCTGGTGGAGAAGTAGCAGTAGTACACTCCACCTTATTAATCAGGTTAGCTAGAGATAGGTATCCAACACCTCCCACGGGAGTCCCTGAGAAACAGGTGATTGCTACTGATTTACTTGCAAATTGATCGCTGAAGGCGGCATTTTGTATCACATACTCCCCCAAAACATCTGATTAATTCATTAATTAACTCCATTAATTAAGTACACTGTAGTCCCACGGTGACACATTGTGCGTTGGTTTATTAAACAGAACCAGTCTTTGAGTGACGAACATTAGTACCAAGAGCTAAGTTGAAATTCAATTAATTGTTAATCTAATTATAGAGCAAAGCCCTCCAACAAATATCTGTGTAGACGTTAAACCACCAACGGTGTGAATCGAAAGAAAGTAGATTCCGCCGATGTTCGAAAGTGACATCTGTTAAGCGAGTTATACTGTACTTTCTGAAAATCGTAATTTTTGTTTAGTTACATCGATTTCAAACGCAAGGGTTTTCCGCTCGATATCAGACCCCCACAGAGGCTGATATCAGGAGTTTTTCCCATTTCTTTTTCTTTTTTTTTTTTTCAATAAACAAGTGATTAAAGCTAATTTCCTGTTTTATTTTAAAGTATCTAATTCCTTGTTCTGGAGAGTTATTTACTGCTCGCACCAAGGAATCAGGTTATCACAACGTAATTAAGGGGTTACATTGACGATCGGGCCATAATTAGGAAATATTATAATTATTAGCAGTTACTGCACGAATTCCGGAGGGCATTCACCGCAAGCCGAAGTAGGACACTAACCCTTATAACTTAGCGCCTGCAATAAAACCTCAGGTAGAGATAGGACCCCATGCCGCCATAGGATTAACATCTGGTGAGCCCTCTGAATTCTTCGAAAATAAGTGTTCCATACGGTTACTTAAGGGGCAATAAATTTCAATTGTCGGTTTGTTTGGACCGTTTGTTTGTTTGCTTGTCCGGGAAGTAAACAAACAAACAGGGTTTTAGGGGGCGCGTTACAGGGGTAATTCGCAAAGTGCAGGGAGAGTGTTCGTGACGCAAAAAAGAACAATTCGATTGATGTTCAATATTAACATAAGAGACACTTGCAAACATTCTTTTGTAAATAATAACATATTAACTTTACGGTCGTTATATATTTATCGCTGCATAATATCACGTGTATAACTTCAATTTACTTAGTTATTCATACACACAAAAAAAAATCATAATGCACTCTCTCGAATTCTGCCGGAATGGAATGCCGACATTAACGTAACGTCTTTGTCCGCCACCGCTGTATCATAAATGTCATAAACTATGTAGCTCACGGCGACGATGACATCTCTAGCGGGATCTTAATGTCATATTGAATGATTAACACACGTCACGAAGTATATTAATTGAATTAAGGAAATATTTAAAATACGTCACTTTTTTATTGTGCTTTGTAAACTTGCGCGCATGAGATAAAACAAGTCCGGCTCTGAAATGTCCTAAAAACGTCGAAGTTTGGTTACTACATATCCTTACTTTCTAGTATTTGCAGTTTTGATGTTTATATAGATTTAAATTTGTTCGAATTTGTGACAGTCTTCTTAACTGATCAATTTTACAATTTATTTATATTATGAATTAATTGCTTCATACAGGCGAACCGCATATAAAAATAATTTAATTTAATAACAATTTTAATTTTTTGTAGAGTGGTGGGGGCATTACATCTAGCTTTCTAAATAAAAGAGTAATAGGAGGATTTGTAACACATACATATACAGCGTGATTATATTAAATTGTAACGTCTTAAAAATAAATTGTACCTAAGAAGTGATCTTACTTTTCAATAAAAATTTCACTAAAAAATACGCTCGATTAATAAATGGCATTCAGTTGTCGACTGAAGCATCCTTCTTACTTCCTAATATTTGCAGTTTTTTGTAGATTTAAATTTGTTCAAATTTGTGACAGTCTTCTTAACTCATCAACTTTACAATTTATTTTTATATTATAATCCATTTCTTCATATAGCTGCACCGCATATAAAAAATAACGAACTCGTGGACTATACAATAACGAACTAACGTTTGTGACTAGTTTTCTAAATAAAAGAATAAATAGTAGGGTTTATACGTACATATACAGCGTGATCGTATTAAATTGTGTCGTTTCAAAATTAAACACCCATTGTACTTGCGAAGTGATTTTACTTTTCATCGAAAATAAGCTTGTAATTTTCTCACTAAAAAAACACTTGATCTATAAATTTAGAACATCGGGAAGGGAACTTGAGCGCAGAAGGAAAAAAAAAATGTGGTTAAAATAGTTGCTAATTTCGTCCCGAGATGGCGGCGCGGCGCTCTGAGCACTCGGGTAAGCAAGATTTAACATAAAATTTAGAGCATCGGAAAGGGAATTTAAAGTCTATGAAAAAGTCAGGAAACTTAGACAAAATGGTGGTTAAAGTAGTTCGTGATTTCGTCCTGAGATGGTGTTGTGCGCATTCGGGTAGTAAAATTTACCGCAAAATTTAGAGCAACGGAAAGGGAGCCTAGAGGGTAGAAAAATTAGAAAATTTAGAAAGAGTGGCGGTTAAAATAGTTCGTAATTTCGTTGTGAGGTGACGCTGCGCGTAGTCAACTGATTACCAGCAAAAATATTCGCAAATTTTAGAGAGTCGTGAAATGAAATCACAAAAGCAGAAATTTTTGGAAAAATAGTCGCTGTTGAAACCATCACTGCGCAGTGCCGTCGAGAGATGGCGCTCCCGACAAAACCAGCTAACGCCGGCAATTTTATTTCACAAACGAATAGAGGAGTGACGAAAGAAAATTTATCTTGACAGTTAAAACGTACCTACAGTTAAAAGAAATAGTGTAATCGAAATACATAATATGGAGTGCTGCGGAGAGATGGCGTTGCTTTCTTGTGAACAAATGAGAATTTTCCGCCTTGTTTTTGTTGACGGGCGAAAATTTAAAAACCCTAGTGAGGAATAAATTGGGAGAAACTGCGCGATCAAAATAGTGCGGAGTGATGCAAACAGATGGCGCCGTACTCTCGTGAAAAATGTGAGTTTCTTGTATCGTCTTGCAATGCGAGGCAGAATTTAGTAAAGTAACAGTGGTAGGTATATAAAATTGCCCAGAGATGGCGTTTCTTTTTTCTCGAAATATGAAGGTTCGAAATTAGAAATATTTATTCAAAGCGTATGTCGATAGGGTTCGCAGGTGGCGCTGCTTCCAAATAGAGAAACGTTTTCGACTCAATTTCATATATTTGAGAAGGAAGGAAAATTGTTTTCGTCGTCTTTGAGAGGTATCGAAAGGCGAAGTCTCAAAATCGGGATACTTATTCAAAATTAGTGCCAATGGGATTCAGAGATGGCGCTGCTGCCAAATCCAAAAAGAGTTTGGGGCTCGCTTTCGCGTTTCCGAGGAAGGAAGATAGTTTTGTCGTCGAAACTATTCTTGAAAAATGAAAGGGGTCAAAGGATGAGAATAGATTTTCATTTTCAAGGTTTTGATAAGGTGATTTTGAAATCAAGGTACCCAATAGAATTCACAGATGGCGTTGCTTGTATTTATTGTGCTTGTGTTTTATATTTATTTAAAATTAGTGCCAGTGGGATTCAGATATGGCGCTTCTGTCAAATCGAAAAAGAGTTAGAGGCGCGCTTTCGCGTTTTCGAGGAAGGAAGATAGTTTTGTCGTCGAAACTATTCTTGAAAAATGAAAGCTCGAAATCAGAGTACCTATTTTCCAATAAAATTCAGAGATGGCGTTGCTCGTGTACAAAAAGATCAGTTTTGTATTTTTACTAACGGAAGAAAAGTTTTTCGTCGAAGAATTGTCTTTGAGAAGTCTCGGAGGATTAAGGTGCAAGCTTGGGATGCCTATTCAAAATGATTGTCAATGGGAGTCAGAGATGGCGCTGCTCACAAGCTTCCGTGTTTCCGAAAAATAAATGTGGCGTTCAGTTTTTGATTGAAACATCAGAAACGTCAAGAAAATGATTTTCTACTTTCTCCAAAATAATACATACATAATTGCAACAATTAAAAAAAATCAACTTGTGAATTGTTTAATGTAATTAGTTTCTTTTAAAGCGTCGCACAGTGCAGTGTAAAATAGTAGACAATGAACAGAAATGAATATTTTTACACAAATGTTTTAAATAATGTCAGAATTTTACGAATTTTTACACCATGAAGTCAGGATCCTTTAAGAACAGACTTTCGAAATAAAAATAATCACCCCTAATTTTTGTATAGTCATCATTTTGAATGTCAATTCTCTTAATGTTTATTTGTCCGTGGTTTAAGTTTTTAATAATAATTTCTTCTACAAAACAAAATCAAAAGTAAAACTGAATAGTTTTGAATACATTATGAAGTTACGCTGACTTCATTGATTATTATTATGCGTTGATTTTCTGATAGGCATTTTGGCCACCAAACAAATTTATTTAATTTTTCTGTAGACAAGGAATCAAACAATCGTTTATACATACATAGTATTTATGTAATTTCATCGAAATTTATTTAAGTAGTACGTTTAAATTAACAAACATCGATCTCGAAGATCATAATAAGTTGTGTGATGTCATATTGTATAAATCGTTTCAATAAATAAGCGAAGGAAGAGATTTTGTATAAATTATTTAATTTTTTGTGCAGAAGGAATCAAATAGTATCATCGACCAACTACTTATTAAATTTATTTGGTAGGCTTAAATTAACAAACATCGACCGTAAAAATCATAATAATAAATTGTGCGGTATCATTTGAAAATGCATTTTTTTTTTTTAAATAAATCGTTGCGTTTTACGAAATGCGAGTGTCTCTCGATAAATAACTAACCCCCTCATTCTGTAACTCATAACGACAACGTTAATTAACGACAATCGTTAAGTGACCAATTAGTACTTAACGACAATCGTTAGGTGACCTGAGTTATTTAACGATGTCGTTGTGAGTTACCCACTGATTGTGTAAACCCCCTCATTCTGTAACTCATAATGACCTCGTTAGGTGACCCATTTTGACCAATCAGTACAAAGAAATGCGTTGTATCTAAGTACTGATCGGTTAAAATATTGTTAAACGATGTTATACAGGGTGTTACTAAACATACGTCATTAATTAAAATCACAAAGAGTACTCAAGGAAAGAAGAAGAATTTTGCATAAATCCCAGATGTAGAGTAGGTTAGTTCCGACCATCGCAAGAAATAATGCTTAAACGTTAAATTAAAACTTGGAATAAACTACTGTACTTGTGCGATACGAGAGTATTTATGCCTTTATTATTATTATTACGTATTATACCCAACAGCAAAACAGCCATTTCCTGGGTATGTAAACTAAAGAGTTGAAGTATTTGACTGTTATTTTTATGATACAATCAATCGTCGACATATTTACATCAATTTGCTCAGCAATTTTATTAAAATAGTGAGTCATTATGTATAATGGGGCGACGTTTTCATGAAGTTTCAGCGGGATATATCACAGATGAAAGTTGTTCTCACGGGATTCTGAAATTAAGTTGAGATATCATTCGACTATCGTCAATTTTACGATTAACTAGCTTAACTAGAGGAGTGACAGCAAACACTATTCTACGTACTTCCAAAGTGTTAAATCCAAAGGTATTCAACAGATCAGTCAATGAGATTTCTCTATTGGGATAAACACCGCGTGTCTTTAAATATGGATACTCTTAGAATTTTTTTTTAATATCTTCAATCATATCACACTGATATCTACACAATGGAAACCGGGCAAGTGACCCATATTCCAAAATTGGTCGTACCAATGAAAAAAATTACATTTCAATGACTTTCGTGTTAGTGATGAAACCTAGCATGCGTAGACTTCTATTAACAATTTCCCTTTCGTGAGATTCAAAGGTAAAGCGAGAATCAAATGTAATGTAACCTTGTCGCGATATGTTAAGCATATACAACAGGACTTCTCTTTCTAGTTGGCAACATTCCAATTGAATTTATTGTTCCTACACCACCATACCAATTAAGCTGAGATTATAAGAATATTTTAACGTCATCAGCAAATAAATAATAGATTAGCGCATTCCAGTACATTGGGTAAGTCATTTATAAAAATTGTGAATAACAGAGGACCCAGATTGGACCCCTGTGGCACAGGTTTAGACTTGACTCCACCAATAGTTACGCTACATTGTCTCATACATAAATATGACCTGAAGAACTCTACTAGACCAGGAGAAACAACTAATTTAGATAGTTTTTTTTTAGTGGTAGCTGATGATCTACTCTGTCAAAAGCCTTCTCAAAATCTGCATAAGTATATAACATCAACTTGTCCTGATCTATCCAAGATATTTCCCGAAATTGCTCAAATGGTGACAGTGGACCTATCACTCATAAAACCTTGCTGATAAGGACTGATACAATTAGTTCTCAGTGCTTCGTACATATTGTTATGAATTAATATTTCAAAAACGTTTGCAAAATTGTTTAATATAGCTATTGGTCTGTAATTCAGAACACAAGGTGCATCTCCATTTTTAAGAATGGGTATAACTTTAGCGCGTTTCCGTAAACTCGAGAAAGTTGAAGTCTGTAGGGACATATTGAACAGGCAGCTTGCACAGAGAGGCAGCAAACACAACCCTTAACAAAAAAAAGCAGGAAGACCATCCAAACCTATTTTTTCATTTTTTTTATAGCATTTACGATAACCGTTTCAGTTGTATGAATCAATGCCATATTAATCAAGTTAAGACCATTATCATTATCACACAATTGCAGATTATCATCAGATTAGGTTGAAAGGTGCTAGCAAATGCTTCAACTATGTCAGTTGAACTACATCTGTTGAACAGATGTGGAAACAAATGTTCTTGCCTAAAATATGTTGAAAAAAAAGCAATATATAAGTAATTACACGCCGCGCCGTTGACAGGTCGGATCATATTCGACAATTTCACGTGTACAATGAGTCCTTAACCCCGAGTTCGTCTGAATGGTGAGGAACCTACAGTTTTGATTAGTAACACCCTGTATAATAAGGGGGTAAATCTATTTATTTCCACTAAAATTAGATGGGAACGGGGTTCCAAATTTTTTGCTTTAGTTAACATCTCGATTGTTTGTTCTGATCAACCATTACGAAGGTATTGCGTAAACAAAAAGACTGTAATAATGTCGAGGAGTTAAAATATAATACTGTTCGATTAATGATTACCTATAGCTTGTAACTTGTTCATAAAAATTGTGAAAATACAAATGTTTTCGTGATTTGCAGAAAGCCGATCTTAGACATTAAATTAAATTAATGTTTCTTTTAAATGTTATTTCTAATAAGTAGTTAAAGTAGGGATTATAAAAAAATACAATGTTTTTAAATATAAATGAAGACAAGAAACGTTTGTTCCGAGACGGTTTACATGATTTGTTAAAAAGGGCCACTACATGTACTTTGTTTAAACAATGAAGTACTTTCTTGTCCGACAAATTATATTTACAAATTTTGTAAATAAAAGTATAGTAACATACATGCATAATTTCATACCATCATGTAATAAAAGGTTTATAATACACGTATATTTTTGTAAGTTATTAATTAAAAATCGATTCGAGTTTCGAAACCGAATTAATTCTTTATAGTATGTACGTATAGGATTTAAAGAACACTGATAAATAACACAACAATAAAAGTAATCGAAGAATAAAAAACACAGCAACACACATATATAGATGATTAATAAATTAACTTCTAACAATTCTATGTAAATATGTAAATCCCTCACATTTCATTTTTCATATTCTCTTCATGATATTTTCTTATGTGGTATGTAGATCATGTTGTAACTAAAAACAAGAATGCAACATAATAAATGAAGCTGGGCCGTAATTTCCACCTAATTTGTTAAGAAAATGTGTTAAATGCATTTTTAAGGTCCCAGCACCAGCTAATTTATTATTACTGCGCAAAACGTTTGTTTACGCACAAATTACTTACGTAATTGTTTAATAAATAATCGTATACGAAACATCGACATGCTTTTTAATATAATATACGGAAAAACGAGGAAAATTCGCACAAACACAACGACGAAAATTGTATGGTTGCAAGCATATTTTTTTGCTAGATCAATAGATGTTAAAAGACATGGAAACATTACGAAATACAAAAGAATAAATTTACAAAAATATGTATTACAAAGTCGACAATGGGAAATACAGACACACATAAAAAAACATGCTGTAGAAATTGAGTAAGTAAACAATGAAAGAGAAATGGAAGTTAGAGAGCCACTTGGAAAAAGACATCGATTTTTATGCTACCTATGCAACATTTGTATTAAATTTTTTTTTATAAAATCGTCATAAATAAGTATCTGTTATACTACACGATTTATATTGATTAAAAATATTCTTTATTTTTAAGTAATAAACAATTATTTTTGTGCTTTTGTTTGTACTTCATTTTAACGCAGAGGAATATTTTTCTTATACATAAAACATAAGCTAGTAGGTAACAGCACAATGTTTTCCTTTCTTCACCATCTTAATACATAAGGACTAGTAAATATTACATTCCCAAAGATGATCGAAAGTTTTTTCTACGTGATAAAATTGTTGTTTCATCAAGAACCGACAGCATATTCCATTAGTGCTTCAACCGTTTTAAAAAGAGCCTCATGGACCTATTTGTAAATACAGTAAATAAGCGTTCAATACATTATATTATTTCATTATTACAACATCTCCATTTTAAAGTATATATTCACGTCAAAATTTGTATGTAATTTGATGATATACCATTGTTTTATTATGTAAAGTATAATCGTAATTTAAGACAATAGAGCCGATGATATACCAATGTTTTATTATGTAAAGTATAATTGTAATTTAAGACAATATAGCTTATCACAAGATATAATAAAAGAAGTATTAAAAAATTCTAAAACCATAACAAACCATGTCGTTCGTTCGATATACACATTTCAATCAAATCAATTCTTATCTGTTTACTTTCCTTAAGCAAGTACAGTACAACCTCGTTGATACGAGCTTCTGCTAATTCATATAAGCGAATGCATTGGCTAAGCCATAATAATCCAAATAGTCATCTACATGCACGGGTTACATACTTGCATAATCTCTCTTTGGTTACTCATTTTTTTTTTCAACTTCAATACGAATGTACTTACTTTGGAATATTGGAATTTCTTTTGAAAACAATTATAAACGAATACGTGTCGTCAGACTCATCAGATCACATATTAATTCGTTGTAATACATATTGCTATGTTATTTTAGTTTCGACGAGTGAAAATCGTTGTAACAGTATCATTTGTATTTATGATTTTGATGTATTAATTGTAATTTAGTTCGTGATTCATCATACATGAACAAAAAAATTATGATCGCAAGCTATTTCAACGCAAATCTTGCTATTGCTGAAACAAATTTTTGTTAAGAAATACAAACACGAGGGGAACGATTGAAAAGGTGCAATAGTCATCACCAAGCTGACACACAGGCCAGTCTCAAAGCAGTTCCGAAGTCAAATTTCCTAGACCAGGAGCAAGTTCAATTGAGCCGATTTAATAGCATGTACGGTTTCGTTTGTTTGACAACTAAAGTCAGAATTACATGGCGTTTCATTCAAGATCAAGCACGAATGTGTGGGATAAATAATTGTATCACAAAATCTTTTAAGCGGACACTAAAAATTTCATCGGACAAGAACCAACTGTAAAGATAAATAATTGGAAAGCTACTTTCTCTATCGGATTTGGATTCGCGTTTTCACAAAAAAAAAATGTTGTTCCATATTCACCATTGTATGACGCGTTTGGGTATTTTTTAACACAGCTTATTAAGTACGAGCAACGTTAAATTGAGGTGGAGTCGAGAGTTTGATAAAACAGGCGAGCTTGAACATTTCGAGCGACGCTGAAAGTTAACGCAATCAATTTAAATTACGTGAGGTGAAGTGAGAATCAACGTTAGTTGATGTATAAAACCGTAAGGAACTGAACAAATTTTTAATTTTATTGTAAACAGCAACTTAAATAAACTTTCTTTTAAAAATAACATCAACTGTCTTCAACAAATAGCATTTAAACAAATAGCCATTACAGGAAACTAATTTGCATTTAATTCAACTAAACAAACACTCTCTATCGTTGCAAACTAAGAAGTCGTTAATAGAGTTTATTTTAGTTTATTTTGATTTATTAATATTATCTACGAACGTGCAAAGGACCCGAAAGCGTTCATAGATTTTATTAAAACAAAACAAAAAGACAAAAAGGTTACGAAGGTGATATGTCTTGAAAAATAATAAATTGAAAAGTAAACAAATTAATTTCTCAGTAACGAATAACGTAGCAATATGTCATTGATAAATCGAGGTTACACTGTATTAGCAACAAGAAAAAAATGCATCAAGAAAACCGTTAGGTTCAATCTTTGTCTGGTCAGTAATACTATTCTTTTTAAATAAATACATACATTTAATTCAGTTGTGTTAAGTAATACGATTTATTCATACCTACATCTTTACTCTATTTCTTACTTCTATTTCAAGCTTCTAATTTTTAAGCTGAAGTATATTGAAGGCAGACAAGTATAAGCACACACATAATTGTATACTGGCTATATAAGGTTTGATTTAGCGCACCACATAAACAAGCGGATGTTACAACTTCACTCTAAAGGTTTCAGAAGCATTCAAGTCTATGTCATATAAGAAAAAAACGTTGAAATATGTAAATGCACATTCCACATTACGCCAATGGCTTTTGCAGATAAAACCTAAGCTCATCCGCTCTCTGCTCATAACAAAACCAATCATTTTCAGATCTCCCATAAAACACTTTGCGATTTGATTTTATACAGGGTCCGGTGAAAAACTGAACGGTTTTTGATAGAGCCTATATAAGGTCTAATTCAGCGCACGACATAAACAAGCGGATGTTACAACTTCACCACTCTAAAGGTTTCAGAAGCGTAAGAAAAAAATGTCGAAACATGTTTTTAGATATTAAATGCACATTCCACATTACACCGGGTAAAACGTAAGCTCATCCGCTCTCTGCTCATAACAAAACCAATCATTTTCAGATCTCCCATAAAATACCTTGCGATTTGATTTTATACAGGGTCCGGTGAAAAACTGAACTGTTTTTGGTAGGGCTATATAAGGTCTAATTCAGCGCACCACATAAACATAAACAAGCGGATGTTACAACTCCACTCTAAAGGCTTCAAAAGCATAAGAAAAAAATGTTGAATTATGTTTTTAGATATTAAATGCACATTCCACATTACATCATTAGCTTCTGCAGGTAAAACCTAAGTTCATCCGCTCTCTGCTCATAACAAAACCAATCCTTTTCAGATCTCCCACGAAATACTTTGCGATTTGATTTTATACAGGGTCCGGTGAAAAACTGAACTGTTTTTGGTAGGGTGTTCAAATCTGAGCGGATATTATAACATCGCTTTAAATATTTTAGAAGCATTCTCATTATACATTAAAAAAAAATTTGCAATATTTTTTTGGACATTAAGTGCACATTCTACGTCTTTAACGTTCGTTTCTTATTGCTTTAAGAATTTCAAATGCTAACGCACAATAAATTTCTCGTTGTTGGGGGGCGGGTGAAAAAAACTGAACGGTTTTTGATAGGGTGGTCAAATAAGGAAGTTAACAAGCGAATCATTCGCAAGTCTCTATCACACTTGTACAGTTCACATAAAGAACTTTGAAAGACTTCTTTTTGACTTTAAGTGCACTTCCCACATCACTAGCTCTTGCAGAACTTTCATCGCGTTCGTTTCTTATTGTTTTAAGAATTACAAATGCTAACGCACAATAAATTTGTCATCCATAAAAACACAGCCAAAAATCTCGCGTAATATACATGACGACTTGACTTAATACAGGATCGGACGAAAAAACTGAACGGTTTTTAATATGGTGGTCAAATAAGGAACTTAACAAATGGATCATTCGCATTATTCGCAAATCTGTATCCGTACTTGTACGCTTCACTAGCTCTTGCAGAACTTTCCTGGCGCTAGTTTCTTATTACTTTAAGAATTTCAAATGCTAACACACAATAAATTTGCCACTCATAATAACAACAAAAACAGTCATCTGTTTTAAATCTCCCATAAAATATATTATGATTTAATTTATACAGGGTTGGGCGCATAACCTGGAACGGTTTTTTGATAGGGTGTTCAAATATGCAACTTAACAAGCGGATCATTCGCATTATTCGTAATCATACTCGTACAGTTCAGATAGAAGCGTTGAATTTTTTTTAAAATTATTTTAAGTGCACATTCCCTATTATAGAACTTTCCTCGCGTTCGTTTTTTTTTTTTGTTATTTTAAGAATTTCAAATGCTAACGCACAAAACATTTTGCCATTCATAATGAAACAAGTTATTTTTTTAAATCTTCCATAAAATACATTGCGATTTGGTTTCTACAGAATCGGGCGAAAAAACTGTTTAATAGTATAATAATAACAATAATTTTTATTTGCATATTAAAACAGTATAGTTATTTTTTTGTACGGTCAACAAAATAATTAATACTACACAATTTGATTAAAAATAAAGTCAAATAATGTCAAGTCAAATAATTGCATCGAAAGATTCTTTAATAGTATAAGGACACAGATCAATTATAATGTCTCTGATCGTCACTTTAAATTTATTTAAAGGTAAATTTTTTATGTCCCGGGGAAGATGATTAAAACTCTTTATTCCTATATTAATACAACTTTTATGTACCAAATTTAATCTATGTTTAGGAAGTATCAAGGATTCTTTACCTCTAGTATCGAAATGGTGATTATCCGTATGTTTAGGAAAACATTTTTCGCTTTCTTTAATATACAATATACATTGATATATAAAAAGACCCTGTATTGTAAACAATCTTAAAACTTTAAATAGTTTTCTGCACGATTCCAAGTAACTACTGTTAGTTATCACTCTAACGGCTCTCTTTTGCAATACGAATATATTTTCCCAATCTGTAGAAAAAAACACTATAAGTAATTTGACTTTGAAACAGTCCTAAATATGCATGGTGCCTTACTGTGATACGTGTAATTTGTGATATCCGCCGTAATAAAAAAATAATACTGGATAATTTTTTGCCTAGTAATATAATATAGTGTTTAAATGAAAGTTAAAAGTTAAAATTCTGAGTTTTTCAAGATTTATACATAATTTATTCGCTGTAAACCAGTATTGAATGATCAATATTTGGCTAGTATCATTTAGTCTAGTTGTGTCATCGGCGAATTGTATTACTTCACTATTAGATATGTAGGCAGTTGGAAAAATCGTTCACATAGATGATAAATAATAGAGGGCCTAATATTGATCCTTGTGGTATACCCACTGCCACTGTTACCTGTGAAGTCTGTGATCTAATGTTATCAGTATCAACAATCTGAGATCTATCTGCTGAATAAGAAGATATGAAACTTTGTGCTATTCCTCTCACACCATAATAATGCAATTTGTTTATCAAGATCTTACGAGAAACACAATCGAAAGTTTTGGAGAGATCACAAAACGCGGCACCTCTCTCAAAGGATTCTGTTATGGTTTATAAAAGTTAGATGATAGCTTCTTGTTTGGTAGATATGTGTTTACGAAAACCGTATTGAATTTTAAAAGTGATTTCGATTGGTTTTGAGATAATAAGAACAACTGATACCTATCGCTCGATAAATTATTTAGTGAGTTTGTTTCGCCTTTTTTATAAAGTGGAGTAACTTTAGCGATTTTTAGTGCTGTAGGGAATACTCCAGTTTGAAAAATATTTATGATAATTAATTGTGAGAGGAGTGACTAAGCCTGTTTCCAAAAATTTTATTACTTAATGTAGTAGATATCATTAGAAGAACTATTGGACATTGATTCGATAATTGATGATATTTCTGTCTCATCAACAGGTTCAACATAAAAAGAGTTTTTTCACATTGAACTGCGTTTGCAAATAAGGAACTTAACAAGCAAGTGTGTCATACAGTGTCATACTTGTACAGTTCAAATTAAAAAAAAAAAAAAACTTGCACATTCCACATCATTAGCTCTTGCAGAACTTTCCTCGCGTTCGTTTCTTATTGTTTTAAGAATTTCAAATGCTAACGCACAATGAATTTGCTATTCATAATAATAAAACCAATCATTTTTTTTTATCTCCCATAAAGTACATTACCAATTGATTTAATACTGGATCGGGCGAAAAAAAGTGAACGGTTTTAACAAGCTGATCATTCGCATTATTTGCAAGTCTGTGTTATACTCGTACAGTTCAAATTAAAAAAAAAAATTGCACATTCCACATCACTAGCTCTTGCAGAACTTTCCTCTCGTTCGTTTCTTATTATTTTAGGAATTTCAAATGCTAACGCACAATAAATTTGCCATCCACAATAACAAAACCAGTCATTTTTTTTAATCTCCCATAAAATACATTACGACTTGATTTTATACAAGGCCAGGCAAAAAAAGACTTAACGGTTTTTGGTAGGGCGATCAAATAAGGGACTTCACTAGCGAATCGTTCGCAAGTCTGAATCATACTCGTACAGTTCAAATGAAAACAAAACTTTGAAATATTTTTTTGGACTTGAAGTGCACATTCCACGTCACTAGTTTTTGAAGAACTTTCCTCGCGTTCGTTTCTTATTGTTTTAAGAATTTCAAATGCTAACGCACAATGAATTTGCCATCCACAATAACAAAACCAGTTGTTTTTTTAATCTCCTATCAAATACATTAAGATTTGATTTCATACAGGGTCAGGCAAAAGAAAACTGAACGGTTTTTGATAACTTAACAAGCAGATCATTCCCATTATTCGCAAGTCTGCGTCATGTCATACGTACAGTTCACATTTTGGACTTAAGTGCACATTCCCCATTCCATCACTATCTCTTGCAGAATTTTGTTGCCGCATTCATAATAACAAAACCAGTCATTTTCAAATCTCCCACAAGATGCATTACGACTTGATTTTATACAGGGTCCGGCGAACAGTTTTTGACAGGTTATTCAAATAAGTAATCCAAACATTATTTCTAAAAAAAAGTATGTACTTCTTTATTTATTACCGATACAGCGGTATTGACAGTTTCATCATTAATTGGTCTGTTAATTAACAAGGCAGTAGTAGTTTGTTACTTTGCTAGGCGACGTCTCCTCTTGGGAGCGTTTTGGAATTAAATGCTCGAAAAAATTCACGTGGTTCAAATTTTTTAGCGGACCCTGTACGATATGTTATCAAACACAAGCTTCGTTGATTACTCACACTCATAATAAACCAGTTACATTATTGATTAATGGTTATACACCGCAGTCATTTTTATTTAAA
Source organism: Dorcus hopei (assembly GCA_033060865.1). NCBI lineage: Eukaryota > Metazoa > Arthropoda > Insecta > Coleoptera > Lucanidae > Dorcus > Dorcus hopei. Next base: position 29,231,073 of record CM065418.1, on the reverse strand, counting down.
TCAACGTTAACAGTTTCAAGGAAGAAATGGATAACAGATAGAACTTAGTAAGTACATACATATATTAAAAAGAAAAAGAGAAGTAAATTGGCAAAAACATCGATTATATTCAGTGCAATTTTAATTGTGCATCGTTTTAATTTTAATTTCTTGCCATTTCACACACAAACTGTACATTAAATATGGAATAGTGAGTGCTTTTAACACATTGAAATGCTGCTACATTTCAGCCAAAAACGTGAAGCACCTAACACGGGCTTTATCATCCAGTTTGTAAATACAATAAGTACCTAACTACATAACAAAAACTAATACAAAATTCTACAATGAAGTGCGCTGTGAAAGATACCACGATGAAATAGGATTACCACAGGTGACGTACATGTGCGGGCATGTCTTTGATTAATATAATATTTATAACACACATCAAGTTTAGCAAGAAAACAGTTTTGTTTAGTTTGCGCGTGCGCCACGATTAACATTTAGGCAACGTAATGGCGGTCATGCTTTCTGATTTCTATTTAAATAATGCAGAGCTCCACTCACCAATTAATTACCCAACGATCACTAAATAAAATCCTAAGTCCATGCTTTATGGTATTACAAGTTCATCCAACAAATACGCTAGGGGACGATGGTATTTACAAATATCAAAGAAGCACGATGGTTTCGAAACAGCCGTTAGTAATTAATTAAAGCCACTTTAGATTTTGTACAAATTAAAAAAACAAATCAGAAAATTAGTTTTGGTTTGGTTTTGTAAAACTAGTTTTCGAAACGAAAATTATAATTCTTTCTGTATCATAAATATTTAACAGTGTGTTAATTTCGATGAAAGTCATGGTATTATCAAAATTAATAATAAAAACGTAGAGAATTTCAGGATATTCGGCCAGGTAGCAAACCTTTTTTCAGTGCTAAGCTTTCGCTAAAATTTATTCGCTTCTTCAGAGCGTTCTGTAAGCAATGTTAATTGTAAGTGAAAAATGTAAGTTAAAAGTTACGGTTTTCATACATGTAACACCAGAACATTAAATCTATATAAAACACATGTCATTACACGAAGCAATTTGTTTGAAACACGTTAATTTGAATAAAAACGCAACATTTTTCAATTAAAAATATACTTTCGTTTGAAATGTGACAAGATGGCGGAGCCAAATAAGCAAAGCGAAAATTTTAAAATGCGCATGTGCGGACTAGACTAGAAATCAACCGTTGGCGGTAAGTTTAAATTGGAATTGTTTGCATTATCTACTTAGGGGAAGAGTGGGGTAATCACGGACGGCGGGTAATGGCGGACACGCCAGTTTAGCTGTGTTAGAAAAGGATTTTAGATATTCCCAATGAGGCAGTCGCGAGTCGAGCCCGAACATAGTGCCGAACAGTGAGTGGTGAAGTGAGGCTGCAGTTTAGCTGTGTTAGAAAAGGATTTTAGATATTCCCAATGACGCAGTCGCGAGTCGAGCCCGAACATAGTGCCGAACAGTGAGTGGTGAAGTGAGGCTACGCTCGCTGTGCAAGGTATATTAACTTGATTTTTTTTCAGAAATTTCATCTAATTTTAGCATAAAATTGAATAGGTGTACAATATTTTAACTATAACATAGAAATACGGTATCTTTTAAGTGAATTAACGTCTAACGTCAAATGTAATAAATGGGCCCACGAAGACTGCACGCACGAGTGGTGCCAGCACATCAAGGGGATTTCTCTGTGATTTCTGCACTAATTAGACTATGTCCGTGATTACCCCACAGCGCGTGGTTTGTTTTTTTGTTAGAATTTGATTTTATTTTGAAAATTTATCTACGTTGATTACGGGAACTTAAGATTGATTAGTTTACGTAAACTTTCAGTAATAAATAGCGTTCGTAACTTAATCTGGTTTCGTTTTATTTCCGTTCTCCCTTAAGCGTTCGCAATTACCCCACTCTCCCCTATACTAGAAAATTGTAATAAGTATTCATAGGAGGAATTTAAATTTTGGAAATCAGATCTGAAGCTCGTGCTCGTTTCTGAAAACAAACGAGCTCGATAATTGATTTCTTTATCCAGAATTTTGACATTGTTAAAATCTATTACGTGATTGTAAAAACTTGTGAATGTTGAGCTGAAGCATTGATGTTTGAATTTTTATTTGAAGTGTTTTTGCAATCTGATTTGTGCTTCGAGATTCTAGTTTTCAGCCAAGTAGATGTTTGGCCTATATATATACCTGATTACATTCTGAGCAAGGGATGCAATGAATGAGGTTAGTAATTTCGACTCGTAAATGCCAAAGGTCACAAAAACTACAACGTCGGAAAACGATGTATATTGAAGTTGTTATCACAAAAAGCTTGGAGCTGATGACACGTTTCGGTTAAAAATAAACCATTTTCAAATCTACAATAAACGAATTTGTGCTAAAAGGTGAAGAAATATTTAAATTTTGAAACAAACCTGTCTTAAAATCACGTTAACATGTGGCCATTTTTACTTAAACTGAATGACATACAATGCAAGAACCTAAAAGCATGGCAGCACGAAAATCCCTAACTAGTACCAACTTAAGGTAAACAGATATAATCACAATGAAAGCTGATGGCGCGTAAATTTAAATTTAAATACAATTTTGAGTAATTTTAAGTAAAACTTAAAATCAAGCTGATTTGTCACAAACATCATGGAAAATCCGTTAAGATTTTGAATGAGGTTAGATTGTAGACTAGTAGGGGTTTCGTCTTTAATATTACTAAGGCCCCAATCATGGTACAATCATGGTTTAACTTTAAACTTCGCTTTATTCCCATAGCATCAATTGTAAAGACAATCGTTTCCACAGATATAAGACGAAGTTTAAAGTTAAACCATGATTGTACGATCGGGCCTAATAATGAATGAATTGCGACAAGACTTTTACGTTTGAATTATTAATAAATTTAACAATATTGGAGGTAAAATTCTATATATGGGGGAACCTTTTCTAAATGATTTCTAAATTAGAATTAGAGTTGCTTTTTGGAATTCTTATTGCAAGAAAGAATTTTATTGACTAACGTAATTGGATAACCATTATTGCAGAAAACTGTCAAGTTTTTCCTTAGAAAAGTAGGGGTGTGAAATTGAAGTGACTCTATTTTTTTGAGCAATTAAAACTTTAATTTTTTGGTTGATAGGATGATTAGAAAAATAATATAATTGATGAATCTACCTAAACGTGTGGGTTTTTGAAGCCAATCTAGTAAGATTGCGATCTGATGACTAAAGTATCTAGAAAGGGAACAGAACGATCTTTTTCACGTTCAACAGTGAAGACTAATTTAGGATGAAAACAATTAAATATATTTTTTGTAGTTTCAATCATATCAGAGGGAACAGAGCAGATGATGTCATCAACATATTTTTTAATTTGGGTATAACTTCATCTAATAGGCGATCCATAACTATTTGTGCTAAAATGGGACTCGGAGGAGAACCCATAGGGACTCCTGATATTTGTTTGAACAATTTATTATTAAAAGAGAAATAATTGTTGTTTAATAGGAAAATTAAGTATTCTTAAAAGTTCAGGTTTGTTAACACTGCAAAAAGGTTGAATGAAATTCCATTCGTTACCAACAATATCGATCGCTAAATCAGTAGGAATACTTGTGAATAAAGATACAACATCAAGAGAAATAATGATAGAGTTATTAGGCAATTTGAAGTTTTGAAATTGTTGTACAAAAACCAACGAATTTTTGATGTTATAATCGTTTCGGTCTTTATAAGAAGAGGTAAGTGTGTCAGATGCAAACTTAGCTAAAAAAATAGCCAGGTGAATGAATAGAAGAGATGATAGGTCAGCTTTGTGAATGTTTGGTAAGCAGTAAAGTTTTGGGGACACAGGATTATACGTCATTTATGAAACCTGAAGCCTTCAGTGATTTAACAATCTCATTGGATTTAGATCGGTTTGGCCCCGTGGGGTCCTTATTTAAAGATATGTATAGTCGTCCCAGTTTGGTAGCGATTTTATAAAAAAAGCGACAAAGACACCGCAGTGCCGGTCTCTTTGAAGCTTTTCTTTACAGCAAGATCATCAAATCGATACAAAACTTGGACGACTATAAGTGGTTTCATCTTCTAATAGCGATTGTGTCTTTGAAATGTACTCAGCTTTTTCCATGATCACAGCGGTGGAACCCTTGTCGGCCTTCAAAACTACATAGTAAATTCGGGTTTTCAGAAAGAAAATTTCTGCATCGGTCATACTGGTCATATAAGAAAGAACCTGAAGTGGGTCCGTGTAAAAAAATTGTGCTGACGTTAATGAATTGTAATCTTGTTGTACCTCTATGTTCAATAGGAACGGAATCAAGTAAACTTTCTAAATTAGTTAATAATAATTTACCAAGATGGATTTTGTTGGTCACAACGGGAATACTAAATTTAGATGGCAAACTTTTGAAATCTAAAGGAATATCCAAGTTAGTTGTTAAATTCACAAACCACTTATGATAATAATAATAATAATAATAGCATATTTTTTTTAATTAATATAAAAGAAAAATTGCTTTCTTTTGATTTGCAATGTTGTAATTATCTTGATCTTTGTAAAATTAAAAACAGGGACTTGTTTTTTATTTGTTTTGTCTTTAGGGATTCCTAACGTTTCTCTTTTTGTCTGTTAAATAATTGGTTCTTTTGATTTTTAATTGAAATTGTTGTAATTCATTTTTGACAAGGCTCTAACTGTACTGCTCTGTATTTTGAGATTCTTAATATTTTATTTGAAATAATTAAATTAAATAAGTTTCATTAATTATTTTTTTCAAATACTAATTCTAATTGTTGCTAAAACACTTTCTTTAAAATAAGCATTGTCTTCCATTTAAAAATTGTAGAAATTGTTGATAAAATAAGTTTTACTTGAAACAGATATCAGAGGACTGCGATTGCACTGCTCTATATTTAAAATATATAATGTACGTCCAATAATCTAAATTAAATTTAATAATCATCATTAATCAAATAATTCAATAACTGTTGCTAAACATTTTGTTTGATATAAACATTATTTTGTATCTCATTAAAAATATTGTTTAAATTGTTGACGGTATAAATTTGATTCGAAATCTGCGGTTCCCAATCAGTGGTTCCACAATAAAATAACGAAAAAACGTTGATTATTTTTTAATAGATTCTTAACATTTTCCTTTTTATTTAAATTAGATATAAATTAAATTTAATAATTTTCATTAATCGTAGAATTCAAGGACCGTTGGTAAAACATTTTGTTTGACGTAAACATTGTTTTTCATTCTGAGCAAATAAATTTTATTTGAAACAGGAATCATAATAATCATCGAATTCTGTGGTTCCCAACCAGTGGTACCAAAAAATAGATAAGTAATCTTTGCTCTACAATTTGGTTCACATATAATTTGAAGAAAGCTTGGTTTCACATATCCTTCACATATTCCAAATAATCATAATTTTAAATAAATTTAAATGCAATAAATATTTATTTACTTTATTTTTGTACTGTATAGAATTGTTTCGATAAAATATGTATAATATTATAAAAGGCGAAACGGTGTTGCGTTGATTTCGTTTAATTCAATTTCACATCTACAGGTTGTTGCATAAAAGAGAAAAATATTGCGTGCAGATCTTTCACTACTAACAATGATACCTTATTACAACAATACACATAGCTACGTCATAGCAACTATAAATAATCAGTTTCCAATCGAATAATATTACATTCACATTCGGGTGTACAATTCGACGTGTTAGAAAATTTCTTGCAGCAGTTTTTTTTTTTTAAGACAACGGAAGAAGAAAATAGATCGAGAAGAAATTTTTTTTGGTTCGCTGGTACCTCCAAATAATCGCGAGTAGTAATAATAATAATAGTATTTTCTCATCATGTACAAACATTATGCAATTTGCTATAAATAAACCGCAATTCCTCAAGTATTTCACAATGTAAAAGACAAAAATAAAATAAAAGAAATAAAGCAGTATCATCAGAATGGTTGTCAATCATTATCAGTATAGGCATTTTCAAGTGTCAGAGTATGAAACTAATCAAAAAATCACATCGATCAGGCCGTCAAATCAGAATAAAAAATCCGGAATTCAAATTTTATGCATTTCAAATTATGTAGTTATAGTGCAGTTCAAAATTTGTCAGTAGGTTCAAAGAATCAGATATATTCAACTTCAGAATCATATATAAAAGTAGCCAAATTTCAAGAAAGAACGTTCATAAATGTATCAATAGTGTATTTTAAGAAACAAATGCGTACCTAGTAAAGATTTAATTCATTTTATGTGGAGGTACCAGTTCGTGCGTAGTTAACATTTTAATATTCGAATCAAAAAGAGGTTAGAATGTATTTAATTTTGTAATAATTGCGGAAAAATAATATACAGGGTGTTTTCAAATGTCGTAATCCATCGCTAGAATTATGTTATACTCATACAAAAAAAAATAGATAAATAAATAAACGTCAAAGTCACAAGAAGAAGAATTTATGTAAAAAAATAGATGTTTAAAGACTACTTATTGCTCTCTCTGTATGTGATAAAAAACTGTCTAATCAAGTTGAGTATGCTCGTTGCTAAAGTTAATTAAACAACTCTTGTTCATAAGTTTCTTGGTAAGCGTTACTTATTTCCTTTTATTTGTTTCTAACATGATTCCGCAGTTTGACTATAACTTTGGATAGACCCTGTACGTGTACAATAACTACCAAGCGATCGAAAATAAAATGATTCAGATTAGGCCTGAATAACTTGAACATTTCGAAACAATTAAAATGTCACTGTTAAGTAAAGCTATTAAATTCGACAGACAGTATTACCAAATTTTTTTTTCTCCAATGTTCACGGCCTACTGTTGAATCGTTTTATTTTCGATCGCCTGGTATTTTCAAATGTAACCAGCCTCGAAGGAATTAAATCAGTTTTTTTTTTTGTTAATTCGGCGAGAAACTGCCACAAGTAAAACGCAGCGAATGAGAATGTAAGCGGCAAAAAAGGCCGACGGTTTCTCTGTTCAAACTTTGAGTTGCAATTTCAATTTGGTTTTTGCAACAGATTTTGTCGTCCTCGACGAAACGTAAAATGTTCATAAAGTGCAGTGTAGTTGCTAAATAAATAAAATAATGTTCGGGTAAAATTAGTAACGAAAGGCAGATGTGGAGTGGGGAGCACGAAAAACGGACCGGGACGCTCAAAATGTAGCTACGTGCTTCGATTACAGAAAACTGTAATTATCGTTGAACTGTCATTATTGTGTGAACGATGAAAACGGCGCTTTAACCAAATGTTAATGTAAAATTAATTTTAAATTGAAGTTAAATCCATGAAAGTGCAAGTGTATGTTAACGTCGTCTTATAATTTACTGGATTTTGATTATTATGACATTATAACCTAACATGTAAGACGTATCTATAATGTTAGCAAGCTGGATACCCCATCTAATTGTTAGAAAAAATAGTGTTCCCTTTTTCGAGCTCGCCGCTGTACATTCCTTCAAGATAAAAAGTTTTTCGCCAGTTTCAAAAAAAAGAAATTCAATTACATAAATAATTTCACATCAGAGTTTATTAAGTCATTTCATATCATCAAAAATAGAGATTTAAAGTTTTTTTAATAGCCTTGCGTTGATTAACAATAAACTAACAAGTATCTGTAAGTTTCATCATCCAATTTGTTTCTATGGTTTCATTGCGCTCTAAGTTTTCGATCCAATTCTTTGTGAAATAAAAACTACAACGTATAAGGTTTAATTTTACAGAAAGTAACACTGACATTAGTTTGGTAAAATGCGATAAAAAATCAGTAAAATGTTAGGTGATTATATATTTAACTTTTTATTCGTACATTAATATTGAAATATTTATTTTTTTCGATAGATTTGATAAGTGAAGTTCATTTATTATTATTGTATTGCGAAAGTACTTCAAGTCATTTATGTATTGTACAATTTTCAGTGAATTATTTTTTCTTATTGAAAAGACATTCTCCGTCGTAAAATAATAATGTTTTAATAAGACTGTCACAACATTTGATGCTTAGATACTATTTTCGTTCACTTTTAAAACGTAACAATTAACAATGCGAAAGTTACAGAGAATTAGGTGCGTGAAATATTTTACGTTATGTCAAATCAATTCAAAATAAAAACTAGAACTAATTTAATGCTCTATTTTATTGACCGTGAAAAAATATAATCACACTGAATAAAGTCGAAACTCATGTACTGATATCTTTACAATAGTTGTTTGTAACTAACATTTTCTATTTAATTTACAATTTGATGCATTTTCTAAGTATAAGTATAATTACCATTAGGTTCATTTTTGCTTGATTTTCAATCCCTAAGACCATGGATACTTTGCGAAGGCATTGTATACATTTTATCGTTCACGTTGTTCCTTACTTTTGTAAATTTACGTTGCAACATTTTTTTAATTTTTTAATTGAGTAATAATTTCATGTACTTTTTGTTTTTTTCCCTATTACACTTATTAACCACTATTTTATTAATAATAATTGATTTCAAGGTAATAAAAAAGTAAGCCTTCCCAACAATCTGCATACATTTGCATACAAAGGGTTTGAAACGGTCGCGGATTTGTTTTTCAAAACAAAATCGGTTACTGCTTGTTTAATTGTAAATAACAAACAGGAGGGGCACCGCGGTCCTTTTCAGGAGAGTGAAACCCCAGCCAGAGTCAAAAATTTGTAACGTTAGGCCTGCTCAAATGACACTCGTGGTTCTCTGCCATCATAAACAAGTCAGCTCGACAATTTAGCTTTGTGTTGGTTCAGATTTTTGTATGAATTGGTCGCACTAAATTTTTGGGACATGTCAGTTATAGAAAAGGGATCCGATTACATTGCAAGTGGAGAATAGTTCGCTTTGTCTGCTTAATGTTTGAATCACAAGTACCGGATACATTAAAATGTCAACCTAGACACTTGTAAGTTTAAGTTATGAAGAGAGAGTCAGGAAAGTTTTGCGGGTTAATTAGAAGTAATTCGCTGAGAGACCGAAAGATCGTAACTACCCATAGTAGAGTATCAAATAAAACGGTCAATTCTTGCCATTACGTATAGGGTTAGATAATCGTCGAGAACAACGCAATCAGAGGTTAACAAATGAAGTGAGAGTCACTGCACCTCCACCTCTTGGCGCTAGGAGCGGTTGAGAATCTCCCCCTTCGCCGCATTATTAGGTTAGAAACAAATCGGCTCCCGCACCTCCATAGGAGGGCTTTCCTTGAAAAACTTGCGATTACTATTAATCCTCTCGCAGATTGATCGCCTGGGCTACATTTTGTATCACATACTTCCCCAAATATCTGATTAATTAATTAATCACGTTCATTAAGTAAGTACACTGTGCGCTGGTTGATCACACAGAGCGTCTTCGAGTACTATTGAAAGTGGTAAACACGAGTACCAAGACCAATCTAATTTTGAAAACAACTTAATTGTTAATGTAAATTGAATAACAAGGTCCACAACTATTGTTTGGGACAGGCATAAAACCACCAGCTGTGTAATTGAAAACAGTTAGTTCGTTACGATATTTGAACGAGAAAGCCATTAAACGAATCCTACTGTATTTCTTACAAAATCGTAATTTTTTCTTGTATTCCTCTGTATTGGATTTTTAAAACGACAAGTTTTTTCCGCTCAGTTTTCTAGACTGCAGTGCGGCTAGAAATCGGAGTTTTTTACCTTGCCCTTGCAATAAATAATTAATTTTCAGTTACCAGTCAATTAATTCGTCCATAAATTAAATTTGTTTATTTCTTTGGACATTTTTTATTACTATTTAGTTGTCGGTAAAAGTCAACAAATAAGCGTAGCACATCGGCGTGTTACATAAGAGTAAAATTTTGGGGCTAGAGCAGCGATTATTATTTCAAAATTTGCTTGCGGAGTCCGAGGGAGGAGATTAATCGTTTAGTTGGGAAGAACGAAGCTCCGGAGAAAAACAGAAAAGGTTTCAATCTCGCGAGCGAACCAATTTATTGTTATAGTTTTATCTCGCGAGCCAATGTATTGCTCGTTATGTATTTCGCGAAATTACGAGGCCGAACAATTTAAACCACCTATTCATAGCCATCTTCTCACGCCCTGTGTGTGGACCGAAGTGTGGTCTTTGCCGAGAGATTAGAAGCGATTTGCCAAGAGACTGAAAGTGCCATAACCGCAGGAAGCGGAGTGCCGAAAAACAATCATTCGGGTCCATTGCGCCAACAAATCAGTTAGATAGGTTTAGCCGACGAAAAAGCGACGAAGGGTGATTTAAAAAGAGCGTACACGTAAGGCGATTGGACATAGTTGAGAAAAGATCCTACCCGTTCGACCTCAATTGATTAGTTTAGCTAGCGATAGGGTTTTCCGTCACCTCTGAAAGGAGTCCCTGGAAAACTAGCGGCGACTGCTATTGATTTTCTTGCAAATTGATTGCCGAAGGCGGCATTCTGTATCACATACTTCTCCAGAACGTCTGATTAATTAATTAAGTACACTGTAGACCCACTGTGTCACATTGTGCGTTGGTTGATCGAGCAGAACGTGTCTTAGAGTACGATCTGAAGTGGCAAACACTAGTACCAAGACCAATCTGAGTGGAACTTAAATTAATTGTTAATTTAATTGAGGAACAGAGCTTCCAACAACTATTTGCGTGTGCACCAAGCCATCAGCTGTGTAGTTGAAATCAGTTCGGTCGCTACGATATTCGAAAGTGAAATCTGTTAAGCGAATTCTACTGTACTTCCTGATCCCGGCAGGGGGATACCCTGCTAACTAAAGCGTGGATCCATTGTGGACGTTTGATAGAGTTCGTATGGGTGTGACGAGCCCACCGTTCCGAGTTGGCGTACCAGTGCCTGGGTTGCACGAAACCTAATCTGTAGGACGCGGCCGACTTGTTCGGTCGTGGCCGAACTTCCAACCAGTGAAGCAAACTGGTACCGTGGGGACCGGTTAGCCCGGAGGATACCCTCCCCTCCTCTGGAGTGGAGCGAGCAGAGGGGACCTCCGCCGGTGGACTCACGGGGGCAGTGGATAGCTAGTAGAGATTAGATAGGTCTCCCTTGACCAGAAGGGGCGAGGGGCGTACAACCCCGAACCAGTCTGGTAGCAGGACGACACTTTATAGTGTCAGCCACCGAAAGGTGGGCTGCCCTGCGCGTTGATTGGGCGTATCTCAATCCGATGGCTCTGGTCGGGGCCCGAGCGGAGAAGGGCTAACTCGCTCGGGTGCCGCTCGTAGCGTTTTAGGGTATGATTAGGGAGCTGGTCTGTCTGTACTTCCTGATAACCGTAATTTTGGTTTCTCTGTATTGATTTAAAACGCAAGGGTTTTTACGCTCATCGGATCAGATCCCGCAGTGGCTGGTACAACCAACCAATTTCTCGCACCCAGGCGTCAGCCCATAACCCATTGAGAATTGGCCACCGGGCCCCCATCCGGCACGGTACACCCGCTGTCCACCAGCTATGACACTGCCACTAGGAGGCCAACGCCTATGAGGGGAACCGGCCGGGACCGGCGGGCTCCCACTCCCCCTAGCACTCATGTCAGCAAGGTTTCTCTAGCTACGTTTCGTGGCTGGTACAAGAAGTTTTTGCCTTTTCTTTTTTTTAATAGATAATTAATTAATATTAATAATGAAATAATTAATCTCTCAAGTTATTCACCGCCGCCTCGAAAGAACTGAGTTACCACAACGTAAGGCCAGGTATTGCATTGACGATTACGAGCTAAACTATAACATTAATTGGTTTATTGCGGATTCTAGGAAGGTCGCCTCAGACGTAAGAGGAATAAGTAGGTCAGTAGGATAGTTCCTTTAGCGCCGACAGTAAATTCTAGGTTGCCTGTAGCCGACCGTCTAGACGAATATGGTAGCGCATGTCCAATTGACCCTTTTGGAAATTCTCAGCACGTAAACTTTCGGTTCAGGTAAATTAATTTGGCCATAAGTTTAATTTGTTTTTTGTTTGGACAGTTTTATTGGTTATTTAGTTGTCCATAAAAGTCAACAAACAAGGTGGCACGCCGGCGTGTTACATTACCCCCTATTTTTAATAATAATTGACTACAAGGTAATAGAAAAATAAGCCTCCATTACAATATGTACGCATTTGTATACAGAGGATTCTATAATTAAGATTGTCGCAATGTCTGCGTATTCTGATTAAGACAAATAGAAGGAATGTATAATTGTAATAAAGTCAGCGTTCATACAGACACAAAAAATATACTGCTACTTCATAGTGTAGAAATAATTCATTTCTTTAAATGTTTCTAAATATTGTTTATTATTGAAATGCTTACTTACTATAAAATCTATTATACATTTTACCACTCGCTCGCTCGGTTTAATTTCTTCATTACTTATAATATTTATATTGCATTAATACATATTTAGTTTCTTAAAATTCCTTATTTTCTGCATGTATATTTTACTTCGACTAAATTAATTGATAAAACTGTATCAAGTTTTAGTTTTAATTTCATTCGTGTTATTTTTTCTTCATCTGTTTTTAATACTCTTACTAAATTAATAAAACTATTTCAAGTTGTTTTTTTTTAAAGAATTTTAGTATATTTCATTCGGTTGTTTTTCTCCCTTTATTTAATACTAAAAAAGAAGAGTAAGTATAGTGTGTTCAAATAAATTCATTTTACTTTTCGAAATATTCCGCGTTTTATCATCGTACACAAAACAAATCAATACAATTCAAATACTATTTCAAAAAAAAAGAAAAACTTAATAGCTGTCATTTGTCAGATGATGATATGTTCGTATCACACTTCTATTTAATAATTAATAAATAAATAAATGTTTGGATTCATTATCTAAAAATACAATTAATTATTGTCCGATTTATTTTCAAAACTTGTATTTATAACTATTGGTTGTATTTTAAAATCTGCCAAGCGTCTCTTTCTTTTAGGCCAGTTACAAATAATATTATTAGTATGTTGCTATATTCACTCTAAAATGTTGTCAAATTCAGGTATGTATATCAGATGATGACGTTCGTATCCCACTTATGGGTATTTAATAATAAATAAATAAATGTTTGATTCATTATTTAAAAATACAATTAATTATTGTCCGATTCATTTTCAAAACTTGCATTTATAACTATTGATTGTATTTTAAAATCTGTCAAGTGTCTTTTTCTTTGAAGCCAATTACAAATAATGTCATTAGTGTGTTGCTATATTCGCTCTAAAATGTTGTCAAATTCAGCTATATCAGATGATGATATATTTATATTTAATAATAAATAAATAAATAAATGTTTGATTAATTATCTAAAAATACAATTAATTATTGTCCGTTTCAATTTCAAAACTTGTATTTATAACTAATGGTTGTATTTCATAATCTGCCAAGTTTCTCTTTCTTTTAAGCCAATTACAAATAATATTATTAGTGTGTTGCTATATCCGCTCTAAATTGATGTCAAATTCAGGTATATAAGACGATAATGTTTCTTGTAATACTTATATTTAATAATAAATAACAAACGTAATTCAACTATGAATAAATGTTCGATTCATTATTTAAAAATACAATTAACTATTGCTTGTACTTTAAAATTTGCCAAGTGTCTCTTTCTGTTGAGCCAACTACAAATAATATTATTAGTTTGTTGCCGTATATTTAAGACGTTCTCATTATTACAATCATATCCTTAATATAGCAGTCGCTTTGCGACCGCCTACTTTTATTAATTCATCTTTTTCCGGGTTTATTTTTTTATATCTAATAAATAAGTCATATTTTAAGAACTCATTTGAGCAAATAATAAAGTTTGTTAACCTCTGTATAATGTATAATATTATATAGACGGTTGTCTGGTGTTTTCGTAGATATTAATGCGAGCTGTAATTGATAAATAATACTTCGTTCTTTTTTCTCTCTCTCTTTCTCAAAATAATCTAAAACATTCCGTAATGTTTGTGAATTTAAAACGTTTCCTTCCTCGGCATTTTCCTAAAGGAATTAGAGAATGATTCGTGTTCGAAATAAATACATATATGTAGGTACCGCATACATATGGAAAATAAATGATGGTTTGTATTGTTTGTAACGCAAAATTAAATAGAGTGAAGGCAAGACATCAAATTACATATACATATACCTCAGTACTTTACATATTATATTTTTTCTTTATCTAGCGTCTAGCGTATTAATTAAATTATAAGGCCACGGTTTATCCGGTAAAATACTTGATGGTTAAAGATAGGGCAACGCATTGTGCTAATCCGTCAAGTTATAACTTGGCACATACTCAGAGATGAATAAACTGTTCGTTCATACTTCTTTGACGTTTGGTTTATAATTAATTTAGACATCTTTGCTTTAATTCCACATAATAATTTAATCATAAGTCTTTTTTTTTCAATCCGAACAATTAATTTGCTATTTGATTGAGTTCGAGTATGTCCATCGTGTAGAGTAGACGTGTGTCGATGTGTTGAGTGAATTTTTCTCCTTAATTACCTAATTCGACAATCTCACTAAATTATCTCGACGTATTCATTTTAAAATCGTGTTTATTATAAAGATGAGTGACCACGAAACACGCTCTCAGAAAAAAGGCAAGAAAGACGACAGTTCTTTGGCAAATGTGAAGCACATTGTGGGTCAAATAGTCCAGTCCGAAGAATTTATGAGCAGTTTAATTCAGAATTTATCTAATGTTATTTGCGATAAATTAAAACTTGATCTTGAACGTAATAACAAAGAAATTGCTGATTTGAAATTGGTAAATTCATCACTGTGTGAAGAAATTAATGCTCTAAAAAAAGCTAATGAATTATGTGTCGCTGATCTGGACAATTTACAACAATATTCTCGTCGCAGTAATATTAGAATATTTGGAGTGGCTGAAGAATTGCAAGAGGACATCGGTCAGAAAGTCTGTAAACTATTTAATGAAAAAATGGGTATCAATGTACAAATAAATGCCATCGATCGTGCTCATCGTACGGGTGCCATTAAGGAAAACAAGCCTCGACCGATAATTGTGAAGTTTTTTGCTTCATCAGTCAAGAATTCTGTTCTTTCAAAAAAAAATGCTCTGCGAGGTTCCGGCATATTTGTCAAAGAAGACCTAACCAGACAGCGTTTGGAATTGTATAAGAAGGTCTGTGCGCAGATTGGATATAAGCTAGTATGGTCCAGAGATGGTAAAATATTCGCCAGGGTAAATAACAAAACAATTGTGGTTCGAGGAGTTAACGATATTGATGGGCTGGTTTAATACATAATGTAAAAAAAAAAAAAAATTACTTACGCCGGGTTACCTTTATTTTTTATTATTTGTCATAGATTTATGTTAGTTTTAAGTTGAAATTTGGTAAATGTTTATTTTATTTTATTTTATTTTTACTCATTTCACTCATGCATCGGCATATTTGTTTTTCTTTTTTTTGTTCATTATTTGTGTTCATCAGGAACGCTACACAACGTAATTTAGATTTAATTAATACTTTACATATCTGTTTAGCATTCTTAAAAAGTAGGAATAAGGAATATTTTTTTTTTTACTTTTTTTCTTTGTATACTGATAAGTATTTAACTTTCATTTGCTTGTGTAATTTGGTAAATGAGTTCGAATGCGCATTTAAGAGTTGCTCATCTAAATGTTAGATCCTTGTTCACTGGTTTTAATGAATTGAATTTTTTGCTTACTGACAATTCCTATCATTTCTTAGGTGTCACGGAGACATGGTTGAATTCTCGTATAACTAACGATGCTGTAAATATACCCGGATACAGATATTTCAGAAACGACCGTTTAGGCAACGTTAAGGGCGGTGGTGTTGGAGCATATGTAAGTAACATTATTCGTAATATTGAGATATTTCAGTTTGATGTTCATACAGATGTATCTGAACAACTATGGCTTAAACTTAGGTTTAAGACTAAAACGATTGCATTCGGAGTAATATATCGACCACCTAAAGTTAAATTGTCGAATTTCATTTCCAATTTATCATTAGTCAAGTTATACCATGCGTTGACGAAATCATATGTGTGGGGGATTTTAATGTAAATTTCTTATCCCCTATTTGTGCAGCTACGGATCAACTTACATCTTGCTTTGCAGCTTACGGTTTAAAGCCTATTATAAATGAACCTACAAGAGTTTCTAGAACTACAGCTACTGCTTTGGATCAGATTTTTGTTAGTAATGTTGAAGTGTGTTCTAGCGGTACTTTGGATGCTGATTTAGTTTCTGATCATCGCTTGATATTTTGCGAATTGGATCAAAGAACTATTGTTAAAAAGCCCAAAATCTACACATTTAGAGATTTCAAATATTTTTCATATAGTGATTTTGATTCTGATATTCGTAGAGTTTTTTGGGATTTTATTTACGCCATTGATAACATAGATGATAAAATTAATTTTTTAACAACTGAACTTTTAAAATTATTTGATAAACATTGCCCATTGCGCATGATTACAATTAATAAACCACATAAACCGTGGATTACAGATGTAATTAAAATCATGATGCAGGAAAGAGACAACGCGATGAGTAAATTTAAAATAACTAAGTCGCAGGATGATTTGGCTAGTTACAAGTATCTTCGTAATTTTACTTTAGCAGCCATCCGTCGTGAAAAACGCGCTTACATTGAATTCATTAGTCGTACGAAAGATTCGAAACAAACTTGGCAAACTTTGCGCAGAATGAATATTAATAACGAAAACATAACTGAAATACCGCCACATTTGGCTGATGTTGCAAAAATTAATGATCACTTTACTTCAATTTCAAATACTTCAGTACAAGACTGTAATCCGTCCATCATTTATTATTCTAATCACAGATTTCAACCTAATTGTTCATTTCATTTTCACCTGTAAACGTAAGTGAGATTGAAAAAATAATACAAGGAATTAAATCAAATGCTGTTGGATGTGATGGTATTTCAATTAAAATGTTAAATTTTTGTATTCCTTATCTATCACCATACATAACTCATATTGTTAATTCTTGTTTGCTATCTGGTTATTTTCCTGATTGTTGGAGTGAAGCTATAGTGCACCCTTTACCGAAAATTAAAATTCCTGAAACCTACGCTGATCTCCGTCCCATTAGCATATTGCCTACCCTGTCAAAGATATTGGAAAAAGCTGCACACTTTCAAATTTCCGAGTATGTGGAACGTAACAATATTCTTCCGGAAGAGCAGTCGGGTTTTAGGAAAGGACATAATACGGCAACTGCTTTGCTAAATGTTGTAAATAACATCGTTACTGCTTATGATGGTGGAAAAGCTACGATATTAACACTGCTAGACTATTCAAAAGCATTCGACCGAATTGATCACCAACTATTATGTGCAAAACTAAGTTTCTTTGGTTTTGATTTGAGTGCATGTAATTTTTTTAAGTATTATCTATTGAACCGTAGACAAAAGGTAACTTTAAACAGTGTTTCATCCTTATCCAGTTCTCTTCATCACGGTGTACCTCAGGGGTCAATTCTTGGTCCTCTGTTGTACATTATTTATACGTCTGATTTCACCAAAGTTATTAAGCACTGTACTACTCAGTTATATGCTGATGATACGCAACTGCTTTATAGCTTTAAACCAAATAATTTAGCTGATGCAAGTGATTTAGTCAATTTTGATTTGAAAGCCTTAGAGAAAATCTCGTGTGAACATAATTTAATTATTAATCCTCAAAAATCACATATAATGTTATTTGCTCCTAAAAAATATATGTCCTTACCACGGAACTAAAAATTGAAATAAACAATAGTCAAATTCAATTTAAATCACAATGTAAAAATTTAGGAGTTATATTTGACTCTTCATTGCGTTTTACATCATATATCAACAGTCAAATTTCAAAATGTTATTATAAATTAAAAGTGCTCTATGCTTCCAGAGAAATCTTAAATTGCAATCTTCGTAAGCTCTTATGTGAATCACTTGTTTCGAATATTAAACTATTGTGATGTAGTATACAGTACGTGTCTTCTTAAGATTGATAAAAATCGCATACAAAGAATACAAAACAGCTGTTGCAGATTTATTCTTAATGTCAGTAGAAGAGAACACATTAGCCCTAAACTAAATCAACTGAAGTGGTTGTGCATGGAAAGGAGATATATATTGCATTTTCTTACCCTTGCGCACAAAATAGTTTTAACTAAAAATCCTTCTTATCTGTATAGTAAGTTTGTCTTTAGAAATACTTTACATAACACAAATGTTCGAACATCTTACCTCCTGCATATGCCTCGACATTTTACTGCCTTTTTCAATAGGTCATTTGTATTTAATGCCGTAAAACGTTTAAATGGATTGCCACGTAAGTGGTGGGATTTGTCAGTGAATCGTTTTAAATCCAGTTTTAAATTCTATCTTTTGGATGAGCAATTGAATGCTTGAATTTACTCTATTAAATTTATTTCTTGTATTTATCTAATCATCTCTATTTATTTTATTTTGTTATTTATTTTGTTATACATTGGACATTGTTATTACTTTCATTGTTTTACTTTGGTTAAGTGTAAGAATAGCTGTATAGCTAAACTTCGCCAAATAAAGAAGATTTATTATTATTATTATTATTATTATTATTATTGTCGCTTGAACATGACGTTTCTAACAATATCTATTGAACGAGCTTTATATTCATACTCCTTTGACGTTTGGTTTATAATTAATTTAGATGTATTTGCTTTAATTTCACCTAATAATTTAAACTCTTAAGACGTTCCTTTTTCAATCCGAACGATTAATAAATTACATTTACTAGTGTCATTTGAAAGTGACGTTTGTAACAACATTTATTGAACGAGCTGTTCGTTCATACTTCTTTGACGTTTGGTTTATAATTAATTTAGACATCTTTGCTTTAAGTCCACGGAATAATTTAATCATAAGTCTTGTTTTCAATCCGAACAATTCATTTGCTATTGTCGTTTGAACATGACGTTTCTAACAATATCTATTGAACGAGCTGTACATTCATACTCCTTTGACGTTTGGTTTATAATTAATTTAGATGTATTTGCTTTAATTTCGCCTAATAATTTAAACTCTGAAGACGTTCCTTTTTCAATCCGAACGATTAATAAATTATATTTACTTGTGTCGTTTGTAATGACGTATGTAACAATATTTATCGAACGAGCTGTACATTCATATTTCTTTGGCGTTTGGTTTATAATTAATTTAGACGTCTTTGCTTTAATTCCACATAATAATTCAATTTCTAAAGACGTTTCTTTTTCGATCCGAACGATTAATAAATTATATTTACTAGTGTCGTTTGGTAATGACGTATGTATGTAAAAAGATTTATTGAACGAGCTATACATTCATATTTCTTCGACGTTTGGTTTACAATTAATTTAGAAATTTCAATCGATTTTTCCACGTGTTTCGTTTTGCAGTTATAAAATGCAACGAACAAACAAAAAGGTAGAACAATCAATTTTTTCTTTTGAAAATATCTCCTGGTGTTTCTACACAACAAAGAACTTCTCATTTTATCAAGAAATAAACCTAAATAAACGATAAATGAAGCAATAATTCAAATCAATTTTATACAGGACGATCAAGTTTCTCGTCTGAAAATATTTCTTGAAAATTTGGTCCTTTTTTCAATTTTATTAGGAAATAGACTTAAGTATATTAATAAATGAAACTTTACGTTTTGGTTTCTTTTTTCGATGGCACAGGAAAATGTCTGGCAATACATTATGTTTCGCATTCAATTCTGCAAAATCCTTGTGAAAACAAAGCCACGACATTCACCGCGAGCCTATCTCTGATGTGATGATGCGGATGATGACTAGGCTAAACCGTCCGTAACGTAGATATTCAGTGACTTAATCTAATCTTCTCTTCTAATTCATCTATCGGAATGATTTTATTCATGCGGCAGTGCATCACAACGTCTTTCGTCAGAATCAATAACGCTCTGTTTTGCAAGACATTTTTTTGCACAAATTAATTTTAAAATAAAAAAGTTCCAAGTGAAATCTACACGTCATACAACGCGATCGAAAACGAAATGGTTCAGGCTAAGAATTTGGTAATACTGTCTGTCGAATTTAATAGCTTTACTTAACAGTGACATTTTAATTGTTTAGAAACGTTCGAGTTAGAACACGAAACGTTCGTTCTTGAAACTGAATTGAAGTTATTTCAGAAATTGTGATATCGCGTGATATTTTGATCACATTTGAATTTTCTTGACTAACGCTGCGTAAATATTGAAACGTTTTATGAATTTTTTGTTTATCAACAGTTTTCTAAATTGCAATTTTAAGACGATTCTAAATTTTATGCAGAAAAGAAAACCACAACGCAAGTGACAACAGTTGATGGCAAGGGCAACACGAACTGAGAGCAGAACCAGAAGGTGCTATAATTTCTATGTTTCTTAACTAAAGAAAATATAACTTTCTATTTATAACTACATAATTGCTAGGGTACTTGGTGTGTGTCAAATAATATTTTTAGTTACGAGAAACATCTGCGGATGAAACTCTGCGTGTGTCAAATGCTACTTTTAGTTACAATCATAAAAATGCATTACATTTCATTTATTTACGTAGGAGCAATACTTGACATGACAGTAGTTCTTTATTGATGTAAACTTTTTTTATTAGCGACTTTTTTTTATTGATTTTTAATTATTTTACTCAATTGAACATTAAACGTATTATTTAATATGAAACAATTTTTTCAGTTCATCTATTTATTTATTTTTGAAAATAAATTAAAATAGTAAAAATATTTTTTAATGCATCCGAACGTCTTTTTAATGTATTCTTTTTAATGTTTGATTTTTTTTCTAATTTGTAGGTATTCATTATTAATTCGATTGTATTAGAGAAAAATTAACTTGATTTTATTTAACCATCGATATCATTAAACTACTTGCAGTACTTTCTTCTTAAACTTTCTCATATTTTATTTAACAAAACCATAGTACATAATACTTAAATATGTAATTAATAAAAAGTTTAAAAATCGCTAACATACAGGTATTTTTTTTTAATATGTTTTTACCCATACTTACATATTGTTTAGTTAGTAAAATGCAAATAAAGAAAGAAATCCTTTCATTTCCTCTTAAATTATTCACAAAACTAATTAAATTCTCCAACATTACATTTTCCCCATTTTCATTTGTTGCGTCATTAGTTTATTTCTAATTTGTTTTCAAATTATTATCAGATTTAAGCTCACATCGTTTCTTTACACATACGTATTAGAAATAGGTGGGAGGTAAATATAAAAATTTAAAAAAAAACTTCTATAAAATGTGAAAGTAGAAATAATTCAAGATTTAAAGAAAAATAAATAAAAAAGCACTTGCACCAGAAATACGTTAATAAAATAAAATTGATATCAAATGGAGCAGTTTCTTTATCAATTTATTTTCATCCAGTAAACATTTAAACGTTTGTTATTCCCATCGATTTTAATTTGAATGTAGTTTAAAGCTTGCAATAATTTTGCTGCGTGAATTTTGTGCAAGTTTTAAAAGGGCTGCCTTAAAAATGAATTCCGCAACTGTTGAACCAATGAAAGTCGGCCGAAATTCGACGCAGGGCCGAACCGCAAATTTCGCGAGCCTATACATCGTTGCCAATATTAATCCTAAGCTAAATGACTAGACCGTTCAAAATCGCTGGGTGAACTATGACTATGTTTCTTCTTGGGTGACCATAGCTATCGGTTTGTGAACGCAGTAGAGCCCCGCAAACGGATTTCAGCGCAAATACAACAAATCAAAAAAAAACTATAAAAAATTTGGAATTCGCAGAACACATTCTTAAGGAGCCAACATTTTGTAAGAGATTTATTAATTTTTATTCAAAGTTTCCGTGACCAAAAAAATTATAGAGTAAAAATATATTTAAAAAATTTGCTAGTCTGATTGTAAGTATTAAAATAATGTAATATTACTATAAAATTATAATATGTAACATTTTTTGCCCTTTATTCTACTTTTAAATGTAGCTACGTGGTTGGTTACAGAAAACTGTAAATATCGTTTAAACTGTCACTATTACGTGACCGATGAAGACGGCGTTTTAACCAAATATTAGCATGAAATCATTTTTAAATTGAAGTTAGATCCATTAAAGTGCAGTTGCATGTTAAGTTCTTCTTATAATTTACTGAATTTTGATTATTATGACATTGTAACCTAAGATGTAAGACGTACATAGAACTGTCATTTAAAGCTGGATACTCCATCTAATTGTTAGAAAAAATAATGTTCCCTTTTTCGTGCTCGCCATTGTACATTCAAATTTTTTTTAAATTTCTTTCTCGAGATACGTTTTTCGCTAGTTTCAAGAAGAATAAACTTAATTAAATCATTTTACTTCAGAGTAAATCATCAACGTAGAGTAGAGAGTTAAATTTTTTTAATAGCTTTGCGTTAATTAACAATAAACTAACAAGTATCTGTAAGTTTCATAATTCAATTTGTTTCTGTGGTTTCATTGCGCTTTAATTTTTCGATCCAATTCTTTGTAAAATAGAAACTACAATGCATAAGGTTTAATTTTACAGAAAGTAACATTGACATTAGTTTGGTAAAATGCGATAGTAAAACGTTAAGTGATTCCATATTTAATTTTTTTATGCGTCCATTAAATATTGAAATATTTTCTTTTTTAAAAAGTTTTTCGATAGATTTGATAAATGAAGTTCATTTATTTATTATATTACGAAAGTACTTCGAGACAATTATTTTTTTTTATTGAACAGATATTCTTTGTCGTAAAATAAAGACTGCCACAACATCTGATACTTAGGTACTAGTTTCGTTCAGTTTTAAAACGTAACAATTAACAATGCAAAAGTTAAAAATTTCCATGGTTAAAAAAATTTGCACTACAGAGTAAAAATATATTTAAAAAATTTACTAGTCTGATTGTATTAATTACCTACTGTTGTCATTGTAAGTATTACAAGAATTCTAATATGTAACGTTTTTCAAAATCTAATTTTTTTGCCCTTTATTCTACTTTCAAAATATATGCAAGTTGGCTAAATCATATTGTTGCAAAAAATTTCTTTTTTTTTAAATCAGAAATAATGTGTAAGCACGAATAAATACTGTAGTTTCAAAGCAACCGTAAATTGCAGGTTCAAAAAACGTCCAAAATAAATATTTCCGTGTAATTTCATTAATGTAAAGCTATTACCTACAACCTTTCATAGGCCAGTGTAAGAACGTAACTTTCTTTTTTATTTAATTCATTTAGCTTATAAATCGTTCTTATTTCTTATGACAATTTATTAAATTATTTCACCTAGCTACAAATACAACACTTTCATACTTGGCCAACTCATGTATGAGTGGAAAACGGATAGAAATAAGTATAGTTTCAGGTTTTAAGTAAACGTTTAATCTTCATCAGAAATAATTTATTTTCACATTAATGTTAACATTCATTGTTGTACATGAAAATTTCATTAAAATTGCATATTTTACTACTCCTAATACTCATTAGAATTGCTCAGCGTTGAATACTCCGATAATAACAATAATACACATAGAAACTTCCCCCGACATGATTGAGGTACAGCAGCGGACAGTAAAATTCGGACACGTCATTTTCTTTTTAAATAAGTTCGTTATTTTAAGTATTGACATGTTTCAAATTTGTATCAATCTTACTCGGATTTTATTGTCCGCTGCTATATACATATACCATTGCGGTCAAAATAAAATAACCGGGCAAGCAAATATTTTATCATTTAAATCAATTTTGTTTGTTTCAAGTGTGGTTTAAACCAAAACATTTTGCTTGATTTCCATAAAAAGATGACGGCCACTTTGTTCCAGTTTTTTCTGGCCACGCTGGTACAAAAATCATTAAAAAATCAGCCCTTCATCATAAATGTCGTGCGTCTGTCGTTAGTCGGCACTGCAACTGTTTCACGTTTGATTCTTTACAAATGTCATTCTACTTAACCTGTCGCGTACAAACAGATGAGTTGACATACGTATTTCTAAAGAAAAAAACCTAAACCGACGTTATGACCATTAGAATATTAAGTATCCTTCGCAACTGAAAAAATTTATTGTACTCTGAAAGGTTGAAGAAATTTATTTTCCTCTGAAATGGGCGTTTGACGTTTGATTCTTTACAAATTTAATGTCATTCTACTTAACCTATCGCTTACAGAGAGATGAGTCGATGTTCGTATTTCTGAAGAAAAAAGAAACTAAACCGACGTTGTAACTAACAATATTAAGTATCCTTTGCAACTGAAGAAATTTATTTTGCTCTGAAACCGACAAACACAGAATTGCACATAAATGGCACTTATAGGTTATGTCTTGAGAGTTGTCAAAATACGACTGCGTTGTTCAAATTAGGTGTTATTGCAGAAATGGCGAATGTTGAACGAAACACTTGCTTCTTTTTTGTCTTACTTCACAGTATGTATTTGAATTAGATGACGTAACTTTATCTTTGTCTGACTCAATGGTTTAAAAGAAACTGGAAACTGTTCGAGAGATTTGACAGGAGTCAAAAAGCAAACGTCCGTACTAAAAGTTACGAATCAAACTAAGACCTTGATTTTATTTTTTCATAGCCTCTCCTTATCTAAATAATTTTGGATCATACAGTACTTCCGACAACCAACGACGCAGAGATCATTTTTGTAAGATTCTCCTCACTTAAGAATTAATTCAATTGGAGAAAGATACTGTGACGTTATCTGCGCTGGTTTAGAATTTTATTATTTCAGTTGATTGCTGTTTTTTAAGGTTTTAACTTTCTCCCCCTTCTTTTATAAATAAAAATTGAATCGAATAGTTTAGACTTTGCAAAGCTTCTGCCCTCATATTTTTTACGTCACACACTTCGCGCAGCTTTCATGACGTCAGTTCCTTTCATTATTGAATGAACTTTATATTATCTAAAAGTATGCATGTAGCTATATGACAGAGAGCTAGCCGAGACAGAGAATCAGTACTTTCGACAACTCATTGATGACCAGGGTTCATTTTTTAAGATTCTCACTTAAGAATTAATTAAATTGAAGAAAGAAGCTGTGACGTTGCGTCGTAATTCGCTGGTTTAGAATGTCTACTATTTACTTTTAATTTTATTATTTCAATTGATTGCTGTTTTTTTAAAGTTAACGTTTTTTCAACTTTTTTGTTATATATAAAGATTGAAGGATTCCAATTTAACTTTTTTTCAACTTTTTCTCTATAAGTAAAGATTAAAGGTTTCCAATTTGATGTTCGAGTAGATTAGATTTTGAAAAGCTTCTTCCCTCATATTATCAATTCATTAATAAATAAATGTCTACGATCATATGATATCAGAATTACATTTTGAATTTTCTTGTGCATATTCGAATAGTTTAAAATTGTATGTTGTGTGTATTTATAGGTCTCCCTCTTCCCTACTGGCAATTTTGACTTATTCTTGTGCAACTTAGATCAACTTTTGTCTAGTTTTAATTTAAACAACCAAATTGAGCTTGTAGGTGATTTTAACGCTGACTGTGTTAGTGACTCCTTGAAAATGCAGTGGAATTGATAAATTTTTTAAAAATTCGCAACTTAAAAGCGCATGTAGATGGCTTTACAAGAATTACAACTATTGATTGCGTTTGCACAAATTTATTCGATTCTCACAAACAAACTGTCACCATTTTAAATTCTGGCCTATCAGATCACGAAGCTCGTTTTGTTAACTGTGAAGAACAAAAACATAAATCTTAATTTAGAAGCGAAATTCTTTCGTTCATATATGTACATTAAAAGCTATAGATCTTTTGAAAATGCTTGTGATGAAGTAAACTGGACGGAGATTTTATCTGACTCACTTAATGAATTGATTCATTAAATTGGCAAACAAAGATTTTCGTTTAAAAAGATGTTAAACATTGGTTGACTACAGGAATTAGAACTTCGATAAAAGAACAAACGAGCTTTGTTTTATTTGAAGAAAATTATCCCGGATAATTGGTTTCATAATTATTTTCGAAATACAAAAACTATCAAGCTTTCGAAACGTCTTACTAATTCGACACGCCTCGTTCAGTCATTAAATAATACTGAAGAAACCTGGAAGATAATTAACGAGTTGCGTGGAGCAAATGTAAACTCACAACATAATACTAATGTAAAAATTGAAAATCAATTTATTAACGATCCCCAAAATGTAGCCAGCCAATCATCTCAATAAACTTTTCTGATCTGCAGCGTCTGAAATTACTTGCAACTTAAGGTCTCCCATTGATCCAATATCTTCATAGCAATAACCCCTACAGATTGAATTGAAGTCCAAACAATTTTAGGATATTTAAAGAATAAAAGTTCTTGTGGAATCGATGGCCTACCCTTAAAAATATTCCGTAATATTTCGTATATGCTAATTGATTTAATAAACAACTCTTTTGTTGACTGGCTTTTTCCTTCCTGTTTAAAAATTTCTGTCGTTACACCTTTACGTAAAGGAGGACATGATTTCACTGCGTCAAATTTTAGACCTATTGCCCCTTCTTCCTACTTTACCAAAATTAATTGAAACTATTGTTAAGAAAAGAATTTGAAACTTCTTTAAATTTTTCAATAAAATAGTACCTTGTCAGTATGGATTTCAGTCTGGTAGAAATACCATGCATGAGCTCTTAAATTATGTACACATATGAACATATAAATCGCGGTAGGACCGTAATAGCAATTTTCTGCGATCTGGCTAAAGCTCTTAAATAAATTTGAACAGGTAGGAATACGGGGACGTGATTAGATTGGTTTAAATCGTATCTTGAAGGACGCTTTCAATTGGTAAAAGTAAAGAATGGCGCAAATGAAGTTGCATCAAATAAACTACCGCTAACCCACGGGGTACCTCAAGGTTCCATACTAGGGCCATTGTTATTTCTAATTTATATAAATGATATATCGAACCTTCAAATAAATGATGCAAGAACTATTTTATTTGCAGATGATACCTCGTTGACTTGGTGTGGTGAGAACACCCAAGAACTAACTATACCATTAATCATGATTTCACTGTTATTAGAAAAAATTGGTTTGATCCCAATAAACTATGTCTTAATTTAAATTAAATAATATTGATATTTTCACATTATACTTTATGTACAGTTGTGTTCAAAAAGGTGTTGTACAGCTACCGTATATGTAACAAAACAACTTGTACCTACAACTGTTTATTGACTTCATGAATGCACATACAAGTTTACACAGTACAAATTCTGTACAACACTTTTTTGAACACGACTGTACCTGATCAATTGTACCGCTTACCGTCTATGATGGGTTAATAAATACGATTTTTTACGTCACACTTCGCGCAGCTCTCATGACGTCAGTTCCTTTCATCACTGAATGAACTCTGTATAATACAAAAGTATGCATGTGTAAATGAATGACGGAGAGTTAGCTGATGACGAAATTTTCAGACAGGGAATCAGCTGATGACGAATTTTTCAGTCGTTAAGAGAAAGAAAAAAAAAAGAGTCGCTTTTCAAGTGTTCAGATTTGTCTTGTGTAATATGTTGCCAACTTTGGCGAGCACTGGCTTGCTAACTTCACGCTTAAAAGTTGCTACAACTTTTCTTTTCTAAAATAAAGAGCTTAAGATGTTGTAGTGATTAACCATGTAAAGATAGTGTTGTGTAATCAGTGAATTTAATATAAACTTTGGGTTCAGGTCGCGACGTCCTGCTGCCGATTTTGCTTTGCACAATATGCTCCATATAATAGTCTCTAGTCAGATCCGTACCAATAAGTCTTAACCACTTATATTTCCTTTTCACATTCACATTCACATTCCTTCCGATAAGGTCGTCCATAATTAGATTTTCCCAAATTTTCACACGTTTACTGTACAACACGTGGAGCTAGTACCTTGCATTGGATTAGAAAGTCTTTAGAAATGCGTAACGTAACAAAGAAAGTATTCCCTATTCTGTAACGGCGCATGCGCATTTTCCATTATGCATACAATATTTTTTTTAATAAACTTCTTATCTAAAAAAAAAATCGTGTATATTCTTTAAACTTAAAATATTCTAAATGTGTCGCTGCAGTAATTAAAAGTTGCCCATATTTGGCAACACTGCTGACAAAGACTTTTTATGAATGTACTATACCATTGTGTCTACGAGTAAAAGACATTTTCTTTTTCATTAAACAATATTTGCGCAATTCTTAATTCGGATATTTGTTTGTGTTTAATTAACTCAGTTTTCATAAGGAACCCAAAATATAAAAATACATAAAAACAAGTACACACTTAAAGAAATGGAACGTTTTGCTAATTTTTGTTTACTTTTCCGCTTAAATTTAAAAAAGATATAATATTTTCCATGTCTTTTAATCGTTTTCGCTCCGTAATTATAAAATCTACTTATTAATAATAACAAACCCGACCTCCGTAAGTAGTTGCATTAATAAGATGATTATTTTTGATGGTACCTTCTAATCTCTTGACTTTTTCATAAAAATAATCTTTATATGTAGTATTATTAGTAATCAGAGAACGGAATCACATATTTCGACGTCATCATGTCAGCGAAGCAAACTAGTAGTGCCCTTGATTAAACGCATCGTGTACTGAAGTCATTAACTTTCTTTACTTCTTCTCTTTTATTAAGACGTACTGAAACTTGTTAACGTTAAGATCAGGATATAAAACGTCTACTGAAGTAAATTTTTCCGCATTGAAAGGACAAGAATTGGCTGGACGACTGCAAACTTTCGTTGCCTTTAAGTTGATAACATTAAGCACAGAGAATCTCTAATAATGATCTCTACTTGAATGGCATTTTTTATATGTACCTACATTCATATTTATTTTATGTTATACGTAATAATGATAGGTACCATTTAATAGCTGTATACTTTCTTACTTGTAACAATATTACACATACAGAGTGATTAGGTATGAATTTTGAACCCTATCTATATTGGCATATATTAATTTTTTTTTTCTATTCCTCCTAGTATTTGTATTTTTATTTTATAACCTCTATTGTATTTGAATTAACATGAATATGCTTAGTTATTATCTTTTTCCTGCCGAACTATAGCATGTAAAATATTCTTTTATAGTCTTCGTGTTTTCTTTTTATTTAATTCCGAACGAATCATAAAACATTACTTTGTCTGCGACAGACTGGTATCATGAACTTCTTTAAACCACAAACCATTGAATAATTTTTTAATAATAAAATAGTTCCCACGTATTTAAAGCTTTAATAAATAATCAATAACACATTTATTTATGTTATGACGATTAATACGGTTGAATTTTATTTAAAAACAAAGCTTTAATTTTGTTTGCTTTCTAAATTCTAAATTAAAACGTTCCCTCGTCTAATCCAACTAACAAACTGATGTCAATTAATTAAGCAATGCTTAAAACGTGCGTAGAATGCATGTACCTATACATATTTACAAACTATAGTATTTTAAGTAATGTTACTTTCTATTTGAAATTATATAATAAATAAATTGCTATGATCTAAACTTTCCTTCTAATGACTATCATTTTTTAAATAATTATACCTCACTTCTATTTCGTTGCGTACTTTAATAGATCTACAAAATAAAAAATTGATCTATCTGCAAATTAAAATTGTTATTAACCAGACCCGCAATGCATACGAGACGACGCCTTTCGTCAAGAAGCTATGTGATTGTTATTACGTTGGTTATTCAAGCTTCAAGCTCAAAATCGAAACTGAAAATAAATACAAACTCAAAATACATACAGTACTACATTCAGATGTTAGTAAAAAGCGCACAGACGTGTAAAATATTATTACAATGAAAGCACTAAAGATTTTAATTTTTTAATGTCTTCATTCAATAACATGTACGTTTATAAGTTTTATGTGCCAGTGTTATCAAAATTATTACGAATTTCATTGTCATAAACAAGCTTGAAGAAATGTGCCACTAAAGAATTTTAATCCTCAGATATCTCATTTTATTATTTTGAAAATTAAACTTCTAGTTTCTCTCTAAAATACATTATTTTATTATTTTTTAATTAGACAACTTTTTCATCAACGATTTTTTCTCAAATTCAATACACCGTGTGATCATAAATATGTGGAGTGAAAAAATTATTTCGAATACTAATCAAACAAACTTTAGTGTGGAACGAAAGCTTACAGTACAAAGTTAATTACGCTTATACTTAATCATACTTTCGCATACCTTGCATTGTTATTTATTACTAATTGAGTTCCGTACTTAAATTCTTCACAAAAACTGGAATAACCCAAGCGAATGAATTTCAGATTATTTGTTTAAGACCCTCTAGGTTTAGTTTTTTTTTTTTACAGAAGAAAATCTGTTGGGGTGGAATTGTATCTATTAATAAATAATAAAAGTTTTACTCTCTCATTTTATTTGAAAATGAAACTTTTGGTTTCTTGTAGATGTAGACGATCATAATATGTACATCAAAGTTTTTTTATTTAATATTATTGTCTAATTGGACTACAATTTTTTATTTTCACTGTTCAACATACCACGCGATTATAAATGAATGACGCAAAAAACTAACTTAAATATTTATTATTTTATTTCAAACAGTATCAAACAAATGTCAAGTATGGGCTGAAAGCTTATAGAGCTTTAACATTAATAAAATTCTCTTCATAACGTATGCGTAAGTAACTGAAGTAATTGCATCTCGAATGCTTTGTTTAAGATCTTCTAGAATGTGTCTCCGTGTGTGAAGTCCTCTCTGTGTTGTACCTATCCATCGTTCAGGAGTAATTGTTCGTTTACAAAATTTTGCACAATTTTAACGTAAAACAAAAATTCACTAAATTATCTGACGGTGAAACGCTGAAACTATTTCAATGTGTTTGTTACTAAAGAACGTACGTTAATGATCACGCGGTATATCATTGAAAAGAATAATTGAAATCAGGAACTAAATAATTTTTTTATACTTGCACGCTGATTTTTAAAAAAATTAATTAAGGAGTTTCAAGGGCACTCACGTTTCCTTTGCTTTAATAATAGAGAGCTTCTTTTTAAATACTTAAGAGATCTAAGGACTTTTCTATTAACAAATCTGTTTGAAAATTGTAATTTCGTATAAGGTAAAATAAATAAAATATTCGGAAAATGTACCTAAGTCTTAACGAAAAAAAGAAATGCAATTTGTATATTATACGCCATTCATGAAAACGATAAATGCGTTAAATAAAATGTTGCCAACGAAGTACAATATTCTCTTAAACAGAAGAATTTGTTTATTACAATATTTTATGCCGAAAAATAATTGTTTTTAATTAAACGTTGAACTGTTCGTAATATTTTTTACTGCAACGTTTTTTTTTTAACGTAAAATGAATTAAGTTCCACGCAGTTTCAAAATCACCTCCAAGGTGAGAGTAAATTCAAATTTAATGTTTCTTAAATTAAAATCGAGTTTTTTCTCTCTCTGTTAAAGTGACAAATATATTTTGGTTAAATAACAAATTTGAGCTATCTTTTCGCAAATAAAATATTTAATTATTTTTATTCTTCATTTACTAATGTGTTGACGTATAGTATTATGAATTTTTGATTTTGCTTGTTGAATTTCTTTGTTAGAAACAGAATTTGAAATTTTTAACCGTTCGCATGGAGGCATTAATTTCGAACACGTTGTTATTATTACTTTAATTTTTTTTAAATAGGATATATCGTTTGGTTTTCACATAATTCTGCGTCGTATACATTTTTATTTTCGCTTTAAATTTTCATCTAAACCTACATCTTCATAATAAAAATATTTAAGGCACATTTTTTCTTGTATAAAAGTGTAAAATAATACATAATCAGTTCTTCAATTTTTAGAACTCTTATCGCACTTATTCCCAAAAAATTCAAGTTCAATTTTTTTCTGTAGATTTGTCCCCTTCTAAGAAGGTTAATATCACGACCGTCTTTTTATATTCTTACGTTTTTACTCAATCTCAAATAAGAAGAAATATTTATAAATTATGATCGAAGACTTATTGAGAAATTTTGGGTTTTTAATTGAACTAAAAAGTCGTCGTTATAAATACATGGAATTACTCGACGTATTATTTTCCGCAATTTTCTTTTCTTGTGAAGTCCTGAAATTTTAATAACTTTTATTAATTTCTTAAATTAAGATCGCTCTAATGTCGTAAATTAAAACCTGCGCTTTTTATTGCTTTGATTCTATATTGCGAAATTGCGAAGCGATTTAGGAAGTTTTTAATTGAACAGAAAAGTTGTTACTGTATCGATAATACATTGATTAAATAATTAATACATAAAACTATGGGGTACCTTATTTTCTGCAATTTTCTTAAATATTTTCATAAATTCAATTCCTGCGAATACGTTATGAAGTTGTAAGAACTTTAAATCTTTTAAATAAAAAATCGTTCTAACTTAATAAATTATTTAAAAAAAATTAATTAAAACTTTCTTTATTCATTGGTTTAATTCTGTATTGAAATTGATATATTTTTTGCGCAGTTATTTACATACATATTAAGTTTCTTAATTGAACAATTAAATAAATACACATACATAGAACCATTGGGTATCTTATTTCCTGTAATTCTCTTAAATATTTTTGTAAATTCAGAGTTCTTGCGAATACGTTCTGAAATGGTAAGAACTTTTCATCGCTTAAATTGAAATCGTTTTAATGTAATAAATTAGCTATTTTCAAAAAATAAAACTTACTTTGTTTGTTGGTTTAATCCCTGTTTAAAATTGCTATGTATATCTTTTTGCGCATAGTTATTTATGTATTAAATTTTTAATTGAACAAAATAGTTGTTACCAAAAATCAGGTGTCAGTAAAATACTGATTCAATAAATGGTAAGAACTTTTATCTCTTAAATTAAAACCGTTCTAATTTAATAAATTATCAAACAAATTAATTAAAACTTACTTTATTAGTTTAATTCTGTATTGATATTGTTATATTTTCTGCGCAGTTTTTAATTAAACGAAAAAATTGTTATCAATAAGGCGTCGATAAAATAATGATTCATAGAACTATTGGGTATCGTATTTTCTGCAATTTTCTTAAATAATTCAGTTCCTGCAAATACATACTTTCTGAAATTTTAAGAACTCTAAATATTTTAAATTAAAATCGTTCTTAATAAATTATTGGAAAAAAAAATTAATTAAAACTTTATTTCTCGGTTTAATTCTGTATTGAAATTGATAATAAATATAAATTTTTTGTTAGTAAAGTTACACGCGAATGGTCTTAGAGGACCAATATTAGATTTACTGGCTGCATATTTAACAGACAGGAAATTTTATGTTAAAATTAAAGATAAATTATCTGGATTATACAACATAGACGTGGGGGTGCCTCAGGGGTCCGTGCTGGGACCACTACTGTTTTTGGTATTTGTAAATGATTTAGCTGATCATATTGATGTAGGCTCGGTAACAATGTTCGCTGATGATACCACACAGTGATGGTCTCAGCGGGAAACTCTGAGGAGCTTAAACAAAAAATCAACGCTTGGTGTTAATACTGAATTTAGATAAATCAGCCTTTCTCCATTTTAGAACTCGCAAAATTTTACCAAAAATAGAAATAGTTACATTAAGAAACACGGGTTTTACAAAATTTCTTGGGCTTCACCTTGATGACGTTCTATCTTGGACTCTTCATGTTGATCATGTAGCAAAAAAAATAAATTCAGGCTTTTTTGCAATAAATAGATTAAGGGATCAAATAAACATGTATTATTCTTTAATATACTGTCACCTAAACTGCAATATAATTTTCTGGGGTAATTGTCCTGATAGTGATCGTATTTTTATACTGCAGAAACGAGTTATTAGATTATTATTTAAATTGGAAAAGAGAGAAACGTGCAAACTACATTTTATTAGGCATGGAATATTAACCTTTCCTTGCATATACATATTTAAAATTCTCTTATTTACTAAAAAATATCAAGTTCTAAAAGGACTAGATTTTCATACATATCCTACACGCAGTAGAGACTTATTTTTCGTTTAGACTCGCACCGCTTAAGTAAATATGAAAAGTCACCTGCATACGTAGGAAACAAACCATTTAATAAACTTCCACACAATATTAGAAACCTATCATTGGTAAACTTTAAAAATAAAATTAAAAATATTCTTATTGAAAAAACCTATTTTTTATCAGATGATCTATCTTAAAAATTCTACTAGAATGAATTATATTCACTTATTGATACATTTTATGCTCATGTAATGTATGTTTTAACGTTTTATGTTATAATATAATCGTTCAACAAATCTACAATTTGTATGTAACGACCCCTGACATGTCACATCCATATCTATTGTATGGCTACTGTGCACAATAAATTTGAATTTGATATATTTTTTGCGCAGATTTTTTAACTTTTAAGTTTTTTAATTGAACAATTAAATAAATATATATACATTGCGCAATTTTATTCAATTCAGTTCTTGCGAATATATTCTGAAATCATAAGAGCTATTAATCTCTTAAATTAAAAAAAATCGTTGTAACGTACCGTAATAAATTATTTAAAAAATTCCAAATAAAGCTTAGCTTGTTTATTATTTTTTAATTCTGTGGTGAAATTGTTATATTTTTTGCGCAGTTATTTATTAAGTTTTTAATTGAATAAAAAAGTTGTTACCAAAACTCAGGCGTCAATAAAACGTTAATTAAATAAATATGTGTAAATTCAGTTCCTGCGAAAACGTTCTGAAATTGTAAGAATTTTTATGGCCGTATTCACCATTCCTCAGTTACATGTTTAAAGGTCAGTTAACCTGTTAACAGACTGTTAAATACAAAAGCTGTATTCACCAACTACTGTTAAGAGCTAATGTTGTGTCAAACTCACTCTTTTAAGTTAATTATGCATTATTTGGCAGTTAATAACATTTATCGCTTTGGTATAAGTAATTAGCACAACAAATATAGTTAATTTAAATTAAATTTACTTTTGACTTAACAGAGATTTAAATTTTAACGGTAGCTTAGTAAACTGACTGTTAATTTGTGAATGGTGAATACGGCCGTTAATCTCTTAAATTAAAATCGTTCTAACTTAACAAATTATAAAAAAAAATTAACGGAAACGTACTTTGTTTATTGGTTTAATTCTGTATTGATACTGTTCCTATATTTTTTGCGCAGTTTTTACTTAAGCAAAAAATTTGCGATCAAAAAGGTGTCAATAAAATATTGATTAAATATATAAATATACATAGAACGATTGGCTATCTTTTTTCTGCAATTTTCTTTAAATAGTTTTGTAAATTCAGTTCCTGCGAATACGTTCTGAAATTGTAAGAATCTTTCATCACTTAAATTAAAATCGTTCTAATGTAATTAATAAATTATTTAAAAAAATTAAAACTTACTTCGCTTATTGGTTTAATTCTGTAAATTTTTTGCGCAGGCATTCATTAAGTTTTTAATCGAACAAAAAAGTCGTTATAAAAACCATGTGTCAATAAAATTTAGTTTAATTAAATATAAGTAATACATTCATAGAACAGTTCGGTGTATTATTATGTTTTGCAATTTTCTTCAATCATTTTTGTAAATTCAGTTCGTGCGAATGTGTTCTGAAAACATATTTGTTTAAATTAAAACTTACTCTTTTTATTGGTTTAATTCCATCTTGAAATCGTTATATTTTTGCGCAGTTGTTTATGAAGTTCTTAATTCAACAGAAAAGTCAATAAAATATTGATGAATTAAATACTATTCGGCGTTCTATTTCCTGCAATTTTTTAAAAATATTTCAGTAAATTCAATTTCTTAAATAAAAATCGTCCTAATCTCATAGTAGCTTAATACATTTTCCTTTAACTAAAACTTATACACTTTGTTATTATGTATTTAATTCCATATTTTTGTATTTTCTGCGCAAGCGCAATTCTTTTATTATAATTATAAAGTCTGCAATGTCCTTGTATTCGCATCCGCAACGCAATTTCTTTGAGCGTTTCAATTTGCAAACGGCGATTTATTTAAATCATTGCGTCGTCGTTAAAAATAGAGTGGTGCGCATTTGGTAGTGTTAGTAAAATGGTAAAACCTAAAATAAATTAAAAAAAAAAAACAAAATAAAAAAAAAACAACGACGAACAAAGGCTCTAAGGAAGAACTATACTTGAAATTGGTACTTACTTTATTCTAATGGCATCGTCTATCTTAAAAGTTTAAGAACGTGTTTTGAAGTATCCATGTATATCCAAGATGAGTGATTTTTTTTTTCAAATTACGTATATTTTTTTTGTTTTGTTTCAGGCTAACGAAACGGGGAAAATAGTTCACAAAATAATCAACAACAATCCAGGTTCATCGGATACTGAAAACGTAAGTGTTTTATTCATATACCTCAGTTGATTTTTACAAACGCCACGATTGATTAATTAATTAATTAATTAACAGTAGGTATTACTAAAAAATAGTCTGCTTGCTTTTCTATCGAACATGTTATGTGAAAGTTTAGGCATGTATAGCAGCAGTAAGTAGTAGTAGTAATAATAATAATAGTAGTAGTAATAATAATATTAGTAGGT
Organism: Dorcus hopei; assembly: GCA_033060865.1. Classification (NCBI taxonomy): domain Eukaryota; kingdom Metazoa; phylum Arthropoda; class Insecta; order Coleoptera; family Lucanidae; genus Dorcus; species Dorcus hopei. Next base: position 29,194,451 of record CM065418.1, on the reverse strand, counting down.
GATAAGAATAATAACGAGCACTAAGTTCAATATATTTAACTAGTCCAAGTAAATCGAGCGCACCAAACACGGAATAATTGTTGCCGGGACACTATCGCAGTAGGTTGGTAGTAAAGTAGGGTTGGTAATACTGCCGCCCGCCGACTAACGCCATCGTGTATTTCGATTCAAAGCTAATGATTCAAAGACAACCATCTAAAAAAAGCAAACTCCTGTTTGTCTACAACACCTTGAAGAAAATTGATTAAGTTGCGTTCAAACCTATACAGCGAACGTTATCGATTGTGACTACGTGTTTAATGGCGCCGACATCATGGCGGCCGCCGAAAAAGACCTAGCTAGCTGAGAGGCGGCCATATTGGGTGTGACCGACCGGATTTAGCACAGCAGACACGGAATATTTTTTTCTCTGAAATTAACGGAATCATTTGGCAGAATAACAATGAAAAACAAGAACGAAACGGGCGATATGAGATACTTGCTAATTTTTTTTCGCTCTTTCTCTCTCTCTTTCTCACTAAAATTAACTTGCAGAAATTAGCTTGACCTCGTTTCGCTATTTCATTAATTATCATAAAACAAAATTAAATAAAATGAGAGTCACATCAGTCACCAGTAACGGTAGTAATAAAATACCCATTTAAATTGGCCAGATATAAACAAGTACTTATTAAAAACGTTACTTCGATTTTGGATAAGTTGAGAATTTTCAAAAAAGTTGCTCTTTTGAAATCAAATTAAAACAAATTATACAAATCCTTGAGCGCCTCTGCTTGGTTCCTCCTCTTCGCTTTCACCTGGGGGGATGGTGGCGGCGGCTTCGACGTTCTTCTCGGGCACACAACACGAAACTTCGCAATGGCGGAGGCATCGCGCGGTATTTAAAGGCTCGAGTCCCCCCCAGGAAGATTCTAGAAACGACGCAGCTGTCCCCGGCCCCCCCATTGCAGCTGATGGCAACCGCGGTTTCGAATATTCCGGCCAGCCAAATATACCCGTCTCGTTTTGGGCCGAGCGAAAATAGAGATGGAGGAGGCCCCGGGTACAAAAGCTAAAAATAACCAACCGTCAAGCTATTGATTCGGTCCGGGTGCATGCGTGGCGTGCTTTCCGGAAAATTCCACGCGAACGGCTTTGTTTGTAACGTTACCGCGATAAGTCATTTATTGCGCATTGTTACTACATTTTTTTGAGGGCGAAATATGGACACTTTCCCATCGTTTTTTTTTTAATACAACATAATGCTACATTTTTAATCTAATCGAATCCAAACGTAAGGTCGCTTGAGCTATAAATAACATAGTGACGCGTCGCCAGTATTCTAATTAACACTTTATCGGTCAGCAACACATTGTATTTCTCGGCATTAAAGTAAATAAACACAAGAAAGTAAGCTTCTTTAACTTCAGTAATAAATATTATTAAAGCTTAATTATTTATTAACGAAACTGGGTCTGCGTCTTATAAAAAAAATGAACGAACCAAAACGGTTGTTGTTTATTTATTTGCCATAAACAGTCAAAAAAACCACAGCATTGTCATAATAAAATACATCATAAGTAAGACAAATATAAGGACAACAATAGAACGCCACCTGGACATTACTTCAATAATACAAACAGTGAATCAATTAACACTGCCTGAGAGAAACTCGTTAAAACTGTAAAAACAGTTTTTAAGTAGATGTTTATTTAAGGCAGTTTTGAATTTTTTATTGCACGTTACATTTCTTAGTGAGGAAGGAAGAGCATTGAATGCTCTAATGCTACTTAGTAAGGACCTATTTCATAGGCAGTGAGATTCTGAGATGGTAATACTTAAGTTATTTCCATGTCGAGTGTGAGCCGCGGTAGTGATGTTATTATTGGTTTTGAAATCTTTTATAAATTTTTTCTTCGAGTTAAAAGGAGCCTCTGTATATAAAGACTAGGCAACGGCTTGAAAATAGTTACGACATGAAGTTTTTGGAGGTAACGTGAGCATACATCTAATTATCTTTTTCTGCATAACAAATACATTCTGGAATATCGGGGAACCTCCCCGAAAGATAAGACCATATGAGAGTCTTGATTGAACATAAGCAAAATACAATTGTTTCAAAGTATTTAGACTAACCGTTTTCCGTATTTTATAGATAAACACCACAAAGCTTAGACAAACAACAGTTCTTCAATGTGCAAATTCCATTTTAAGTTATAGTCTATGTTAATTCCCAGAAATTTTGTGTTTGATGCTTGTGGGAGGGATTTATTATTAAAAGGAATGTACAGGGTGGATCAATTTCGATGTCTCTTATGGGCATCTCTGTAACTATAAGAGTCAGAAAAAAACTAGTGGCCAAGTCTCGATCTCTTTTTTAGAGATAAAGTCAATAGATTAAACAAAAATTGGCTATCTTCTTTTGTTTTCGAGTTATAGGCAAAAATTGACATTTTCGACTTTTCATCAATCGCGCATATCTCGTTTATTTTTACAGATATTAAAAAACTGTTTTGACATTATTAGGACACTTTTTTGAATACAATTCAGTGGTGTAGTTGGTTTCTTGATATTTAATAAAACTTTCGAGTTATAACATAAAGTTATATTTTTTTAAATGGAAATCATAGTAGGCAATGCCACCTTTAGATAGAGATTTTTTTTCTGTTTTCAAAAATATATACTTTGTTGGGTTTATTTGTTACAATTAATAGAATAAAACGCCTTTTTTATTATTCTTGGGTGTATTTTATTCTTAGTAGGCTGGTTTGAACAAAGGCCGACAATTTTTTTGTTTGTTTTTATTAAATATCAACTCTTGTTCAAATATTTTGACAGTTGCAACCGCATAAAGAGAAAGAAAGAGAACGAGCATCCTCTAAGAGTCACAAAGACTACAACAATACCGATACCATGTGGTTTGGGTGAAATTCGAAATTATGTAACTTCATTTAATATTTAAGTTTAAAACGCATTTTTCTCGATCAAATATGCATTTCATGGGATAATGAACTAAATTATATGTATAAATTAAAAAAATTTTAAAAATAAGAAATTATTGCAGAAAAAGTTAAAGAATATTGAAATATAAGTAGATAATAAACACAACTCTTGATATATCACAATAAATAACTTAAAACCCAGAAAATAATATCAAAATAAAATACAATTTCAACACTGCCGCGCTAAAATACACAGCCAACTCATGTTGCAACCCAACCCAGCTCTATCGGTGCTAGCTTTCTATCTCTTATGTTTATCGCAATACCACTCACTCTTGTGCTACCCAATCTTCAAATCTTTGTCAATATTTAATAAAAACAAAAGAAAATTGTCGGCTTTTGTTGAAACTAGCCTCCTAAGAAAAGAATGCACCCAAAAATAATAAAAAAGGCGTTTTATTCTATTAACTGTAAGAAATAAACCCAACAAAGTATATATTTTTGAAAACAGAAAAAAAATCTCTATTTAATGATGACATTGCCAACTATGATTTCTATTTAAAAAAATATAACTTTATGCTATAACTCGAAAATTTAATTAAATATCAAAAAACCAACTACACCACTGAATTGTATTCCAAAAAGTGTCCTAATAATGTCAAAACAGTTTTTTAATATCTGTAAAAATAAACGAGATATGACTGATTGACGAAAATTCGAAAATCTCAATTTTGGCTTATAACTCGAAAACAAAAGAAAATAGCCAATTTTTGTTTACACTATTGACTTTATCTCTAAAAAAGAGATCGAGACTTGGCCATTAGTTTTTTTCTATCTCTTATAGTTACAGAGTTGTCCATAAGAGACATCGAAATTGATCCACCCTGTACGTAGATTCACTATTTTCAATAGTGCCATAGAGAATGATGTTCGTTTTTACTAGGTCATTATTTCTACACCAGTTAGCCATGTCAACAACAAGTTTGCGCGTTAATAGTGCCACATTTTTAACAGGGTTACTTTTAACCAGACAGGATGTATCATCTGCGAATTGAATCACAGTATCTGCAGTCAATGCATCTGCTAGATCATTTACATAAATAACAAATAACAAGGGACCCAAAATTGAACCCTGAGGAGTCCCTCTATTTATTGGTTGGGGTTTTGAAAAAAAAATTTGTTCATTGGAGTGACTAGTTCCACTCATGCAAACAGTTTGACTTCTACCTGCCAAGTAAGATTTCAATAATTTCAAGACTATTCCGCGTACACCATATTTGTCTAATTTGGTTAATAGAAGTTCATGACTGAGCGTGTCGAAAGCTTTACTCAAATCAAAATATATACCAGCTACTTTAATTTTTTTGTCAAAGCACTCGAGTAATTCGGAAACCGATTGGTAAATAGCATCTTCACAAGATTTTCCTGGAAGAAAACCGTATTCCGTATTATTTAATATCTTGTTTTTAGTAAGATGTTCAAGCAATCTACGATGTAAGATTTTTTCAAATATTTTGGAAAATACAGGTAATATAGATATAGGGCGATAATTCTTAATATGAAATTTGTATACCGGCACGATTTTTGCATGTTTTAAATTCTCTGGAAATATGCCTTGAGTAAACATGAAATTCATTATAAAAGACAAGATGGGAGCTATTTGGGGTGATACTGGATGTATTATATGACTTGGGATATCGTCTAATCCTGGCTGAAGATCCTCATGGGAGTTCAAGAATAATTTCGAGACGGTTAGAAATTAATAGAAGATCTGTGCAAAGAATTTTGAAGAAACGTCGATTTCATCCGTACCATACTCAACTAGTACAACAAGTACAAGAGTTGAATCCGACTGATTTTGAAACTCGTTTGACTTTTTAGTAATTGGGCGCAGGACCAAGTACGATTGCAAAGAAGCTTCTTCGAATTTGTGCTCTTCACAGATGAAGCTACGTTTCATGAAAATGGCAACTTTCATTATTATGCCACACAAAATCCTTTCCTTACTAAAACAAAAAGTCAAAACCGTTGGTCATTAAACGTATGGTGGGGTATTGTTGGAAATCATGTCATTGGACCGAATTTTTTTGAAGGTCGAAGGTCATTTAAACGAAGAAGCTTATCTTCATTTTTTAATGAACGATTTTCCTGTTTTATTAGTTGAATGTGCGCCAATAAATGTGATTTTTACATGACGGAGCACCAGTCCACAATACAGCAAACATTCGTCAATTTTTAAACACTGAATTCCCTCGAAGATGGATTGGTAGAGGTTTGGTGCACCTCTACCAATCCATCTTGAGATGGCCTCCTCGATCACCCGATTTAACAAAAATGGATTTTTTTTCTTCGGGGTTATGTGAAAGAACTCGTTTGTAGCATACCTCCAACTATCAAAGAGAATATGAACATTAGAACCAGAGAAGCCTTTCAAAATATCGATATCGATTATTTACATCCAATAAATCTTATTATTATTATAATTATATGAATGTTCTTAGAAATGTAAGGCACTCGTTTGAAAGTCGTGTAGGAAGCTGCATTGAGTAATTTGGTGACCTTTTCGAACATGTTTTCTAATAATTTTGTTTTCCTTTGTCCTTTCAAAGCGCATAGCTAGATAATCTTAATTTTTGAGTTGATATTCACTTAGTTTTATTTTGGTTACTGTTTTTTTTTTCCTTTCCGTTATTCATTATGTTATGACATTTTCTAATGGTTTGATTTATGTTATTAACTGACCCCGTAGAGGACGTGGTTATTGATATTTATTTTATTTTCATTCGTCTGCTTTTCCATTACGTTATAATAGTTTTTTCTTGTCCGTCATTGATGGTTTGTTTGCGATAAACCTTTACCATAACTGACCCCATCGACTAATTTGATTAATTCGTATATTCAATGTCACTGTTGATATATATTTTTTTAATTTCATTTGAATTACAGTTTTTTTTCTGCGTTTCTAGTATTTGTTATGTTTTGTTTTGTTTTGTTTCATTTACATCTTTGATAGTTTGTAGGTACATAGAGCTTTAGTAACTAACCCTGCACAAGAATTTTATTCATTCCTATATTCAAACTCACTACCAAAATTTTCCTAAATCTCAGACCCCGGAAGGAAACAATTCGATGATTATTTCAAACAAACAAACGGCTGATCCAAACATCAACATATTTATGTATAGCGAACAATAAAAAAATTTTTTCTCCACTTTGCAATGCGCTTTTTTATTGTCTGTGATAAAACCCTACAACTTTTCTCCAGCTCTTCAAATAAAACCTCTATTAGGTAGGGTGCAAAACAAAAAAAAAACCTGTGCAGTTGCTGCGAAGGGTTCCTGGATTTGATTGCCATTCAATTGATTCGACAGCGCTTGGAAAGAAGCTGTCAAATTCTCAGTTCTCTTAACATCTTGGTCACTTACGATGAAACATATTTTATCCTTTCTAATTTAGTAAGCAGGAAGAAAGTATAATGACAACAGTGTTGCCAGATCAGAAAACAATGTTGCCACTAACTACTATCGAAACATTAAAAAAAAATGTTGCAGGTTGGTATGTAATTAAATTATTTATCAATTTAAAAATAAAACATCTTGCATACATTTCATTAGAACCTAGAATGAATAAAAGAAAAACAGGAAAACGTATTGATTTACGCAAAATACACAGAAAGTGGTAATAACTAATACAGGGTGTTTAAAAAAGAGGCGTTTAAATTCTCCAGTACTTTATTCGAGGCACTTAAGAGAGTACCAAAAAGTAAATGAGCAATTTTTATAAGTTTAAGTTTTGTTTAAGTTCATAGTTTAATGAGTTTCTTCTTCAATTTTGTACGGAGCAAATAATAAATGCAATAAACTTTATATAGAAGTTTATTATTTTTGTGAATTCTAAAAAGTTAAAATAAAATTTTGTCTTCTCATATTTTGTAAAATTTTTCGGGCATTCTCTCAAACGTTTAGAATAACGAAAAGTTTAGATCACGAATCAGTTTGCTACATAATTAAGTTATCTCATGCAAGACGAGTTTAGGCGCCAATTTTGAATCACCCTGTATAACAATTTAAAAAAATCAATTTACTTTTACTGTCTTTGTGTGAATTTTTCTTGATTATTCAGTTTATTGCCGTGAATTTAAATGGACTCTCTGTCATTGAAAACTAATTTCACTTCCAAAAAATTTGTTTAAGAAGTAACATAAAATGCAACCAGTAACTGAAAACTTATTTATCGCAGTGTGTTCTAGCCTGAAGGAAGTCTACGTAAATTCCTAATCGAAGCAAACGACGCAGTAAGGTGACCGCAATTATTCCCACGGTCATTCGATATGTGCCACATGCGCGCCAAAAATATCGCCAACACTTTCATAACGTCGCAATCTCTCTGTTCCAAAATAAATCATTTCGATAAACGCTGTAATTTACACGCATCATTTTTCAAATTCGCGAAAAGTAAATTAGAACCATAAAATAATTCATTCTTAGGCCCAATATTACAATCGTGGAATAAGGACGGATTAACTGTTCGCCGAATATCCTTTAGCGTTCCTCCATATCTACGTCACGTTATTCTAAGAATAATGCTTATTCGACGATTGTAAAATCGGGCCTTAATGTATTTTGCAAGTTTTTAAATATTTATTATTAAAATTACATATAGGGTGAATGACAATTGCACCGACAAAAAAAAGCGCATAAGAGAATCGATGTCACAGATTACGGGAAAATCTTGTCAACAGTTTATAATTAATTTAAAAATTTCCCCAAAATCAAGCTCCGGCACTGCTTACAAAATACGGCGGTCACGTTCTATACATGTGGCAGTATGGGACCGTAAGGTTTTTATATTGACTCTCGCTTGCACACGGTGCGACCTTGACATACATCTCAATTGGTTTTATTACACGTTTAACAACAGCTGGGAAAGGCAAGTTTCTTTTACGCGACGTAATTATTAGTAATTTCTAAAATTGTGTTTGAAATACGCATAATAAATTCGCAAATAGTTGTGTAAATACATAATTGTTTGTTAATTCGTGCGGATTATTTACTAGAGCGGAATGTACCATCCGTCTCGTCCACAAAAGAAAATCGCAAGGATTTAAATCTGGTGATCGCAGGGGCCAAATGCACGGCCCGACAGGCAGCTGATAGTAAAATGGAGACAATAAAACTATTAGGATACAATCTGTTGTTTTAAACGTCGCTAGTACAATGCGATCGAAAATGATTGAGTGTCCTTCAAAAATATGTGCTAATTTCGATATGAAAAACTCGTAGAAAACTCAATTAATAAACAAACCATACTGATTGTCACCTGACCTTGAGTATTCAAAAACGCGAAAATTCTCTAGGGCGAAGGTAGTTTTGATCACCTTTGGGTATTTATTTTCTCAAGGACGCTCGATCATTTTCGATCGCATTGTATATGCGTAATACTAATTGGTAATAAATAATTATCGCCACAAAAGAATGATTGCTTGCTTACATTTGTAAAGTATCGCTTAAACCAGCGTTGCTCCCAGGCGCTTGAGAAGCGTCATCCCCTCCTTCGATAGTTTGCGCGATTTCATTTAAATGCTCGATAGACAGGCGCGGTGATAACATAAAGTCGAGGTGAGTGATTGTCTTATCAAATTAAGAAAGAATAGAGCGCCGAGATTTATAAGTCTGCGATATAAATCTGCGATTAAAATAAAATGGAAATGCAAACATTTTTTAAACAATCCTGGGAGCGTCAGTAATCATCCGTTTCTCATCAATAATGTAATATTTATAATTAATCGCATTTCAGTCATCTATATTTCTTTATATCGTTGGTTGTTTTCACTGACTGCACCGCGATGAGTTTCGTCTTCCCCTCACTAAATGGAAGGGGATAAATTTCAAACTGTAACGGCTCGTGTGCATCGCTGGCTTAAACGAATCGGTTTTCTGCGAAAATATAAAACGATTTATTAGACCTGAAATTTTTATGATGTACAGCTGTTTTAAACGTCGTTGGTGATATGAGTCCAGTGATGTCCAAATGATTGTAATAGATTACGGGATCATATTTAAGAAATTCTAAGGGACACTTTATAATTAATTAAGAATTTAATTCAAAGTGAAAAGAATGTGTACAGTAGAATGAGGAATGATTTACAATCAGCACGCCAAAAACACAAGACGTGGAGTTGTAAACGCGTCTTGAATTTGTTAAAGTTTCAATAGATTTGAGTTTAATAATTCCTCACACACAAATCGAAATTATAATAATGAATATTCGAAACAGATTACGAATGAGTTTAGTGATTTATTTGTTTGCTAGGTGTTATTCTTTGCGTGGAATGATCTACTTCAGGTAGTTTGCTGCATGCATTATTTGTCAAGTAAATATTTTCACGCCGGGCGTTGCGTTGACCTAAAAACGGAGTTGTGAAATTCCACTTAAACGTCAAGTTCACGAAACCACGCCGCAGTGTCATAAAACTGTAAAAAAAAATATTACGACAGCATTTATTTAGTTCATCTGCTCCTCGACTTTTAACCAGGGACGCATCGTCGTTTTGTTGCTAATTTTTGATGAATTATTTTTCGAAAACTAAAGTAGAAAGAATTTTTTTAAACATTTTTCTCATACTCTCGGACATCGCTTCTTATCGTGGTTTCATTTTGTCGGGTTAATTAACAGTCACCCTGTATACATATATAGGTATACCTGTATATGCACCAAAATTCTTTAGATATACATTTTCGTTATAATTTGTGATTTCATTATAATTTGTGAGAACCGGTCTCTTATAGCTATGTTATGAATTCGGGGCTTGCAATCCAATATAAAAATTATTTAAATCTCGCGTTTGGTTCTACTTTTATAGAGATTTCCTGTATCGAGAACATTCTCGTAGATTTCCAGTAGTAATCTGGAACGCGCGTCGACACTTCTGGAATTTTCGAGTAGTTAACTGGCTACAGATTTTTGTCTTTATTTATTTATTATTAATACAGAAAGAGAACTACATTTTGGAAGCGAGATAACTGAAACGTCTTGAAACAATTTAAGAAAAATTTAATCCATCGTCTTCTTCGGAAATCTCTATGATGGCCTGCAGAATTTTTCGCTTGAGCTTCTTCCTCAGAAAATCAGACTTTAAGTTCTTCAGTTCGCTGGCCACGTATGTGCCGAAAACTTCGAATTGGCCTTCCCCGGTTCGGTCTGGTTCTTCGCCGACGATGTTTCGCTCGGAACTTACGTAATCAGAAGTTGCGGAAGCTGGGGATTCCCCCGCGTTACTCGCACTGGACAAATAAATGTGTTCTGTTTTTATTTCGCGCTCGTTGTAATCCTGAAAGGAAAAAGATGAGGTTTAAATTTTTTAATTATTTTAGTTTTTTTTTTAGAAAATATTAACCATTTTAGGTCAGAAAACAATCGTGCGGTGACGCGACTACGTGGCAGTTTGTTGCTTTTGGAAACCATAGTAAATCACAGATATAACAAATGCATTTTTTTTTCTTGTCAGAAAGAGGAAGAGAAAAATTTGAACGAAGAAAGAAAAAAAAAACAAAAAACCTAGAAATGTGAAAAATTTGCTAAGAAAAAAAAAACGCAATACGAGGAGCTAAGAACTAAACTCGACTGCATATTAGATGGAAACAGAGATTTGCGTCAGGAAATTCAACTTTCGAAAGAAAATATCCTAAAACTCCGATAACAGATAAAACTGAGTGCATCACTGTCGCTTAACTTAATGAAGCACTTAAAGCCCGTTCACAATGACTTAACGTAACAAAATTAATCACTTAATAAAAGTTGAAACCACTGTTAGAAATGAAAGCGTACTAATTGGGTAATTCTATTAATTTACGTTTCTTAAGTTGACAACTCCCATTTTTAGGTTAACTCTGTTAAGTAAAATCAATGGCCGCGTTCGTAAGAACCAAGCGCTCAAGTAGCATTCGTCTGTGATTGGCTTATTTCAAAGAAATTCAAAAATCCACCAATCACAGATGAATGCTACTCGAGCGCTGGTTCTTACGAACGCGGCCAATCAATAACGTTCTAGAATAGTTTAGTGAGTGTAGTCTGAGTGTAGTCTTTGAGTCCTCGAGTTGAGCAAAACAATTTTGTCCTGTATTAACCTGGACAACCAGTAGCAGTTCCCAAATATTTGCGCATGCAAAGAACAAGAAATCACTTCATTGTGAACACATAAATTAACACTCTAATTTCGTTAATTTAATTTTGTTACGTTAAGTCATTGTGAACGGGCTTTTAGATCTGCTGTCTCTAATTCAAACCAGCAGCTGATCCAACATTATGATGCTGCCCCACCACAGAAGGAAGGAAGTGGAAACATATATTTCTCTTGCTCCATCTTTCAACCAAAAATCTTTCCGATCACTTTGCATTATGTCTCTCAGTGCATCAATTCTCATCTCCAACACATAGTAACGAAACTACCAGACCGGTGATTTGCCGTGACTTGTCAAATCAAAATTTGGAGCGTCTTCGTCTAGAACTTTCGAGGATGATGTAAATCTCAGTTTTGAATTGTTCATGGATGACTTTACTTGGCTTCTGAACATCTGTTGTCTCAAAAGAAAAGAGAAACATTCTAGCAACTGGATTACGAACGAAATAGTTCAACTCAAAAACATTGGCTAAAGAAAAACTTAAATAGTCACGAATCTGAGCAGTTCTATAAACTGAAACGTAAAACCTACATAAATAAAACTAAAGAAGCAAAACTTGAATTTTACTAAAATGAAATTGAATCTGCTTCTAACAAAAGTAAGAAAATTTGGAATCTTGTAAATTACGTCAAGTCTAAGAATGAAGGGGTGGATATCACACTTACAAAAAATAATAAAATGATGTGTGATCCACGCGAAATAGCTCAAGAATTTGGCAATCGTTTCGCAACGATTGTTGAAAAACTGTCAATAAACATTTTGGTGACTCTGTATCTGAAAGGTGTACTACTGGTAGCAAAGTGGTTCATAGCATGTTTTGTTATTTCGACGACGAAAAAACAAACAAACCAAAAAACGAACAACTTCGAAAAAATTATGAAAATTCTATACTTGAAAACAAGACGATAGAGTTTCCTAAAAATACGTAAAATATTGTTAAAAAAAAACATTAAGGTGACTGGTCACCCCTTAAAAATAAAAACACAACACCCTGTATAATTTTGTACGCTCTCCAAAGTTTTTGACATACCTCTGGCGGGGTCGGAACTTGTATTTCTTCATCGCACGTGATCATCGATTGCTCAAGTATGTCAGAGCTTCCATTTACCATTTCAACAGTGCCATGGTCGGTGGTAGCTTCTTCATTCGTAATTACGCCATGATTCTCTTCAATCGCTTCAACATAGTCATCCAAGTCGGTGCCTGCGACTTCATTAATTTCGTTTCTAGCCACCCATTCCGACAGTGTTGAATTATTTTTGCCCATGTTGTCGTTTTGCAATTTTAACCAGTCAGGAAACCAGAAATTCGTCTCTGCACTTTTGTCTTCACCCTGTAATTTCCCCACTTTGATGTTGTAGCGTTTTTTGAAGCGATCTACCCAACTGGTCGTGCATACGAATTTCTTATTTGAATCCTCGCGTATCGTTTCTGTACTGGAACCTGCAGTTGAGAAAAGGTTCGCCAGATCTTCTGCCTTCTCTTGCAACATCGGGCCCGTAATTGGGATATTTGAATTCCTTTGCGCCGTGATCCATTTCAGCAGAGCGTCATCTACGTCGGATCTTGTTGGTTTCCTTAGCCGTTTCAAATTGACGTTCCTGTTGCCCGACGCCGCCTCCAAGATTCTATTTCGTTTCGCCCAAATGCTGGACACGGTCGAACTTGATAATCTAAAAAGTTTGCGAACGTCGGCGTTAGATTTCCCGCTCGTTAGAAGCTCGACGATTTGTACTTTTTCGTTGATGGACAACGAGTGTCGTTTAGCACCCGACATTTCGAACGGCTAAGCAACGAATTAACTAAAACAAAAATGTCCACGAATAATATAGGTTCTTCTGACCAGTTCGGAGTGAGTATGGCCTTTATTTGACAGCTCCTTTGAGAAGTGCATATTTTAAACGGTTCGGAATTAGTCAGAACTCGCCGGTCGAATAGTGCTAAAATTACCGATAGCTTTGGAACTGGAATCGTCAGAAAAGATGCACGACGCAGCCACTGACGACCCACAAAGGGGAAAGCTTTTCACGTTTGCTAATGCCGCACCGTAGTGAAGTTAAGCTCGCTGTATGCAAGGTAAAACAATTTTTTTCTTTATAAAATTAACCTTGATAAACAAGTGCTTGTAATAAACATGCTCGTTTTACCAAATCGAGAAACCGGACTTTTCAGTTTGCTCGCTCGCTATATCCGCGTTCTCGTTATAACTGGTGCTCGTTAAGAGCCGCCGCAATTCCCTCAGCCGAGGTTGCGATTTCATTCATCCCGCAGCAATACGCTTGGCGCTGGCGTCGCGCACTTACGTTTGTCGAAATTGCATCGTGGACAACAACCACTTTGCAGCGCAAGGTTTGGCCGGTATAAGGTGTAGATGGCTCTCAATGCAGCTATTTATTATTTATAGAAAAAGTTATCGTAACTGACAATGAGATATGGTATACGTAAAAGTAAAACGGGATCAGTTAATTTTCTTAAATATCTCCAGGACGGTTGGGTGTACGGGGTGGATCAATTTCGATGAAATTTCCTTTTGTCTAGAATTCAAGGAAGCCCAACTTCCTTTTAGGTTCCCTAATCTTTCTCTTTATTGTCATTTGTCATCGTTTCGCTTCCCAACTCTGCTTTAATTTCCTTTTGCTTTGCACTTTATTATAAAGAGTGTCTTTTTAAATCTGACGTCGAAGTTGGCCATTAATATTTAATTGTGTACCATCATCGTCATGACAGTTGTTAATTTGACGTTTTTCTTAAAAAATTAACGAGGTACATTTCAGTCTTATCGATTACTATTTCTGTCACACAGCCAACATATAGGGTCTGTTTCATTCGATAGAATTTCGAGTTCTGAACCGTTCAAATCATGCGCAGTATGAAATTTATATCCGATTTTGTGCACTGCTCATGCTCAGTACGATTTTGAACGGTTCAGAACTCGAAATCCTGACGAATGGAACGGACCTATAATTTATACATATTATTATCTTCATCAATTGCTTCGATTTCCTCAAACTCCTCCTCATATTCTTCATTGTCTCCACCTTCTTCCAAGATCCCGCCATCGTTTAAGCTTAGTTCTCAATCTTCTCTCAGATCTGTGACACTCCTTTACCAGCAGATACATTTAACTTTTTCCCCCGTTTCTTAGAACTGGTAGGTTTCGTAGAAGAAGCAACTCTGCTTTCCTTCAGAAATTCTTCGAGTGTGTTCGTCCAATTGTTCTCAATCGGTTCTTGTGCATTTGTATCCGCAAGTTTGCTTAGTACATAATCTGGGTTTACGGGCACGATCCCGCAGGCTCCAAAGCCAGATTCAATATTTACGTCCAAAGTTGTTCCAATTTTTTCGATAGCATCCTCTATTATTCTGTTTCCAGTTTGTGAGAATTGTGCGCCATGACTTTTTCATTGGTGCAAAAAAGGCAACATCTAACGGTTGCAGAGGAGGAGTGACATTGGGGGGTAATGAAACAAATTCTATATTGTTGACTTGACAGCGTTCTAAGACATAAAGGGAAACATGGCTTGACAGGTTATCACCGATTAATATTTTTTTACCATTAAGATTCTTATCAAACCAGTTTTCAAAGGTCGGACCATCGAACCAACCCGATTTTGTTCTGTTATAGACGGCTCCTTCAATCCCTTCCTCTACCCAAGTAGGATATAGATGGACAGATTTGTATACGGTGTATGGGGGCAACGTTACTCCAGACCTAGACGCACTAGTAGCCATCATAACGGATATGCTATTCTTGCTAGAATTACAATCCATTATACGGTCAACTCTTTTGGATCCCCGTCTGCAAATTACTTTTATTCGCCCAGGATCGTCCGTAATATCACTTTCGTCCTCCTAGTTCACATTATTAGACAGAGGAACATTTTTTAGTGTTTCAGTCAAATTTGTGGAATAATCTTTGATAATTTCTTTGGTTACATCTTTTGATATTTTAAGCAAAGCTTTCAGTCAGTATTTTATATATCTAAAAAAAAAAATAACAGCAGTAATTCATTTATTTTCAGTATATAGGTTAGCAATAAGATATTGAACGCCATGGTACTAGAATTTAGATGTCAACTCCGAAGACTTCTTGTCTATAAGAGTTTTTTTTTTTTAAGGTATTTCAAATCACTCGAAAAAACTAACTTTTCATTTCTCTTTTTGTTCAATTTTCTTCCTACAACCCTCTTTTGATTAATTTGTACTGCATGGTGTATCACAAAACTCGTTTAAAAGAAAATCGAAAGACTCATTCAAAGCAAACTCAAGATTAAAAAATTTCTTACACGTTATTTTTTTGTCTCTAAATTCAGTTCAGCCCATTTTCTTTGTGAATTTTATTTGTTTATCTGTTTCATTTATTATTTATTTATTGTTTCGTCTTTGAGCTTTACTATACTGTATGTACATATGTCAATACATCGCTTATTATAACTGTCATCATGTTTTAATTTTCCTTTTCATTAATTTTTTCCCGTTCACTTTTGATTTTTTTTATAAAACTGTGGGCGCGGGGTTCTCTTGAAAGTACGCGTCTTGCATGGTCTCTTTGATCTGCTATCAATAACCTAACATGATGCCGACGAAGTAGGTGCAGTTGACGTACGGTTTGCCGGATTATTCAGCACCAGCGGATAAGATGTATGGTTTGCCGAACTATACAGCAGCAGCGGTGAGGTGTATGGTTAGCCGGACTGTACAGCATGAGCGGGTAAGGTGTTTAATTTGCCGGATTATACAGCACCAATTGGTGAGTACTGCTAGACTATGCAGCACCAGCAAATACTGGCGACCAAAATGAGGATGCGATCCTAAGGCCCAGTATTTCAATCACAGTTTAACTTTAACCTTTAGTTTATTACCATAGTAACAAATGTAAATACAGTAGTTGCTATGGGAATAAACTGAAGATTAAAATTAAACTGTGACTGAAATGCCGGGTCCTATTTGTCGGCCAATCAGAAACGAATGCGGTTGCGCTTTATTAATCCGTTAAGGGGCGGCCTTAATTTTGTTTATCCTGACGGTTGTCATCGTGACCCGCAACGTGACGTTGCGCCCGTATCTGTCACCTTCATATTTGTTATTTTGACGTTCGTCATTGTGACGTTTCTTGACGTTTTGACGTTTATTGTCGTCTGTCATCGTAACATGATTTTGTTGGTCGCTAAGGAACGTGTGAGCCCCCACAAGACGATCGTCTTTTCTTTTACATTTAATTTATGTTACTCTATGAATCACGTTAATTGCTAAAACTCATTTAAACAAAATCGAAAGATCCTAAAGGCCTCAAAATTAAAATGTTTTTCACCGCAAGAATTTCCTTAACTTAAATGCGTGTTTCGACGGATGCTGTCATCTTCACTTTTTTTTTAATGTTTTCTTTACAGTTACTGTCCTCTTTATCTTCTTCTTCAGTATCGATTCTTTTCTCTTCGTCGTGGTGGAATCGTCGATCTTCTTTTGTTTCTTTCGCTTGATTTTGTTCGTTTTAGTTTTCGACTTTTCGGACCTTCGTCTTAAAAAGAATCATCGATGTTCTTTTGTTTTTTTCTTCTTCTTTATATGATTTTTTATTTCGTTTTCGTTTGTTTCAGTTCTTCATTTATTTTTTATTGTTTCTTACAATTTTCTTCTGACTTTTGTTAATCAATTGCGCTTCCTCGAATAAATCCTCTCGATAAAGAATCGCCTTTTATTTTCTTTTCGTCATCAGAGTTTGTATTTCTTTTGATTTGTTTCAGTTCTTGTTCTGTTTTTTTTTCATTTTCTTCTTTTGATTCTTTCCTCTCGTCGTGGATGTGTGGATCTACTTTTCCTTTACTTGGTTTTGCACTTTTTTGTTCGTTTTAGTTTTTTTTGTTCTTATTGAATTAATTCTTGTTTTGCTGTTCCTTATAATTTTCTTTCGACTTAAAAGAATTATCGATCTTCTTTTGTTTTTTTTTTTTGTTTGATTTTGTATGTCTTCTTGGCTTGTTTTAGTTTTTCATTTTTTAGAATTTTCTTTTGATTTCTCTTAGTATTAATATTATTTTGTTTCTTTTAACGAATTAATTGTTGTGTCTCTTTTTTGTTTTTTTTTTGTTATTTCTTGATCAAATCGCCAAAAAATCATCTTTTGTTTTATTTTTTCCATTTGATTTTCTAATTTTTTTTTGTCTCCTCGTAATCGTATTAATTTTTGTATCACAACTTCTTTTCAATTTCATCGTTTTCGTCTTGTTTAAATTGTATGTTTTTTTTTAAATTTATGTTAGTTCTGTGTTTTTCGAACTAACTCAACGTTAAAGAGTCACCGATGTTCTTTTGTTTTATGTTTTCGCCTAATTTCGTTTTGTTTAAATTGCATTTACAGTTTTTTTTTTACTTGTTTCCTATTCGTTTTTTGATTTTCTCTCTCTTCACCGAAAGAGGAACATCAATTTTCTTTTGTTTTTTCTTTACATATGTGATTTTGAATTTCTTTTTGGTTTGTTTCAGTTCTTGATTTGTTTTTTCTTTCGAATTAATTTTCATTTTATTGTTCCTTACAATTAAAATAACTTTGATGTTTTGTTATTAATCATATTCTATATTTCCGGAAACCATGCAGTACATCACAGAACTTTTTATATCCCCCCGTCGATAAAGACGGTCCCCAACTTTTCGTAACTACGGTCGGAGACGGCCTCTATTAACGAGTAGTATGAAATACAATAAAGCAGTATTAAAGTATTCAATACATATCAACAATATTGTTTTGAATCCCGTTAGTCAATTTTTGCTCTTCGAATAATTCATAGGAATTTTATTTTATTTTATTTTATTTTAATCACAGTTTGTATATCTTCTTGTTTATTTCAGTTCGTTTTGTTTTTTTTTCTCTCAACAAATGAGTAGATTCTTATATGTAGTTTTTTTTGGTCTTTGTTGGTTTCATTTTTTCCATCTGATTTTGTTTTTCTTTTAACAAATGAATTTTTCGAAGAAATAATTTTCGCAAGTAATCGTGTAAATAATTGTTTGTTAATTCTTGTGGATTATTCACCAGAGGCTGCTTCATCCACACAAAAAATCGCAAGGATTTAACGCTGGTGATCGCGGTGGTCAATGCACGGCCTGTAACGTCCAAGGGCGCACGATGTGCGCTACAAATTCTCTGCTACGTATTCTCTGTTTATGTGCGTTAGACAAATTTAACGCAGAGCGTGTATGTCTCACTCCCCCAATTTCACTTGCGTCAGCTGTCGCCGTCGGAGACACAATTGTTTTAAGCGTCGCTACTATTACAAGCTTGGATCAAATCGCGTACGTGAATGCCTGTCGTAGATTACGAGAAAATGTAAATTGCTGAGATTGTTTGGAAAATGTGAAACGATTTATTAGACCTGGAATTCATCACCGACAAGTTTTTTTGTTTATTAGGCTATAAAATTTTTATTATGTACAGCTGTTTCAAACGTCGGCTAGTTTTTAATCAAACCGCGTACGTATCCGTAATAATTCTTCGCGCTCGGTTCTACTTTTACAGAGGTTCCCTCTCTCTCGAATATGTATTCTCGAATATCTCGATTAGTCGAGACGCTAAACGGCTTAACAAAATTATAAAAACAGATTCGTCGATGGCACCCGTTGTAACTATATTGCTTAAAGACTATTAAGTCGTCGTCTTTTTTTAATTAAAACATAGATTACGAAGTGTTTTTTTTTATTAATACAAAAAAAAACATAACTGAAACGTCTTGAAACAATTTAAGAAAAATTTAATCCATCGTCTTCTTCGGAAATCTCTATGATGGCCTGCTGAATTTTCCGCTTGAGCTTCCTCCTCAGGAAATCAGACTTCAGGCTCCTCAGTTCGCTCGCCACGTACGTGCCGAAAATTTCGAATTGGTCCTCCCCGGTTCGGTCCGACGACGGCGCACTTGCGGGCTGCGCGTCCGGTTCTTCCCCGGCAACGTTTTGCAACTGTTTCTGCTGCTCGGAACTTGCGCAGTCGAAATTTGCGGAAGCCGGGGATCCCCCCGCGTTACTCGGGCTGGATAAATAAACGCCTTCCGTTTTTATTTCGTGCTCGTTGAAATCCTGAAAGAAAAAAGAAAATGCTATTATTATTATTATTATTTTTTATCTGTGGTGGATGCGCAACGGTGTCCTAAGTCATAGACTTGTCAGGACCTCAGGAGCGGGAGTGTATTTGAGTGTGTGTAAAGTGTTCGTTCCATGGCTTTGTTACTTCCAACCTCCTCGCCGTTTAAGGGGAAGCAGTGTCGAATTTTATGCCCAACACTGAAGGGTACCTGAAGTCGATACCGACCACCTCCGAGAAAAATCCCGAGTGCGGTTCGAACCGACGACCATGCGATTGCAAGGCCGGTCCCTTACCACTTGGACCGTTCAGGCGTTCAATTAAGTTTGTTTTTTCTTTTCAGTTGTATCCCTTTCCATTATTAGGGATCTGGTAATTTACAAGATTCGAAGCAGGAAATCAATTTAAGATATGTATATATTTCGTTGGCGGGGTGCTCGGGCATTAATTACCATAGGCAAAGTAGAAGACGACGATTCATTTAGCGCGCTCATGATGATATTCTCTACTTTCATCTCGTCTTGTACTGACTCTCCGTTGAAGCTTTCGGCTTCAACTGATGCCGATTGGGGTTCATCGTAGCGCTGAAGACAAGCGATATCACCCACGGCATTCATAAAAATCGGACCAGACGTACGTCTATTTGGTCTGTAACAGTGGCCCGTGTATAACCCTGCTTCTTTCAAGCCGAGGTAGACGGCAATCTGTTTTGATGTACTGGCGAGCTTATTGATCCCGACGGGTTGCTTGGTGCACTTTTTGTTCTGGTAGTTCAAGAAAAAGCGGCGTTCGTAGGTCTCCGACGGGCGTAGGAGAGCGTATCTTCTATAGAGGTTATAAAATTTTCCGGTGACGGTGAACGCGCGCTGGAGTTTCGTCTTGCTGTCGGTTATCTTGATGACCGCGGCGGTGCCGAGGTCTTCTATGTCGTCGATTTTCAATTGCACTAGTTCCTGTTTGCGGCATGAGCCGCATATTCCGAAAATCAAAACCACCTGCAATAACAAAATGAATGTGACAATGGTCATCCTTCGTTACAGAAGAACTTATTCATTAAAAATGATTGCTTCCGAAGTTATGTTGAGACACACCGTATACAAGTTAACCGAAATAACACCCGATAAAATAAAATCATGTTACCAGCACACTGCCTGAGAAATACAACGTGACGTTTTATAATAAAACTGTGAAACAATAAAGTTTTACAATTATTACTTGTGATTCCGATCCACTGCCAGTTCTTACTGGTTACTACGTACCATGATGTGCGTCAAGATCGCCTTAAGTGCGCTTAACTATTTTGTGTTTGTTATTTTATTAATGAACTTAAATTCTATGAGTGTTCTGTAGTAAATAATTAAACGATTCTTTATAAGTACTCCAGTAAAGTCCGGTTATAAATACAGGGTGTTTCCTAAGCACGATCCCTACGTCTACGTCTAGTCTACGACATAAATCCTCTTGGTGGTTTTATTTTGTCGGATATTATTGACAGTCACCCTGTATATTGACACCATAGTTAATCTCAAACTCGTAATTTAATCTTTAATGAAATAATTAAAATAAAACTAAACAATAAACTGGTTGATTTGAAACTTACTTTTTGTAATAAATATTTATCATCCGGTGCTTCGTTAATGAATTTGTTTATTTCCTGCGTCGTCAGCTTTTTGGACTTTTTCGGCTTGTACCCGGCCGACTTACGTTTCAACAGCGCCTTCAGTTTCGTATAGTGCGCTATGTTCACGCCTTGATGTATGCTGAGAGTGCTCCTCAGCATCGAGTACTGCGTCCACAAAGTGCTCGGCGCAATTTTCCCGGAAATTTCGTCGAAGTACGCCAGCAAGACGTTTTCGGAAAAAGAGGCCGCGTCGTTTTCCTTCCTGCACCAATCCATGAATTGGTTGTAAGTCCACTCGTATCTCTCTCTCGATTTCGGTGGTAACGAACTCAGGCCGTTCCTTTCCGCCGTCGCCGGCTTAATGAAGTCCATGTTTGAATCTTCATCGTCACTTTCCATCGTAAAATCTAATTCTGTTTTACGTACTACGTTAAATAACGAATCAATAAATAACCATAGCAACAAGCGTATCTAGGACGATATCTAGTCACAACTGCCACGATATGTGACGTTCGCCATCTACCGAGAAAAGGAGGGGGCGCGTGTTTCGTAACGAGCGTCGAAAGTGACAAATATCGTGCGAACCCGAAGTTTAACGAACGAGCACCGTTTTTAGATTAGACAGCCGCTTGGGATGGGAATGGGAGATTCATTTCTATTTCGTAAGAATAACAGTCGGTTTAAAGTGTGTAACTACTTCAATAACTATTTTTGTAATCAAATCAATAAACAAACCATAGCAACAAGCGCAGTTAGGATGGTTCGGGCGGTGGAGAAAGCGCCTATGTGCTAGTAAACAGTGTTGCCAGGCAGCTACTTAATTGTCAGTTAAGTAAATACTTTCGCACACTGTTCCGTATCAAAGGATTATGTAAATTGCAAATATAAACAAGCTTGGTAATTTTAAAGAAACGTGAAAGAAGATTTGCGCGCAACTTGAAACTTATTTGTCACACATTTTGATATTTCCCGCACGTCTGGCAACGTCGGAACGATATCAAAAATGCACGGGGCAAGAGACGCCAAACAATCATTTTTATTACAAATATACGCAAGTTCGAGAAATCTGAAGGAATACAAAAGAAGTTAGTTTATCGCGCAACTTTGAAATTTCCCGCGAAAACGAGAATTTTCCGCGTGTCCGGCAACATTGGCGTCATTGGAAAATGCGACCGCACGATATGGAACAAATTCTATATTTTAAAAGTCCCTAATTTTTTCGAAAAATCGCTCGGATCCGTTAGTTTGTTTACAAATGTTTTGTGCTTATACAGGGTGTCTTCAGAAACTTTTCTTAAAAGGCAGGAATTCCTTGTAAAATTCCTTCTAATTGTACCCTACGCCTAAAATCAACTGTCAGTGAGTTAAGCGCAGACAATTTGAGGAAAAAATCACGAAATAAACGCATTTTTGAATTCTTTAAATATCCAAAAAATCTGCGAATTAGAAGACACACACTTAGTTCTTCCTTTTTTTAAGTATTTACTACGCAAGGTGAGGTACGAATATCATGTTATACAATAACAAAAAGTAGCATTAGAAAAGTAACAAAAATATACAGGGTGTTTATTAAACATACGGCAGAAATTCAAGGAGTTGAATCTTTGGGTTATTTTAGAAATTATTTTCAAACGTCGCTTCGTTTCGAAGATACAGAGTTATAAAAATTTTCAAGAAATAAATAAATATACAGGGTGTCTGTTAAACATACGGCAGAAACTCAAGGGGTGATTCTTTGGGTTATTTTATGAAGAATTACATCTTTGAAGATTTTTCAAAAATCGCTTCGTTTCGAAGATGCAGGGTTATAAAGGTTTTCACGAAATAAATAAGTATACAGGGTGTTTGTTAAACATACACGCAAAAATTCAAGGGATAATTCTTTGGGTTATTTTAATTAATAATTACGTATATCTTTGAAGGTTTTTCAAAAATCGCTTCGTTTCGAAGATGCAGGGTTATAAATATTTTCAAGAAATAAATAAATATACAGGGTAGTCTGTTAAACGTACGGCAGAAACTCGAGGTGTGCTTTTTTGGGTTATTTTATCTTCGATGATTTTTCAAAAATTGCTTCGTTTCGAGGGTACAGGGTTACAAAGATTTTTAGGAAACACATGAATATTATATGTCAAGATCGCTGGTTTGATCGTCTTGGACCTCGCTCGATCTCCGAGATATTTTAAATCCTTAGTTTATACAACTCCAGGGGAAACTGAATATGGCGGTTTCGTAAGTGTGCGTCATTCAATAAGGAGAAGGTTGGATTTATGCATCACGGTTGGTGGCAGTTCTTGTAACGTGCGCTCAAAAAAATCCGTTATCGGGAAGGCTCTGAACGTGCTCTTATTTTATGAAGGCACGTCGTAGCTTAGTACGTATTGCTGTGATGTGGCCTGCACGTTGGTGAAGCCAATTTTAATGCAGTGTTATGTTGTATTTTGCAAATCTTTTTGCAAGTTACGTTTCTCAGGGTAATTTGTCAATTTTTTCTGAATCTTTATTTTGTTTATATCGTATTTGTTTATTATTTTTATTCTTATCGCTTTCTTACTTCGTTGTTGCTGCGACGGCTCCTACTTCGATGATGTATTTGGCAGCGTATCTCGTCGATTAATTCTTGCTCGCTCGTAGAGTGTATTTGTCGTTTGATAAATTTTGGATGTAGGTGGCACTCGCGAGCCTTCACATTCAAAATTATCTGCGTCAGTGTACGTGTGCGTGTAGGTGAATAAATAAGGAAGAATGCTCGTAGAATGAAACGGAAAACAACAGTTTATTAATTTAATTTCCGAAGAATCGCACAAACAAATAACAGTGAATATAGATCGTAGAAAAGTTCGGAGGTTTTAGAGTCGAAGTTTATTTGTTTAGTCGGTTTTTTGCAAAACCTACTTACGGGTTCCGAATCGCTTCCGTGACTTTTTCGTAACGCGGACGCTTGCGGTTATAACAAGTGTCTAAATAAAAATCTGGTCAAGTTGGCTGTGGCCGAGAATTTGTTCACTGCATGCACGTCTCTTCTAAGTTTAATCGTCGAGCTGTCAAATCTAACGTCAAAATTTGTTGTTGAATTATTTCTTTATTAATAGTGATTTTGCTTTCAAATTGTTTATTTCAAAACGACTTTTTTATAAAATACTAAAAAATGCCTTTTTCAATTGAAGAAAAGTCCTTTAATCATTTATTACTTTACGGCGGTTTATTTCTTTGCTAAAAGTACGAAGCTATCCAAGACATACAGACCTTGTTTGGAAATTTTTCCACAACCTAAAAATAAAAAATAAAAACAAATAAAAAACTGGTCAAGTGACCAGTTTTTTATTTAGACACTCGTTACAATCGAACCGGGGACTTTAGTTTACAATAGCTAAACGCGGCGCCCTCACTGATTCAATTTCCGAACTCCTCACTACCACTTCAGCTTCCTTCTAACATCCATATTATCATAGCATCATGAAATCAATTTTTCTAAATACTTCTATTACAATTCTAAGCTTGAATCTTACGTATTTACATTTCAAAAATTCTAAATGCTATTTTATTTATAATAAACACGTAATTTTAAATCACCTATTTCTAAAAATATGTACATAAACTTAATGTATTTGTAAAACACACTTGAATTTAATAATTATGCAAATAAATCCTGCAAAACAAGATATTCGACACTTAGGCCCTATCCTGACGGCGCTGCATGACATCAACACAACATGCTTGCGACATAACAAAATAGTATATTATTATACAAGTTTCACAAGAAGGCTTATTGTAACACGAGTGGGGTTGGGGTACGACTAGCGAAGGATAGCGAGCTAGGAGTGCCCCAACGGTAATGTTACAACCTTTAATGAAACGTGTGTAATATACTATTTTTTCTACTTTGCGTTACTTATTGAACAAAAATATGAAAAATACTGTCAAAAATTGGATCTCCTTAGTATATGGGGAATTTTATTTGTAATGCGTGGCAACACTGAAAACCTTTCGTTTTAATCAAAAGTCACATTAACCAGTTATTAATTTGTCTTATCCAGCTTCATTGTGAGTATTCTGTTAAGTAACAAATAAATAATGAGTTATTTTGTAAAATCTATTAAATATTTTCAATTAAAAATTGACTAAAATTTCCCCAAAAACAGTTTCACAATGAGCTTCATTGTGAAACTGTTTTTGGTGTCACAATGAGTTCATTGTGAACGCAAAGTAGAAAAAAATATGTATCTACACGCCGCAACATTTGTGTGATAGTTATCGAAAAGATATTCGACACTTAGAATAAGGATGTCAGAATGTTGACTCGCAACATGTGTCCCGCATATCATATCCCTTGCATGTCGTACCTCACCGTGGAAATGACTGAATTTAAATACAGAGCCGCAACACAGAGGCGACATATCGCATGCATGTTATGTTGATGTCGTGTGGCGCCGTCAGGATAGGGCCTTAATGGCATCTGCAGCCGCCCCTCCCTAGAAAGCCAAACATCCTTGGGCAAAATATATTTCTGTGTCCTTCAGGTAATAGGGTAGGAATATGTAATTACATTTTATTAAAAAGATCTGTTAGTTTGCTGTAATTTTTTATTAATAATATTACTGGTTGAAATATGCAGCGCGACAACCACCTTAGACGTTATTTATAAATAACACTGAAAAAAAGCTAAACCTGCCGAAATAAAGTTAATAAGCAAAGCGCTTCTTAATAATATTTATTTTAATTACTTACATTTCAATCTCAAATAATGTTCATTTTTAATTATAAGAATTTACATATTTAAATAATTAACAGACAAATTAGCGACTATATGATTGGGCGTCCAAACACAGAGTTTGTTTGTTGGTAGAGTAACGTAATTATTAAATGACAGCAATGTATTAAAGCGTGTATTTTATTTTGAAACATAGGGTGAGTTCGCGTTTACACTCGGATCGATCGAAGTGTTTCTTTTTCTCGCTCTTACCTTACGTGCAGTGAAACGCAGTCGCTCTCCCTCACACTTTTAATCAGAGCGTACTCCGAGCGTAAACGCGAACCTGCCCATAGGAGAAATAAAGTAATGGAACAAAATATGTTTCAAAATAAAATACACGCTTTAATACATTGCTGTCATTTAATTATTACGTTACTCTAGCAACAAACGGATACGTGTATTTTGCATGTTTCAGAATAAGATATATTCACGGTATACTTTGCCCAAGGACGTTTGGCTTTCTAGGGAGGGGCGGCTGCAGATGCCATTAAGGCATGAAGTCGCTTGTTGCGCGTATATTTCTTATGACGTTAAAGGAAACTCGACTTTATGAACGTCAGGTGATATATCGCGAAGGCGATACTTCTTCCAATTCCAAGAACAAACTGTGATTTCCGACAAATTGTTACTTTTGATATCGTGAAACGGATATCACGTCACAGTTTAAAATATCAGATACCAAAACTGCGATTTCACAGTGATATCGATATCACGATATCGTCCATCACTACCTACGTAGTTCTGTTGTATCGCGAATTATTTATGATTAAATTTTTATGTGCTTGTAGATTGAGAAACCTAGAACCGTTGATAAATGTTGGGTGCAGAATCCCAGAAATCAAACGGGGTGCCACTCAAATTAATCGCCGCCAAAGAAACTAAAAGCTGTACCGTCAGTAAGCAACGTGATGGTTACGGTCCAGTTTTACCAAATTTCTTAATTAATTCTTAATCTTAAGTCTATAAATTCAGAGTTTAGGCCTTTTAGCAAGTAGGTACTTGACGCAAAAAACTTATGCCGAATGACTAGGTAATAGAAGCGATGCAAAATTGGCTTCGCAGACAACCAAAAGAATTTTTCTCTGTCGGTATTTGCAAGTTGCGTGATCGTTAATTCGTTAGGATAAATCTATATTAAAGAAAGGGCATTTTTATTTAAATAAATGTTTGATTAACTTAATGCTATTATTGTTACCGTTGTAAGTCCAGGTTAAATCTATGTATATTCCCCTCGTGTTTAACGAATGAAGATTTTGAAGGATAAGTTTTGAAGCAAAGGGATAATGATGTATGCAACCTGACGTAAATATTTGATAGCTAAAAATGGGACTGGTTCCCTATGTAGTGGTGTTCAATTGAAAAACTTGTAGTTCTTTAATCTGGATGAACGAACACCTTTACTATACTTTGCGATATCCCCCATAGTATAAATTTGTATTGTTTGAATCTTAGCATAACGTCAAAAACATCTTTGTAAATGGGAGGAGTCGTGAATTGATTGTCGTTGAAAGACTAACCAGAATCAGTAGGAGAAGATCAATCAAAGATATCTCTTCATTTTGTAGTTAGATTTTCGTTTCAAATGATTCGATGGTGAGGAATCAAATAAGATATCTTTTGATCGCTAATAGTCTTCTTTTTTGTTTCTTTGTAGTTTTTTTTTTTTTTTTTAATTAAAATTGACCTTTATTTTGTTTACTTTCTTCAGTCCATTTCTATTGAGTTCCTCGATGGTCAGAAACGCTCTTAATTTTTTTTTTTTTTCATTTTTGGCCGTTTACCATTTTTCAGAAATTAAATACTCAGAAATTATTTTCAATTTTTTGCGTGTCTTTTCTTTCGTAAATGTTGCGTTGTAGTTTTTAGTGATTTAAACTGCGTTCGTTTTTTCAACTCCGTTTATTTACTTTTGTCTCGCTCTTATTTGAGTTAAAACTTATTCGCTGTCACTCTTTAGAGTGCGAAACGAGTAAATAGAGTGAACGGAGTTGAATAAACGAACGCAGCTTTTAGAGTGGAGACAATAATTGCGGATGCAGATGCATCCGAAATTGCCAGATAGCTGCACTGGGGATGACATATACAAAATGTTCTACGTGGTAAAGTTAATAATTTTTTTTAAGAGAGAAAAAACATTTTTTTTACCTATTGGAGATTGTCATTGAAAATTACGGTGACATGTACAGAATGTACAGATAGTTAATATTATTTTTTAACGAAAAAAGAAACAGAATTTTTTCCTCTCACAAAAAAACATTTCCACGTAGGTATCAAATATAATTTGGTGACATGTACAAAGTGTTTCGGAAATCATGATAATGAATGATTGAACTCACCATTGCAGTTATTTCCCGACAGAAAGGTAACCACTTCCGGTTTGTTAACTGGCACTTCGAAGGGAGGCAAACGCGGTTGGAATAATTAAGATTATTCAATTTTTGGCAGCCCCCGTAAGTACATGAATACATTTTGGAGGGCAAAGTAAATAGTACTGGACGATAAAAGCAAAAAGCAATTATGTAGTAAAATTAAAGTGAAAACGATTACGTAAATAGATACACATGGCAACGATTGCGTGGCAACCCTTATTGTTTCATATTTATTTTTTTAATTTATTTTCTTGTGAGTGTTACAAGTGCCTTCGGTGCTCGCATTAGTTGTTGAAGTATGTATATCATTTTCGACGACGTCCGCAGAGAAATAAGAAAAAATCGCTTCGCGGTATAAGGGCCGCTCGCCTTTTAGGGAGCTCGCGGCATATGGTGATTTGATAAATAATAATTAATTTTTGCTGGGATTCATTTGACCTTGACATTTAAATTTTTAATTTTTTAAAAATCTTAGGCCCAGTTTCATAACACGTAGTCATCCCCGCGATCAAATTAATTCTGTACTTAAGCAATATCATTGATGGAAATTTAAACTTTCCTCCAATGAGGAATGCTTAATCCCACAATTAACTTGATCGAGGGGATAACTACGTTTTATGAAACTGGGCCCTAATCTCTCTTGATTGAGTTGAATTGGGTTTGGTTGACCTTGAAATTTCATTTGACCTTGAGCTTAATATTATTTTTTAAGTTCTTATTTTTTCAGTCTAAGGCCCGATTTTGCAATCGTCGGATAAGCATTATTCTTGGAATAACGTGATGTACGTATGACGTAGATATGGAGGAACGTTAAAGGATATTCAGCGATCAGTGTTATTCCGTCCTTATTCCACGATTGTAAAACTGGGCCTTAGTCTCTTACTTGGATTGAACAGAGTTAGGTGCAATTGGGTTGGCTCGACCTTGACCTTTAACTTTTAATTTTGTTTCTTGAATTATTCATTTTTTGTTTTCATTTCGAAAGCTTTTTTCTTCATTCTTTTTGCTTATAAATAAAGCATTCGAGATTAAAACAAAAAGAAAGTTAAAATTCAAGGTCAATTTTTTGTTTTAATTTCGAATGCTTTTTTCTTAATTTTTTGCTTGAACTGAAAAGAGTTGGGTCGGATTCGAGGTCAATCCAACCTAACTCTATTCAGCCAAAAAAAGCTTTCGAAGTTGAGACAAAAAAAAATTACCTTGACCTTTAACTTTTTAGTGTTTTTCTTGAATTTTCAATTTTTCTAGTTTTCTAAATTCCTTGTTTGGATTGGATATAGTTAGGTTGGGTTGACCTTGAAATTTTAATTGACCTTTAACTCTTTCGTCCGTTAAGTTTTAATTTTTTCGCAATGTCCAATATTTTGCTTGGGTTGAATATAGTTAGGTTGGGTTGACCTTAAAAATTTCATTTGTCCTTGACCTTTAACCTTCCTGAAGCTCCTTCCTCGAAATTTCAATTAAAAAAAATTCTTGCCTTGAGTTGGGTTGACTTTGATCTTTTTGACCCTTGTCTTTTAAAATTCTAATTTTTCTAAGATTCTTCCCTATTTTTTGCCTTAGGTTGGTCTGACCATGACCTTGAACCTTTTGATTCTCGTTCCTTCAAATTTTAATTCCTTAATGATTTTTCTCCCATTTTTTCTCTTGAAAAGAATTGACCTTGACTTTTGACCTTCCTGAACCACGTCCCTTAAAATTCTAATCTTTAAAGATTTTCCCCGTTCCTTGCCTTGGGTTGGCATGGCCGTTAACCTTTTCGAACCTTTGTCAAATCTTTTAAAGATTTTCCCCTTTTTTGCCTTGGGTTGGATGACTGTATCGTACATTTCGTCCTGAAATACTTTTCAAATTTAGACAAAGTTTGCATTTTTTTCTAATAACCCAGGCTTTAAAAAATCAAACACTAGGAGATACCACGTCGTTAGCATTCGTTTTTTTTTTTTTGGTTATCAAATTGTCATAAGCATTAAATTAAAAAAAAATGCACAAAAATTAATGATAAATACGTTCTCTTTTGTTTCAGTTAAAAACTTTATCTCTTCAGCTGATGCACCGGAATTTAAGCTTCAACGCGTGCTACATGTTCCCTCTGGATTATACGCTTCTATACACGGTGAGTGACTTTATTTCTTTCTAAAAATTTAATATATTTTGTATGTTTGTGAAGTTAAGGCACAGAATAGTAATCTAAACAGAAGCGTCACTTGAAAAGGAGGTTAATAATTAGAAAGAGTAAGAAGTGCACTACCAGTTTAAATGTCTTTCGTGTCCACTCGGCAACACTCGCGCGTTTCCTTCGACGCCTTGCTTGAAGGCGTAACGCGAGAGAGAAAAAAGAATGCGTTACCCTCGAGTTAACACAGGATGGATAAATTTACCTATGAAGAACCATGGCGGAGTAAAATTTCGTAACGAAAACTACCCAAGTGCGACCTAGTAAGAGTCGAGAGAAAATTTTAATAATAATTATAACTGAATAACATTTACAGTAAAAATGTCTGAAATGAGCGATAAACGTGTAGCAGAGAAAAGGAAATGGGGTACCACTTGTGCTTATAAGGGTTGCGAGTATAAATATGGAATATGTTTTATTAGGTGCTTGAAGATAGGTCTGTTTCTGCAGCGTTCCGGACTAGTTTGAAACTGTTAAATACCGGCTGTTTCAAATTGGGTGTGCACTGAAGGGATCTCCTAAACCATGAGAGTTACAGATTCGGTTAAATGGAAGAAAAGTTGCACCAGTCATTGCTTAATTCGTATCCATTAACAGAATCAATTTTCTCTTAATTGTTCTTGAAGTATTGGTGAAAATGTAAAAATATCGATTTTCTTTTTTCCTCTGTAACTCCCTTATCAAAAATAATTTAGAAATTCTGTCTTAACTTTCTACAGGTACTTTTGGATTCTGCTTCAAATAGGGGCAGTAGAATTGTGGTCACACGTTTCGTCTCTCCGCGACCATCCTCAGTTTACATTTTTTAAATATAACGTATACCTTTTTATTATCGTATTTGTTGCCATTTTTTCTCCTGATTGTAATGGTATATCACACTTAATTGTTGATATTAATTTGAAGCTTAAATACTACAGATTTTTATATGAAAATTTTATTTAATACATAATTTCAAATATTTAGTTCATTTTCTTAGGTATAGTGTAAATTTCAATGAATTATTTAATATCTGTCTCTTTAGTTATTGTATAATAAATTCTTTTAACGGACACTGATAGTGCACATTTGTAGTATCCGTTAAAAGAATTTGTTACTCTGAGATAGTTGTTGACGAAGCTAATTTTACAAACAAGGGAATATTTAATAGAAATGTACATAGATATTGGTCCAGGGAGAATCAAAAAAGATTTCAACAAGTGTGACCACAGATACAATTCAGCTTAAATGTTTGGTGTGGTATTTGGCATAATAGAATTAATGGTCCGATCATTTACGAAAATCATGTAACAGCTGAACGTTACATCGATTTTTTAAGGACAGCATTGGAAAACATTTTAGATTACATTCCTCTAAATCATATTAGGGAATTGTAATTTCAAAATGATGGAGCAACAACACATAATGCTGAAATAACAACAAATTATTTGAATCAAACTTTTCCTGATAGGTACAAATGGACCTGTCGCGTGGCCTCTAAGATCACCAAATATTAGCCTTTTGATTTTTTATTGATTGATTGATTGATTTTATTGATTTTTCCTCTTCCGACGTTTGAATGTTAGTTATTAATATTTAGTAAGTAAAAAAAGTACTAAACAATAAATTTACTTATTAAATAAATCATGACGAAACTGTATCAAGTTTTTTTTTATCATATTTTAACTTTACTTGAAAAAAGTATTAATTGTTATACATCACTGCAATCAGCAGAAAAAATGCTATCGAATAGAATAATTAAAAGATATATGTTGTATTTAAAAAATCGAAACTGAAGATGGTCGTGGAGAGACGAAACGTTTGACTTCAATTCTGCCACCTCTATTCGAAGCAGAATAAGAAAGTGCCTGTAGAAAGTTAAATCAGAATTTCAAAATTATTTATAATACGAGAGATACAGAGGAAAAAAGAAAATCGACATTTTTACATTTTGATCAATATCTCAAGAAGAAATAAGAAAAAATTTATTCTGTGAATGAATACGAATTAAGCATTGATTTGTGCAACTTTTCTTCCATTTAACCAAATTTGTATCTCTTACGATTTAGAAGATCTCTTCAGTGCACACTCAATTTGAAACAGCCGGTATACTCGCCCGTCGAATTAATTACCGCTTTTAAGAGCTGCGTTAAATGTGAGACTTTGTACGGCGCCACGTTCTGGCAGTTTCGAATCAGTCAGGGACTGCTGCAGAAACAGACCTAAAGAT
Source organism: Dorcus hopei (assembly GCA_033060865.1). Classification (NCBI taxonomy): domain Eukaryota; kingdom Metazoa; phylum Arthropoda; class Insecta; order Coleoptera; family Lucanidae; genus Dorcus; species Dorcus hopei. Next base: position 29,162,154 of record CM065418.1, on the reverse strand, counting down.
ATTCTGAGTGCCCACCAATGCCACAAGTGGAACTCGCTTTAAAATTAATAGCGTAGATTATAATACCGTTTCCTCCTCATCTCTAAATATTTTCAAAGCACGCACGCATCTCTACTGCACTACTGATTTAAATGGCCAAGGTCATCGGCAGGTTGTGCGGAAGATCAAAGGTGCCGCCTCGAGTGATGCTTCTGTATAGATTAGTATTCTGTGGTTAAGGGGCGAAGCAAAATCTGTCAGATTAACGTTGGCTTTCTTCTTTAACTTTTACAGTTAGTCGCCGCTTCGACTACATATATGGTCATTTTAATTCAGTTCGACTTGGCGAAAATTCCGGATTCCAAGTGTAACTCATCGGCAATAGATTTCAGCGAAGAAATAGATGCAGTTGTGTAATCGCGCTGTATATTATTAGGTTGACTTTTAGAGATTTTGCACATAGCAACTACATACCATATCTTCAAATTAATGAATTCCTGATTAAAGTGAGCTGCAATTTTTTATAAAGTTAGCAACATGCGATACAAGAGTGAGAGGACAGCTGTCTTCGTCATATTATCTGATCATGACATCACCTAACAAAATTGTAAACTAAACGCAAAATTCAGAGGAACACTTTCAATTAATAAAGCAACTCTAAAGCTTAAGCAGAGCTGAAAATCCTGTCCTTCAGCTTGAATGCACAAATGTACCCTGCGCTTCATGTTTTCAAACGCATTATGTTAGCACAAGCAAATAATTTGACAGCTGTCATTTCTACAAAGCTTTAGGGGAAAAGAAAACATTGAAATCATAGCCTACTTTAATTAGGAATTTAATTGAATGCACGGTACATACACGTCATTTTTTTATTACATGCCGATCTATCCATCGATAATTTTAAGAACTTGAACCTGAAACAGCTCCGCCTCTCGCACTCAGAGGTCACGTTGTACTCTCAACTCAGATTAATTAGATCGGCATATAGTAAAAAAATGAAGTGTAGTTGCAATTTGAGGAGTTGCTAGTCCCACTTATATAGGTACGGGCTTTCTCGCCTGCACTGCACAAAAAATCATGACGTATGTCTTAGTACGGCTCAACATTTTTAAATATTAAATTAATTTTCATTCACGTAAGTATATGAGTAATTTGAAACAAGTAATAATAAACAAACAAGTCTTAATGACCACCAATGATAACGTGCGTTCAAAAAAATCCGTTATCGAGAAGGCTCTGCGAACTTGCTTTTGTTTTATGACGGCACGTCGTAGCTTAGCACGTATGTTGCAACCTTGAATAACTGCGAGCTGTCAACAGTGTCAACTGTCGAAGGTTTTGTTTACATCTTCGAGGTATTTGCAATAAAACAAACGTTCTATTTCATTGATTGCGTTTCCATTTTGTAGTAAATCGTCATTAAAAAATGAATATAAAAAGATAGGTTATGTTTATAATAATCGTTTGGTTACGACGTGACTTTTCAAAATTTGCATTTGACAGAAGCCTACTTGATAATGGCTTTTTTTTAAACGCACTTTATTTTTTGAGCTGCGTATTTACTGGATTTCAGGATGTGTTATCTGTCATGTTGTCAATATTACATGTTATAATAATTTTTATTATAAAATGTAGTTTCGTAATTAAAATTTGAAAAGAGAAAAAAAAAAATTGCATTGGCCGGGAATCGAACCCGGGCCGCCCGCGTGGCAGGCGAGCATTCTACCACTGAACCACCAATGCTTGTATAATACATCTTTTCTTTACAAGGTTAAAAATGTTACGGTTTTAATTAGATTTTAAAATTAAGGGCTGTTTTTTTGCTTTCTACTAAACAATGTTTAACTCGGACTTCAATTTACTAAAACTTAGAATGTAGTCGGTTTTTCTGATTACGAGAGTCCTTTCCTGTCTTGCGAATTAAAAGTTCTGATTCTTTTGGACAGTAATTCCTAGCAAATAAAAAAACATTATTAAGTTTTAAAAAGTTGCCCACCATCTGTAGGTAAATAGAGGGTTCGCCGCCGACCGATAGCTAAAGGAACTGCAGTGCAAAGAAAACTGTACTTCGTTTCACTCATTACTATGAGTGAAACAAAGTACAGACTGTTCGACAGCTCTGCACTTTTCTACACTTTTTACACTAACCGCAACTGGAGAGTGAGATGTATACAATTAATACGAGTAGGAGTGAGAAACATAGAGGAAAGGTGTTATATGTGTAGAAAGTGGAGAGCTATTGAACAGACCTACTAGGCCTGTTCGATAGCTCTGTACTTTTCTACACTTTTTGCACCAACCGCTCCTGAGAGAGTGCGATGTATATGACATAACATAAGTAGGAGTGAGAAAAATAGAGTAAGGGGTCTATTCTGTATCTTTTCCGTTAAAATTTAGAAGCCACTTAAAATATAATTTTTAGAGGCCTGCTAAAAAATTAGGGGGTCAGCGCTATTCTGTACTGTCATATTTTAGAGGGCTATTAAAACAATACTGTTTTAACAGACCCGCTAAAATTTAGTCAGTTCACATTTGACAACACCGCATTCGGCCCGAAAAGTAAAACTGATACCTAGACAACGATTTTTATTTAAGAAAAAAAACTGCGTTTGATGACATTTAAAAAATCTGGCGTTCATGTTTAAAATTTTTAAATTACTGTCTACAACAATTTGGCAATTAATGCTGTAAAATCCTTTTCGACAGTAGTATGGCAAAGCAGGATAATTTTCAGGGGGCGAAATAACTGCAATATGCGTACAGTCGATTGCACCCAAACATCTGGGAAAATGAAACTTTTCGTAAAATGCTTCTTTGATTTTATTTCTTTCATTTTCTGTCGTGGGAAAAACAATTCAATTAGCCACCATATGTCGATTTATAATATTTGTGACTTCGTTTATACAGCGACTCATGCTAGGTTGTCTCAGGGCAAAATGGTATCCCTGACTAGCACTTAATTGGTAACTACCTGTGGCGTAGAATTGTAATGTTGCTAAAATTTTGATTTGGCGTGTATTTCGGTGATTTTTCGTGGATGTCTCATATGATTACTTATCATATTTACAATTGCAAAGGCGGTGTCTTTATTAAAGCGAAAAACATTTCTAAACAAATTTTCCGGTATCTGAAAAGGATCACTCAAATCTCGGATTTGCCTTTGGTGTAGTCGAAATGCAGCACTAAAAATCGAAATTTATAACCAAAAATTAATTAGTAAATGTGAAAGGTGTTTGTAGAATTATTTTTACACACACTTTTCTTCATTTTCTATTATTTCTTGAAATAAAAATTCCCTCCAAACGTCAAAAACAGCCATTTCGGAGAAACTGACGTCCGCTAAAAATTAGAAGGTACAAATAAACACCCCTCTAAAATCAACATTCATAACGGGAGATTTTAAAGGGTTCCTCTAAAATTTTAATAGAATTGGCGTTACTGAATAACAAACGTAATTTAAAGGCCTTTAAATTTTTAACAGCCTCTAAATTTTAACGGAAAACGTTACAGAATAGACCCCTTAAGGCGTTAAAAGTGTGGAGCTATCGAACAGACCTACTGTCAGCTGCAAGGGGCATGGGAGAATGCAAGTACAGTTGTGGACAAAAAAAATGACCCATCACATTGAAATTTAATGACGTTTTGCTTATATTTACATACTGTGTACTAGCCTTGCACTATTGGAGGTTATACTAAACGTCGTGTTACATGTCTACTGTAGCCTTTCCTGTACCTTCTTTATTAGTGACAACGCGCACACGTTGCACTTCATTTAAGTAGACCATTATTCAAAGCGGCAAATTACAAATGTGACAACATGACAGCTCCAATAATTTACTACTTTGACAGATCGAACACAGATCGAAAGCCAATTTACAAATACAAAAAAGAATGAGTCAGTTTTTTTGTTCGCAAGTTTACAGTAGCGGACAATAAAATCCGGGCAAGAATTTGATATGTCGTGCGTGTTTTAACAAATTTGGTAAATCAGGCTTTCATTGAGGTTATATTTCTGTCAAAATAAGAAAATAAAGGCCGAGTTAAGTGAACGATCAAACAACTGTACAAAACCGTCAAGTAATTGGTCGGACTAAACTATTTGACCAATCAGCGATTGATGGATTGATTGCTTCAACGTGGTTTTGTCTGACCAGTCTGACCGTTCACTCATCCGCAACTAAAATTTGTATTAAACGTCAGAATTACTAGTGACATTTCGTATATGTATTAAATGTCAAAAATATTAAAGTGAGATTTACATTGTATAAATGTCGTGCCCGGATTTTATTGGCCGCTAATATACAATTGTCGGAAGCTACCACTTTGCGGTAAGTCATTTTTGTAATTATGGTTATTTGTTGAGATCCGTAGTGAAAAAATAATTGGTGAAGTTTGTGTTTGTATCTGATTGTAGTACGAATCTATGTATTTATTTAGTAACTGTCTTTAGTATTATGTATATGCAAACGATCCATTGATATGTTATTAGGTCTGTTCGTAGAGCAGTTCTGATTAGTTTGAAACCGTTGGAAATATGCACCAATGAACGTTTTACATCTAGGGCAACTGTCGAATTGATCATAACTTTGATGGGGGACAGGATCTGACGGTTCCAAACTAGTTACTGACTGCACTACGAACAAACCTAATACTGACTTCAGTTAAAAAGTGAATGATTTTCAGGTTGGTTTTGGAACTTTTCGATGTTCACTAGCGCAACAGACGTAATGTAAGTAAGTTACTTTTACTCATAGAACTTCAGCGCACAGAATACAATTTACATTCATCGAAACTCATCTAGTTAAATTTAATGTAGTAAGTGTTTTATGCATAACGATGAACTGTTGATTTGTGGACGTTCCAGAATTTTGTAAAACGTTGCATGCGCCTATGACATACAGCGACCATGTTTAGTGACCAGTTTAGACGACAAACTACTATTGTACCTCCTGTTATTCTTAACTTGTTGGTCAGCTGCATGCAGCACCACATTAGGCGTTTTCGGAAATTATGATCCGATTAATCCGATTAGTAAGTTCAGTGATCTTGACGTTCGAAATAGAAATTTTACACATTTACTTGTATGAACCGTGAGTGATCCAATTGATCGAACTGACCCGAGATCATAGTTTCCGAAAATGCCTATTCAGTGAAAAAAATTAACATGCAAGTTGCATCGTGTGTTAAGAATTCAGGTTGCTTTCCGACTTTGAATTGGAAAGACAGTGATGTGCAATCGTTATCTAGTAATTGAGACTAGTATTTATAAAAGTGGGCAAAAATTCAACCGCCAACGTGTATTTTATTAGATTTAACATGTGCACTCGATTGTCGCGTCTTCGCAAAAAATCATATATTTTTTATAAAAAAAAGTGGTAACTAAATATGGCCGCTGTAAGTCTTAAGGCGCACGTAAGCGTTTTATAAAATTCTGGAAAGACTACGAACTAAATAAGACCCTAGAAATCGGTAGTTAAAAGGCAAGAGGAGCTACCTGCTTTTTTAAAATTTACTTTTCTGCGCAAATTGATTATAAGCAGCATAAACTTTAACGTGACGGAAGGATAAAACTGTCAAAAAATATTTTTGAAAGGCAATATGGTAAAATAAAACTTAATTTTGGTTGTATGACACACTAATAAAAAACAGATAGCTCGTTTTGCCATTTAATTACCGAAATGACAATTGTATTCTAGACACTGGAGTTCTTAAAAGTATTTGGAAGTAACTTACATTATGCTTGCTGTGCCAGTGAATATGGAAAAATTCCAAAACTAACCTAAAAGTCGTTGATAGTAGTCCATAATTAGGTGGGAATTTAATTGTTAATAATATAAACACTTTCTAATTTGAGAGTAGTTTATTTTTAATTCTAAGCGACCGGTTTCGGTATTATTACCTTCTTGGTTGAGGAAAACTGTTTTCCTCAACTTTTGCAACTAAAATGTTACATTCATTTTGTTTATTTTCTTTTGCAACTATTTGTTTTAAATTCTAATTTTTGACGTCAGCCGCCTGAAGAAGGTAATAATACCGAAACCGGTCGCTCAGAATTAAAAATAAACTACTTTCAAATTAGGAAGTGCTTATATTATTAACAATTAACCTAAAAGTCATTCACTTTTTAACTGAAGTCTGTAATCAATGTATCGTTTGTGTATACTACTAATCACAATTGTTAAGTAAACCACATAATAAACTCAGATACACACACGAAATCCGGCAATTATTTTACGACAACGGATGTTAACAAACCGTCATATTGCAGAAACTGATCTACCGCAAAGTGGTAACTTCTATAAGTTCCCTCCTGTTCATTCTTAACTCATCGGTTTTGATTAACGTTTTATTCGAAATTACATATGTTTTCGAAAAGAAACCGCGGATTCTTATCTTATTTTTATCGTATCTTAGGTACTCACTGTATTCTTACGTAGGTAAATAATAATTAAATGTTACAATTATTGTATCTTCTGAAATAAATTTTTTTAAATATGTAATTTACGTAGTTTTCTTGAATTTTTAAATGTAAAGAAAGTGCACGTTACACGTCACTAAGTTTTGTTTTAAATTCAACGAATTTATATACTTCAATGGGTAAAATTCGCCATCCATTGAGCTTCTTAATTCAATGGTAAAAATTTGAGTTTCGTAACTCTATGGGATTTTTAGAAGTACGTACAGCGCCTCTGATAGGCAATAGCCGAAGCTTGCTGTATGAGCAGCGCCCCTGGTGGACAGTAGTCGAAGCTTGCCGTATATTTTACGGTTTGCGACTCGACTAAATGGGCAACTAATTTAGCCGAGGCGCAAACCCCGAGGTATACAGCAAGCATCGACTACTGGCCACCAGGGGGCGCTGTTCATACAGCAGGCTTCGACTATTGGCCACCAGAGGCGCTGTACGTACTTTAAAAATCTCATAGAGTTACGAAACTTAGTAGATGGCGAACGTATCCATTGAGTTACGAAACTCTGTAGATGGCGAATTTTACCATCGAGATTCGTAACTAAATACGATTTTTAAAAGTGCGTACAGCGCCTCTCGTGGATAATAGCTAGAGCTTGTTGTTTGAATAGCGCCCCCTGGTGGACAGTAGTCGAAGCTTGCTGTATATTTTAGGGTTTGCGACTCGACTAAACGGGTAACTAATTTAGCCGAGGCGCAAACCAAGAAATATACAGCAAGCTTCGACTACTGTCCACCAGGGGCGCCGCTCATACAGCAGGCTTCGGCTATTGCCCACCAGAGGCGCTGTACGTACTTTTAAAACTCCCATAGAGTTACGAAACTTAGTAGATGGCGAACGTATCCATTGAGTTACGAGACTGTAGATTGCGAATTTTATTATCGAGTTACGCAAATTCCATGGGTTCACATTTTATCACATTGACGTTAGTATAACATGTGTTTTTTTAAAAATGCCATAAGGGGTGGCTGTGGAAAAGAAAATTCATGTCTTAGCTCCATTCATTTACTTTAAATTTTCAGATTTGGCATGTGTTAGATGCCAAGCTACGACATGAGTTTTAATTTTCATGGCCAACCTTTATGGCATTTTTAAAAAAACACATAGTAGAAATTCAACGAATCTTTCAGTGTGGGAATGAATAGATAAATAAAATGCGTGCTTTAAAAGCGATTTTATTTTGAAAACTTTTACAGTGTAATTATCATTAGGTACAAAAATTACGAGGATAATAATTTTGACTCGAAACAAAATATTAAAAACTATATATATTAATTATTGTTAATAAATAGATATCGTCACATTTAGTACCGACATGAAGGAAACCGAGTTATTTTTAATCCGGCGTCGCTTTTGTACTCATCTAATAACTCACTGCCGGGTATATTACGTAGGATGGCTGAGTTTCCTTCATCAAGCGTAAGTAACAAATGTAATATGTTAAAATATTAATTAAAATACAAACCTGGAGTTGAAAAAAAAAAAAACATACATATATTACAAAACAAAATAATAATATAATACAGACTAGCTTTCTGTACACAATACATGTGCAAATTTCCTTTTGTTGTTTTTAAATAGGGTTTTATCTATTTTAAATTATTTATAAGACATGTAACGCAATGGCAAACCACGGGGGCATCTATGTATGTAGTTATAAATAAAACCCTACACATCGAAGTAATGCTGAAACACAAACTTACTGATTACAATCATTAGACACTAACTGAATTTGCACTACACATTTGTAACTCTTTGTAGAATAAACTAAGGCAAAAATAATCCTAAGATATGTACAATAAAGAAAAAAAAAAGGACGCACTTGCCCTTTAAAAGTTTAAGGAACGAGGCTTTAGGCCCGACATTCGAAGGTAACGGTGGGCCTTTTCCGTCAGCTCGATTTGATCTTCGGTTTGTCCACACGCTATCATGGCCCACAGTACGTCCAGCTGCAAACAGAAAAAAAAAAAGGAACAAATTACGATTTACTTGTAACAGCAACGATCGAAACACACGAGCACTGTATTTAATTTTCTGCCGCACCTACCTATCCGTTATTATCATAGTGAATGAACTTACTTAATCCAAGTCTTCGATCGTTTAGGTGTTTCGTTTTTAACAACAAAAGGATTAGTATGTGTAAACAATAAAACAATTAATTGAAAAATCTTTAATTCCATCTAATACAAAAATGCTACACAATAAAAAAAAGTCAGTAGCTGCGATGTGTGTCAAAACAGAAGCAAAAATTATTAGGTATAAAAAACGACGATTACAAAATTAAATTTAAAAAAAAAACAACAAACAGCATAACATAAGAGTGTATTCTATTCCTTTCGCCCGCTTGTTGTTAGTTATTAAATGAGGTTTACCCTCCCCCCCTCTACTAATGTTAATTTATTAGTTGAGTTAGTTAATTAATTGATTTAAAAAAAAAAAAAGGAAGAGAATACTAGACATTGAATATACACTAGGCTAGGCAGGGCTGCTCACCTTGGGAAAGTGGGTCCGGTCGGGCTCCGTGAATGTAATGCGCTTGACGGCTGCACTACGTGGACCTGTGACTCGGAAGGGGGCACTGGCGGACGGCAAACGCTGCCAGGACAAGGATACAAAAAGCTACAATACCACCACAAACAACACGCTACATCCCCCAAGCCTAGCCTAAACGTATACGCAATGACGTAAAATCGATTTCTCAATCCGCTGCCAATTCGACTCTATGAATCTTATTCTTTCTTTTTAATTCTATAATAGTAGTAGTAATAAATTATAAAGGTGCAACAAAAACTCTACAAATAACTTAAAGACGTAGGTACGAAAAAAAAATTAATAATAATAATAATATTAAAAAAAAAACAGTGCGTGTATCTACAAAATAAAAATTATAAAAAAAAACAACAGTTAGCACAGATGCTAATTTTTGGTAACGCACTAGATGCTATGCATTTCTTACACAGTAGTAACAAAACAAATAACAAGAATAACGCATGCACGTGATCACCACCAGCATCAGAATCGCGTATTGTGACAAATCAAATCAAAACAACTCGGAATAAAAATCCCTAAATCTAAAAGTACAAACACGGTGCGTGCGGTGAGGTTTATTTAAAAAAAAAAAAGTACTTTCTTTCGCTCGCTCGTTCACTCGCCGACTGAGGGATTTAAAATCATCGATCGGTGATGAAAAGGGGAGACTAGACGGAAGAAAACGGGTACGGTCTCAAAACATATTTAAAAAAAATTAAGTACATGCTCATGCATTAAAAAAAAAATGGTAACAGAGAGTAAAACCAAAGAAAGCAACCATAATTTAAAAAATAATTAATTAATTGGGACAGGTACTTGATATTGGGAGAGGGGACAAAAGGAGGGGTTACATATGATCTCCAAAATGAAACCATCCATGTACCTTGGACGATCCTGTGTGAGTTTCATCCATTAGTCCGACGCCCAAGGAATCTTTCATTAACGAAGGCGTAGAAAAGATCATCGACGCGTCACTTCCCAGTGATTTACTCTGAAAACACACAAAACGAATTGCTCGGTGCAACGTTTATTTAAAAACAACTGCCGCCCAGTGTTGCGAACCGGATTGTGAAAATTCCGCTACAACTCCCTCCAATCCTAAGCCAATTTCAGTCGAACGGAGCTGTAGTGTACGAGTTGGCAACACTGCCGACGCCGAGTGGTAACACTGCGACTTACCGGTGTTTCGATCGTGACACTCAAATCGGATGTGCTTGCTTGAGACGTGGTCGCCCAAGCCAACGCCTTCCGCACCTTCTTATTCGGAATGTTTTCTTTTCCCACCGCGAAGAGAGGACCCGATTTTCTCTTGTTCGTTAAGTACCCGCTGTCGTTCTAAATTGAAAGAAGTATCTTGCAAATGACGCGTTTCAACGCAAGTTGCTTGATTGACTTACTGTTATGATCAAACTTGAATCCGTCTCGTAATTCGAGCTCATGTCCTGCTCCTTACGCATGATCTCCGTTATGTCTTCCAACCTCGTGGGGGTGTCCGGCAGGTTCTTGATGGGGCCGGACTTCTTCTCGAGGTCCTCCAGCGCCTTCTTGAAAGGCGTCGGCGTCCTCGGCGTCTCGCCTATTAACAAGCGCGTGATTTTGTTGGGTGTCATGGCGTCTGAGGTTGAAGGTTGGGTGTCTTTACTCGCATTTGGAAGGCCATTCGGAGTACTGAGGGGACTATAATCTCTATCCTTGAGGAAAACAAAAACATTACAGATTTATTTACCCAAGACACAACAAAAGCAAAATAAAATAAGGAAGCATGGGTCTAGACTAGACGCAAAGCCAAAAGAAGATTTAAGGAAATGGAAGGAAAAAAAAAACTTACTGGTTTTGTAGAATTCTTAAGTGGTGTTGATGCTTGTAGACCGGTCCGTTTGACGGGGGTCGAAGACGAAGCAACGTCGAAAGGTAAGTTGGGACTGTTCAAAAACTGCGACGGGCTAAAAGGTAACTGCTTGATGGGTGTGCTGTCGTCCTTGGAAGGACTGCTCAACATCCCCGATTTGTCCTCTAATATAATATGTACATTTTCTAAGTCCTGCAAGTTTCAACGACACTCTCAACTCAAGCGAGCTCGAGCTTCATTTTGCTGTTCAAAGACTTACGTCGTTGACGATGGCGTAGTTGTGCGGGTTGAAGTCGGAAATGCAGTCGCTGTCCTTGCGCCTGCGAGACTTCGAGCCCCGTCTTAATATCGGGGGCGTAGGGGCGCGCGTGTGGAGGCTTAATCCGTTCGAGGCAGGTACTGATTTCAAGTAATCGTGTGGTAACAACCCTAAAAATTGCGTCGAATCAGAAAAAACGGCGTGTTTTGAAACGGCCTGTATAATTTTGCAGCAGAATAGAGCGAGAAAAAAAATAGTGTGAAATAAGAAAATACACAAATTTAGTCATTCAAGTTAAAAAAAAATAATAACAAAACGAAAGAAATTAATAGACGGGTGGATAAACCAATTCTGAACATTAAAAGAATTTCTGTCAAAGGATGGGCTTAACATTGACCTTGATGTAACCCTGACCTCAATATCTGTTAACCTTCAGCAAGGTCAAAGCTCACTTTGACTATCTTGTCAAGGTCAAAGAAGGTTCTAGAATTGTCTGGGGATCAGTCGAAATTTCTTTCTTTGATCTCTATTAACCCTGTATAAGGTGAAAAGCTCATCTATGACTGTCTTGTCAGTGTCAGGGAATGTTCTAGAATAGTCTGGGGGTCAGTCGAGAATAAACTTGATCTCTATTAACCTTGTACAAGGTCAGAGCACATCTGTGACTGTCTTGTCAAGGTCAAAGAAGGTTCTAGAATAGTCTGGATCAGTCGAAATTTCTTTATGAGAACAAGACCTCTATTAACCATGTTACAAGGTCAGAGGACATCTGTGACTGTCTTATCAAGGTCGAAGGATCTAGAATAGTCTGAGTCAGTGGAAATTTTTTTCTGACAATAAACTGGGCTCACAACGAAGCTATAGTCAATTTTGAAGTTGGAAGATTAAATAATGAAGTAAACTTAAAAATAAAAAAAAATCGTAAAGGTTTATTATAAAGGCCCGTAAGCAGTTTAGTGGATTTAGTGGTTTGTAAAATTACCAAAATGTAAAATTCTTCTAAAAAGTTGTCACAAAAAGGTTTCTGAAGGACGAGATGGTTGCAGGTACTGGAAAACCTTTAAACCTTCTTAAGAAAATTTAATACAAGTTTTAGGTTGACGGTCTTTAATAAATAAATAAATAATAAATTTTAGGGGGGAAAGTAAAATTTTTTTAAAAATCTTTGTTTTTGATGTGTCTAGAATTGATTATAAATATTAATTATAATGTGTGACTTAAAATTGATTAAATCTAAAAATTTTCTTCAGCACATTGAAAAAACTATTAACGATATAGACAACCTTGTACCACTGGAAAAACAATTAAAAAACACATCAAATAATGGTAAAAAACATGTGGCGTTTCATTTTAGAAAAATGAGTTACAGTGGTTTGAATATTAAATTGCTTGTAAACTTATGTCACTTGGAAGTTTTCTTGACAGCGTAAGTGAAAAAGCGTTTAAAGACAAAAAGCTACAAGTCTCTAACGTCATTTATTCGGAAGATATTTGCATTTGCTTGAAGTACTGCAACAGGAATAATTTTTTCTTTTTTAATTGAATAACACGAAAACGATTTACTTTCGGATAGACATGTTGTACATAAAGTCACGTTAAAATTCAGTCTGGAATTCGAAAATGTAAAAATATATAAGGCGTTCCATTTAAAATAACGAAGTGACATAACGTTCAGATTAAACGGAACACTCTGCATACGTCAAACTAATTTTAAAATGTGCTCCACATGATACAGTGAAACTTTCATTCGAAACATCTTTTTATAAAATGAGCAACTATTGAGATATGAAAGAAGCCGTCTTAAGTGAAACATCCTGTATGTCTTTTGCACAAAAAGATTATTTTTGATGTGTGTGGAAATTTGATTATAAGCATTAACTACAACGTTTGACTTAAAACTGACCATGGTATTGTAATTTATATTTAAAATTGATTAAATCTGAAAATTTTCTTCGGCAAATTTACAGAAACCTGTAACTGTGTGGTACACAATTAGGCCAAGAGATGGCGCGTTTTTCGCTTTATAAACAGTAAATTTATCGCCACCAAATGTCAGTTATCTCATTGACGATTGTCGTATGCATAAAAAAATTGCTAAATCATTGCATCCTTCTCTTTCTGTAATGATTGTGTAATTAAGGTGAATGACATAATCGGTTAACAATCTTCCCCAAATAAAACAATTTTCAATTAAATAAACTGACATCTGGTGGTAATAAATATAGTATCTGTAAATATCGCCGACGAAAACCTTAATAAATCATCTTGGGTAATTTATCGCTAAGTTTCAGACGCCAACGTACAACGTAGTTTCATTGGCAATCTATAGATGGCAGCACCAAGCTTTTTATTTTTTTGAGGGCTATTTTCTTGTAGATGTAAACTGATCTGGTCTGTAACGTGCGATTTAAAATCGACTATAGTCTTATAGCTAAATTGAATACAAATCAAAAATTCTAAAGCATTTTTGCAGAAACCTGTAAAATGTAAAATTTGCAATAAATTTCGCAAAGTTAACTTTACGTTATTAATTATGGGGACCTTAACTAAACGTAGCACTTTCGATGAGGCACAAATAGTTTCCAATATTTTAAAAACTCGATTTTTATATACAAAATTAGTGCTGCCATCTATGGACCGCCAATGAAACTACAACGCAAGTTTGAATCTTGGTGGCAAATTACGACGCTTTTTTTTTGTTAAGAGTAAATAAAACCAGTCTTAAATTTGAAAAACTAAACCGTCGAAGAAGGTCGACTAAAAATAAATAAAAAGAAGCAGGCATGAAGAAACCTGGCAGGAAGACCGTCACAGCCCGACGTCTAATAAAATAAACGAATAAAAAATTCAAAACTGACAGATTGTGATGAGATAACTTAAAAAGAAAGGCATCCAAGGGTATTTGAATCGACCACTAACTAAATTTTAGAAACTCGTCAAATTACTTACTGGTTTGAAGGCACTGTCTTTGAAACTCGGGTCCCTTAAGGGGGCTCACGCCCGGAGAGTTATACAAACCGAGGGCGAGATCGTCGCTGAACGGCATCTTGATGGGGCTCGGCCGGCTTCCGTACAGCTCCAGGTTCAGCTGGTAGTGGTACGGGGACGCTTCGCCGCCGTTGATCACGACTTGGGGTGGAGAATGCGTCTTCTCGTACGAGCTGAGCAACGTCGTCGGGGTGGAAGTCACGGGGCTGGGGCTCGGAGTGGGCGCGCCGACTGAAAGAGCGCCCGCACTCGATTGGCTGCCCTGATCATAGAATTCTACGCCGTATTCCTAAAAGAGAGAAAAAGAATAATACATGCAATAAACTTCTTGACAGGATAAAAAAAAAACGTCATCGAGCAAAGCCTACTTAAATAATTGAATGGCCTGCAAATTGTTATACAGTTCGTTCATTGTATTTCACCGAGTGTTTTATTTTTAAATTTCACTTCCTAGAGTGTTGGAAATTGCCAACAATGGACGTATGGCGTATACAGGGTGATTCATGGAACCCGTTCATTAGAACTTTAGGCACTTGCTTTCATTACTTTTCTCTGAAAATTTGTATTCTTCCACAGCCGCTAGTGCACTTTTTAATGAAAATATTTTCAAAGTATTTGAACTTCTGTTTATTCCTGAAGTCGCTGTCAACTTCGTTACATATTTTAAATGGAATCATTTACTGTTTCTTGCAAATTTAGGATCTAGAGGTGATTTTCAATAGAAAATTATATCCCCGTACCTAAATCAACCGTATCCGAAATATTTTTAATTTTGTAAATTTTTGTGCTTTAGCACTCTTTCCTTTTTAAACTCGTACTTTTTATTTCACAAGAATATGAAAGATCTAATCTGTGCCATTTTTCAGTACCTACTTTATTTATGCTTTTCATTCGTAGCAAACTCAAAGGTGTAAATTGCATTAAGACCGACCCCAGTATGTGCTATAGCAATTTCTCTTTTCTAAATTTCTTTTTCTTGTGCGTAACAATATATTACTTACATCGCCGTACATCATTTGAAGGCTGTCACTCTTCAGACATTGCGATTCCAGCGAGTCCACCCGTGACAGATGCGACTGTTGAAACCTCGCTTGTTCCGCGTGTCGAGACTGCGGCTTTCGATTGCGATTCCTCTTCACGTCGCCGCCATCTCCTCGACTTTCCGCCTCGTACTTCCGTCGCATCGTCGAATTCCAATGATTTTTTATTGCATTGTCAGTCCTGAAAATATCGCAGCGTGTGAAACTCGCCTTAAACTATGTGGTCGGTCGATCAATCAAGTGTGTACCCGGCCTTTAAGAGCGCGCAATATACAAACAATTCAATATTAACCATGAGTCACACCTACACTATCTACAGGGTATTACAAAACATGAGAGGTCCTCTTACAAGTAACTACATTGTATGTGTACATACATATACATGGCGTTGCCAAGAAAGTTATATTTTCAGTTGATTCTTACCGTCCAGGTAATAACTTGGCGATCTTGGCCCATTGATTACCCCATTCCCTGTGCGCTTGGTAGATGATCCTGTCCTCATGTTCCGTCCACGCGCTCTTCTTAATGTTGGGGTTGAGATGGTTGTGCCACCTTTCCCTGCACTGCTTCCCAATCCGCCCTTTCAAGTGCCTTGCGATGAGAGTCCATTTTTTGGGGCCATACTTCTTCACGAGTTCGATCACCTTTTCATCTTCCTGCAACAAAATCGCCCGCCCATCAACAAATTAATAATTAAAAAAAAAAATAGTGGTGGCCATAAAATCGAATTTATGACTCGCCACCTACTCCTTTCTAAAAGCCTCCTCCTAAACAACCGACGGGTCCGTTGCTCCTAAAATCTCCAACAAAGGAGGAGCTTAGGTTAAATGCTTAAAAAAATTCAGCGGAAACCACCGACGGGTTTTTCAGATTAATCGTGAAGCGTTGTGTACACATTTTAAGTGTCGCCTAATATCACACTTTAACGTGAATGAAATTGGTCATTATAAAGGTGCGCAATAACGACGTTCATTCATCAAGGCATGCCAACGAGTTGTAGAGAGACGCCTACGCTGTATTATCTCAACGCTGGAACGTGTGCGAGGGCCTACACACACACACACACACACACATAATT
This sequence comes from Dorcus hopei, assembly GCA_033060865.1. Taxonomy (NCBI): domain Eukaryota; kingdom Metazoa; phylum Arthropoda; class Insecta; order Coleoptera; family Lucanidae; genus Dorcus; species Dorcus hopei. Next base: position 29,145,962 of record CM065418.1, on the reverse strand, counting down.
CTTCGGAAAAATCGCTTCGCAGTTGGTCATTCATCTCGGAGCTCGAGGATTTATGGTTTTAATCGCAGAGCCGGACTTACGTTTCGACACAAGATGTCATCGTCTAAAATATTTTTTTCATTAGTCTTGCTTCTCAAGTTTTATTTTTATTTTTTCATATTATGTACTGTCATTTTTCTTTCGTTTTTTTGTTATGTTTGATTATCACTGGCGTTTTCAGATAGTTAGAGATTACGTTTATTTTGTTAAAGTCTGTTGGCAACACTGTTTTGACACTTAATTAAAACAGAAAGAACACGAGGAATGAACCGTTTGTTTTCGAAACGCAGAAAATAAATCAATGGTTTTTTTTTTCGCCAACAAGACGTCTTGCATTTCCATATTTTAATGTATTTGACAGTTGTCAAACTGACAAAGTCAGTTGGTAACACTGTTTTGACACTTAATTAAAACAGAAAGAACACGAGGAATGAACCGTTTGTTTTCGAAACGCAGAAAATAAATCAATGGTTTTTTTTTTCGCCAACAAGACGTCTTGCATTTCCATATTTTAATGTATTTGACAGTTGTCAAACTGACAAAGTCAGTTGGTAACACTGTTTTGACACTTAATTAAAACAGAAAGAACACAAGGAATGAACCGTTTGTTTCCGAAACGCAGAAAATAAATCAATGGTTTTTTTCTTCGCCTACAAGACGTCTTGCATTTCCATATCTTAATTTATTCGACAGCTGTCAAACTGACAAAGTCAGTTGGTAACACTGTTTTGACACTTAATTAAAACAGAAAGAACACGAGGAATGAAAAACGAAAAGTAGAAAATAAATCAATAATTTTTAACGACACGTCTTGCATCCATATCTTTACTTATTTCCATAGCTGTCAAACTGTCAGCTCATTTATCATTATCATCGTTCGGTAATATCTTGAATAAGCAATCGAAGATACTGTCTTTATTTTGTACGTCAAGAATTTAACGACCAAGCTACGCTTTGAATTAATTAAAAAGTATATTGCCTGTTGCATATTGAACATGCAAAAGCTGTCAAAATTGGGTTAATAAAAGAACGGTCTGTGTGTCTGCGTTTCTCTTGTTAGCATTTCACCATTATTTCGTTTGAAGTTTAAAATTGAATTGTTTCTTTTTGGAGATTCCGTTTATTTTGTTAAAGTCAGTTGGCAACACTGTTTTGATACTTTTTAAGGCAGAAAGGGCATGAAAAATGAACCGTTTCTTTTCGAAACTGAAAATTGCATTCCGGTAGAGGACATTTTTTGACATCATTGTCTTCTGACAACTGTCAAGGAACGTTCGGAATTTCTCTAATGTGTAATGCAGAAAAAATTTGTCACGTTGCACGTGTATGTAATGACAACGCCATTCTTCAATTGTTGTGCAGAAAAAATGGCAATACGCACTTAAAAACGTCAGAAAGTTAGGTTATGGGCGTTCATCATTGTCATGCGTTTAGAACACGATTGTTTTTTGACGAAAAGTTACGTTACGCGCGGTTATCATTTACGTTCAAGACATGACAATGTGCGGGCAATTACCCGAATTACGGGTAATTTAAGCAACCTTGCGGGTAAAAAAAATACATGGGTAAAAATGGGTATTTTCAAGGAAAAAAAAAACAGATTAATTTTTAAATATATTTGATTGACGACTTGTTAGTGATGTTTCAGCTTTACTACTGGCAACAAAGAAATCACTAAAGCCGGAAGCCGACAAAAACTAAAGCAAGTAACTAACAGCCAAATCCACATTGTCGATCAGTGCTGCCAATTCTAGATCTACCAATTCTATCTATTCGGTAGATCTACCGATTTTGAACTCAACTTTTTTTTTTTAATTTTTATTTTTTTGTAATTTTATATCAATTTTCTTTATTTCTAGATCGTCTTTTGTTTTATTTTACGTCAAAAAGTGCACAAATTTCAAATTTTAATTTTAAAAAGTTTCGTTTATTTAATGAGAATTTTTTAAATTTTCGTTATTTTTTATAATTTTATAAATTTTGTTGATTTCTCGATCGTCTCTTCTTTTGTTTTTCAGCAAAAAATGCCCAATTGTCTAATCTTAATTTTAGAAAGTTTTGTTTATTTAATGAAAATTTTTCAAATTTTACTTTTTTGTAATTTTATTAACGAGATTTTTTTATTTTTCTTATTTTTTTTTATAATTTTATTCAATGCGATTTTTTTTATATTTACTATTTTTTTATTTTTATAAATTGTCGATCGTCTTTTGTTTTATTTTTCTTCAAAAACTGCATAAATATCAAATCTTCATTTTAGAAAGTTTTGATTATTTAATGAGAATTTCATAATTTTTTGTAATTTTTATAATTTTTTGTAATTTTATAGTAAGTAGAAAGAATTGTTTATTCAATGAGATTTTTTTATATTTATTTTTTTTAAATTTTATAAATTTGTCTATCGTCTTTTGTTTTATTTTACGTCAAAAATTGCACAAATTTCAAATCTTAATTTTAGGAAGTTTTGTTTATTTAATAAAAAAAATTTAATTTTTTTAATTTTTATTGAAATTTTTTTAATTTTTATAATTTTTTAAATTCTTATAATTTTTTGTAATTTTATAGAAAGTAGAAAGTATTGTTTATTTAATGAGAATTTCTGAATTTTTATTTTTTTGTAATTTAATATTTTTTTAAATTTTTATTATTTTTTAAAAATTTTATTCAATGAGGTTTTTTTTATTTTATAATAATTTTATAAATTTTCTTTATTTCTCGATCGTCTTTTGTTTTATTTAGCGTCAAAATTTGCACAATAACTGTCAAATGTCTTAATTTTAGAAATTTGGACCCAGTTTTGTTTATTTCATGAGAATTTTTAAAATTTTTTTCAAAAATAAAAATCGCCTGAATAAAATCAGTGATTTTAATCAAGTGATTTAAATTAGCTCAACCGAAATACAGGGACATCTATCGGAATTCTTCACAACTATCTTCCGAAATGCTTCGCTTGGTCGGTTGGCAGCACTGTTGCCGATTGCCGCTCGCAGTCCCATATACCCAATAGATGATTTTAACCTGAAAAATCTGTCGTGCAACGTCCATGAGTGTGTAAGGTGAGTCCAATAATATTAGATATTTAAATAAAATAAATTTTGTACCATTTCATTCATTCATTTCAATTTCATTACTCAATGTGGCTAAGAGCGGGTTTTTTAAAATTTGAAAAGGGCAATCGGCTTAAAGTGGATTGGCAACACTGTTGACAACGCCATTCTTCAATAATTGTTATGCGGAACAAAATGTCATTACGCAGTGACGCACTTAAAAACGCCAGAAAGTTAGGTTATGTGTGTTTATCATTGGCGTTTTCAATTGTCATGCGCTTAGAACACGATTACTTTTTAACAAAAAGTTAGGTTACGTGTGGTTATAATTTACGTTCAAGATATGACATTGCCTTTTTCAATTGTTATGCAGATTTGTGCTTGTGAACGTAAATCGTAACTTAAATTTATTTTATTTTTTAATCTCTTCAGCCCTTCAACACACTATTTGTGATAATGATAAAAATTGTGCGGTAGTCGCTTTCTTTAACGTGACAATTGAAACACGACAGTTAAATATAAATTATAACCGCACTTAACCTAACTTTCTGTTATATGACATAAGATAATATACATAACCTAACTTTTCGTCGTTTCTGTCTTTTTTTTACGAATTAGTACTCTTTTAATTTTCACGCAAGAAACGGAATTGATTAATGAAATCAATTCAAAAATTAAATAAAAGGAAATTTTGACGCTTTTAAGTTTGCGAAAAACCTAAAAAACCAAGAGAAAAAATAAAATAAAAGGGTCTGTGGTCTCTGAAACTGTCAAAATTCTCGAAAATTTTGGAGACTCACCATATTTTAGAAAAATATTAAATTTCACATGAATTTGCAATTTTTAAAATTTCAGTTTTAATTAATTTTTACAAGTTCTTCGCTCAAAGTAAAATATCACCGCCTGGAGGACGTATTCCGAACGTGTCGTCTCAGCCTAATGAAAATTCTCTTAAAAAAAAGAATCAAACCGTGGAGGAAATTACTTTCGTCCTATCAAAATGTTTTGCATTCCACCACGGCATAAAAAAATAAAACACACACAACTGCAACTAAATCGTCAAATCGGTTTGTTACTGTTTCAATCTTTCTTGCAGTTCAAAACGAATTTCGATTTTCTTTATTTTTTTTATTCGGGGGGCCTTCCCGAACTCTCGCCGATTTCGTCGAACACTCCGGCTCTGATTTCTTGTCATGTTTACGACCGAACTATTTCCTGTATGTACGTGCGTGGCTTCGGGCATGTTGCAGAGGTGTAAATTAATTGATTACGTAAGAAACGGGCAAAAAAAAAATCGAAGTCAAAAGCACGAGTGGGTTTTATGACGGAATGTCATCGGAACGCCGCCGTTTTTTATGATCTCTGCACCGGAAGCCGTTGAGAAAAGGCACGGCTTCGAATAACACTTTTTTTTGCTACGGTGAAATATGAGACAGGTTCCCATAAGCAACATGATTTTTATTTAAAAAAAAAGAAATCAAATTTGCCTATTTCCGGGCTACTATTCACTAATGAAACAAAAAATGAAAAAAGTCAAAAGTCTAATGACGTCGCGTCGTAGGGATGGATGGTTGGCTCTTTGTTAAGGATGAAAGAGGAAGGCCAAGAACTACTTAAAGTTAGTTTGGAGAAGAAAAAATGGAGGAATTTTATGTGTAATATCGAAGTCGGATAAATACTTATCAAAACCTCCTCGTAAATCACGTTCGAGCCTTGAACGTGGCGATGAGCAGCAAGGCTCAAGTGTTTCTATTAAAAGCAGGCAACAAATGACATCATAGTTACAAACAATTAGACCGAAGAAAACCCCGCATAATTTGTTCGTTACTTAAACAAACAAATTACGTCGGCGGATTTCTAAAAAGCGAGCCGAGTCGAGTACACGGGTTAATTTATTAATTGCGCGAGCGAGAAGGCGCGCTAGAAATACGTTGGCCGCTTGTAATTCAAACTTTTTTCTTGAATGGGGCTCCCGCGATGAATATTTTAAGAGGTCCTTAGGCCTGCTCACCTTGAGAAGTATGCGAATACTTCGCATTGTGAAACGGAAAGTGGTTTTTATGGCGCGCAAGTGCCTGTCAATAAGCGTAATCGAACAGGAAAAAAATACATCATCAGCGCGCCCGGGGTCAAGAAAAGGACAGCCGTGTGATTATTATTTTTTTTTTTTTGAAACGCCTGCAGTGTCAAATTTTGAATTTTTTGTGTAGTTCGTTGTTGAAAACATTTTTTTTTACGTCGGCAATAACAACCAAAAACTTTTAACACTTATTGTTAGTCACGCAATGCTAGATGAAAATATACCGTACACCGTAAATTAACGTCTCATCCTTTACCGTTTCGTTATTTTTCAAAAAATTATACACGGTTACTTTCGAGTTGTTCTACTCTAGTCGACCGTGGAGGAAATGACGTTTCCCACATTTTCCTTCACGGTACTAAATCAACGAGTGAGTTTAATATTGATAGCAGGGAGGATTAATTAAATTTTGAAGAAGCTGCTGAGCTAAACCCACCCGACCGGTGCGATGGTCAAATGCACTAGCAATTTCTTATAACTAAAGACTCCAAATCTTAGGCCCGTTTATCCGCCCAATTGTATATTACCCACTGCTCCTGCTGATTTAAATTTCAATCGGTCCAGTGCCGTATAACGGCTATATGATGATACATTGGTATAACATGTTTTATCTAAACAAATTTCTTGATGGTATTTATTCTTTATTCTTGAAATTATGTCGTATCGTCGAAAATACAAAGAAGAAGTAATAAAACGTGACGAAGTTGATTAGTATATTCTCGCTATATCAGAATAGTACAAAGTGGTCAAGAATCACTGTTCGAGTTGGCAATGCTGAATTTTATTTTTAAATGGTACAACTGGAGCAACTTCCGGTTGTTGACGGTTTGACACTGACAGCCATCACTTTACAAGTGTTATTTGACATTTCAAATTCAAATTAAAACGTTAACTTTTATTCGCATAACCTACAATCTTGTCGCTGTTTAGGTTACGTCAAATAAACCAACAAAATATATATCCGGTTGCAGTGTTGCAAATAGCCGAATAAAGAAATACTCTTAATTGTATTGCCAACTCAAACAGTTATTTTTGACCACTTTGTATATTCTGCAACAAGGTTAGAATGAAAATTCGATACGAGTGGAAGATCGAACCACGAGTAGATCGAATTTTCATTCTAACCGAGTAACAGACTGTATTTTTTCCACGACCATCAGTAAATGTAATAATTCTCCACGATCAGAAAATAACTAGGACGTCGCATTTATATCCGACACTGACAGTTTTGAAATCCATGGCGTTCTATGTATTTCCAGTGTTTCGTTGAGCATAATTATAGAATATTCATTCTGTCACTTGTTGTAGGTAGAATGAAAATACATGCAAAACACATAAGAAGCAAGTGTTTCAGAATAAATATTTTATCTCAAGAGTGATAATGTTTACTTACTACTATTAAAAATGATTTCGGAATTAGTACATTCACTAATGGTCGTGGAGAAAAATAATTCGTAGTTCAATCGGCGCTCATTCCTTTGTGCACATCAAAGCATTCAGTATTCGGTACTATTTTTTGGAGACTTTACTTATAACACTAGCTAATACCTATATGAGTCCACGTCCCAATTTCCTATTTTACAAAAGAGAGAGAAACTTTTGGTCTTCCATATTCACATTAATCGAGTCTTAAATACCCTTTACTTAAGATTATTTATTGGCAAAGGCACTTGGAAACAATACGTAGTTGCGTTCAACAGACCCAGCAGCAGCTAAGTTACTGAGTACACAGCGCTACTTCAAAGGGAACGCTGGGTTATGCAACAACTGTCAACATATTTTAGCGAAAGTTAAAACCACCGATAGTTGCGTTCAACAGACTCGGCAGTTAAGTTATTGAGTACACAGCGTTATTCCAAAAGTTAAAATTGCGTTCAACAAACTCAGCAGTTAAGTTATTGAGCGTTGCACGGCATTATTCCGAAGGCAGCGCTCTGTTATTCAGCGACGCAAGTTAAAATAGCTGACTTCTTGCAGCTCGGATGTTGTCACTGCCTATATCAAGATTCAATTCGGTTAAAAAATGTAATGACGCTTGCAACTGTTTACTGTCTATCGCTAACAAAAAAATATGTCGTCTGTTTTAAGACCTGCAGAGAACTGTGATCTGCTACTTCTCGGTGCACTGTGAGCAATCAAAGCGCTGCCTATCTCAAGATTCAATTCGGTTAAAAAATTTAATGACGTTTGCAATTGTTTACTGTCTATCGCTGACAAAAAAAAAATGTCGTCTGTTTTAAGACCTGCAGAGAACTGTGATCTGCTACTTCTCGGTGCACTGTGAGCAATCAAAGCGCTGACTTTACACAGCAATTGTGTCGGCTGAACGTAACCATTGTTTGCAAACTTGCTTTGGAAAGTGTGTTTTGGGAATGGTGGCTGCGTTCAGCAAACACTTTAACCGCTTCAGTTGCGCTGGAGTAACATCACAGCACATCACAGATTTCTAATCGCGAAGAAATGTGCTTTCGAATGTGATTGTGGCAATTCAAAACGGTTTGAAAATGTGGAACGACCTCGTCATTTTAAAAACTCTTAAATAACTGTCATTTCGTTCAAAATAATCCTGCCAATTTGACTGCTCAATTGCTGAGTCGGTTGGACGCAGCCAATCACTCCTTTTTTGATTTTTCGAAAAACAAAAAAAAACAAAATAAATAACGATTAGATGAACGGAAAAAAAAACTTTTAAAAATAAGGAGGAAGGATTTTGAGAATCGCCGATAAGAAACAAAGAAAACTGTAAAGAATGAAATTCTATAGAAAGAAATAAAAATTAAACAATTAATTAAATACCAATATAAAAAAAATAATTCGAAAAAAAACAAAAGATCGAACGAAAAGAATAATTTGGACATAAAAAAAATTGAAAACTCGAAGGTTCTCCTGAATATAACAAAACTATATAAAATGAAACTCAAGAACATTAAGTCCGCAGAAAGAAACAAAAGATAAAATGAAGGAGAAATAAACAAGAATAAGATGAACAAAAAAATTAAAGAGAAAAGATGTGTAAACAAGAAGAAACTCAAAAAACAAGGAGGAAAGCTTTTGAAAACAAATAATAAAATATTAATTCGGACAAAGAAAAATCGAAAGAAATAGAAACGAACGCAAATAATAAATTCGACGAAAATATTAAAAAGATTAAAAGAAACGAATAATTCGGACAACAAAAACAAATGCTAAATAGACGATTCTCAAGAGGAGTCTCTGAAAATCATTGGCAAAAAATATAAGAAAACAGAAAAAAAGAAGCAAAAAATTAATTTCATAGAAAGAAACAAAAAATTAAATAAATGAGAAATGAACAACAATAAGATGAACTACCTTTTTTGTTTTTCTTTTATGAATTAATCATTATCTTGTGTATATTTTTTAATCGGTTGTCGCTTGCTATTTCAGTTTTTCCTTTTATTAATCAATTGTCATTTGTTTTCTGTAAACTTCTGCAAAATATTTTAGACATTTTTCTCATTAATTATTCCTGTTTTGTTTTTGTTTCTTCAAAATACTACTACCATTTTTCCTTTATTTTATTTTATTTTTTTTATTATTTAGCCAATTGTTTTTTCTGTTGATTATTGGTTACCTATCTGTTATTAATTAGCAGTGGATCTCTTGTTTATTAAATATCTTTATGAATTAGTATTAGTCGACAGTGGAGGAAATGACGTTTACCGTAAAAAGACTTTTCCTCCACGGTATTAAATCAGCGAGTGTCTTTCATTTTAGTATCTTTTTTTTGTTTCCCTTCTCATGTATTAATTACTGTCTAGTGTATACTTCTTAAATGGTTATCGTTTGATTTCTCAGTTTCTCCTTTCATTATTGTAAAAGAAAACAGCATTCCTCGAAAACGAAAGACAAAAGATGATCCATCGATTCGACAAGGCATTACGGCAGTGAAATAATTAAAAAAAGCAAACTTAATTCTATCACCCCATACATCCTTGTAATTTACTAATTTTATTCTTTTATCTTTTGCTGTTGTCCCAACACAGGGGGAAGTGCGTTCCATTAAATCGACGAGCAAGTCGGATCTTGTCTCCTGCACTTTGCCATCTACCAACATCACCCCGTCCTTCCACCGAGTTACCCCAAGGGGCCGAGGAGACGCGGTCAGGCATGAAGTGCCGCTGCCAGAGACAAAGGACGGAAGGAACCCCCTTGAGAAACGCCACTCCGGAGACCGGTTCCCACCTCTGACCAATTTTCTTGACGCTCCCCGGGGTGCATTAACCTCACTTACGCATGTGGATTGTCTTCGCCGCCAAGGGTAATTTCACCCCGAGCGACCTGGTCCACGTAATTTTGTTTAATCTGATCCAGAATTACGTAACCCGTTTTTTTTAATAATGATTATATAGGAACAATGACTTACATACCATACGTTTCATTTTGTACAAACAACGTGTCCGTCATAAACATTTCGGCATCTCTTTATTGTCCAATATTACCTGTTATTTTTCTCTTGCATTTTAAGATCGCTAATGTTTCAACAACAATAGAATGGTGATCTCTCTCTCTCTCTCTCTTTATACATATAAAATTCGGTTTGACAAGCAAGTAAAACAGAAACTTTAATTTCGTCGCTTTCAACTTCTACGTATAAGCTCATGATTTACGGTCGTGTGAACAAGGAAAAAAACGAAGTTGACCCTTGGAATGCAATAAATATTTACATTCCTGTCGCAAAATTAAGAAAAAAAAAAAAGAAGTCGCGTTCGATTAAGAGGTAATCAAACTCTGGTGCGTGCTTCACGTCGCCGTCATTAAACGACCGAATAATTAAAACAATTGAATCGACGTTTAAACCTTTCAATCTTGAGGATATACACACACAGGTTGTACGAGTTATGGCTAGCCGAGGCCTTGACCGAGCGTTAGCCCGAGCGAGCCTACGTCCAAGGGTTCGGCGGTTTGGTGAAATCACAGGAAAGTGTTTTCCAGTTCGTTTTACGACGTTCTTTTATCATCATCTGGTTGAGGAGCCGCTCCTTAATTTTATTGTATTCCTGTAAATCACGAACGAGAAGGAGCTAGAGGTCGAGTCACGAAATCACTAGACGGTTCATTTGATTTAAATTGCTAATTTTGGCGATCGGATTTATTAGGAATACAACAAATTAAAGACGGACAAGGAATATTTATTGAAATTGCAAAAATAGTGAGTCACCCCATTTTCGCTCCATCTTCTTTCTTTAAAAATTCGAAACCAACTTGATGCATTTTTCAATAAATTGAACATTCATTAGGAGCGAAATAAAAATATATAATGTTAAGAAAAAAAATCTATCTGAATTTTAATCAGTGGCAGAAAGTGAACTGTTTGACAACTGCCATCTGTCAAACGTCAATCGGTTTAGGAAGTCACACCATTTTCGCTCCTTGTTCTTTCTTTAAAAAATCAAAACCAAACTTGATGAATTTTTCAATTGAACACTCGTTATGACCGAAATAAAAATAAATATCACGAAGAAAAAAATCTATTTGTATTTTAAACATTGGCAGAAAGTGAGGCGCAAATGATTTCCTCTACTCTACTACAGATGGCGCTGGTGTTTCTTACCGCTATCGAAAAACTTTCAAAATAAATCGTTAAGTAAAGGAGAACATGAACATAAAGCAACAATGAATTGTGAAGAATCAATTTCGTTGTTGAGCTTGAGCCGAGTTGAGCTGAGAAATGGCGACACTATTTTTGACTGTACTCATAAAAATTTAAAAGAAAACTCGTCGGGTAAAGTCGAACGTAAAAAGTCGATTTGAAATTCGAAATTGGCAAGAAATTTTTTTGGTGGCGTACTTCCCTTGGCCTTTAACAGATGGCGCTGCTAATTCATTCTTTATTGCAACCGATAATTCGAAATTTTTTAAGTCGGAAGACTGATGTAATGAAAGCAAAGAGAAAAAATCTGAATGTCACAATGTGACTGGCGAATAATTCGGCGGATTAATTCTTCTTTAGAACTTCAAAACAGTTTTATCTCTCGTTGATCTGTCTTGTAATGGAAAATACATTTTACTTTCCATTTCAAAAAGCAGAAGAACCCTTGGAGGATAAAAGAAATAAACGTCATTAATTGTTTCCAAACTGTGCAATAGATGGCGCTGCTGATTCTTTACTGTTACTGTACCCAGATAGAATCTGCAAAATTCGATACTTTCAAGATAAGCTATTAAGGCCCAGTTTTACAATCGTGGAATAACTGTTCGCCGAATATCCTTTAATGTTCCTCCATATCTACGTCACACCTAGTCACGTTATTCTAGGAATAATGCTTATCCGACGATTGTAAAATCGGGCCTAAATGAAGAAGAGAGAGAAGCAATAGAAAAATAATCCTTTTTAATGTGAATAACCCAAGAAAATAATACGTTTCCTTAAAGTTCAAACATCACATATTAGATGGCGTTGCTCTTCACAGCATTTGCAAAATTAAGTAAAATGAAATAGGCATTCTTTAATTTATCAGAAAGTGTATTGTGTTTATTTCTGCGCTAATTTTTGAAACCATTTATTGTATTCAATAGGGTTTTGTGGTTTAGTGAATTTTTATCTGCCTTCTAGTAACTTTAGTGATTTTTAAGCTAAAGGTCCAGACTTTTTGTGAAAGGCTATTGGTAATACTGTTTGTTAACTAAACCTAGATTAAACACGGGACTTCTTTCGCTTTAATTCGAGATTAACTGTAATCGACGTCGGTTCAACCGGACATTAGTCTATAAATGAAATGTAGTTTTTTTTAAACTTGTTTTGTGTTGTAGTTGCGACAATAGCTCATTGGTGTTAGTTGTCAAATATGTATAGCCTCAGTGGAATCGCGCCTTAATACGATATTCAATTTAAGACAATTGCAAGTTTCACTGCTTACGCAATTTTAAACAAGGAGATTTTTTTCAGAGATAATAAACAAATTTCACGTCAGCTACACTGAAAGCTGATCAAACAAGAAGTGTAACCTTGCGGTAGATAAGGAAAGTTATTTTCGTTTTGCTATAATCCCCCTTTTAGTCGTGGGTAGGTACAGTTTAAAGCGAGTGCGTACCTCTTTCGTCCATGGTCCTTTGACTAATTCGGGATTCACGACTTTGGTCCATCTTTGCTGACACTGCACGTCCGATCTGTCGGAAAAATGCTCGGCTATCGCGTTCCATTCTTCGTTGTACTGTTCCACCAGCTGCTTCAAACGAGCATCCTGAAAGAAATGACTAATTAACAGGACGTCACACGAAGAAATCACTATTTAAATTAGAAAAAAAGAATAACGATAAAACGCATTGCAAAATAATCTAAAAACAAACTTTATTTTATACTACTTAAGTAGTATAGTTGAACGACAAATTTTTTGAACATTTTGCTTATTCCTATGTCACCTATCACCCCTCGAAGTTAGGAATAGTTATTCTGAAAAACCCTGTATACAATTTTTTTAAACATTTTTCCATGTTCTGGGAAGTCTCTTCTTTCGTCTGTATGTTTTTGTCGGTCTATTCAAGAATCATCCTGTATATTTTCGTCGTAAAAACTTAATAGATCGAATCTGCGCATAAACTGTAACCGCAATCCGTAAAGCACAGGTTTGTTGAACAGTTTCGAATAAAGTACGAGGAAACAGGTCTTTCCACATAGTTAGCCGGCGAAGTAAGTAGTAATGCCCGCAAAGCCTCGCAAGCTCAATTACCCATCTGAGGCGGCCGCAAAACGAGGAAACGAAAGTCGTAACTAATTAGTAAATATTTGTTATTGTGATTTACGGCGTTCGCCTCGAAATGAACGCGCCTTAAGTGAGTTTACATTTCGTAATGTGCTATAAGGCGCAAGATCTGGTGTGTGCAGAGTTAACACTTCTTTAAACGCTGTGCTGGTGCGTCCCACATGACGAAATAGTACTAGGCAAGAAGATTATTTCTCGTCAGTCACGAAACGAATTGTTCCTATATACCGGTTGTCGAACGAAACTGAGATCGTAGAACTTCGATGAGAACAAGCAATGCAGATGCCTATGTTCTCACTTTCAAACAACGTCCGGTATGTAGCCACAGGTGAATTTAAAAAAAATGTAATAGAGAATTGACAGTTTACATTTGAAAATTAAACATGTATTAAGGGTATTGAATTAATTTAAATAAATTGAATTAAATTCAGTTGAAGTTGCTACTCAAGCTCCTAAAAAAAAAGAATAAATCATTGTCATCTATGAAGATTCTAAATTTTAAATTTCGAGGTAAAAAAAAAAACACCTGTGATGACATCACTTGTCTCGACCAATTAATTAAAGTAGAGAGGGAGCAGCTGTCATTTTTTTTTTTTTGTTGTCTAAACGTCAATAAAATTTTATTGTTATTACATTTATTAAATTTCGTTTTCACGCGAGATTTATTGCCCGATCACGAATAATACGAAAACCTTCGACCACCTTCGGGATTGATTGAGATCAATTTACCTCGTCTTTGCTCCATCTGCCCTTGTTGATCGACTTTTTGGCGCGCACCTGCGTTTCGTCCGTGGCCCCGGAATCATCGGAGTCTTCGTTGCAGCTCGTCTCGCTCTCGTCGCGTTTTAATCTGCGAAGGAAAACGAGGAAAATTAATATAGGGGCGAAGCGCAAAATACACCCAATATTATTTATTTATGTTTGTGTGAGACGGCGATCGCTCGAATTCCCACGGCGCGAAAAAGGTGCTTTTCCACGTAATCTCGAAATTGCGACAATGGGGGCCCCCTATTTTATTTTATTGAGGGAGGGGGTTTGAGAGTGCGGTGTTTTGGATAAGTTCGCGATGGGTATCAAAAGAATATATGTACATTCACAGATTAGTTGAAATTTGCAACAACAATAACAAATTAAACTGCACTTCAGAAAAGTTTTTCTAAATTAAAAATTGTCTTTTTCTGTAAAATGTAATCAATAATTAAGGATTTAATAATACAATGTGCACTCTATATTTAAAAGCAGATGATGACAAGTAACAATCGGACCGAAAACGTCAAATACATAAAAAAATAAATTAAAAAATTAAAATAAAAAAGAAGATAAAAATGTAGAAAGTTCCATTCAATGAGAAATTGAAATTAGACAACATAAAATATCATCTCATTGAAAACAAGCAAACGAATAAAAATACAGAAATCTTATCTTCAAATAAAAAAAATAATTCAAATATGTATAAACGGCAAAATCGAAAAAATGAATGTTTTTAATTTCGACTAAAATAAATTAATTGTAAATAAACAAAAGAATATCGTTTCGTTCAAAATAAACAAAAAAGAAATAATAAAAGAAAATAAAAAGTATGCATTGTAAAATAGGCCAAACAAACAAGGCCAATTTTATGCAGTAACCAAACAAAAAGCAAAAGAAAAGTTGAAGAAAAAACTGTTTCTCCTTGAAAACTAACCAACAAACTGTTGAGAATATCCAATATTAGGCATTCCCAGACATCTAGTAGATTTAGTCATCCCAGTTTGGTAACGGTTTTATGGTCTTGCTATAAGAAAAGCGGCAGAGAGGCGACAAAGACACCGCAGTACCGGTCTATTTGAAGAATTTTTTATAGCAAGATCATAAAACCGATACAAAACTTGGACGACTATACAACATCTCTTTTCTGCTAGTAACTGTGCATTCATTCCTATAAATAATACACCCTGTTCAGAAATTAGGGAAACTCGGTGGTCGTAGCGCTGTTCCGCATGATCCTAAGAAGAAAATCTTAATACAAAAACTTTGTACAAGCCCTCCTGTTTATATGCGAGGTCATCAAAGTTGAAGATGATTTGAGGAATGAAAAATGCGTTTTAAGTGCATTTAATCGGCCAAAAATTGTTCAAATTATAATTATGTAGCAAGGATAACACCTTGCAGTTTGTCCTCATTTTAAGCCGTTTTAACATGTCTTTAACGAATTAAAACTAATAGAATGAATAAAATAAAAGTAAGTTAAATTACATTTTTGTATTAAGATTTTCTTCTTAGAATCATGCAAGGAACAGCGCTACGACCACCGAGTCCCCTCACACCCTGTATAATAGTACACCCTGCACACCCTGTATAATAGTAGGCATTAGACAGTTGAAAAATGTATATGTAGAAAAACAAATTATTATTATTCAATTTCAATAGTTTATGTCAATATATTATGTACCGTTGAATAAATCTTAATCAATTATAAGTTCGTGAGTAAATACGCAAAGATGTGCACAACAGGTTATGGGCCCAGAGGATAAACGTAATCAACACGAATTAATAATTAAGAAACGAGAGAGAAATTCGAGCAAGCGAAGACGACCTTCAAATCAAGGAAGGAGAAACTCACAAAAACGAAACTGACGACTCGCAAATCAATCAGTATTTAATGCTCGCTTCCGAAGTTTCACTCACCCAAGCAATCGAGGGGTTCGAGAGTGAAGAATGGAGACACGCCATCTACTTAGAGATGAAGAGTCAAATAGATAACGACGCTTGGGAACTTGTCCCACGCCCGAACGATAAGGTCATAACTAGGATCTCGTACGGTCCTGCGAAACAAATACAAAGCTGATGGGACTCTGGACAGAAAAAAGGCTAGAATTGTGGCCCAACGTCCCGGAGTCGACTTCCAGGATAACTATGCACTTGTCGCAAGACTGAATTCGCTGGGGCACTAATGTATTTGTCAGTTGGTACGTTGGTACACGTCCAGTAAGTTTCTTGAGTCAGCACTTTAATGACTTTAGGAAACGTCATTGGGCTGCAGCCAAGCGGATATTGAGATACCTTCGCGGAACGATGGATTTTGCTCTCGTCTTCCACAAAACCCAATCGTGCTTAACTGGATTCGTGGACGCCGACTGGAGAAGCTGTCTCATAGATAGACAATCATACACAGGATTCACTTTTATCTTAGCGGGGGCAGCAATTTCCTGGGAGAGCAGAAAACAACGCACAATTGTACTATCCTCTACAGAAGCTGAGTACGTAGGCTTGACAGACGCTACCAAAGAAGCCATCTACCTGCGCAAATTCCTTAAGGAGCTGGGTTTTCCACAATTTGCGGATGTCACCTTATATGTACAATGATAATCAAAGTGCCGGAAAATTGGCTCGAAACCCCGTATCCACAATGCACACATAGACATCAAACATCATTTTGTACGGCAAGCTGTGACATCTCATCTCATCAAGCTCGAATATTTGCCTACAGAGAGCATGATCGCGGACATTCTGACCAAAGCCTTGCCAGGTTCAAAACATCACTCACGTCTTTGAGAAATGGGACTGGACCACTGAAGAATGCCTTAATTGAGGGGGAGTGTTGAGAATATCCAATATTAGGCATTCCCAGTCATCTAGTACATCTCGTCGCCTAACTCACGAATAGGCGTAAGCGCCAAAAATTACAAATTCGAGTTACCTATGCCCTGAACAAAAGTATGAATTGATCTGTCACTTGGTACTATTTTCGTTTTCGTTTTGCAGCCTGTAACGCTAAAATTAGGAATAAGCTAAGGGCGTATAACCTTTGTGCCAATAGCATTAAACTGATGCAGTCTTACCTCGAGGATAGGTGTCAGGTAGTGCGACATATGGGTGTAACATCGACAAAGAAAGAAAGAAAGAAATATTGGAGTTCCACAAGACTCTGTTTTGGGTCCTATATTATTTTTAGTATATATAAATGATCTTCCCCTTTTGGACCCAGAATCTAAATACACACTTTTTGCTGATGATACAACTGTGTCTGTCGCTGCTGATACAGTGGAAGCTTCGCCGGAGGGTTTCTGGGTCGCACAGGAGAAGGCTGAAATTTGCAGTCTTCCATTCTCAACTTTCATATGTTATTCTAACATGGGGACATGCCACCGGTACACATCGTTTATTTAAATTACAACGAAAAGCAATTAGGTTGCTGAGTGTTATTTAAAATTTACAAAATTAGCAGAAAACACGTTCAACAAAAACCAATATAAAGGAAGTCTCCATGTTAGGTAACTCGGTGATGTGTTCGTCTGCCTTTGTCTAAACTAACTCAAAAACAAACACGCAATCGTTTGTTGTTGTGTTTAACGAGAAATTTGATTTTTTGTTTGAAGACATGCTTGTTGAAATTTTCAAATCGTACGAGCCCTGCGCCAAAAGTATTCGCCTACCTCTCTTTGGTAAAGAAAGAGACAGTTAATTAGTTACTCAGTGGTAGATTATTTTTCGAGCATAATATTAATAAATAAATAGTAATTTATACATTTTTAAATAAAATTTTGATATTTAAATTCTAATAATGATTTTATTTTCAAAGACAGCTACACCAGCTAGGCGAATACTTTTGACGTAGGGCTCGTATTTCAATGGGATTAAGCAAATTAAAGAAAGTAAAATAAAGGCAAAATGGAACAATCGTGCATACATGTCATTACTGAGAGTTACTCCGAGTCTTAAATCTTGTTTTCTTTGTTTATTTATTTATTCATTTTTTTTTAATTCTGAAACCCGTTCCTCACTTTTAATATCTCCACTTGTACCTGGTCCGACGAGCTGCGCCGAATTTACATTCGAAAACAAGTGCCCCCCTATTTCTCAAAAATGAATCGTCTTAAGCCCAGTCTCGCGAATCTGATTGATGCCGGCGAGCCAGATCAAGAAAGGTTCGTATTATCTGCGAACCCTTTCGGCTTCTCATATCAGGCGGCGAAACTAGATCAGGTAAATTGCATTAAGACACGAGCATTGTGAATCCTGCCCTATATACGCTGAATAGAAAATAGAACATTCCCATACCACTCCGCATGGGAAAATTTTGGAAGGGTGTCATGCACATGAGGGTAACTTTTCGGATGAATAGGAAAGGTTCGTGTGCGGTGTTTATGTACAGATTGGGGTCATCTGCCGATTAAAAAAGAGGAAGAAGATGCATGATGCAAAGTATTTGTATAATATTTCACAATATTACAGTGAAACGAAGTATGTAAAAACGGAAGAAGATAAAAAAGGAGGACGCACTGGTGACTTCGTTGTTATTATTACTTATACTTGGTCAGTAGTTTTATCTAAAATATGTTATTAAATTAGTTTTATTTCTACACCCCTTTTGAGAAACGGAAATGCGTGCGTATACAGGAAATAGGTTCTTTGATGAACATGCGAAGCATGTCCCCCTTTTTTACGTGAAACAGATGACATCACGCCTTGTCCTCGAAGTTGTCAAGTTGAACAACGTTCGAAGACGTAGCAGAAATATTAAAAACAATAACTGACAACTCCAATTCGGTAATACACTGTATAAGCACATTGACATAAACAATTAGAAATTGACGTCTGACGACGAAAGCAAACAGATTATTGGCGGCGTGTAGGATCAAATTATTCAATCGAGATCCACGAAGCCGATAACTCCATTAAGCATTCACGAGGTGTTTCGCTTAGATTCCTTCATCCAGGCGTCATTGCGGAAAAATTCACGAGACGAGCTTCCGCCGAGGCAAATTTCCATTCCTCGAGGAGTTAATTCCTGCAAGCGCATGCAGATCGCACGAGTAATAATGAACATTGTGAGTCAATGGGTCAGTCGGAGACGACATGAGAAAAACGTGATGTTAATAACTTATCGTCGATTATTATTACAAAAGTACACGGTTACATAATTCATCGCGCGGTATAAACGTGCGTACGGTGTGGTGACATTTTTCACACTCGTCGCATGTCAGGAATTTCTTGAAAAGAAAAAAGTTTTGCATCAAGAAAAAATGGAAAGAGTTTCAAACGTACAAAATTTTGGTTAAAATTAATGTTCTGTTAATTCAAATTTCTAAACTATGTAAGTATACGTACAGACATACGCAAGAGTCAAGGTCACTTAATCTATAGGCTTGCTCAGTCGCCGGCCCCATGTGGCGCATGACGTAAGCAACACAAAGGGCGTTGTACACTTTAGAGTAATTTTCCGTAATTGAATATTTACTTTAAACATTTTAAACTCTCAATTTAATTAAAGAAATTAATAACATATTCTTATTATATTTAAAAATAATGTAAACGTTTCGTGAGGTCCGTTGCTGATGTCACAACACATGCTAACATTACAGAATAGGGAATGAGCAATCCTGCAGTGTTAAATATCCTTGGGAAAGGAGAATCAAAAAGAAAATCGCTTTGAAAACTGAATTGTTAAATTTAAAGATAATTAAACAAACGAGAAAGCGAAGCTGAAAATTTATAAAATTATGTATAAGATAAAAAAACGAATTCTTTTTAAATAATAAACATTTCTCAATAAATAAAAACTAAAAATTGAAATCATTTGAAATATTCTATGACAAACAAAAGAATTGAAATATTCTATGACAAACAAACGAAGACAAATAAACAAATGAAGCACCAACGCTTTAAAATCAACAAGAAGTAACGACACGTAGAGACAGTGTAAAACTGTTAAGAGTAAAAATAATTAAAAAACAAATAAACATGAAAAACGAAAACCATAAATATTCGATAAAAACAAGCAATACAAAGGAATTAAAAAACAAGAAACAAAAGACGATTATCTCGTGAAGATAAATAAATAATAAATGAGACGCTTTAAAATTTAATAAAGAAGCAAAATCTTGAAAGAGAATATATACCTAAGAGAAAAAAATAATTAATAAATATGTATTCACCAATTCGAAATGAAAAT
This sequence comes from Dorcus hopei, assembly GCA_033060865.1. Lineage (NCBI taxonomy): Eukaryota > Metazoa > Arthropoda > Insecta > Coleoptera > Lucanidae > Dorcus > Dorcus hopei. The sequence goes on along the minus strand of CM065418.1, from coordinate 29,126,141 downwards.
TAAAAAAAAATTACGATACATACAGGATGTTTCACTTAAAGTGCGCCAAACGGAAAGAGGTCGTACAAAAAATTATTCTAAAATTATAAAAATATGAAAAAGCACTGTCAAAATAATAATAATGGTTTATTAGCCATTGATAAGAATACAGACAATATAAAAAAATCTATAATTATTAAATGGCTAAAAGGTTTTGGATCAGTTGTTTAAAACTTACTGCTCTACCTCCAAAAACCAGTTAAAAATTTCAATTTTCCTCGTGCGAATATACTGGCAGACTCACAAGTTGACTTAGAAATTTAAATACCAAAATAAAAGTACCAAGGAAGGAAATAATTAATAATATTAATATTTAACGAACCTCAGCTGTAAACTAATTAGCTACAATCACAAATCTGAATTTTGAAAGTTTGAAACAGAGTCGCAAGATTTGAATGACAAGGTTAATCGTTATACAGCGTGTTTATAAAATAAGTGCAGAAATTTTAACCACATTACCGTGAGAGCACATAGAACACGGAAAAATTTTTAAAAAAATTATTTCATAACAGCAGTGTTGTAACAGATACATTTTTCGAAGTATCTAGATTCAGATACAGATACTTATCCTAATTTGTAATTAAATACAGTTACATAAATACTTCTTTTTGAAAAGTAACTAGATCCAGATACAGATACAGCATCAATGTATCTATACTCTGTTTACTGAAGAGATATAGTAATAAAATAAAGTAGGAGAGTTTTATACGCAGCATCTTATAGCGCAGAAGGTGGTTTTACAAAGTAACACACAATTTCAAGTTGTACCTTCAATATTGGATAGGTATCACCGGAACTCAACTGTAACGGTTGACGCGCGGGCTACTGTGGGAGTGTTTATTACTATAACTCTTGAATAAACAGAGTATAGATACCTTTTAGATACATACATATAAAGCATAGGCCAACAGTGCGGAAGATTGTGAGGTTACTGTTGAATACATTTAAAACCTGTGTATGCATTAATACACATACATATCGGTTAGATGCACAATCTGAAATTATTTAGACTTGTACAGACTAGGAAATCCGGACAGCTTGTATAACAATTTTTGGTTAGCTTGATCCAAGCTACTACCCTGTGAAATTATTCCACTCAATTCGATAACACCCTGTATAATGACTCTATCATATTTAATTTAATAATTACAATATAAAATGTAATAGAAATTCCGATTTAAAAATTTTTAAATTTCAAATTTCTTGTTCTATTTTTATTTCTTTTTAATTTTTATGCGTAAATCGCTCCGTCATTTGTTTTTTTTTTTTTTTTGAAATTAATACAAACATATTGCGGTATTTATAAGCTGAAACAACTGTGTAAAATAACCTCAGTGACATTGTTTTCACGACAAACTTTAACATTTTTATGAAAGTTTAGACTAGTTTATTTCTTTTTTTACGAAAAATATTTTCTAAATATCAAAGTGTTGCACATTATTGGATTTAGAAAAAAAATCTCTACCAGATATAATAATAAAAAATATACAGAGCCATTTGAAAAATGAAAGTTGACAGTCGTTTGACCTTGAAGGTAATTAAAAAAAAAAATTGAAACTGAACTCACTTTATAGTATTTTTAGTCTCATTTTATTTGCCTTTTTGTTTGTTAAGACAAGTCCATAAATAACGGAGTTATGGCTTGGGGCGTTTTTCGTAAGACAGCCTGTATATAAATGTTGGTTGCGAGTCGTCAGGATCGCAATGGGGCCCCCGAGAACTCCACTGCAACCCCGACGACCAACAAGATATACGCACGCTTGACAGATCTATATTCTATTTAAGGAATCGAGAAAACTACAAAATGTATCGTTTAAATTTGCAAAATCAGTACGTTTATTAATAGAATTCGACGACATTTTTATTTTACACATTTCAATAAAACGTCTTTTGAAAATATTAGACTCGTAATATAAAATGTTAGTATTTTCAAAATCAAAATTATGGTCATTTTCTAATGAATGTTCTACAAGCATTGAATGATTTTGATTATTTTTTTGGATATGATATTTATGTTGGTCTAGACGTTTTTTAAAATTTCGGCTTGTTTCTCCAATATAACGTGAATTACAATTTAAACATTTAATTTCATAAACTACGTTAGGTTGTTTTAGTTTTGGTGTTTTGGTTTTTAAATTTGAGAAAATACTATTTAAATTATTTACAGATTTGCTAGCTAAAATTAAATTGTGTTTTTTGAATATGTGTTTAAATGTGTCATATAGTGGTTCAATGTAAGGTAATGATATGTATTTTTTGTTTGAAGTTTGTTTATTGTTATTGTGGATTTTTGAATTTTGTAAATATTTAATACGATTTTTTATTACTGATTCTATAAGATTTATTGGATAAGAATTTTGAACAAGAGTCTTTTTTATTAAATTTAAATTATCATAAATGAAAAGTTTATTCATTCATGAAAAGTTTATTCATTTATGATAATTTAAATTTAATAAAAAAGACTCTTGTTCAAAATTCTTATCCAATAAATCTTATAGAATCAGTAATGGTTCAGCCACACTAACGGCAAATGTGCTGCCTAACGTCATTTTTAACGTCTAATTTGCCATTAATCAGTCGCTACACATCCAATTATTGTCAAGTTAGACGTGAAAAATCACGTTAGGCAGCACATTAGACGCAGCGTGGCTCCGACAACGATAATGTAGCGACGGATTATTGGCATATGCGGCACTAATTTTGTAACGGCATTGAGAATGGCATTGCGCGCTAGACGATAGCTCGGCTGGCGGTTTTTGATACACATCAAACGAATTGCCGGCGAACGTATCGCATAGTTGTTGCCATAGATAAAGAAAGATATATGTGAGGAAGACAGAACATACATTTTTTGCACGAAAACAGCGACATCTCGTGTTTTTAGTCACGTACTATCTTAGTTTTGATTGCAGGTTTCTTTCATTATTTCAAGTACTAATTTAAAATATAATTTTTGAATGTTAGGAAACGGAAAATGCTAAAATATTTGAATAGAACTCCTGTGATATTTGACATTTAAGATAAAATTGCCAATATTCAAGTAAAATACCAATGCTGCAGCCGCTTCGGAGCGAAATGTGGGACAAATAATGACCTTAACCACCAATGTAAAATTTAGCGCATTAATTTTCTCGCGTTAATTGTCGGGTTCTTGTCCGTTAGAATGCCGTTAGACGTTAACGCAGATGTGCCCGAAGCATAATAGAAAATCGTATTAAATAGTGCGCGATTTAGTGTCCGCTTAAAAGATTTTGTGATACAAATTTCATCGGACAAGAACCAACTGTAAATATCTTTATGTATCATAACGCCATAGCCAACTATTAGGGTGTGCCTTACAATCGCAATTTAGATAAAATTAAGAAAAAAGAATGGATGTCATTATTTGTCTGAAATCTTTATAAGCGTTTTGGAGAGTTTATAGGTATAGCTTTCAACTATAAAAAAATTAATTTTGTATAAAACGGTATACAACATTAAAACCTTAATTGAAATTTAAAAATAGCCATTCAAGAATATAATAATTTTACGAAGATCTTAATAGGTAATAACATATTTTACATTTACCTTAAGTAGCATAAGGCACTGATAAGTACATTTAAATATACAGGGTGTCCCAACAGTGTGTTCTCGGGCCATATCTCCACAACTATTGAAGATACAAAAAAATTTTCAATACAATTTCGTTTTTAATTTAAGAGATCTACAACACAAAATTATTTTCATCTATACAGAGTGAATCAAAGCAGTGGTGCCGGACAAAACTTTTTTATTTCAAATGGCATGCCCTATATATGAAATCAAATTTGAATTGCTCATAAAATTCTACACATTTTCTCTATACCATTGCCTATACCTAAATCTAACCGTTCTTGAAATATTTAACATTTTGTCTAAAAACCGCCATTTGCAGCCACTATTTTATTTATTGATATTTTATTTATTTTTAACCCTAAGAAAAAGATTTTTGGTACAGATGTAGTTGATATATAAGCTTATCATAAGCCATTATTAAATATACTTTTATCGCTACAGGGTGGTCATGGTAATAAACGAAATCTCAGAAATTTCAAAATGACAGAACTCAATTTTCTTAAATAGCATGCCCTATATTTTTCTATCCTAAATTCTTCGTTTAATAAAGTACTTTCATTTTTGTTAAATATGTCTTATACCTATCTAAGATATTTTCTGAGATTTTTAGATTTATTTGAATTATTTCTTTTAAAACGAGTTATTGTCTAAGGTGGTCGTGGAAAACGGCAAACAAATGAACCTGTTGACTTTAATAATTAATTTTCAAGCGACAATAATGTACAGGCATTAGTTAATTCTAGTACGTGACTCCTTTAAACAGTTATACATTTTTTTTTGTACTTACGTCATACATGCCCCAAGCTCTCTATGAGCTTGTCAGGAATGCGTTAAGCTGGTTATTGTAATATTGCCCGTTGCGGCTGCGACCGACCTACTAGGTGTTTTCCATCGGCATTCGTCTTACAAACCGGGAAAACGCAGAAAACCTAGTTCGAAGGGGCCGAAATGAATCCTGAACACAATCCGACACATAAGTGTTCCATTTGTCACATAGGACCCATATGTACCAGGAGGGGATTCGAACACACACCTATAATTGTCCGACCAAGCGTCAAGCCCGTTGCCAGCGGATCCAACCAACTTTCGCTATGCAACCATTTAGTAAAGAAATAATTCAATAAATCTAATAATTCATGTCTTAACAAGTACCCAACAGTCTAACACTTTGAAAAATAATGATTAATGTCAACCGGTTCATTGTTTGCCGGTTTTCCACAGCCACCTTAGACAAGTGTTCGTTTTAAAAGATATAATTCAAATAGATCTGAAAATCTCAAAAAATATCGCAGATAGGTATAAGACATACTTAAGAAAAATGAAAGTACTTTATTCAACGAAGAATTTAGGATAGAAAAATATAGGGCACGCTATTTAAGAAAATTGTGTTTTGCCATTTTGAAATTTCTAAGATTTCGTTTATTACCATGACCACCCTGTAGCGATAAAAGTACTTTTAATAACGGCTTATGATAAGCTTAAGTATCAACTACATCTGTATCAAAAATCTTTTTCTTAGAGTTAAAATTAAATAAAATATCAATAAATAAAATAGTGGCTGCAAATGGCAGTTTTTAGACAAAGTGTTAAATATCTCAAGAACAGTTAGGTTTAGGTATAGGCAATGGTATATAGAAAATGTTTACAATTTTATGGGCAATCCAAATTTGGTTTCATATATACGGTATGACATTTGAAATAAAAAAGTTGTGTCCGGCATTACTGTTTTGATTCACTCTGTATAGATGAAAATAATTTCTTGTTGTAGATCTCTTAAATTAAAAAAGAAATTGTATTGAAATTTTTTTTCTATCTTCAGTACTTATGGAGATATGGCCCGAGAACACACTGTTGGGACACCCTGTATAATTAAAAGTTTTCTGACAAATATACTTTTTAAAAATACTTAAATATATTGCATTATTTTTGGTCGTATTAAGTAGCATGATTTTGTATCGAATTAATCATCACCCATGGTTATTTCTTTTTAATATTTTTTTCGTTTTATGACAAAATGAACATTGTTCTACCGATTTAATGTGCGATTTTATACTTTTGAGTATACATCAATATTCATTTTTGTCCAGCTAGATTGCTTAAATAACGCACTGTGCGACGTGCCCCGTCATTTCAACGAGTAAGTAATTTCATTACCGACAAAGTGCAAGCAAAAAAATTCATGAACTTTGCTTGACCTCAGGCCTTCAGCATGTATTTTAGCTATAGACACTAGACACCTGTGTGTTAATGCGCGTCGTACCTACGTACCCATTCAGGTGTGTGCGTGGGAAATTATTCCGACTGGGTACTTAGCGTAACTATTAGCGGGGGAATAAATTCACCGGAAATTTACGAGCCCACACATCTCTATGCAGACGAGGAGCGAGGCGTACATACCACCCTCCTTTCCCTTTTGAGCCGACGAAGACGCGACACATTTTGCAAGCATAACGCTCACATTTTTTCCAAAACTGAATTAATGAGCTGCATGACTCATATGTGGAACTAAGAATGTGAAGTTCAATTATGTATGTTCAAATAAGAATGCGTCTTACGTTTCATTTTTAACTGAAAACGTACGCTTTAAATTTCTGAGCCATTTCTATTCTGTCTCCGCCCTTTTTCAAGTTTAAACGAAACAGTCGGTACCTACACTTAGGAGATAATTTTTTTGACATTGAATTTTCCTCAGTATTTATTTTTGGCAATTAGTATCCGAAGATTGTCAGACGAGGATTAATTTCACTTTCTTCACCGTGAAGAACATGTGCCCAAAATGTCTCTGCGATTCCAATCGGGGAAGATAACTTTTGAGCGCACGGAACCCAATTAAGATGCGATTTTGATAAAGTGCACCTTAATTGCTTGTATAACGTGAAGTTTAATTTACGTCCGCCATTAATTACGCGGCGTATTAGCGATTGCGAATAATAAAACCATCGAATTCGACTTGCAAAGCCGTAAATTGCGGAAAAGGTCGTAAATTTTCTGCCGTTTTGGTATTATCTCTCGCGCCTGCTAATTCAATAAGTACATTGGAATTTATTACTCGACAACTACTGTTCAGAAAATAGCGAATTTTTATTTTTCTCAAAACCTTCCGGCAGAGTTACCAGGTTGAGCGAAATTTCAATGTCATTTTAAAGACGTGCCAGTTTGTTCTTTTCTCCAAAGGGATTATTAAAAAGAAATTCGAATACACTCGTGTGTGATACTTTGCGTAAACCTGTAAAATTCAGTAAATTGCAGGGTTCTCTTGTGCCCTGCACGTGCCAGCATCGGCGCAGCCAAAGCAGGTGCATTGTAATAATTACATAAGGGAGTTCGATACTCTGAGATAACTGTATTCTAGTTCAATGTCCATAGAAAAGTTGAAGACCTCTGAGGCACTCACCCTACACCTACTAAACCCCCGGGACAGGTGCGTACCACCGTGGCAGAGCATATGTCGCCGACATGAGCCCCCGGCCCCTTCAAACTGTTCTACTTTTAATTAATGTGAAACTATTGCAGGTAAAAAAAAAACTTTCATTCTTAATGCGAGTTCTTTGTAGAGGCAATTTGTATTAATTGCGATGTACAAAGTCGGAAGTAAAACTGCATTAATTATATTAGAAATAAATTTAGAAATTAAAAAAATTTGTTGCAAGTCGGTTTTGGTTGATTTTAAGTCAAAAATTGGCCGATCTAAACTGCTGCATAATAATAAACTAAAAATTATGGAATTCTTTTAAAAGTGAAGAAAGTTTTCATTAATTTAATTCGGTCAGCCTCATCTGAAAGTTGTTGAATCTGAAAGCGTAGAAATGTAGTTTTTAAAAAGTGACATGTGTCAAAATGCCAACTGACAAAATAAATTAAGAAAATTAAAACACAAACATTTTTATTTCGTCTATTCTATTAAATAAAATAGAAATATCCAAATAGCATCTTTTAAAATGTTACATACTTTGACAGGTGTTATTTTGACATATTCCAAATGGCTTCCTTTCATGTCGTCTGTCAAATTATAAATGAAAAGGAAAAACTAAATTTTACATGACGACTGCTTTACAAATGAAAAAAAAAAATTTTAATTTGTTACATATTTTGACAGGCGTCGCCTAGACATTTTCCATTTTTTTCTCACGCCTCACATACTGAGAGTTGTCACTTTGACATTTTCTTTAAGAGAAAATAGTTACCACCTAAAATTTTATTTGCCACTTTGAAATTTTTCTTTTATTCAATGGAGAATAGTAACCGTTTGTTTTATATTTTGATAAATGACGTGACAGAAAGAAAGTGTGTAATGTCAAAGCGTCGCCTATCAAAACATGTACGTAACATTTTATGACATCTCTTTGATATTTTCCTTTCTCTTTTGAAGAGTAGCTGTCATGTAAAATTTAGCTTTTTTCCACATATAATTTGACAGATGATGTGAAAGAAAGCAATCGTGTCAAAAATAACACCTGTCAAATTATGTTACTTTCTGAGAGTTGTCACTTTGACAGTTTCTTTCTGTTACGTCAGTTGTCAAAATATAAAGCAAACACGTTAAATATTCTCAAGTGTCACTCTAAAGTTTTTAATTTTTTTAATGAAGAATAGCTGCCGTGTTTGTTTTAATTTTTGACAAGTCCGAAAGAAAGTGTAAAAGTCAAAGCTACTCCCGTCAAAATACGTTACATTTGATGACATCTCTTTTGTTTTGAAGAATAGCTGTCATGTAAAATTTAGTTATTTTCTTTTCATTAATATAATTTGACAGAAGATGTGAAAGAAAGCAATCGTGTTAAAAATAACACCTGTCAAAATATGTTACTTTCTTGCATATTCTTCCTGTCACGTCACTTGTCAAACTGTAAAGCAAACACGTTAACTATTCTCAAGTGTCACTTTAAAGTTTCTCATTTTTTAATGAAGAATAGTTGCCGTGTTTGTTTTAATTTTTGACAAATTATGTGACAGAAAGAAAGCGTAAAAGTCAAAGCGACACCTCTCAAAATATGTAACATTTCATTGATATATTTCTTTGATATTTCTCTTCTTTTCTCTTAAAGAATAGCTGTCATATCAACCTTAGTTTTTTTCTTTCCATTTATAGTTTGACAGAAGATGTGAAAGAAAGCAATCGTGTTAAAATACCACCTGTCAAAATATGTTACTTTCTGACATTTTCTTTCTGTCACGTCATTTGTCAAAATGTAAAGCAAACACATTAACTAAAAAATGAAAAACTCTAAAATGACACTTCTCAATAGGTGCCACCTTAATATATTATTATTTTATTTAAGGTCAAATTAAAAATGACGATATGAAAGAAAGCGCGGGGATTGCGTTGAAACAACATCTGTGAAAATATAAGGCTCGTAATTTTGACATTTTCTTTAGGACGAAATAGTTACGACGTAAAACTTTATTTTTCTTTTCATTTATAATTTGACAGATGACGTGAAACTGATATTTCTCTCTTCGTTTCTTTTTTAATTTGACGAAAGATGGGTCAAATGGATTGTGTGTCAAAATATGTTGTCACCTTGACATTTTCTTTCTCTGTCTGTCATTTATCGAAAGATAAAACAAACACAATAACTCCATAAAAAAAATTATAAACGTTGAAGTGACACCTCAATAGGTGCCACCATAATATATTCTATTTTTTTATTTCACGTCACCTGTCAATTTATAAATGACGGTGTGAGAGAATAACACCTATCAAAATATGTGACATTCTGAGAGTTGTCACTTTGACATTTTCTTTAAGAAAAAATATTTACCACGTATAATTTTGTCACTTCGAAGTTTTTCTTCTTTTTTTAATGGAGAATAGTAACAGTTTGTTTTATATTTCGATAAATGACGTGGCAGAAAGAAACTGTATAATGTCAAAAGGACACCTGTCAAAATATGTAACGTTAGGTTGATATCTCTTTGATTTTCATTAATTTAATTTTATTCGGTCTGCCTCATCTGGAAGCTGTTGAATCTGAAAGCGTGGAAATGTAGCTTTTAAAAAGTGACATCTGTCAGAATGACATCTGTCAAATTATAAATTAACAAAATTAAAATACAACAATTTTTCTTTCAATAACGGCCGGTATTACCAACGTTTTAAGGAGACCTTAAATTTAATTCGTGTTTAGAATGTGATTGATGTTATACAAACCAAGCAGAAATGACACAATCTAAACACGACTTAAGTTTAAGGTCTCCTTAAAACGTTGGTAATACCGGCCGTTATTCTATTAAATAAAATAGAAATATCCAAATAGCATCTCGCAAAATATAACATATTTTGACAGGTGTTATTTTGACATAATCCAAATTATTTTCTTTCATGTCATCTGTCAAATTATTAAGGGAAAATAAAAAAACTAAATTTTACATGACAATTAATTACTATACAAATGAAAGAGAAATATTAAAATGTTACGTATTTTGACAGGCATCGCTTTGACATTTCACATTTTTTTCTCTCACGCCATTAAAAAAATTTTAACGTAACGCTTCTCGACAGGTAATAACATATTCCATTTCTTTAATCTTTTTTATTTCACGTCACCTGTCAAATTATAAATAAGTAATATTCAGAAAGTTGTCACATTTGTTGTGACATTTTCTTTAAGAGGAAATATTTACCACGTAGAATTTTGTTTGTCACTTTGACGTTTTTCATTTTTTAGTGGAGAATAGTAACCGTTCGTTTTATATTTTGATAAATGACATGACAGAAAAAACAGTGAAAAATGTCGAAACGACACCTGTCGAAATAAGTAACGTTAGGTTGATATCTCTTTTGATATTTTTCCTTTTTACTTTCAAGAGTAGCTGTCACGTAAAATTTAGCTGTTTCTTTTCATTTATAATTTGACAAGATGTGAAACAAAGCAATAACACCTGTCAAAATATGTTACTTCCCGACATTTTCTATCTGTCACGTCATTTGTCAAAATATAAAGCAAACACGTTAACTATTCTCAACTAAAAAATGAAAAACTTTAAGGTGACACTTCTCAACAAGTGCCACCTTAATATATTATTATTTTTATTTAACGTCAAATTAAAAATGACGATATGAAAGAAAGCGAAGGGATTGCGTTAAAACAACACCTGTCAAAATATAAGAGTCGCTCCTTTGACATTTTCTTTAGGAGGAAATAGTTACGACGTAAAATTTTATTTTTTTTTTCATTTATAATTTGACAGACGGCGTGAAAAAGAAAAAATGTAATAAATTAAGCTGTTACCTGTTGAGAAGTGTCACTTTAGAGCAGTGATGTAGACAGAAACTTGTTTCGGGGGGGGGGGGGGGAGACAAAAAAGTCGAACGAGTACGGACTACTTAACATTTTATTTATGAAATGTAAAACAGCGAATAAAAAAATGTTATATGAAAATTTCTTTAGTATGAATTAGGCGGAACATAATATTTTCGAATAATTTCGGGAGGGGGGAGCTCGCCCCCCCCCCTATCTATGCCACTGCTTTAGAGTTTTTTCATCATTTTTTTTTTAGTGGAGAATAGTTACCGCGTTTGTTTTATATTTTGACAAATGACGTGACAGAAAGAAAGCGTAAAATGTCAAAGCGACACCTGTTAAAATATGTTAACATTGGTTATCTCTTTGATATTTTCTCTTTTCTTTTTTAATTTGACAAAAGATGTCTAAGAAAGCAAATGGGTCGCGTGAAAATGACATGTATGTCACTTTGACATTTTCTTTCTGCCCCGTCATTTATCAAAAGATAAAACAAACACACTAACTATTCTGCATAAAAAAAAATAAAAATTATAAACGTTGAAGTGACACACCTCAGTAGGTACCACCTTAATATATTCCATTTTTTTTAATTTCGCGTCATCTGTCAAATTATACCTAAATGAAATAAGTAATTAAATTTTGTATAGTAACTATTATCGTCTAAAAAAATGGATGTTAAAACGACATACACATCTCAAAATGTAACATATTTTTGACAGGTGTTATTTTTATTTATGATTCATTTGCTTTCTCTCACGTTGTCTATCAAATTAGAAATGAAGAGAAGAGATTTCACAAGACAACTATTCTTCAAACTAAAAGGATAAAGAGAGTTGTCGTCCGATGTTCTATATGTTGATAACTGTCGCTTTGACGTCTTTCACTTTCTTTCTCTTACGTCATTAGTCAAATACTAAATGAAAAGAATAATTAAGTTTTACATGGTAACTCTTATCTTCTAAAAAAATGGTTGTCAAAGTAACATCTCTCAAAATGTAACATATTTTTGACAAGTGTCATTTTGTCATGATTAATTTGCTTCCTCTCACATTATCTATCAAATTATAAATTATAAATGAAAAGAATAATTAAATTTTACATGCTAACTATTATTATCTAAAACAAACGGATGTCAAAGTGCCATATCGCAAAATATCACATTTTTTTGGCGGGTGTTATTTTGACACGATTCATTTGCTTCCTCTCACGTTGTCTATCAAATTAGAAATGAAGAGAAGAAATTTTACATAACAACTAAATTCTTGAAACTAAAAGGAAAAAGATATCGTCCGATGTTCTATGTTTTGACAAGTGTCGCTGTGCTGTTCTTCGCTTTATTTCTCTCACGTCGTTATTCAAAGACTAAATGAAAAGAATAATTAAATTTTACATGCTAACTATAATGATCTAAAAAAATGGATGTCAAAGTGACACCTCTCAAAATGTAACACATTTTTGACAGGTGTTATTTTGACATGATTCATTTGCTTCCTCTCACGTTGTCTATCAAATTATAAACGAAGAGAAGAAATTTTACACGACGACAACTATTCTTCAAACTAAAAGGAAGAAGAGATACCTCATGGGATGATTCTATATTTTGACAAGTGTCGCTTTGACATTTTTCACTTTCTTTCTCTCACGTCATTTGTCAAATTGTAAATAGAAAGAATAAACAAACACAGTAAGAAAAAATAAAATTTTACAAGTTAACTACTCTCAATGGATAGATATCTAGTGCGTCATATCAGAAGGGCGTATCAGCATAGGATTATAATGACGCTTACGCCCTTCTGATATGACGCCCTCGATATCTTTCAGATGTAATATATTTTGACAGTCATCACTTGGATATTTTTAATTTTGTCTCGTCATCTGTTTATAACTATAAAATAAACGAAATGAAGACAAAAATTTAGTTCTGAACTATTCCTTAAAAGAAAATGCCAAAACACGTCAAAATCTAATATATTTTGACAGATTGAATTTCCCCCTTATTTTCCTCTACAATGAAGTACATAGTTCAATGTTTTGTTGCTAGCGCCATCTATCACCAAGTAATGAAATTCATTACTTGCGCCATCTGTAGCCAAGTAGCGCAATTTCTTTCTTAGTTCTTCGTGTTTCCGAAACTTTCCACTTTATTCCGAGAGAGTGCTAGATGGCACCGGAGCCTCCTAGAAACTTCAACTTAGCATTATATCGGGTGTGACATAAAAAAACGCCTCGAAGCATAACTCTGTTATTTATGGTCCGATTTGAATAAGCGAAAAGTCATATAAAATGGCTCTCCGTAAATACTGTCATACTGATGCATGTGCATGGGAAAATTGTTTTCAAATAAATGAAGCAGCATCTAAATATAAATTGCCAAAGAAATGGCGATATCAGAATGTTGTCTATTGAAAGATAAGAGTTAAATTTAGACAAAAAAATGCGATTAGACAACGTATTTCAAGCGGCCCACATCATATAGGACATAGGTACATATGTATATGTATATTACTGTGAAGGTTTCGAATTGAATGCATCGTAGTAAGCGTAAGAATTTTTTTTTATGTACACATGTCGCATCATCAGAAATTTAATGAACGACCTAAAAAATGTTTGATGATTTATTTACAGAAACATTTTGCAATTTGACCTTTTCGTCGCAGTGGAACAGCGATAAAGAGCAGATAAGACTTGTTTATTAAAAGGAAAGGTTCATAAAATGTATAAATTTATTCTAAAAAATAGATTTTGCGGAGTAAAAAGTTCAAAAAACGAATTGGGCCGCCATAAAATACTCACAGCAACATTTTATACATTTCTCATTGAATCGTGACAATATTTTTCCAAATAGTTTCTTTATTCCAAAAAAAATGCATAATTAGTAATTACAATAATACAATGTACAGGTGACAGAAATAATGCCCGACAAAATAAAAACTATGTCACAGATCAACGAGAACAGTGTTAGCAGAATTTATAACAAATAGGCGTGCGTCAAGATGCGTATAAATTAGCTAAGGATCGCCTTAAGTGTGATTAATCATTTTGTTTTATTTTACAAGGTATCAGTTTCTTCCGAAAATGTAAAACCCTGTCTCATTTTTTTTACTTTCTAGAACTACAAAAAGTGGTGTGTTTCAAAGAAAATTTCAACCCCTTAGAAAGATAATGAGGATTATTCGAGTACGTTTCACATGCTTTCTGTGGTTACCGCTTTACAGCACTTACTTACACAGATGTATGCACGGCACGAACTTACCCCACACGTGGGAACTTTCTATTGTTATGAACCTTCGACAGCGGCAGCTGTCAAACACCCCCGTGCCACGCGCGCGTTCCCCAGGACGCACAGTGGTTTAGGTTCTGTAGAGATGCGGAAAAAACTAATTATTTTTGAAATTATCATTGTCCGTTATCATTTTTAATTTATTTAACTTTTTTTGGTGCATTATGTCTTTAAATGAATAAAATAAAATGAGTGAAAATTAAACCGAATTAAAAAAAAATTATTATTAAAAATCTAAATCTAAAACAAAATAGAAACTTATTCGTATTTTTAACACCATAAGAACTTAGAAACTAAGGCACTGGATGAACAACAAAGATTTCACATCAACAGATCGACAGTTGAAGCGATATTTACAGTATGTCAAATATTACAACAACTGTAACCTAAAACAAGGGTCGCAAGTGGTCGCAGCTAAAAAGTATTTTATCACTTAATTAGAAGTCTAATGCATGCAGAAAAATAGGTTAGAACATAGCGCTCGACGGAGCTCAAAAATTATGCTCTGTTAAATTTTTTCATAAAACATTTTTCAACAGTTCTTCGAGTCCACTATGTAATGGCACAACAATTGAAATAATTATTTTTATTCAGCACAACATATTCTCTAATAGTGCTGCTATTCATTAAAAAATTATTCTTTAATGTAGTAATAACATCGTAAGAGAAATTCGTATAAAAATATGATAAATTTTTACACTGTCAGTAAGCATTACAACTCAAGCGACTTTAAGGGCTTGTATAAGAATGCAATATGGAAATATATCTGATTATTTTGTCAATATACATCAGTTAATCATTAAGAATTACTAATTTAAAATCAAAATGCTCTTTGCAGCATTTTGAAAAAAATGGGTTTTTTCCGCATATTGACCACTGTGGGACGCCCCGACCATTGTTACACTTTTATGAAACTAATGCGCTGGCGTCTGGCGACAAAGAAATACGGCAACGCCGCAGACGTCGACTATTATGTAAATTTGTGTTAAAGGTGTTGAGGAATTCGACACTAATTTGTCGATTTGGTAGCGGTAATTATCCCTTGAGTGACAGGTCCAGTTGAGAAAGAAGGTAATTAAATGAACAGGTGTCACTAAAAGCTAGGCCAGGAAAATATACAACAAAAAAAATAGGCACTTTCTTCTATAATAGGTCTTTATAATTTTATGTAATGAGCATAATCCATTTCAGATTTCCCGAAGCTGAAACTAATCAGTTACACAAAGGCTTGCGACAGCTAATCAACAGCAAGCGCGCTTTGAAGATGAGTTGAGCTTTGCTTTCAGTCACGTGGCTGGACATGCAACAAGGATTTCAACTGCGAGTTTCAAAAAAAAAAAAAACTCGGTGAATTACGGTCGTTATATCAGATGTAATATCCTGAGAATCAAGAAGGGGTTGGGGCTCTATTATACAAGAAATTCGGGTCAAACGATTTTTTATTCTTTTTGTAATAAAAGCCCTTGCTCTCGTCGTGCGATTTTCTAGTTCCACGAAGGAAGACGAACTCGTTTCGTCGGACGTAATTAAAGTGAAGCGTGTTTGAAGTGGTCATTGATGTTGGGATGTTGTGTTGTCTGCAGCTTTCACGCAATACAAAACAGGAAGTGACCAATTGACACATAAAACAATGAACTTGATTAATTCAAAGCGCGGAAATTAAATTCTCTTTCGCTTCGAGATCAGCTGAGTATAATTTAAAGTTAGAAAAGGAAAAAAGTTGAACGGGTTGCATGAAATTTCTTAAAAAAAAAAAAAGAATATGAAATTGTTGACCGAATTTTAAACAAAAGTCAAAAGATAATAAGCGCAAGTAAAATTATTCTGATTGCGAGTTAAAAACTGCGGATGTGGATATAGATAGCGATAATTTTGTACAGAGTGTCCCAAAAATGGTGTCCTTTCTTTATAAGCTTAACGAGTCCCTGTAGAGTATGAAAGCGATTGCAGAAAAGTATTTGACCCTTTCATTTAAAAGTTGGACACTATTTTGGAGACACCTAGTAGAAGACTAAACAAATTATTTAAAATAAAAAAAATTATGTATTTGTTTTCCCTATTTTAAAGTTGTATTAATAGGTTCTGTATTATACAGAAACAACATGAATTTCTTTTCTGTACTGCGAAAGGTCTAGGGCCTAGACTCTAGGCCCTAGGGTCGAAGGCATAGGTTCCCCAAGTGGGCGCTCAAACCTTCTAGGGGGATGATGGCGATGGTTCAGAGGAAATCGGGTGACGTTAAGGCGATCTAGGGGTTGGTGGCGAAATTACTAATAAATACTTTGAAATTAATTTTCGTGATTTTGATATAATAGGGGCTTTTAAAAACAATTGTCTTTAGCGGTCCCAAAAAGTTTGGGAACCTATGGTCTAGGACCTCAAAGCTCTATATATATAAAAAAAAACTGAACCCAAGTTACTGTTGTTAATTTTTGATTAAAAATGTCAAATTTAGGGCCGGTCTTTCCTTCTTCCCATTAATGTTATCCGACGAATAACTTGATTTTTATGAATGGTCGATTGATTTTTATGAATGGTTGGTTGATTTTTATGAATTATTTCCATGGTAGTTATTTATCAGTTAGTTTATCAAGAGGTGGAAAAACCGACCCTTAATAAACCTGATAAAAACGCACTTGATAATGCCTATATATCAGCGAACCTCAAAAGACTGGAACGAAATTCGTAATTTCTTAATTTTTGACATTTCGAAAAAGCTACAGGACAGATACATTTTGTTTTTATATTTTATATGAAAATCAATCTGTGATAGTCATTTGTAATGACATCATCGATATACTTTTCTTTATTATTCTGGTAGCTCATTGAATTCTCTATCCAGCCACATCAAAAATTTGTGACGTTTTATAGGAAACATCTTGAGAAAAAAATTCTTGAAAATGTGCTTTCTGCTCGTAGCAGCACAGCTTTTTTCGCAACTGTCAACTTTTTTCAACTTGGACGCCCAAATTGTGAAAATTGAAAATCTCTTAATAAAGTGCCCACAACACATAGCAATGCGAAATTATTTTTGTTATTATTCCATTGGTGAGATGCGGCATACCTATACATCTTTTTCAATTTTTTTTTTCTTAAAACTTTTCCTATGAAACGACATAAATTTTTTGGATATGGTTGGATGAACTATCAGAATCAAGGAAAAAGAAAAAGAAACACGTCGATGACGTCATTACTCGTTAACAAATGATCCAAATAAAAAAAATTTAAATGTAGATGATTTGAAAACTCACTCGAAAACAAAAGAAAATCAAACGAAACAAAATCCAATGAAAACAACTCAAGGACGTTGCGATGTTGTCAACTTCTGAAAAGCCAACAGACAATTTAAGAAACAAAAGACGATCGATTTTAAACAAAACAATTGCCGACAAAAAGATCAAACAATTGAAACTCAATTATAAAATATGTAATATTTTAAAAAAAAATTATTTTTATTTGGTGATTGGTTTCCTTTTAGTGTCGTCACCGATGAGTAAATTTTGTTTCTTGTTTTTTATTTTAAGATTGAATTTCAATTGCTTTTGAGTTTCCACGTCTATTGTTTATTTGAAATCGATCGTCATTTGTTTTTTTAGGGCGTCAGATTTTAGAAGTTGACAACAACGAATCTTCAAAATATCTTTTATTCTTATTTAGCGATTTTTGCTTTTAATATGGTTACTGATGAATAAATTTTGCTTCTTATTTTTATCTTATGATTGAGTTGCGATTGTTTGGTCTGTCTCTTGTCAATTTTTTATTTGAAATAGATCGTTATTTGTTTTTTAGTGCGTCAGTTTTTAGAAGCCGACAGTGATGCATGGGTTGATTTTGCTCAACACCTCATCATCATCTTTGAGGAGACATGTCTTGGAGATATTGCTGTACGATTTCGACGCCTACTCACGTCAGTATAATGCCGGCTTCCCACGGTGCGTGTTTTCGCGGATAGTATCACGGACGGCGTACGACCGCGCACCACTTCGGACCGCATCCTGGGTTCTTCCCATGGTGCGTACAGGTCCGTGCTGGTGTACGGTTTTTGCCATCCCAAAATGCCTAACGATAGAAGTTGCATCGCTGCTCCTGTAGGTAGACATTAAATTGTCTCTCTTTCGTTTCAATTATTTTACAGGTATATTATCACCTCTTAATTGAATTTTAATTCTGTTCTATGCATCGTATGTGTCATTTTTATTGTTGTGTTCGAAAATTAAGTCGTTTGCCCACTCCACACTGAAAACTACACGCACATATAACATGTGTTTTTTTAAAAATGCCATAAGGGGTGGCTGTGGAAAAGAAAATTCATGTCTTAGCTCCATTCATTTACTCTAAATTTTCAGATTTGGCATGTGTAAGATGCCAAGCTACGACATGAGTTTTAATTTTCATGGCCAACCTTTATGGCATTTTTAAAAAAACACATGTTACAATCATAGACGGCGACGACAAAATGAACAAAATACAAAGATACATCATTTTGTCCGCATTGTGGCAGACGAACTCGGACCGCCGCGCACGAGCTCGCACCGCATCTTTGAACCTTCGAACGCACCGCCACGCACAGCCTCGCACGAACGCAGACGACACCCTGTTCACGATGCGACGGTGCGGGCTCGTCCGCGAAAACACGCACCGTGGGAAGCCGGCATAACATAGACAGCGTCCAAGTACTCCTCAGCAATTTGGATCTCGGCGAAAAAGTCAGCGTGTGGCGCCCGTCGAGATTTGATTTTCACATAAAAACTTGTACGTCTTAAAAACAAAATGTATTCCATAATTTTTTGAGGCTCACTGTATACAGGGTATCCCAAGTTGAGTGGCCCATTAAAAGTTTTCGGGGAAGGGAATACACAAATACTCTGAAAATTAGTACGCTGCCCTAAGAGAAAGCGTTCTTTCAGATTAAAGTATTTTTACTTTCATATCACTTCCGGTTATACCGGAAGTCGCCGTTAACTTTCTTATTTTAAATGGGATGCTATACTTTTTATTGCAAATTCTGATTCTACACATTATTTTAAATAAAAAACGTTAAGTATGTTAAAGAACTTACGCCTTTTTAGACGGTCACATTTCTTGTAACAATTTGTTACAAAGTGAGTGAGATAAACTACCACACTGAATGTTGATTGGTTGAATTGACATTTCTCACTCACTTCGTAACAAATTTGTTACAAGAAATGTGACCGTCTAAAAAGGCCTTTAGAATTCTTGTGTGTTGATTTTGAAATTTGAAAGACTGTTGATTAATTGATGAAGGAAACTATGGGTCTGACTGGACGATCTTGTTTATGTATTTTAGGTACAGCGTATAACCGAGGTAAGTTAGGATTTAAGTTGATTAAGTGTGACGTTTTTGTGTTGCAAGATTCAAAAAGTGGTTGAGATTGTTTTATGGTTCTATTGAATTTGGTGATGTATTTAGAAAAAGGATTTGACGGTAAGATTTTAAAGTCTGGGGAATTTAAAAAAGTGTTAATTTTGTTTAAATAATCTTTTTGGTTCATTATGACAATGCAGACACCTTTGTCTGCTTTGGAAAGAGTCAAATTGTTATTGTGTATAAATTGGTGGGTTTGTTTTATTTGTAAGTTGGAAGTGTGCGAGTGATTTGGGTTGTGAAGTGAAATGTTGTTGATAGCTGTGGTCTTGTCTTCTGGTTTGAGTTTTAGAGTGATTTTCTCAATTTCAACTAAGTTTTGGGTAAGCGTTGTTTCTTGGTTAGCCGGAGGGGGTGTGTAACATTCAATTTAATTTGATTTCATTTCATATTTCATTTACTTTCATTTCTTCATTCGTTACTCAAATAAGATTTTGATTTTTATTAACAGTTCTTTGTTCCGTTGTGCAAATATTTTTAATATAACAGTTATAATATTCGAGAATTTTTCTATTTCAAAATATTCCAACTGGATATAATGTCAAGGATATCACAGAAAAGATAATCTTGTAGGAAGACTACATAAAATCGAAATTCTGACAAAGTAATTGACAACACCTGACACTCAACAAAAAGCTGTACCAATTAATGAATGCTTATTTAAAAACGATTCGCAAAGATCGTGGTTAAGGGCATTAGAACCTACTGAACAGTTTTATATAAAAATAGGGAGAATTTAATTCAATGAAAGAATATTTTGACGACGATTCGCAAAGATCGTGTTCAAGGTATTTAAATCGACTGAAGAAAATTTTAAAATTAATTAGAAATTTTTCAATTAACGAATAAATTGTAGACGATTCGCAAAGATCGTAAACAATTTATTTAAATCTATTAGTATTTTCAAAATTACACGTATACAAAGAAAAAGAATAGGTTTTCTTAAATAAAAGAATCTATAACCCTGTGATAAGCCTCGGAAAAACATTGCATACAAATTTTGAAGTAACAAACCACTGCAATATGTTGTTGCCAACCTAATAAAATAAAATTGCGGATGTGTTAATGAGCTGTTCTATGAAACTCAAATTTGTTTCATAATGTAGTCATTAAAGCACTAAAATAGAAAAAGATATTTTACCAACACAACTTTAAAACTATGCATACAAATTCAATCATTTTGAAGTGGAATTTCTATACGTAGCAAACCATTACAATAAGTTGTTGCCAACCTAATAAAATAAAATTGCGGATGGTTTTAATGAGCTGTTCTATGAAAATCAAATGTGTTTCGTAATGTAGTCATTAAAGTACCAAAATAGAAAAAGGTATGTTACCAACACAACTTTAAAACTAGCTTTTCGTGTATCTGGTGAGCGATTTGACTGTAGCAAGTGTTTGCAAAAGATGTTTATATTACAATTTCGTAAAAAAATTCCCACTTTTAATTACATAATACCTACTAAGAATAAATTGCACACTGGCAAATGGCAAGTGCAAAATCAAGTAAGTGCATCAACATAAAATATTCAAGTTCAGCAGCCTTTTCCCCACAATAAAAATGTAAAACGAGTAAATTATTTTAATCGCTTTCGCCACCTGTCTTTTTTAATTTCCCTCTATCTATTTCACATCGAATTATTCCGCATTAATTTTCCGGTTTTCCCATTAGCGCACGGACTTTTTATAGTTCCTTAATGGTGCACCAGAAAAAGCGTAAGCCGCCGCGCGTAGCTTATGGCCTATACTTTTTCCTTTTTAATTCCTGCGTCGATTCGCGCACAAACAGAATGACACCACGGTTCATAATAAATAAGGGAGGTTATTATCGATCAAGTCCGGGACTACCATCTGCTGGAGGGGTGAACTTCGGACACCTGCCGGCCCCGCATGACCCTTCACATGTGCATATATTACTCATTCTCTACTCACCGAAGAGATAACATTCTACTATGTGTATACAAACTAGACGCATATGTGCCGATGTAATGAAACGCACACCGTCTCTTCGCCTTGTTTAGAAAAGAAAAGCAAAAAGAAGAAAAAACTCCTCGAACTCTGATCGCTTAACATATGTGCCGTTCAGGTTTGAAACCAAAGCAATTACAAAATGAGCTTTACGAGAGGCGAGTTACGTAATTCACATCTGCAAGCGGAAAATGTCGACGACATCAAAACAACCAACAGGAGCTTGCTCGTATGATGTGCTCCCTGGTAATTTAGATAAATCATGAACATGATGTGATGACTTACAACCGACTATTAAACTTCATATTCACAGGAAGTGATTGGGAAGCTTCGTTCTATGTTGCATGTACAGTCGCCGGCACTAAAAAAGAAATGGCTATGGCTTTGGTACGGGCGGCGTTTCGTTTTCAGTGCCGGCGACTGTACTTAGAACTCGAGACCACCATCTCATGCGTGGTAGCTTATTGACGCGGCAGTATCGTAGCGAATTTGCTATTCACAGCATAGGTCAGAAGAGTCGCGGTTATATGGCACTAATAAAAGTTTTTAAGAAATTTTGCGAAATCTGCAAAGCACCCGGCTTTTTCGCGGGGCTCGACGACGACGACGACAACACATTGCCCTCTATAAATTACGACATTTGAGCACACAATAGAGTAAAAGACCCCGTTATAAGAAACAGCTGTCTCAAGGAAGGCACGCGCTCCCCAAGTCTGCGAGCGACGCTTTATGCGCCGGGACTCCATTGATGGCCAAAACATCTTGCAACTTTCGATAAGCGAGGGGTGTCACCCCTCCGGGATCTCCGCAGAAAATTCCGTCTGAGGACGGAACCACCGGCCGGCCACCTTTTAGCCTGAAATTCATCCCCTGTAAGATTTTCTTCTATTGTCGGCGCGTTCCGCCGACCACTTCCTGGTCTGTAAAGTCTGCTAATTTTGTTTGCCGGTTCGGACGCGTTTCAGATTGTGAAATCGTCGCCGTTAATTTTCTTTAAATTTGCACAGATGCCCCAGCTCGTTACCGACCGATGTGGTAACGATCTTGAAATTATTAAAGTTAAAATGTAAATAACTTCCTACTTTATAAAAGAATTTAACTTAATGAATTTATATAAGGGAACAATTTGAGAAAAAAATAAAAACGCGTTTCATTAATTTAAACCGTGGAGGAAATCGCTTTGTCTGAATAGGATTTCGCATTTTCCACCACGGTTGTAAAACAGCTTGCCCTGGTTGTTATTAAATTCAACATTACGTCCAATACTGTATAATAAAAATGAAGTTCGACAGATAAAAGGACTTTTTTAATAAAATAATATTAGCCTAAAAAGGAAGTGATGTAATATGTATGTATATTGTATCTACACGAGTAAATATAGTAATAAAGATTCACACACAAAATGGTAAGAAACGTCAGTATGCTTTAGAAATATTTTATCAGACAAACCATACATATAACTGGGAATAAATTAGGTGTAAACTAATTAATCAAAGAAAAACTCACTTCCCATTCCTGGATTCTGAAAAAGACGCAGGAATAGCGAATTCTTAATCCTTTGTCTAGCAAAAAGCCTGAAGTAAATTCCTTTCCTGACTAGCAATTAAGTTTCTTAATTAAAAAAAAAGCTTACGACTGCTATTTTTTCCTAACATTCTTAATTGCAGGTGCAATCAAATGTAATTAAAGTGTTCTGCAGTGACGCGACGTTTCAATAATGGAATAAATCATTGTTACTCATTGTTCTTAATTATTACGATATTATTTATTTGTATTTTGATTACAACATCTGCAATTCAATTCAATTCAAAGTAAACCGATACGATTTCGGTTTACATTTGTTTTAAATAAATAAATAATAGCGTTTTCGAGTGTCTACTCTAGAGCACTCTCAGAGTATCTCCGTCTTGTTTTAATCTCATGTAATAACAAGGGATGGAGATACTCTCAGAGTGCTCTAGAGCAGTCACTCGAAAACGCCATAAACCATCGTTTAAACTGACCCTTGTAAACATCGTAGTTGTAAAAAAAAATGTACAGATGGCGCCAGTAAGATTTTACTTAGAAGTATTTTTTAGTTCCTTCTGATGCAGAGAAATGACAACTGTTAATAGCAGGGTTGGGCTGATTTAAATCAAGTGATTTTCATTTTTAAAAATCATAATTTAAAAAAATAATTTAATTTCTCATTAAATAAACAAAACTTTCTAAAATTAAAGTGGATTTTAAGACATTTGACATCTGTGCAATTTTTGACGTGAAATAAAATAAAAGACGATCGAGAAAATTTATAAAATTAAAAAAAAAATCTCATGAAATAAACAAAACAAGTTGGACTTTCTAAAATTAAGATATACGTACTTAAGTGTCAAAAAAATCAAATTCTTTTTATTTAAATCAGTGATTTTGATTTAATAGTAAACAACAAAAAGAGAAGGATGTAACTTATAACAAAGAACTTAAATTGACCGCTATCTATAAACACTGCAATTATAAAAAATTTGTTAAGTACAGATGGCGCCAACAATTTTTTATTTCTTTAGAGTTTCGTTTTGTAAAAAAGAGTTCACAGTTGCTAATAGTGAAGAACAAAAGGAAGAGAATGATCCATTATTACAAAATTATATTAAAAAAAACTTAGAGTAGCTTCTATAAACACAGAAGTTATAAGAAATTTGTTCAGATGGCACCAGCAACTTTTTATTAGTTTATTACTTTTATTTTTAGAAAAAACAAATTGACAGTTGTTTATAGTAAAAAATAAGAAGTAAAACAATAATAATAATACATAATAATCTTAAAACGACACCTATAAGCACTGCGGTTATAAAAAAAATTAATAGATGGCGCGCGAACTATTTTTTATTTCTTCTTTAAAGTTTCTTTTTATGAATAAATGATCGCTGCTGCTACAAAAACAAGAAGAAAGAAAGACTGAAGACAGAAAGTACCATGCCCTCAATTAAATTCCTTATTAAAGTAAGCTGTGAGTTTTTTTTATAAAGTTGGCGACACTCAATTCATAGCTGTTCATAAGTAATTGCAAGATTAGGAAACTGTTGTCGAAAATTCTGTACACACTGATTAATTGAATGAACAAACTGTCCATTTTCTAATTTACCGGTTTGAAAATAACTTTCAACAATATAAATATTTTGTGCTGTAATTCTAACACACTGAACAGTGAAACACACTGTAGATGGCACGTGAACTTTTTATTTCTTCTTTAGAGTTTCTCATTGTAAATAAATAATCGCTGCCAATAGCAAAAAAAAGAAGAAGGAATCAACATAGGAGTTAGAAGAAATTTGTTCAGATGGCGCCAACTATTTATTACTTTGTTACAGTTTTATTTCAATAAAAAAGTTAACAGCTGTTTATGGTGAAAAATTAAAAAACTAGAACGAGCAAATTCTTATAACTTATAACTAAAGTCTCCAAAGGTCAAGCCCGAATGCATAGGCGTTTCGAAGCCGCGTATGGCAGATCGAATTACGGCGCTGCAAACATTATTTCTTCGCTATATCGAGAATATTTTGATCAACTTTATCACATTTTATTTTGTTATTTGCTGTATTTTTGACCATATGATATAATTAAAAAAAAAACGAAAACATTCGTTTAAATAAAACTCGTGCTGTTTACGAGCAGCATAACGAGTTTTATTAATATCTTATTATTTCCTCTTTAGAGTGTCTATTTGTAAACAAGTGACAGCCGTTAATCGTCAACAATAAAAAAAAAAGAAAAAATGTTTATATCTTACAAAAAAAGCTAAAATTCTTTTTGCAAACAAATGATAGATGACAATTATTATAACACTACTAATATTAAAAAAAATTGGACAGATGGCGCGAACAGTCTTTTATTTCTCCCTCAGAATTTTTTTTCCGAAAAAATGAGGGCTGTTAAAAACAAAAAGAAGAGAATAAACAAATCATTGTAACTTATAAGTAAAGCACGGGTTTGGGTGCATTTTTAGGTCACGAGTCATCACTCCATACGCCCTCTACTAAAAATGCACCTATTAAAAAAATATATGCAGATGACGTGAACAATATTTTTTCTCTTTTTTGCAAAAATTTTGCAATGTAAATCTAAATTTGACTCAAAATGGCGGTAATTGCGGTACTTCATCTACCCAGTTTAGGACTTAAAGCGGCATTTACATTTACGAGTACTCGTATCCGAGTTGCGATACTCGGATGCACCTCGAATGTTAATTCGGAAGTGTAAACGCCTACTCGTATGCGAATTAAATGCCGCTTTAGCACCATCTATCGAATTTATTTTGAATGTGGTTTCGGTTAAATGACGAGCTTCTTGTTACAATACAGAGTGATCAGCGATCAACAAGGACTGAAATATCCGAATATTCCAGACGCAAAGCCTCAGTCATTTTTGATCACAGTGTATTAGGGCTTATAACAAAAAGCTCGTCATTTGACCTAACCTTCATTCAAAGGGAATTCGGTAGATGGCACTAACAACCTCTTGCATCTGAAATATCCGAATATTTCAGACGCAACATCCGTCACTGTTGATCATTAGAACTCGTTCGTCATTTAGCCGAACACCCTATCTATAATTCGGATAA
Organism: Dorcus hopei; assembly: GCA_033060865.1. Taxonomy (NCBI): domain Eukaryota; kingdom Metazoa; phylum Arthropoda; class Insecta; order Coleoptera; family Lucanidae; genus Dorcus; species Dorcus hopei. The sequence goes on along the minus strand of CM065418.1, from coordinate 29,100,030 downwards.
TTGCTTGTAGATGGCGTCACCGAATTTGCATGTTAATTACAATATACAACTATGTAATTCATAAAAACTACTTCTAAAATTGTAACACAACTTTTTTTTTTAAATAAAAAATAAAATAAAATCCGATAGAGGGTGTGAGAGTTAAAAAAAAATCGAATTTTAAACGTTTATTACATTAAGCGTAATTTAAGGCTAGTTGGCGTCGCTTGACATTTAACTCTCGAAAGATATTTCTTTTTAAACAGTGCCTTAGAAAAGACCGGAATAAATTCATTGTTTCCGGCGCTCGATTAAATTCAGGTAAACTCCGACAGGGGGAGTAACAGTTCAGAATTGAATTTCAAACGTCTATATTGAACGTAATTGGAGATAGATGGCGCCACGTGACAGTTAAATTAGCCCTGCGTTTAGTTCATGGGCGACATTGTCGATTTCGTTTATTCCGTAGTCATTTTACGTTGTCTGACTAATCAGCTGAGTGGTCTTGGATGTGTGGTTTGAGATGCGACCATTAGGCAACCACGGCGGGTATGAGTTCCGTTTAGAAGACAGTCGGACTGAGCTCGTTAAACCTTGATGGTTCGTTCACCAATTAAACGCACGCTTAAGTTTCAACAAAAGGATTAAAAAAAAATTGTTGCATTATTTGAATTTTTGGCGCTCGGTTTTTAGTTCAGGTAAATTCCGATAGGGCGAGTAATAGTAAACATAACTACGGGTAAACGAGTAAACATAACTACGGATAGATGGCGCCACCTCAGACAATTTTTTTTAATTACATTATTTAAATTTAGCACACGATTTTTAGCTTGGGCAAATTTCCATAAGGGGCGTAATAATTCAGAAACGATTTACTTGGCCACGAGTGTATTAATTTATTTTTCAAATTTTGAAAACTGTAAGTAAAATTTCAATTGTGTGACCACTGAGCGAAGGAGTTCTTTTATGTACGGTCTTGGTGACGTGCTCCAGAGGGACGTAAGCACGCAAAATTCTACTGACACAGTATGCTCTTTTGCAGGAAAATATGAAATTTAATAAAGAACGATTTCGTATGTAAAACAGTGCTCTTCATGTATGTATCTCGACTATTATTATTCAAATAAGGCACAAGACGCATTCCTAGGCGAGCGGTGTAGGTAGATGAGGAAAGCAGTTATCACGGGCGTACATACCAACACGACGAGATTTTTTTATGGGTCGAGATGCATCCCACGTGAGCGCAGACAGCATCTCCAGCGACCATCTACCTGTTTGAAATTACATCGGAGCTAATCCCCGCTCGGTTATTACAACTTACATGGTGGTAACACGAGTACGAAGGTTGGAGAGGTAGGTAACACAGTTCGCATTTTCTCGTACATAAATATCAGAGTTAATTTATTTAGCGCTCCTCTTGTGAGGCGTTACGTGATTCTAAACGCTTCCTTCCGGTCGAATATTACTACTGTTTGGAAAGTTCATGGACTAAACTAGTCGCTTTCAACCGGGGGCAAATTTGATTGAAGATCAAAAAGGGTTTGCCGAGATCTTGACAAGTCAGAAAAAAATAAAAACAACCTTGGATAGTCGTGCAGAAAAGCACCAAATTCAAGAACCACTTGGACTTGATGGATATCTAATTCATAATTTATTTAAACATCATGAAATATTAAAAGTATGAATCGTTGCAATTAAAGTGGATGCGGTTTGGAGTGTTAATGAAATTCACATTTACATTCGAGGTCAAGTATAATGCTACTTCTTCAAATAATGACTTGAAGTTGGTTACCACTAAAATAACCTTCAAATGAAAATAACAAATGATGGTCACGGCAACGAATAAACAAATAAATCCCAACTTTAAATCACCGTGTGAGTGATGAATGGAGAAATCTGGCAACTCTGTTATGATCAATAACTCTTGAAATCAATCAAACATCATTTAGGGGATAATTTTTCTTGAACTGATAAAAGCGTTCCTGCTCGTTTTGACACGAACATAAACGAGTATTTTATAAACATCCAAATTAAACATTAAAAATATTGAATGTTACAGCGATTACATATGCAACACATGTTACCAGTGCGATCCGATTACTGTTTGTTGCCTAACTTATGTATACTCGCTTATTAATAACATCGCTTATTTATTTAAATTACTTTTTATTACATTTCGAGCCACATCCGAAAGTATCAATTTGATTGACATGTTGAAAATTAACATGTAGGTACTCAGGTTCATTATAGAGATGGATACTTCAGGTGACACAATTCTTTTGATAGAAAAAAAGAAGTGGTTGATTTCTTTTATTATACAATTAATTTTTATACGGAAAAACAAAAATTTAAAGAGAGATCTGAATGCAGAGCGAAAAGTAAAATAAAGTTGATGAAAAAAAGCACACGAAAAATTTTACAACGTGAAAAAAATGTTTAGATTGTGTCACTTTGACGAAAAATTTACGTAAAGTTCTTCTTTTATTATTTAATTCCTTATCAAGACATTTGTGCTGAATGTCAGATTGCCGTCGAAACTTTCTCAGGGCTACTCACTATTCTCCTTCCAACGAAGGTCTTCGATGATGTTGGTAGAGTGTGGAATGCGTGGGAACTCTTCAAGTCGATTTTATTCCTGCGTGTTCTTATTCTCCAATGCGTTGAGTGCGTGTGAATGTGAACTCTTCAAGACGATCGAATACCTGGTGTCTACCTCTTCTCCTGTTCTAAAACAGCTGGCTTCGAAGGTGTCGATGAATGTATGGCTCCACAAGAGGTATGTGTGGTGGTGAATGCTTCCGACAATGGCTGCACAAAAGGCTTGTGTGCGCTTCCGACAATAACTGCACAGAAGGCTTTGAATGTGCTTCCGACGATAGCTGCACAGAAGGCTTTCGGTTGCTCCTGACAATTGCTGCATGGGAGGCTTCTGAGTGTTCCCGGCAATGGCTGCTAAGAACGCCCGGGATATCGTGAGTGTTCCTGACAATAGTTGCTCAGGACGCAGTGAAACCGCTCTCGCTTTACTAATAATAATAATAATTATAACAGCTTTATTCCAATGTGCTGAAACAAGTAAACGGCTTTTATAGAGCTTTTTCGTAGCCGGAATGAAGCAACTCAGCATCATTGGTCAAAATGTGTAATCGAATCACCAACGATCAGAGCTGTATCTCATTCGTCAGAGAGGCCCGGTATTTCAGTCATACTTTGACTTTAATCTTCAGTTTATTTCCATAGCAACGATTATAAGAACAATTGTCCCCATAGAAATAAACTGAAGACTAAAGTCAAACTGTAACTAAAATACCGGGCCTATGTTTACTCCGGCGGTTGTCATAGCGACCAAATTTGAGGATGTGATCCTATTTGCGGGCAAATCATGAACGAATGCGGTTTCACATTAATTCTCGTCAAGGGATGGCCTAAGTTTTGTTTATTTGTAACGATCGTCATTGTTGCTTTGTTGTGTAAATATCAACGTAACGTTTCACCCGTATTTGTCTATCTGACATTGTCAATCTGACTTTCCTCGACATCTGTCATTTTGACGTTTGTTGTTAACTGTCGCTTCGTTGATCGTTAAGCAACGTGTGAGCCCCCATAATTCCTTGACTTAACGATCGATCGGCATATACATAATAAAAACTGCACAAATATTTATTTTAAAGTCCCAGATTAGTTAGAATACAATTAAGAGTATTTTGGAGGCAAAATGGCGACACTTTTTTTGCATGTTTTGTATTACTTTGGACTGAAATTATTTTCTGGTGCTTCAAAAATAAAATAAATTTAAAATGACAAGGTATAAAAAATGTGAGAAGACAGAAAGAGAAATTTTAATGAAAACAAAATCATTTATCAAATCAATTATTTGTGTTAAAAAGGACCAAAAAATGTCAAAAGTCTTTTTTCAACTAATCAAGTAATTTCAAATTCTTTCTGAATCAAATGCAAAAAACAAAAACTAAAGACGATCGATTCTGTAACAAATTTTTAAAAGAACAATCACCTTTTGTGCGCGGAAAAACTAAAAACAAAACATAATCGTCATCCTATGCTCATATGTATAAGAAAACTTCCCATTTTCACATCATTCCCGTCGTTTTTGACCTTGAAAGCTTGTTATTGACAAAACATGTAACGTGGAATGAAATTATATGAGGTTATGTTGACTTCAATTGCGTCATAATGTCAAATAAAGGTAAATAAATAAAAACGAATTGCAAAATATCGACTTCCACTCACATGTATAGTCGTCCCAGTTTTCTATCGGTTTTATGATGGGAGCGAGACAAGTGAGGCAATAAAGATAAGCTGTTTGCAAAAAAACGCCGATCGCGCGCTTAGTTTGCATTGCAGGGGTGTACAGAAGCGGGTGTACAGATTGCCGCCCGGGCACCGTGAGAAAATAAATGCCGATCTTCAAGAAGTATATTTGTACATCCCTGCGAACTTGCCGGGCGAAACAGATATTTATAAAACCACTGCCGTCTAAGTAAGTCGCCTTTTTTTGCTGCAAGATCATAAAACCGATACAAAACTTGGACAAGTATAAAGTGGGTTCTTATAACTAGACTGCGAAAGTTTAGGCATTTCAGGCACCTAAGGCCCGATTTTACAATCGTCGGATAAGTATTATTGTTAGAATAACGTGACGTAGGAACATTAAAAGGTATTCTGCGAACAGTTATTCCGTCCTTATAAAACTGGGCCTAAATGTAAATTCGTTACTGCCTCAACTTCCGCAGTCTACTCATAACGTTTTCGATTCATTGCTCTAAGAGCTAGAGGCACTCTCATAGTATTCTCATCTTGTTTTACTAACCTCACCTAAAAACAGAAGATGGAGATACTCAGAGAGTGCTCTAGAGTCCAGAGCAACGATTCGAAAACGCTATTACATTATTACAGATACTGAATGCTTCCGGCATTCGACAGAACGAAAAAAATATGGATCTCTAGACGTCTTCCTTTTTATTAACATTCGTTCGATCGTTCCGCCGGTTGTCATGGAAACTTATTGACAAAACAAACGGCAGCAAATAAAGCAAACTAATCAAGAATGTTCAGAAACAACAAAAAATCTGCCCCTAAAAAGTTTTCTTAAATTCTTGTCGAATCGTTACAAATAAAATAAACACATTTAATAATATCTAGAAGTTATTTCTCATTTTTTTTCTGTCTTCAACTGCTAAATAAATACCTGCTGTATTTAAAACATCCCGTGGACAATATTTTGGGTTTTATTCCTGTACTACCTATTCCAAGACCTCAGAGTTGAAATGATGAGTCAGTCGAAAATGCAAGTGATTCGTTGAGAAGGTAAAAAAATTAAGCGAGTGATCAGATTGCCCAAATACAAAAGAGGAAACTCAAGGAGGGGTGTTTAACTTAGTCCACTGAGATGATCTTCAATTGATTAGCTGTAAAATCTTCAACCCTCGCCTCTTTTTCAAATTAATTTTAAGGCTTCGAGGAGGAACGATTCCATTCCATTTTCCAATGATAATTCTAGAAGGCAAAATATTTTTTCTGCTTTCCTTTAGTGTCAAGTTTAAGATTGTTAAAAAAAATAATTTTTTTTCCTACACTAGTAGAAAATTCAATTTTACCGGCTCATCAGAGAGGAGAAAGCGACGTTTCCACGGCTACCCCGGCAAAATGAACATAAATACCTAGCCGAGAAAATAATTTACGAGGCTTTACCACTAGGTGGCGCGACAATAATTTTTGGAATGCGCTCTCATCGACATCAAAACATTAACAAACTAAGTTTTTTTTATTTAATTCCACTGGTATTTGGTTTTAAAAAGGATTAAAATTATCAAGAAAAAAAAAGTCGGCAGCGGTGGGATTCGAACCCATGCCTCCGAAGAGACTGGTGTATTAAACCACCGCCCGGCTTGACCGCTCGACCATGCTATTACACGTAACACTGTGTTTTAAAACATCTATAATAATTTTAATAGTAACTCAATTTTAATATTTTTACTTCGAGAAAAAGAACGTTTGTGTGATATTAACAAAATTAATTATAATGTTGTGTAGGAAAAAAATAATATGTAAACCATGGCGGTAAAGCAATTTTCGAGGTCTCGAGAAGTGTGGCCAGGCTCGGCTGCGCGCCTCGCCTGTCCATGTCTTCTCTCGACCTGGAAAACAAGCACTTTACCGCCTCGGTCTACAATATACTATTGAAGAAAATAGGAAACAAGAGAAAAGAAGAAACAACATAGGCAGTAAACTGCTTTTAATAATACGTAAATCGGACGAGCTTGCAACGAAACGGAACAATGAAATTGAGCTTTTTCCTTGCATTGGGAACGAAAGAAAACTTAATCATAAGTTGGAGAAGGAACGCGTTCGGTATTTTCCGAAAATTATTTGTAAATGAAGACCTGGTTGGCGGAAATAAAAGAAAACGAGCAAAAATGAATAAATAAGGTAAATAATAAAAGTTTGACACCAATTTAAGCTCCAAACTTTTGCTTCTCTTTCTGATTGAATTTTTAAATTGATTAGTATAATTTTTTGAGCAATTTATAAAGACGATATTTTTGTTTGAAAGAAAAGACGACATTTATTTATTTACTTTACAAAACGAAACCACAAAGAAAAAGGTAACTTTTGATAGTGCGATTGAAGCAAATTTTCAAGGTTACTTAGCAAAGCAATAGCCATCTAGATAAAAATTATCTGGAATAATAGGAATAATAAATTATTTTCACATGTGGAATATCTTTGAAACGAAGTGTTGAACCCTACATATTTATATAAACTTTTATACTTAGTTTTTATCACTGAATCTATATCCAAATTTACTAACCACCTTTACCAGACACCCTGTATAAAGACTTACAAAATTAAATAACAGGCACTCTACTCTTCTTCTTCTTCACAATTTATTTAAACACCCTATAGCACAGAGACGTGCAAAAATTAAAAGTGATTATCGAATCAATTTTAGACATACCGTGCATTTTTCTCTTCCATGGCCTTCTTTGACGTAGCCTTTCGAGATACTTGAAAGTTGAAACCCAAGTTACGTTGAATTTTGTTGTTTTTTTTTTACGTTACGGCACTGAGATCATCATCGTTCCCTCTATTTTGAAAGCCAGAACTTCAATCGGCTAATCCCGAATTTAACGATTTTCAGATTCCGCGATTAAATCTTCAAGGTCGCCCCGTACTTCCAACCGATTTTCTCTGGGTTTTTTTTTTTTTAATCGTGTTGCCTGCCGTGGCACTTTTTTATTTATTTTTTTTGTTTCAACTGCTACGTCACTTTTTTTTCTTTTTGAACGAACTTCAAACGAAACAAGTTCGATGAGGCCTTGCAACGAAAGCGATAACGAGGCGACCGCAAAGCGGAAGCTCGCAGACGACACATTAATTGCGCGCAAAACTCGCGATAAAAACAGAAAAAAAAGCAGCGGCATTGAAGGCGACCGCGGGACGACGAATATGTATGTAATCAACTTCAAACTGGTATTACGTAAGAACGGTCCATTCAATGTTCTCAGCCGGCCGCTCACATTCACGTGATTGGCAAATTTAAATCGCTTAAATAAACTAACTGCCAGATGAGATCATCCAACCGTCGCCGTACTTTAAAAACAGATAATACTCGAAGCGGTCGACGAGGATTTCGGAGGCAAAAATAGCTTCGGCCTGTAAGTGCCGACCGCACAGCTGATTGCTGCGAAATTCATAAAAATGGCAGTTAAACAAGTGAACCACGACGTCGCGTCGTCGCCTCCGAATTCCGCCAATTTCATCGTCGAAGCAGGCGATGATCTACTTGCACTTGAAATCAAAAAAAGCGTCACATAATTCGCAACGGCTTAAATAAAATAACAATAACAATAATAATTTCATAGAGCAGCGGCGGCGATTCATGCATGGCAACTATAAAATTAGTGTTGTTTATCATTTACCAGGCCACGTTCTGAATTGTGCTTATTTTTTTAACGTAATTTTAAATGGAGCATCCGTTTTTTGATCGAGCAAGGCTCGCTCGATCTTGAAACCAGATCTCGACGAACCCCCCAAGTGTTCAGGGGGGCGAATCGAACCAGTCCTGAGATTTCGTGAGGCAAGGTTACTATACTAAGGTGTGACTTACGATTCAATGTCCACGAATTCTTCTCTCTGGGTGTAATAGCGTGCCATATCCAATTCCAGGCCCCAACGGGCCCTAAACACTTACACAGCACACACGCCGCCGTACTTTCTAATTGTCAACACGCGCGAAACTCGACATCAACTGATAGATCGGCTTCGTATGGCGCTCTGCCGCCGTTCGTCGTCTGTTTCCGCCCGACGAGTAAACCATCGACTTAAAATAATATAGACGGGACACTCTTTCAATGTGCTTTCAAAAACAAACGTGGATACAAGTTACATCGCCTAAAATGCCACGGAACGTTTCAAAAAACAAATTTTACATTAAATAGCAAGCGCACATTGTCGTTGCTTGTTTAAATTCCGTCATTAAATCTCGATGATACGGTGGCGCAGTGTTGCCGACGTTACTCCTTTATCGCTTGTATTGACGATTTTCGATCGTCCTGTCGATTAAATCGACGACTTGGCTTTGAGTTTCGATCGAAAAAATAAACTGCGATGAGATTGCAGCATACTCAAAAAAAAATACGATGACATTGACAGCAAAATAAAAAAGCTGAAGTGCGTTTCTTTTTTCCTTTTTTAATAAACGATGCGCTTGTATGTTCCAATACTTTTAATTTTCAAATGAACCGCCGTTTCTCTTATGAAATATAAATACAAAGGCCCAAATTTCATAAAAAAATAATAATTAAAAAAAAGACGAACTGTCATTAAATGAAAAACTACAAAAAGTGTGGTTATGAAGCAAATTAGATTGAATGAGAGAGAGGGGCGAGAGGGGTGGAGAAGGCGGTGACAGGGGGGAGAGGAGGAGGGGCAGACAGGGTACGAAAATCATGATCGATAAAAAAATGAAAATTAAATGAAAATGATAAAAATATACAAGGAATAAAATAAGTAAAAACAAAACAATGTCCGAAAATTAACTTTCCACACAAATACATATACAGGGTGTTTGTAAAATAAGTGCAAACATTTTAACCACATTACCGTGAGAGCACATAGAACACGGAAAAATTAGAAAAAAAAAATCATAACAGGGGGGGAATAGGCAATAAACATCGCAGGCGAGACTTATGCCTGTTTTAGACGGTCAAATTCTTGTATCAAATTTATTACGAAGTGAGACAGATAAGCTACCACAGTGAATGTTGATTGGTTGAATTGGCACTTCTCACTCACTTCGTAATAAATTTGATACAAAAATATGACCGTGTAAAACGGACATAATATGCAGAGGCGCACTCACTCAGCGAATAATATCTGTGTGGAAGAACACGTTCAAACGTTCACTACAGTAATTTAGGAATGTTTATAACAACTGTTCAAAGTGGCATCCATCATTAGCGACACACACACGACACGTTCCATAATCGCGTAAATGCGGAGACATTAGCTTTTAAGCAATAAATCGAGGAAGTAAAAAATAAAAATAAAGTAAAATTTTGGTTGTAAGCGGAAGAAATATTTTTGGTACAAACAGCGCCATCTACCGGATGCTATTACTATTAAATTAAAATTTAAATTATTTAAAAAATCGACTGAACTGAACTAAACTGACCAAACGCATTAAGGCGTGCTTATCGTTTCTTCTTGTTAAAACAACGCCAGTAAAATAAAGCACGTTGACATTCAAATCGAAACTGCCGCCATCTGTTGTCGTTAAATTGAACTGATGTAATTCTTGATTTATACTTGTACAGGGTGGATCAATTTCGATGTCTCTTATGGGCATCTCTGTAACTATAAGAGATAGAAAAAAACTAATGGCCAAGTCTCGATCTCTTTTTTAGAGATAAAGTCAATAGACTAAACAAAAAGTGGCTATCTTCTTTTGTTTTCGAGTTATAAGCAAAAATTGACATTTTAGACTTTTCGTCAATCGCGCATATATCGTTTATTTTTTACAGATATTAAAAAACTATTTTGACATTATTAGGACACTTTTTGGAATACAATTCAGTGGTGTAGTTGGTTTCTTGATATTTAATAAAATTTTCGAGTTATAACATAAAGTTATATATTTTTAAATGGAAATCATAGTAGGCAATGCCACCTTTAAATAGAGATATTTTTTCTGTTTTCAAAAATATATACTTTGTTGTGTTTATTTGTTACAATTAATAGAATAAAACGCCTTTTTTATTATTCTTGGGTGCATTCTATTCTTAGTAGGCTGGTTTGAACAAAGGCCGACAATTTTTTTGTTTGTTTTTATTAAATATAAACTCTTGTTCAAATATTTTGACAGTTGCAACAGCATAAAGAGAAAGAAAGATAGAACGAGCATCCTCTAAGAGTCACAAAGATTACAACAATACTGATACCATGTGGTTTGGGTCAAATTCGGAATTATAAAACTTCATTTAATATTTAAGTTTAAAACGGATTTTTTTCGATTAAATATGCATTTCAGGGGATAATGAACTAAATTATATGTATAAATTAAAAATATCTTAAAAATAAGAAATTATTGCAGAAAAAGTTAAAGAATATTGAAATGTAAGTAGATAATAAACACAACTCTTGATATATCACAATGAATAACTTAAAACCCAGAAAATAATATCAAAATAAAATCACAATTTAAACACTGCCGCACTAAAATACGCAGCCAACTCATGTTGTAACCCAACCCAGTTCTATCGGCGCTAGCTTTCTGTCTCTTATGTTCATCGCAACACCTCTCATTCTTGTGCTACCCTATCATCAAATCTTTGTTAATATTTAATAAAAACAAAAGAAAATTGTCGGCTTTTGTTGAAACTAGCCTATCAAAAAAAAATGCAGCAAAAATTATAAAAAAGGCGTTTTATTCTATTAACTGTAAGAAATAAACCCAACAAAGTATATATTTTTGAAAACAGAAAAAAGATCTCTGTTTAATGATGACATTGTTTACTATGACTTCTATTTAAAAAAATATAACTTTATGCTATAACTCGAAAATTTAATTAAATATCAAAAAACCAACTACACCACTGAATTGTATTCCAAAAAGTGTCCTAATAATGTCAAAACAGTTTTTTAATATCTGCAAAAATAAACGAGATACGACTGATTGACGAAAAGTCGAAAATCCTAATTTTGGCTTATAACTCGAAAACAAAAGAAGATAGCCAATTTTTGTTTAGTCTATTGACTTTATCTCTAAGAAAGAGATCGAGACTTGGCTACTAGTTTTTTTCTATCTCTTATAGTTACAGAGATGCCCATAAGAGACATCGAAATTGATCCACCCTGTACTTGTAACCACGATGCGGAAAAAAATCGAGAAAGTAAAAAAAAAATAAAGTAAAATTCTTGTTGTAAGCGGAAGAAATATTTTGGGCACAAGTAGCGCCATCTACCGGATGCTATTACATACTATTAAACAAAAACTTATATAATTTAAAAGTCGAATGAACCGAATTAAAATGACCCAACGCAACGTCTTGAGATGTGTTTATCATTTCTTTGTCCTAAGGGACGACAGCAGTAAAAGAAGCAAATCAAAAACTGGCGCGCCATCTGTTGTTGTTAAATTTAATTGATTTAATTCTTAAGTAGGTAACCAAAACGACTGTAATTGTTTTATCTGTCGAGATGAATATGTTATTAAACAAATACCTAACTGAGCAAAATAGAAAATGAGGAAAATAAAAATCGAAAAAAATAAAAATTGAAATTTTCAAAACAAATACATAATTGAAAATGCATAGGTAGCATACGAAACAACTGAAAAATAAAAAACATTTGAAAATTCAAAAAGAAAAAATGCAAATAAACGTCAGAAAATCTAAAAATAAAACAATTAAACAATTTTATATACCGGGTGTCCCAAGCCATGTGCTTTCACCCGTCATTTAAAACAGAGCATGATTTATAGAGGTTTTAGGCCCGTTCTCCTTTAAATTATTTTCAAACAAAGTATGCAGTATTTGGTATCAGCGTACTCAAAAAAAAAATTGAAAATTTGAAATGCTGTAAAAATGTTAAAAATCAAAATACAATCAAAATAGTGATTTTCTCGAATTGCATTAGAACGAAGAAATACACGATTTATAGCTTACTAGATTGAAAAACAAAAAAGTTTATTTTTCGTTGTCATGGAAACCAAAATGTATTATAATACATATTCGGACTCGTAATGATCAGTAGATTCCATACATGTAAAAATATGTATACATGGTGTTCCATTTAAAATAAGAAAGTTGACATCACTTCCGGCGAATCCGGAAGTCCTACCGTGCTCGATATTATCTCGAAAAATTCATCGTTTTACTTAATTTGTCCTTTTCAAATTTCATGTAAATCGATTAAAAAATACAAATTCTAGAAGGGTAGGCACATGGCGTGAGACACCCGGTATATACATAAATTAAAAAAAAATAATAATAACAAAATTTAAAAAACAATATAACCAAAAAAGAATCGAAACAAGATAAAGCAGGCAAAGCAACGAAACAATGAAAAACACAACAACAATACATACATACAACAAATAATTGAAAGACACAGAAAAATCAATCGGAAGGTGACAAGAAAAAACAATTGAAAGTTGTGAAAAATGAAGAAAAAACTGTTTAAATTTTGAAAACAATTAAAAAATAGAAAAGCAAACAATTTGATGAAAATGCAACGCACGAAACAATTGAAAAATGAAAAACACTTGAAAATCCGAAAGGAAAAATACAAATAAATGTCAGAAAATTAAAAAAATAACAATTAAACAAAATATGTACAGGGTTAGTTTTATTAATGTTAACCCCCCTTTATTTTTTTTAATTATTAACCGATTCAAAAAATTTAAAAATTGTTCTTATATGGATTTTTATGTAGATTTTACTTATACTATCAGTTTTGCGATACCTTTATACAGAGCGTACATTAATGATTGAAGGGTGTTTGAATTTCCCGCCCATTAGATTATTTGTAAAAGTTGGTACTGCATACTATTCTGTTTTACCATGGGCGGCACATAAAATTATATATTATTAAAACAATTTATTAGTGATTAGAAATTATTTTACGTTTATTAATTACATACATTGATATGGAGAATATAAAAAGTAAAGCAGATATAAAATAAAATTATAACATCTGTTCAAAATGTCCCCCATTTGAATCCAAACACAAATTTACTCTTCTTTTCATGTTTTCGAAAACTTTGTGTCGTGTTTCTGGAGTGATGCTGTTGACAGCCTCTGTAATAGCATTTGTAATTCTTCTAACGTATGGAGACGTTCTGAAAACACTTTATTTTTAAAAACCGAACATGAAGAAATCAAGTGGGGTTAAGTCTGGTGACCGAGGAGGCCATCTGTCCTACTTTATTAACCTATCCCCAAAGAACTGTTGCAAATGATTCAACGTTGTCAGTGCAGTGTGGGCTGTAGCTCCATCCTGTTGAAAAGTAACCCGTTGTAATTCATCGTCATGAAGTTCTTCAATGAAAGGATTTAAAATTGTTTCTTGATATGCAAGTGCATTAATATTGTGTTGAAAAAAAATAGGTCCAATGATCCTCCTTCTTGACATAGCCAACCACACACCGATCTTCTGAGGATGTAATGAAGTCTCTTCAAAAATATGAGGGTTTTCTGCACACCATATTCTACGATTTGCGAATTTACATAACCGCTGAGATGAAACCATGCTTCATCTCTGAAGAAAGTTATGTCTAACATATCGTCATTATTTAACAACTCATTAAACCATTGGCAATATTGCACTCGACGAGGCAAATCAAGAGGTAGCAACTCATGAGTTACAGTTATCTTATATGGATGTAAATGTAGAACCTTCTTGCAAGCCTTTTGACATGTACCAAGTGATAAATTCGTTTGAGCCGATAAACACCGTAAAGACTTCTTCGGACTTACATCCATTCTTTGATGAATATCTGCGATGACTTCTTCGGTGAGAACAGTGGGCCGGCCTGTAGATTTTCCTTTAGAAACACTGCCTGTTTCACGAAATCTCTGAATTATACGGCGGACGTGTTGCATAAAAGAATCATATGTGAATACCACTTCAGGGAACTATTCTTGAAATTGTTGGTGACAACTTTGATAAGAATAATTCCACACATTTTGTTCATTGCGTATCCCCGACCGAAAATAGGCCTCAACAATAAATTTATTGTGCAGGTCCGTGAAAACCATCGCTAACCTAAAACGTTTGTGTGTATTTTTATTTCCTGTTATATGGCTGTACTTACCAATGAAAAATGTCTGACAGCAAAAGTGGAAATAAAAATAACCTTTTCGTTAATACTAACTCAATAATAATAAAATAAGGAAATCAAAACGTAAACAATACAACACACGCACGCTACTGACGAAATTCAACATATCCAGCATGAATACCAATCTTGTAAGACGAAAATTACTAATTCGACAACGCGCCAAATTCAAACGCCTTTCAATCATTAATGTACACTCTGTATATATACCGGGTGGACAAAACAATAAAAAAATTTTAAATGGAACATCCTGTATATTTTTACAAATTTGCAATCCTTGAGTAGCCCTGATAACAAACATATACCGTATGTCCATCTGACAATGAGACATAGGGATTTAACATGGGAAAACAGAAATTGCCTTATATTATCTATCTGAGTACATATATATGAAATTCTGGGTTATAATCGGAAATATTATTGCATTCAAAGTGTTTTGATACTAAATTTGTACAATTTTAGTTGTTAATTATTTAGAAATTAAGAAAAAAAGTTATTATTTTAGATTAGTAGGTATTTAACGAAAACTTTCCAAACGGATGTCGTGGTCAAGTTAGTTTGTTCATGTTTCACAACCGTAAGGTCACGAGTTCAAATCCGAAAGAAGACACTTTTTTTTCTTTTTTTTAATATTTTTTTCAGATTTGAAATCACTCTTAAACTAGTTTATTATTGTATTTATAAGTTTCATTTTAATATTAATTATGTTCCATTTATGTGTATTTTTTCGTTTGCAAAATTTTATTATGTTAAAGTTATAACTTTATTTATTATGTTACATAATTAATATTAAAAGGATGTGATTTCAAATCTGAAAAATATTTTAAAAAAGAAAAAAAAGTGTCCTCATACGGATTTGAACTCGTGACCTTACGGTTGTGAAACATGAACAAACCAACTTGACCACGACATCCGTTTGTAAACTCTTCGTTAAATACTTACTAATCTTGTCCGGAAAAAAATAATAACTTTTTTCTTAATTTCTAAATAATTAAGAACTAAAACTGCACAAATTTAGTATCAAAACACTTTGAATGCAATAATCTTTCCGATTATAAACTACGTTTATGGAGATTGCTGCTCGCCATTAACGTACAGAAATGGTAATGGTCTTAAAAGAAAGAGAAAATTATGACCAATATTACTGAGCTAAAATTATGCTATTAATTTCGTGAAAATTAAATTTTTAAATTTCTTAAGAAAAATTTAGTTTGCTAAGTATGTCAGATTTGAAACCTTCAGTTAATTGAAAATTATTTATACATCACTCAAAATGTACCGTGAGTAATTATTTAAATCAAGAAGGGATTTTTATTTTAAAAATCTTTTACAGTGGTGTTGGGCTTAGGACAGTACGAAATTTATTTTCCGTGAAATTCATGACATGAAAATCTTTCGGTCTCTTTCGGTTAGGAGATTGTTTAGTGAAATAGTGTCTTGTTGAATACTTGTAGTAAAATGTACAATACTAAAAACGATTAATAAAGTTTCAATAAAGAAAGTTTTGAAACTTTCCAACAAAGTTTCAAAACCCGAACAGAAAACTTGCATGGAAAGTATGTTAATGGAGATTAATATTTCTTAGAATTTTATTTGCAACACAGCCGAAAAATAACGCATAAATGAATGAAATGCGTAAAAAATTGCGTTGACCATAAAATAACATAAAACTATAGCTGCCTTCGATTTGCAACCGAAATCAATTCGCTTTTATTGGTAGACCCTTAGAAGTGATTTGGATCACGTTTTGCTTATGGTGAATTCTGCACGAATCGAATGCATAAATTCTTTTTGAATCGGTTTAAATCAATCCAAATCAACGAATTGAATGCAGCTTATTTCATAAATGAATTTGAATAAGTTAGACTTTTGTCCACGAAAATTTGTTTGCTGATGAAGCTATCAACCGTTACTGAAAGGTTGCAATTTTTTTTGGTTAATTTCCATAGTGATGGAAACAAATTTTTTCTGGAGAAATTTAAAAATTTAATTTTCACGAAATTATTAACTATAATAGCAATAATTTTAGCTCAACAATATTGGTCATAATTTTCTCTTTCTTTTAAGACCATTACCATTTCTGTACGTTTAAATGGCGAGCAGCAATCTCCATAAACGTAGTTTTCAATGCAAATTTCCTATGTTCGGGTTTGAAACTTGCCACCCGGTATATGTACTCAGGTAGATAATATAAAGCAATTTCTGTTTTCCCATGTTAAATCCCTATGTCCCATTGTCAGATGGACAAACGGTATAAATATCGTGTAATTGGTTTACTAGTTTTTTTGTTATGCGTCAATTTATTGAAAACTTGACTGTTGTTTTTTAAATACTTTTCATCTTACCTAGAAGTATTATTTTAAGAGATAGAGAAAAACTTTAAATACAATAGCTGTGGGATTTTATATGTACTATCTTTTAGAGCTCTCACCAAAAACAAAAGCGCATCGCAAAGGGAAGAAAAAATTACAATTTTTGTTTTTTTATATGGAAACCCTATACATTGTTCAATATACAGGGTGAGTCATAATGGGCGGAACAAATTTTACCAATATGTAAGAAAGACATTTTGAAGTAAAAAAGTTCCTATGAACCTATGTCCTAATCCGCACAGGTGAGGAACTACAAGAAGTTAAAGTTGAGTGTGTCATAATGGGCGGAACAAATTTTACCAGTATGTAGGAAAGACTTTTTAAATAAAAAAGTTCCTATAAAACGATGTCGTAAGCCGCACAGTTGAGGAACTACAAGAAGTCATTAAGTCATTATGGAAGGCAAATCATCCGGTGGTTGAATCTTCACTACCCTTGCAGATGGATCGGACGTGCCTGGCCTGCGAGGAGTCCCGATTTAAATTCTCTATATTTTTACATCTGGGGACATATGAAACAGTTAGTCTACAAAACTGAAATTGACACACGTGAACAACTGCGTTAAAGGATTTTTAACGCGGTCATTGAAATTCGCAACAATGGTCAAGTGGCTAGAGCAGTGCCGGATTACCCTATACGCAAAATACGCATATGCGTATAGCGGCAAATTTCTGGAGGCGGCAAAATCAGACATTAATTTGACAAAATCATATTTACGGTCTACTATCAGGAGAAGATAGGCTATATTCATTAGCAGTTTTAGAGATAGAAAGTGACTTAACAGTGAATATTGACTTTGGACCTATACTTAATGAATTCACATCCAAAAAAGCACGGCGGAGACAATTTTGACAAGGTAAATTAGTGTTTTCATTTCGGGGCGGCAATTTTAGCGTTAGCGTAAGGCGGCAAATTCCTTAATCCGACACTGGGCTAGAGTGTACTATTCCCTTACTCGTAGAGCTCAAAGAGCACAGTTTGAACAGTTTTTGTAATACTTTGATTTAATTGAACACTTTTTGTACAGTTTATCCAATTTTTTAACAGTTTTCACAGTTGCCGTTATTATTAAATATTTGTTTATTACATAACTTTGACTTCTTGTAGTTCCTCAACTGAACGGATTAGGACATAGGTTTATAGGAACTTTTTTACTCAAAAAAGTCTTTCCTACATACTGGTAAAATTTGTTCCGCCCATTATGACTCACCCTGTATGTAGTGAAATAACATTATTTGCCGATTTGAAAAATATATAATATTTTGATACTTGGAAGAGCGGTTTGTGAGTAATTTGATTCTAAAATATCAATAAATGAATATTTAAAAAATCAGGGCTTGGAAAAATGTTTTTATTGTTAATTAATTTTGTATCGTTTCAAATATTCGAATTTATGTTATCATTTGCTAACAGTGATTTAGAAGTTTTTAAGCAATTTTTCCTTAAATGTTTATATTGCGTGATTTTTTAAATATTAAATTTTTATAAATAAAATTGTAATAAATAACTAGAAATATCATTCTGAATAGTGAATACAATTATTAATTTTCTTTTCCTTGCATGTTCTCATCGGTTATTGTACCGCACCTCAGTAAGTTTGCATTCTAGGACAAAAGTTCATTAACAAAATTTATTTATTTTGACATCCTTTGCTCACGCACAAAATTTGAGTACTGAATTTTGGAACACCCTGTATAAGAAGTGGGCAAAGCAAGAAAAATTAAAAACTCAGTAAAAATATGTACATGTAACAATCGAAAGACACAAAAAACAATCTAAAGGTAATAATAATTAATAATTGTAATAAAAAAAGAAAAATATAAGAAACTGATTAATTCTGAAAAATTGGACAAATAAAATGTGTTAACAAAATAAAACCTAAATAGGTAATAATTAACCCATTTGATAAAGATTGCGAACAAAACGATCGTCAAGTATGTATAAAAATATCAAAAAAAAATGAAAAAGTAAAAAAAGGACGGTTGTACAACAGTATAACACAAATTTAAAAAAAACACGGTAGAAATATAACAAATATTTAAAAATTCAAAAAAAAATAATTGGAATAAAAAATTTAAATCACAAAATCTTTTAAGCGGACACTAAATCGCGCACTATACACTTAACGTTTCGCAGTCGTTCGACAGCTTCGAAACGTTAAGTGTATAATGCGCGATTCAGTGTCCGCTTAAAATATTTTGTGATACAAATTTCATCGGACAAGAACCAACTGTAAAAAAATTTAAAATATGAAAAAACCGTCTAAATTGTGAAGACAACAAAAAATTATAAAAACAAAGAAGGTAACAAAAATAAACAAAACTTTTAGGAAGAGGCAAAAAATATTAAGAACTTAAATGGAAAATAATAATAATAATAAACCCATTTTATAAAGATAGAAAATAATTGAGAATCCACAATAGAAACAATCGTAAAATACAAAGACATCAAAGAAATACAAAAATTAATAAAGGACAGTTGTAGAGTGTAACAAAAATAATAAAACGAAACAAAGAAAGTGAAACAAGCGATCGAAGTGTGTAAAAAAAATTGAAAGTCTTGAAAGTCGTAAAAGTTAAACAAGCAATCGAGAGGTGTAGAAAAAACAATTGAAAGTTGTAAAAAATTGGAATATAGAGTGAAAAATATCAAAAACTGATTAAATAATAATTGAAAAACTAAATGTTTAGTAAGAGGCAAGAAATACCAAAAAAAAATGTAAATAATAAATAGCCCCCTTTCAAGGAGATGGAAAACACGATAAAAATATAAAAATAATTGAAAGCTACGAACACAATCGAAACTTGCAGAAAAGCAAATAAAAGTTAGAAAGTGAGAAATAATTGGAATAAAAAACGAAAATTATAAGAAGAAAGATTCTATTCTAAAAATTAGAAAAACAAAATGCAACAGGAAAATAATTGAAGTAAATTTTAGGGCAGAAAATATTACGGGGACAAAAATATGAAGAATTTAAATACAAAAAAAAATCTAAATAATAATTAACTTGAACCAATTTTGTCTTATTTCGTCTTTCCAATTTTTTTTTTAATAAGTAAGTAATAATTTTCCATTATTTACCCCCCCCTTGATGTGGAGGCCTTGCTTTTATTTGAATCATATCAACCCAACCCTTCGTTTTTTAACAAAAAAATTATAAGGCACAGAATATTCAAGATATGAAGAAAACTTGAAACATTAGCCCACCCACAACGTAACGCAACTACACTCGTGTACAAAAAATTCCGGACACGCAGCTTTTTCTTTCAGTCGAGTACATGTCAAAAAAAAACAAGCAAGTTCTTTTTTGCATGTTTTAGTTACGATAAATATTAATGCACATAAAACGACAAACATGATTGGTTACAAAGATGAATGAAAATCAGCAACTCGCAAATTACACTTCAGCTATAACTGGGATATGATTTATTACTTAAAAACTCGCGTTTCTCTTGTTTTGTTATCTGACATTGCATACTGAGCTGTCAAAACTCGTTTGCCTCACTTTGTTACAAAAACGCAAAGGTGGAGTTTTTAGTCGAATTTGTTTTTAGATGTTGCAATATTTTCTGAAATTTTCATGTCCTTACTGTGAAAGATGTCAATATAATTAAACACTGATTTTTATTGCCTTATTGTTAGTCGAAATGAACTCAAAAAAATCAAGTGTCCGGAATTTTTTGAACGCGAGTGTATTATCCCGCGTGCTGCGTGTTTCGTCTTTGAATGGGACTCGAACGCTATCAGCGAGGGCATCAAACTTCTTGTAAATACACAGCGTAGGCTGATAAACAATGGGGCGCAGCGAAAACAAAAGCGGTAATTGCACTCGGAGATAAGGGAACACCTTTGCCGCAAGTGACACACGCCAGAAACGGCGCTAAGATCGCAGGTTACGCAACGACCACCTGAGGTATGACCCGAGTTTCTTAAAGCGGGATGGATGATCGAATGTTTAGAAACGAGACCGACGGTTCCCGCCAATGCGGAGGAACCGAACAGAAGGTTATTGTGCCATATGTGCGTGAAGTCACCACCTGGATCAACGATGGTTCATCCTCAAAATCGTGAGACCATAATTTTCGTATGTACAGTCGCAAAGAAAGTACATACCTACACATCAATTTTTTTTTTTTTTTATCAAAATATAATTTATTCATGCAGAATGCTGCAAATGTTTTGATTTGTTTCACTTTCCATTTTTATGATCTTGACAGTTTACATTTAATTTTTATTTAATTTTGATAGTTTTTCTTTTTTTTTTGACGTGTCCTACATCTATGTCGTACATGTGGGCCATAAGAATAAATGAAGTATTATTACTAGCATATCAATAGATAAACGAAGATGCTAACAAAACAATTGAAGATAGCTATACACAGTAAAGAAACAAAAAGCAACCGAAAATACAAGGTCAAGTAAAAATGCAAAAACTAAGAGAAATAATTGAAAATGTAAATAGAGTTGAAAAATCAATGAACCAGTTAAAAAAGTGGGAAAAAGGACATAAAAAATGCAAAAAATAAGTTATGATTAATGATACGTAATAAAAGGTAAAAAATGAAGAAAAAAGAAACATTAAAAATATAATAAAGACACAAAACAAAACAGTTGAAGGCTGCAGAAAATGACAACTGAAAAATACAGAAAAAAAAATGAAAATTAAGAAGTAAACAAAGAATTGAAAGTACAGGGTTCTTTGTATTTTTTTTTATTAATGAAGGGAATAATTAGAAGAATTAAGATTGATATTACTAGGGCAATTATTCCCCCTAGTTTATTAGGGATTGGTCCACTGGATTGCATAAACAAATAAGAAATGCAAAAATAATTGAAAATATGTATAAATTTCATACTCAAATTGTAAAATATCAGAAAAATGTAAAAGAGAAGAACTGCAGTGGCGAAGTGCAATCATGGATGCAAACTGCAATCAAGGACTTTTACTGCAATGTTTTAGCGAACATCGACAATAAGAGATGTCCTGTGGGAATACTCTGTGATAGTGATGCGACGAGTCGCTGTTTTTAAGAATCGAGTCGGCTCGAATACTTTTATAAAAGAATCGAGTCTTGACTCGAGTCTCTCGACTCGAGTCCAGATCAAAAGACTCGAGTACTTGACTCGAATCGAGAGACTCGAGTACTTGACTCGAATCGAGAGACTCGAGTCCAGATCAAAAGACTCGAGTACCTGATTAAACTCGAATTTAACTCGGGAGTCGTCGTTTTAAAGAATCGAGCAAACTTTTTATAAAATAAGCGAGTTGATACTCATTTTGCTAGATTTTCGATCCTCACTTGTTTTCTTTATTAATACATATAATCTGACGGTTCAGATAAATCTAAAACATTTGTATGTAATATTATTTGATATGTCTAATATCTAATAAAGTGTGAAGGCAGCGTGCAAAATATAAACAAAAACTTATTTACCATGTAACTAACAGCGTATCTACCCGACTCGTTGCAGCGCTATTTAATTCTAAAATCGGTACTCGAGTACTTGAATCGAACTCGAGTCGACTCGAGTATCGCTGACTCGGGTTCACAGAATTAGATACTCGAGTGCAATGAGTACTTCTGGGAATCGAGTCTGATAGCGAGTCTACTCGACTCGTCGCATCACTACTCTGTGACCTGAGTCGGGCCTTTGACTGCGTGTCTCATGAGCTGTCGTTGGAAAAGCTAAGAAATTATGGAATTCGTGGTTCCGCCCTCAACTGGTTCACCTCAAATTTAACTTCGAGAAGTTAGTTTGTACAACAACTGAAATCAACAGCTGGCAGAGTGGAATAAAGTAACTTTATTCCACTAGTGGATAATAGGTTACTTTTTTAAATGCTTCATAAGTGTGGATAAAAGTGCAATTATAATGTGCTAGTGGATAAATAGAATTTTATTTTAGTTATGAATACTTTGACGACGAGTTGCGAGGGTCGTAATCAAGGTATTTAAACCGATTAGATAAAATTAGAAAATATTCAATAAACGAATAAATTTGCAAGAATCGTAAGCAATTTATTTAAACCTATTGATATTTTAAAAAAAATATAATCAATTGAAAGAAGATTTGGCTTTCTTAATTTAAAAAAGAATTTACTACCTGAGACAAGCCTAAAACAGCGTTCACAATGACTTAACGTAACAAAATTAACTTCTAAATACACAGGTTTGAAGCGTTCCGTTTTAATGTAAATACTTAAAATTCTAAACTGAAACTAACTAATGTGTTTAATTATGAACAGTAGGTAAATCATTTAAATTTAGAATTACTTCGTTTACATTAACAAACAGTTCATTCAAATTATTAATTTACGTTACGTTAAGTGATTGTGAACGGGGTATGTTAATAATAAATTCAAAATTTATTGAAACCACTACAATATGTATTAAAAACTAATTAAATTGTAAAACGGTTGAAAATAAAAACAAAGTGAAGATGCTGAACTGAAAATTTAAAAAAAGTGAAGGTACAATTGAAAATGCAACAAACAAAAGTATCAAAAATTAAAAAAAAAAATTTGAGAATGCAAAACATCGAAACAATTGAAATTTCAAATATAAACATCTAATTACGTAATTGAGCGGACAACATACAAAACAAATGAAAATTGGAACAGCGATTGAAAATGCAAAAGTAAATTTGCAAAACGTTAAAAAATGTAATAGATAAACAGTAGTGACAAAATAGAAAATAAATACAATGGAATTAAACAAATAAGACAAATAATGAAACATCCAAGAAAAAGAGCTGAATGATGCAAAACATTGAAACATGCAAAAGAAAACTGAAAAAATTGAAAAATCAAAAATAAACAAATACGTAATGAAAAACACAAAACAAATTGAGAAGTGGGAAAACAACTCAAAATGCAAAAGACAAGAAAAGTTACAAGAATGCAACAAAAGTGAAAAATAAGACAAACACATAATTGAGACCTGGAAAACTACTTTACCGCCATGGTTTACACATTATTTTTTTTCCTACACAACATTATAATTAATTTTGTTAATATCACACAAACGTTCTTTTTCTTGAAGTAAAAATATTAAAATTGATTTACTATTAAAATTATTATAGATGCTTTCAAATACGGTGTTGTATGTGCTAGCGTGGCCGAGCGGTCAAGGCGCTGGTTGAATACATCAGTCTCTTCGGAGGCATGGGTTCGAATCCCACCGCTGCCGAGTTGATTTTTTTTCTTGATAATTTTAATACCAGTGGAATTAAATAAATTAATTAACAAACGTAAGTTGTTTGTTAATTTTTTGATGTCGATGAGAATGCATTCCAGAAATTATTGTTGCGCCACCTAGTGGTAAAGCTTCGTGAATTATTTTCTCGGCTAAGCATTTACGTTCATTTTGCCGGGCTAGCCGTGGAAACGTTTGCTTTCTCCTCTCCGATGAGGCGGTAAAATTGAATTTTCTAAAGTGTAGGAAAAAAAGCAATTAACGTTAAGAAGTTGCCAAAAAAATATTAAAAACTAATGAAATCCAATTGAAACTGAAACAAACGAATCGAAAATCGGAAGAAACACTCGAAAATGCAAAATGAAAATAGTTTAAGAAATCAATCGAAAGACAGAAACAATTGGAAATTAAGAGACAAAAACTAAAAATTAAAAAAAAAAACAAACAAACAAAATAAAATGCAATATACAGTATGTCCCCGGATTGACTTTAAAAGAGGGAAAAAGTAATTATTTTTAATTTTACAAGAAAATGGCAAAGGAAAAAGATCTTTTACTTAATTTATAACGAACAAATCTGTAATTAAAACTACAACATAAATGCAGTGTGTTTTTAATTTTTTTTATTTCATCCTTTTTTTCGTGATTACAACATTTTTATAGATTTTTATAGTAGTTGGCTTTGACTAAAAAATGTGAAATAAAGGAGCTTTTCTTTTGCTCGAATGTGATCGAATCAAAGCTGTAAATTTTAAGCGAATCATGTTCTTTTGAACTCTGATTCATTTCGCCCGCCCAGAAATTTCTAACACAATCAGTAATCGTATTTCCTCTCTAAATAACAATTTTTTTTATGTTTGTTGTGATTCGATCATATCAACCAAACCTTAAACGTATTAAATTTGACACTCTGCCACGATCTAATTTGATGTTGATTTTTTAATATTCATTTATTTCATATTCAGTTATGAATTCCGACATTAAGGAAGTAATGTTAGTAAGTTTTATTGAAATCATCATTGCACTTTATCGTACACTTTAGGTATTTTAATCATGATACGAAACGTGCTGTTGCTTCATTCTAAATTGTCTGTGTTTAGTTAGATTCGATCAAACTGACAATGAGCAAAAGAAAAGCCCTAATAATTTAAAGTCAGATAAAATTGAAATTAAAATGAAATAAATAACAGAAGAGTGCAACGCTGCAATAATGTTATGATACGGGAGATAAAAATTACCGCTACCAAACAGAAGAATTTATTGCACCTTTAACAATTCAATAAATCCGTAACAGTTATAAGGAGTTACGACGTAGACTTGAATTACGTATTGGAGGCAGTGGGTTTTTTTTCTTATCTGTGGTGGTTGCCCAACGGGGTCCTAGGTCAAAGACTTGTCAGGACCTCAGGAGCGGGAGTGTATTTTGAGTGTGTGTAAAATGTTCCATGGCTTTGTTACTTCCAACCTTCTCGCCGTTTTAAGGGGAAGCAGTGTCGAATTTTATCCCCAACACTAAAGGGTGCCTGAAGTCGATACCGACCACCCCCGAGAAAAATCCCGAGTGCGGTTCGAACCGACGACCAAGCAATTGCAAGGCCGGTCCTCTTCCCACTGGACCGTTCAGGCGTTTAAACGAATCGTTAATCGAATAATTTAAAATGTTCGTTTTTTTCGATTTTAAGAACACACTGTATTAGTGTTGAAGTTTTAATTACAGATATATTCGTTATAAAACAAGTAATTTTTTTCCTTTGGCATTTTTTTGTAAAATTGTAAACTCAATCCGGGGATATACTGTACATATAAGAAAAATAGCAAGATAGCAACGAAGTAACAAAAACAGAGAAATAAGAGATATGAAGAAAAATTAAATCGAAAATGCAAAAAAAAATTAATTAACAAAAATGGGAAATGCAACAAAAATCTCTAATAAAATGGAAACTGAAGAAAACAACAAATAATTGGACACAAAAAGGAACAGAAAGATGCAAAAAAAAACTTTTGAAAGATGCAGGAAATTATTGAACATAAAACAAATGAAAAATATTTTTAAAAAATTGTTGAAAAATACAAAAACAATTGAAAACTCGAAAATAAACAAATAATTGAAAGTACAACGCACGAAGCGATTTAAAAGTTATATGTGCTCGAAAATGCTGCTTCAGCATTTTCAAGCTTTCTTAGCCTAATGCAAATATCTGAGAAATACAAGAAAACAAATGAATGATGCAAAAAGAACTGAAAAAAAGAAGAACATTAAAAAAAACTAATTGAATCGTCAATCGCAAATTAAAAAAGACCGAGAGTGCAACTGCAAATGCTGCAAAGAAACAAAGATAAAAAGAACATTGGAAAATGCAAAAGCAAATTATATAAAAAAAAAACAATCGAAACATGCAGAAAAATTTGTTTAAATACTTATAGTGAAGTGAAAAATGTTTAAAAAATATTAAAATCTAATAGCTTTTTCGATTCATAGCTCTAGAACACTCTCAGAGTATTCTCAGCCCTTTTTAACTTCATGTTATAATAGGAAATGGAAATACTCTAAGAATGCTCCAGAGCAATGAATCGAGAGCGCTATGAGAGCGAAGCAAATGAAACGTTAAGAGCTATGGGGATTCCCCTATGCGAAATTTAATTTAATTTTTTTTTCTGTACAATTCAGATGAAACTGGGGTGACATTGAAAAACAAAAAATAGTTTTAGTTAAAATTTCTTATATTTCTTTCATAATATTAAATACAATAAAGTTATTCACGAATTAATCGCCAAAATTAAACAACACACTTGTGAACCCATCTTTTAACTATGTAGTTAGGTGAACACGTTATTTACAAAGTCCCGCCGGCGGTTATTATTATTTGTTATTCTTTATTATACAGAGAGGGTCAACCGGCGGCGCAAGAGACGATGCATTCACATTCACATTAACGCATTAGTAAGACAGTGTTGATACATTTATATAACTTATGATTTATTATTTACATCATAGTAGTAGCGTGAGCGTACAATTTGGCCTCTAACTTCTAAATTATACAGAAAAAGTGAACTTTTTCGATTTACAGAAGGCAACAAATTAATTTATTGAGTCATTTGATTAAATT
Organism: Dorcus hopei; assembly: GCA_033060865.1. Classification (NCBI taxonomy): domain Eukaryota; kingdom Metazoa; phylum Arthropoda; class Insecta; order Coleoptera; family Lucanidae; genus Dorcus; species Dorcus hopei. The sequence continues at coordinate 29,073,018 of CM065418.1, read as the reverse complement.
CTTTTAAGTGCACCCCCGTATTATTTATTAATGTGTTGCCTCTCGATGGAAATTGAAAAACTTCGGCGAGTTACTACAGACATGAGTAAAATTGATAAACAAGTAAATATTTGGCAAATAGCACCATAAACGATATAAGCTACACCAGTCAGTCAACCTAAAAAAGTTGTACTCACTTTCGAATGCTAATTTAGTCACCAATAAAAGGCATCATTACATGGATGAAACCATAAACATACAGGGCGCGATATTTATAAACATTTAATTAATACGCACATCTATAAATATCTAAATTGGTATACTCGTATTAATATTATTAATATTATTACTAACAGCATGATTATGTTTTGATTATTGATTATGTACGGCCCTGTATGTTTACGCTGTTTTGTTTTACAGAGTAAATTGTCTCATCAAGATAGTATTTTTCTCACAACGAGCATGAGATGAAGAAGCTTAGAAAAATATAATTCGTATAAAAATAAAATTGGTGTTTCTTTTCACTCTATATACTTGATACATTATGTACAAATAAAAACACTAATCCAATACAACTAAACAATCATGTGTAAGTGCGACTGCGAAATTTACTACGCCTATAAATAGGAGGTCTGTTGCAAATGATCTTATTCAAGCCCAAAAGTTACACAGACTTTCGCGCATCATCGAAATACAACAACTGACTCGGAATCTAGAGTTTAAAACGCCCTTTTCCATTTATTTGTTTAAACATGTACCCTACTTAACAACACATAACATATTTACATGCAAAGGTGATTATTGCAAGCCTTGGCGTTAGTCGTTAGTGCCGGTGAGTGATCGTTCTTTTTTCGTTGCTCCTCGTATAAAATATTCTACAAGTGGCAGTGTAGATTAAAAAACAATTTATTTTCAACTCAAATATCTTTCGATGTTATTTAAAGCTAAGTGTCCTTGACTTTAAAATATTTAAGAATCAAACATGTACAGACGTTCTATAAGAAATCTAGAAATTACGTTACCTATCTTTTAAATTTATTTATTAAACAACTAATTTGAATATTTTTATAAAATTTAAATACCACGCATACAGGCAATTTTGTTTGCAACGCTGTTAACGTGGTTGCATACCTAAGAGGCGCAAAATTATTTTTATGAATTATTTCAAGAAATTGCGCTTGTATACATTCATTAAAGGTGAACAAATTAGTGAATTTATATATTTTAAATTTATAAATCAAACATGTAAACGCGCTAGAAATCGTATACAATCTCTATATAAAAATAAATTTGAATATTTTTTAATGAAATTTAAATATCACGTATATAGGCAACTGTATTTACACTAGTGTTGACGTGTTGCATACCCACAAGGTCCAAATTATTTAATACATTTCACGTATGTCTACATTTATTAAAAGTGAACATTTTAATAAAAGTATTTTATATTATTTATAAATCAAACGTAAACACGCTAAAAAATATAGAAACTGCGTTAGGTAAATAGATTTGAATATATTTTTAATAAAATTTTAAATATGACGTGTATAGGCAATTGTATTTACACTATTGTTGACGTGGTTGCATACCTACGAAGGGCAAATTATCTAATACTCGAAAAAAATGTGTTTACATGTTTGATGTATGTACACATTTATTAAAAGTGAACAAATTAATGAAAGCATTTGATATTTGTAAATTAAACACGTAAACGTGCTAATAAAAATCTAGAAACTACATACAATCTCTTCATACATAAATTAATTTGAATATTCTTTAATGAAACTTAAATATCATGCATGCAGGCAGTTTTATTTGCAACGCCGTTAACGTGGTTGCATATCTAAGCAGGCGCAAAATTATTTTAATGAATTATTTCAAGAAATTGCGCTTGTATACATTTATTAAAAGTGAAATTAGTGAAAGTATTTTATATTTTTAAATCAAACATGTAAACGCGCTCAAAAAAATCTAGAAATTGGATACAATCTCTTTTTACACATAAATAAATTTGATTATTTAATAAAATTTAAATGTCCGTGTATAGGCAACTGTATTTACACTAGTGTCGACGTGGTTGCATACCTACAAGGTGCAAATTAATTTGATGTATGCCTACATTTACTAAAAATGAACAATTTAAAGAAAGTATTTTGTATTTATAAATCAAACATGTAAACACGCTCAAAAAAATCTAAAAATTGCATACAATCTTTCTACGCATAGGCAAATAAATATGAATATTATTAAATAAAATTTAAATGTCACGTGTTCAGGCAACTGCATCCACACTAATGTCAATCTGGTTGCATACCTACGAGGTGCAAATTATTTTTAAATAACAAATTATGTTTAAATAACAAAAAATGTGTTTACATGTTTGATGTATGCACATATATGCTAAAAGTGAACAAATTAATGAATGAATTTTATATTTATAAATCAAACAAGTAAACGTGCTAAAAAAATCTAGAAGTTACGTACAATCTTTTTATATAAATAAATTTGAATTTAAAAAAATTAAATGTCACGTGTTTAGGCAACTGCATATACACTAGTGTCGACGTGATTGCATACCTACAAGGGGCAAATTATTAATGTTTAATTAACAAAAAAATCTGTTTACATGTTTGATGTATGTACACATTTATTTATACATAAATATATTTATAAATCAAACAAGTAAACGTTTGAATTGGCTTCCGGTTGGAGCCGCGTCACGTTGACTTCTTCTGCTGTCGACGTTTCGTTCTCCATTGTAGAAGAACTTCCTCAGGGCTGCTGCTGCTGGTGTTGCAGTCTCAACGACTAACGAGAAGCAGTGGCAACACTACCGACAGCAGCCGCCCTGAGGAAATTCTTCTGCAATGGAGAACGAAACGTCGGCAGTAGAAGAAGTCAACGTGACGCGGTTCCAACTGGAAGCCAATTCAAACATGAACGACGGCCGCGGAAGTCTTCAAGTCAAACAAGTAAACGTGCTAAAAAAATCTTGAAATTATAAACAATCGCTTTATGCATAAATAAATTTCAATACTACTATTTTTTAATGAAATTTAAATATCACGCGTATAGGCAACTATATTTACACTAGTGTCGATGTGGTTGCATACCTACTAGGGACAAATTATTTCATGTATAATTAACGAAAAAAATGTGTTTACATGTTTGATTTACACATGTTTATTAAAAACGAACAAACTAGTGAAAGTACATCATTCATAAGAACAAACAGCACAAGTCCGCACAACCTTAAATTTTGATTCAATTTTTATTAATTTAAAATCTATTCAACTGCCTGCAAAAGCAGCAACAATTAATTTCACGCAACTTCCTTTTAATTTTAGTTGCAATTCCAAATTTCCTTAGACTTTTACACAAGCCGTATCACTTTCCATTATAAAATAATAAAATAAATAACGAACTCAATTCTTGCTGGATCAGAAAATATGGTACCTAGTTGTTTTTAATTAATTATTAATTAATTTTCTTCCTCGCAGCACGGTTTCATATTTTAAGAGTGAAGAAAACATTGCTGTAGACGTGTGCTTGCTTCTAATATTTAATAATAAAAAAAGTGAACTTGTTAACTTTAACGTATGGCAGTGTGTTTTAATTTTAGATATAAGACGTTCAGGAGATCGTACTCGGAACTTTCCTGGGACAATATTGTGCTGGCAGTTTTATATCTAAAATCCACGCTTTTACTTAAAAAAGAAATTGTCATATATTTTCTTCAATGAATACAGTTCAGCTCTGCTAGAAGTAGAAATGTAAGTCCTTGCAGACGGAGATGTGGCGCCATCTATTGTAAGTTATATTGTTAAGAAAGATTTTCCTAACTTCGATTACGAAGCGCCAACCCTCCCGTCATTTTTTTTTAATTGGCCACAAACTACAGTACGAGTGAAAATGATTAGATTACCTAAGTTCAGTTTAAATTTCCCGCCTTTCAATTTACTATCTTTTTTTGTAAAATTGGTGAAATGTGTAGGCGCACAATAGGACAACGAAATTAATATAATAATTAAGTATAAAATATTAAGTAATGATATTTCAAATGCGTAATAATAAAATAAATGTTTTAATTAAAAACACTTTTGGTTATCGTTATTGTTCACGAAGGCCACACAGTTAGAACAAAAATCACGCGGGAAATTCAGACTGTCTTCAACAATAAAAAGTCTTCAAAATTAATCAAAAAAGAGAAACCAAAATAATAAGGTCTCCGGATTCATAGAGCAAAATAAACTATTGTGCCAATTTAGTTCCAAATTTAGGCGGTAATTTTAAAATTGGAGCTACCACAAATTATGTACGACCCATTATCTTTTTTTTACAACATTCTCCGGCCTTCTAGATTTTCTTTCTTGTTGAAGAAGGTCGATATTTGTCGTTTAAATCGATTATCTTTTGTTTTCCTTCTTGTTCGTCACGGAAGTGTTTTGTCTCCCTCATTTCCTCTGTGAGTCAACTGTCTTCTTTTACCAACCCCCTTCTTTAATTGGCCCGTCGATCTTTGGATGCGTCAAAACTATGTACGGCCGCCAGTTCAGGGGATAGAACGCAACGGGTGAAGCTACATAACCATTCCCATTAGATCCTCTACTCAGTGCCTTCTCAGTAGTGTCAGTAACGATTGTATTCGTTAGTGTCGTGTAATGATTATGGTCCTTGTTGCGGGTGAAAATTTGCGTCATTAGACGAAAGCCTTCGCTACGCATTACGGAAGTGTTTTGTCTGCCTCTTTTCCCCTGTGAGTCAACTGTCTTCTTTTACCAACCCCCTTCTTTAATTGGCCCGTCGATCTTTAGATGCGTCGAAACTATGTACCTACGGCCGCCAGTTCTCAGATAGAACGCATTGAGTGAAGCCACATAGCCATTCTAATTAGATCCTCTACTCAGTGTCTTCTCAATGGTGTAAGTAATGATTGTATTCGTTATTGTCGTGTAATGATTATAGTCCTTGTTGCGGGTGAAAATTTCGTTAAAATCATTTTCAGTTTTTCGAGTCACCCTGTATTGCGTGGGAACACGAAAAGACCGTTATTTGCCGACGCACGTTTTAACATGATGCGTCATTATACGAAAGCCTTCGCTACGCATCACGGAAGTGTTTTGTCTGCCTCTTTTCCCCTGTGAGTCAACTGTCTTCTTTTACCAACCCCCTTCTTTAATTGGCCCGTCGATCTTTAGATGCGTCGGAACTATGCACGGCCGCCAGTTCTCAGATAGAACGCATCGGGTGAAGCTACATAACCATTCCAACTAGATCCTCTACTCAGTGCCTTGTTAATGGTGTCAGTAAAGATTGTATTTATTGTCGTGTCATGATTATACATAGTCCTTGTTACGGGTGAAAATTTCGTTAACATCATTTTCAGTTTTTCGAGTCACCCTGTATTGCGTGGGAATACGAAAAGACCGTTATTTGCCGACGCTCGTTTTAACATGATGCGTCATTAAACGAAAGCCTTCGTTACGCATCACAGTAGTGTCTCCCTCATTTCCCCTGTGCGTCAACTGTCTTTTTTTACCAACACCTTTTTTTTAATACATAATTGTTTTCGTTTACTACCAAAATTTTAGATTCTACAATTTTTTTTAATTATGATGCGGATTCTCCGAATTTTCTTGTATTTTATTTATTTTTTAAATGCTATTTTTTGAAATCTTTTTATTTTGATTTTTTCCATTTTTTAGTAAAGAACTGATTAGTGTCCTACATCGTCTATTACATTTTCTTTCCCTTTTTAGTGAAAAAAGACGAAGTTTGTCGATAAATCGATTATCTTTTGTTTTTTAGGTTTCCTCTGGTGAAAAATAAAGAAAAATATGAAAGACGATCGGCTTTTGTTTCGCTGAAAATTGAAACTCCTTTTTACAAGACCAATCGTCTTTTGTATTCCGTTTTTTTTTTTGCTTAGACAGCCTTTTTCTCTTTTGAATTCCTTTTTTGATTTTTGTCTTTATTACATTTATTTTTTATTAAATTTAAATTCTACGAATCCCGATACTTTACTCAGAAGTTAATAATCACTTTCTTTTAACTTTCTCCATGACCGATCATCAGTTATTTCTGTTAAGAGTTTCGATTTTCTTGTAATTTTTTCTTTTTTTTTGAAGTGTGTATTTTCTATGTATTTTTGACAATAAAAGATATGATTTTCTCGTGAATACACTTTTTTCTGTTTTTGTTTTTAATTTTTATTCTTTCCGACGATTCTAATTTTTCGCCAATAACTTTTTAATAAAGAAATTGCCATTTATCACAATCGATCATGAATAGTTTTTATTGTTTTTCAAAATTTGTGTCTTACATTTTACTTTTCATTTTTTTTTTCCTTTTTTTATTTAATTTTGACTTCTGCCAATTTTGTTTCATAAAAAAATTACTGTTTATTGAGGGTCGTTCATGGCGTTTCGTTTCTTTTTTCTGTAGTGTTTCTTCTTGTTTAAAATTTAATTTAATTTGAATTTCCTAATTTTACTTTTCACTTTTCGAGTGGGCCGTCTTCGATTGAAGTATTATTTTGTGTTCCACCATTCCTGTCTTATGATAAATTTTTCAATTTTATTTGATTAAATTTTTCGCCTAAATTTGGAGGCTGCAGTTTTCAAAACTTTGGAGACTGTGATCAACAATGATTGAATCATCAATAATAATTTCTACACAATACGACACTATAATGGTTCAGCCACACTAACGGCAAATGTGCTGCCTAACGTCATTTTTAACGTCTAATTTGCCATTAATCAGTCGCTACACATACAATTATTGTCAAGTTAGACGTGAAAAATCACGTTAGGCAGCACATTAGACGCAGCGTGGCTCCGACAACGATAGTGTAGCGACGGATTATTGGCATATACGGCACTAATTTTGTAACGGCATTGAGAATGGCATTGCGCGCTAGACGATAGCTCGGCTGGCGGTTTTTGATACACATCAAACGAATTGCCGGCGAACGTATCGCATAGTTGTTCCCATAGATAAAGAAAGATATATGTGAGCAAGACAGAACATACATTTTTTGCACGAAAACAGCGACATCTCGTGTTTTTAGTCACGTACTATCTTAGTTTTGATTGCAGGTTTCTTTCATTATTTCAAGTACTAATTTAAAATATAATTTTTGAATGTTAGGAAATGGAAAATGCTAAAATATTTGAATAGAACTCCTGTGATATTTGACATGTAAGATAAAGTTGCCAATATTCAAGTAAAATACCACTGCTGCAGCCGCTTCGGAGCGAAATGTGGGACAAATAATGACCTTAACCACCAATGTAAAATTTAGCGCATTAATTTTCTCGCGTTAATTGTCGGGTTCTTGTCCGTTAGAATGCCGTTAGACGTTAACGCAGATGTGCCCGAAGCATAAGTAATTACCCGATAGCGTCACTTAAACGTCAGTGTCAAAAAAAGCAGCCATATTGTTTGATACCCTTATGGAAATGCAATGTAATTTACAGCTGGGTAGGTATCAAACAAAAGAGCAAATGTGACAGTTATACTCTAGTGACGCTACTGTGTGATTCTTATACTGTGACACCGTGCGGAAAATTAAAAAAAAAAAACATTGTAGAGCGGCACATTTGAACAAAGTTGATCACAAGGACTTTACAACATATAGTCTTTTTTTACACAGGGACTTTACAACACATAATCTCTTTTGAACTCTTCATCTCAATTCCTTACACATTTATTAACTTTATCGTTCCTTAAAAATTCTTTATCATATTTAATTTTATAAAAATATGTACCTATCAATAACAAGTAATCGTCTACAACTTTTCGTAAGCTTTCCTGTGGTTTTTCAATTTGATCCCCGACGGAGATTTTCAACGATCACGTTGCGTTCGAACTTAACCCGAATAAATATTTACAGAAGCTTGAAGAAACAGATATGACAATTGAAAATAAAATTTAAAAAGAAAACAACACATATTGCCCCAAAAAGGAAAAAAATTCCGCTCGACTTAGAAAACAACTTTGTGGATTTGTGGTGTGATGTGTCGTAGCACTTAGAAAACTAACCGGCGGCTTTCAATTACAACACACAGCATTTCTTTCGGTTCTTCTCCTTGTAGTTGGGCTTCAGCGGCGGCCTCTCCGACAGCTGGAACTTGCGTACCACCCGAACGAGTTCATAAAACGCATTGTCCACGTTCATTTTCATTTTCGCACTGCATTCGATGTACGGTATCTTTAGCTGGCGTGCCAAACTTTGGGCCTCCTCCTGCCATACTACTCTTTGGTGTTCCAAATCGACCTACAAATAATTACAGTAGGCTGTGACTGTTCACATGTAACTTGACTAACTAAAAAATTATTTTGAAAATGCAAGATTTGCTTGTAACTTGATGGAGCTGTCAAAGTCAATCATTACTTTGTGGACGACTATTTCGAACAACTGTGAATTAATCAGGATCTGTTTTGCAGCAAAACCCATGACCAGACTGCGGCGTTTGTTAGGACGTTTTAGAGCCTGACTTGATAACAACAGGTCGGCGGGAGCTTTATACTCGTAAACAATGTCTTTCTTTGTGGGTGTAATAAAAACTGTCCGGAATATTATCGGAGAACTCATAACCTTATGTTTTATAAACTTAAATGTGCGCATGAGATAAAATAAGTCCGGCTCTGAAATGTCCTAACAAGCGCCGCAGTCCTACTCCATTCATAAATCGTTTTAAATGAGGAGTACCTTGTTGCCAACCATAAGCATTGGAAACTCGTCTCGGTCTTTCACTCTAAGAATCTGCTTGTGAAATTTGTAAATTTCATCGAAGCTCGACTTTTCCGTTACCGAAAAGACCAAGAGGAAACCTTCTCCCGATCGCATGTATTGTTCTCTCATGGCGCTGAATTCTTCCTGTCCGGCCGTGTCCAAAACTGAAAGGAAACCGTGATTACAAAAACGAAGTGACGTGACAACAAAATTACGCTCACTGTCTAATTTTGCAGGTATGTCGTCTATTACGCATTGCTTCGTATATGAATCTTCTATTGTTGGATCATAGTCGGTTACGAAATAACTCTGGAAAATGTAGAGCGAATTAACACATGTCTTGTTTATAATAAAACAATTTAAAGAAGAGGGCTGCTCAAATTAGTCTTGCCATAAATATGCGATGCCTATCTCTGTTTCAAGACGAAATAAAAATAGAGCAATTCTCAATAAACAAATTCCATTATTTCTTTTTGGGGCTTTCCTGTTATTAACGTCCACAAAATACAGTAAACAATAATTTTCAATTAAATTAAATATGTATTAAAATTCACTGAAGCACGGACGTATTCTCCTCTACAGCACAAAACTATGCATTTGCATTACGCAAAACAGGATGTTTATGCACAACATGAAAACAATCTTAATGTTTATTATTGCGGCGCTGCATAATAATCAAATTTGTTTTTGCGAAAAAGTTTGCTACATGGCAGGAAGTGCTTCTTTAATTTCAAAATTAAGATAAATCAAAGGGCTCTGTATAATTATTTTATTTATTTATTTTAAAGATGACTTACAGAAGAAACTGATGGTGACATGTACTCAGGATGTTTTCACGATTTATTTTTACATAAACACTCCCATTTCCTTTTGCGTTGCGATAGCAAAAATAATTCCGTTGATTTCATGCATGTACTTTGGTCCAAGATAACAGAGCAAATCAATGATGATGATTATGAAGACTTACATGACCCATATGAAGTGAAAATTTATTTCATACCTACATTGGCTAAAAGTCTAATGGCGGATTTCACAAACCTTACTTAAATTTAATCATCCGTTAAGAGTAAATGTTGTCATGGTTACATGTGTTGAAGATATAGGAATGATTAAATTTAAGTGACGTTTGTGAAATCCAGCGTAAAGGTTTCACATAATCTAAAGGTGCCTCCACATATTGCGTTTTGGCCGCAAGTCGCAATGCGTTCGTGGGAACTCGCGAGAAGAAAGTAGGCGGAGTTCATGAAAAATTTTATTATTTCACATGCGCTTAGTACGATTTGGTTAAATTCGGCCCGCGAACAATTAGCTTTCGGACGATAAATTACTAGACCCGTGAGAAACCGAAGTATTTTTTATTATTTTTTTATGTACTTCTTGTGACATCGAACAAGGTCGGGCATAACGACCAACTCCGATTTTTGTGGCCAGGGGTTAAATATTTTTGAATGTTAAACAGCTTTTTTATGATTGTGTTTTCGCGTGCTAAATTGGAGAATTGTGTTTTTATACTGTAGGCATTTTTTTAATGAATGTTATTTATTTTTATTGCGCTTTATCTCTGTAGGATCGTTTTCGTAAATATACGGTTGTAGTCTCATTGAAAACTGAAAAATTGCCTAGCCCTGAAAACAAATAATTTATGATATCAAGTAATTTTGAACTGATTAAAAATATTGTTTACACACAGTATGACTCAAAAAGCTCACACCACCGATGAGGTAGTGATAGAGAACGTTAAATATACCTACTTTTAAAATATTTTTACGCTGCGTGGTTTTCTAGATATAAATGTTTAAAGATATCACAAATAGGCAACGCTGCACCTTGTAGATGCACTTACTAATTTTAAAGCATAGATCATAGGTACCCTCATTTTTGTTGACAACTGAATTTGTACTGAATTGTTTGGAAATCAAATTTGTCACAATAATAATTGTCACTTCTTAATACCTTATTTTATTTAGCTATTCTTAAGTTTCTTGCTTGCGTGCTTGCCAAAAAAACACAGTTAAACTTTCAAAAAATTTAGAAAAATCAGAAATTAAAAGAAGCAAACGCTCCTTTAAGGTCACATGTCAGACTAGGGCAACCATATTTTTGGGCAACCCAATTTTTGCTACACTGTTGCCGACCTTAAATCTAAAATAATGTTAAAATTTCCAAAGATTTCTTGCTACTTTATTACTTAATATTAATTATGTTTTAATAACAAGGAAAATTTTACATGTCTGTACCTACGGCTCTCATTAATAAAAACATAAAATTATATTACCCGATTAATACAAAATAAAAATCAAATTCGTATCTTTCAAGGCCTACATCTTCGTAAAGAAAGTTCGTTTACATTTTTGAGAACAAATAAATGCTTCTAAAGATCGCCCAAGTGTTGGTGTGGTCCTTTTGAATCATACTGTATATTTTATATATTTATAAGTAAGAGGAAATGTCTGCAGTTGGACAAAAACAAATGTTTCTCAATTTACATAGTAGTTAAAGCTCGCTACCTACTTATGGCCGTATGCACAGACAAATCTTTAAAATCTTTAGACTTAAGCTAAAGTAAACCTTTACTTTGAACAATGTAACTATACGGCGAACAGTTTGATATGAAGTTAGCTTTAAGTATCAAGTCCACCTTGAGATTTGTCTGTGCATACGGCCATAAGAGTTCATATCCACTTTATTTCTTTATTTTATATAATGGCGAATAGTTTCCTAAAGATTTATTGTAAACGTCCAGGGCTGGCAAACGTTGTAAACACTTTATTAGATATCTTGAAAGCAATACCGCTTTTACGTTATAAGTGAGTACAAGTTATTTTATTATGCCTGTCGCGTAAACAGAAATCGCCAAAAAAAGCTTTCAGTGTGCTACATATTTGAAAAATTAATAAAAGAGGCATACGACGGCAGAATAAATCTGACTATAGGCGTAGCTATGTATTTTATCGCAACGTTAGCAACGACCACATTTTTATTTGGCTTGAACAGAACGCATTGCGACTTGCGGTGGGAACGCATTGTGTGGATGCCACTTAAGTGGCATTTTAAGTGATTAGTGAATTTCCCTTTTTTCTGTACAAAGTTGATTAAACCAGCACATTTTTTAAATATCTTTGCGAATTTTTGTTAGATTTGGCAACGTTTCTCAAAGGTCCTTTGACCAATTAAACAATAGATCTTACCGGTACATTTTTTTTTGGTCTTCACACACAGCACTGTTTCTTTTTTTAATAAATAAATATTTGTAACTATATAAATAAAATGAATGTGGTTACGCCCAAGAATTGTATTGTACACAAAAAAGAATCCAAAATAGTCTCTTTGTGTTCTGAAATATTTACACGCGTACGTAATTCCTGTTACCATACGGGGTTAAAACTGTTTATATTGATAAGCCCGTTTGATAAAACAATATTAGTTCAGCTATTGTTTATTGTTATAAGCGAGTGTCTCCCTTATGGAAATTTTCTGTTAAGTTATTTTCTAGGCACACATGCGGACGGATCGAATAATCGCAAATAACCACAAGGAATTACATACTCGATTGCCAATCAGTTTACCCACTCAAATTTTTGATTAACAAACGCCGAAATGTGGAAACACTTTCATATGAATAGGCGACCTTGCAGCTTTAAATAAAGCCGAATTTTTCAAGCGCCGCGAATAAAACCTATCAAATCGATTTTTCCTCGAAATAAAATCCTCCTGATTTACACGAACCAGAAGAAGCATCCGCTGTTTTGATACACACTCGCCCCGTTATGTAAACAGACCCAAACACAGATCCGTCTGTGCGGTTTTTCTTTTTTTTTGGCTGTCCTGCTATCAAAAATAATGTCTTTGTTACACGTCCTGATTGGATTAGATTCTTCGCTGTTTACTGGGCAGATGTCTTTCTCTCGTTATGTCAAATGTCAACAAATTATTAATTCATTTGTTTATTGAGAATGAGATATGTGGGATTTACAAGGATAAAAGAACGACGGTTTCTCTCCTTATAAAGGCATCGCATGATAACACACATATTTGAACAGCCTTGAACGCGCAGAATGCACAAAGCGAAACTGATAATTAACGAATTAATTGCGGGCTCGATTTATCTCGAATACTTACCTGTATAAATTGTAGGGTTATCGCCGATTTTCCGACACCACCACCACCGACGATCACTAGTTTGTAAGTTTGTGAGTAATTCTGCTTATCATTTAACTTCGACATTTTCCTCGTTTCTCACTAAATACCCGACGCTATCCCGGCTCGCATAAATACGGAAATAAATATAGATTGCACTAAAATTGAGCAGTTACACCTACCAATGAACTCAGCCATGAGCCATGAGTACTAACTACTGTGAAGTTAGCAATTGATTACGATTACGATTGACAGCGATAAATAAAATGGAAGCGCCTCACCAATCGCAACAAAATATAACGGAATTCACTTCTTCAGTGATAATAATAAATAAAATGGATTTAACTTCATCACCAACAATAAAAAATTAATTAAACGTCTTTATCAATTTTCATTGCACGTCAAAAATGAAATCCAATTTGTTCAAAAAATAAGTTTGACTTTCGTTGCCATCACTTGTGGCCGTATGCACAGACAAATCTTTAGACTTAAGTCAAAGTGAACCTTTACTTTGAACAATGTAACTATACGGCTCACAATTTGATATGAAGTTAGCTTTAAGTATCAAGTCCACCTTGAGATTTGTCTGTGCATACGGCCATTGGAGATTTCACGCTTGACAGTTGGTATTCCCGAAGAAAAAAAAGCAATTAGCGCCAGTGTTGCCAACTTAGTGGTTTTGTCACTAGATCTGGTGACTTTCTTCTAACAGCGTTTTCGATTGACCGCGCTAGTGCGCACTCAGAGTATCTTCATCTCGTGTTATTACATAAAGTTAAAAGAAAATGCAAATACACTGAGTGCAACCGGTGCATGTGAATCGAAAACGCTATAAAATGCAAAACAACTTTTAGTGATTTTATGATTTCATATTTCAAATATATCGAAACCTTAATGATTTCGTGATCGGTAGAATGACAAATCTAATGATTTTATTAAAAATACATAATTAACTACAAAGTGCTCAAGAATCACTGTTTGAGTTGGCAGCGCTGAATTTTATTTTTAAATGGTACAAATGGAGTAACTTCCGGTTGTTGACGGCTTGACACTGACAGCCATCACTTTACAAGCGTCATTTGACATTTCAAATCCAAATTAAAACGCTAATTTTTATTCGCACAATCTACAATCCTGTCGTGGGTTCAGGTTACGCACAAATAAATCAACAAAACATACAGGGGAATCATAAATTACTTCAACTCACGTGACCAATTTGAATTAGGTTTTGTTTACTGGAAGTGGCAACACTGAAAAAAGTGATGTTACTGTTTCAAATATTAGGGAGTTTTCGCAATTTGCACGTTATGAATAACGTTTACGCTAAATTCTATAAAAATGGTAATGCGCTTGCTCACCTGTTTGTGAGCACGCGCATTAATAGTTTTGTAGCATTTAGCGTAAACGCTATCCATAACGTACAAATTGCGAAAACTCCCTAATAACGTGAATTTGTCATTGGCCACGTTCAGCCGGGACAGCGATCGCTTTGAACGCCTTGCTGACTTATAGCGCTATGGCTACCATTTCGCACTTACATTCAATAATACGTGAATAAATTAATTGGAAAATACAGTTAAACAAAATTTTATTTTCCTAAATTGTTGCACTCTTCGAGTACAACAGTTTTAAGCTTAAACATAAGTAAGTATTTACATTTTTCTCTTAACTTATAAATAATTTACAAGATGCATTAGCTTACAGGTTTCTTCAAATGATACAGCCCGGCTAGAGCGTCTTGTAACGCCCGTATGCAGGCAATATTCGACTTGAAACCGCCCGCTCTCTCCTGTTCGCTTTCGCTCCTCACATGGTTCATGTAGCCCTTTGAGAGAATTTCTTCTTCTAAAGGCGGTTTAGGCCCATCTGTTACAAAGATCGGGGGCTTGTAAACATATATCGGTCCTTCTTCTGTAGGAATAGGTAGAAATGAGGTCTGTTGCCTGCCGAATTGGATACCGGTTGAGAATTTGGTGGCCTTCGGCACCGCTTTACTCTCATCCTCCTTCACCTCTTTCACATTCTGGGCAAACGTCTCGAGGATGTTTTTCGCGTTCGCGTTGGAGAACATCAGCTCATCGATGAGCGCCTCCTTTTCACGAATCTTCTTCTTCTTAGCTTCGATCTCCTCGAACCGAATCTCGTTTTTCCTCACTTCTTCCTGCTGTTTCTCGAACTCCAGGAGCTCCTCGAGTTCGTACTCGTCTCGCCCCACTTTATTCTTGTTCTTGAGGATTTGCTCGCGGTTATCCCGCTTGTGTTGCTCGATTCTTTTATTCGTGTTCACTATGTCTATGTCGTTGGTCAGATTGTAAATGATGGTCTCGATTTCTTCCAGGTAATCGTTGTATTCCCTGAGCGTGTTGAAGTCGTCTTCCTTTTTGTTGTAGTCTCGCAGGACCCGGCGACGTATGTCGACTTCCTTTTCTATTTGCGAGTCCTCGAAGAGTTGCACGCGGAAGTTGTTACGGCGCAGGGGAATGCGACACTCGGGACAGGCCCCCGATCCTTAAAAAGATGGTTTCTTAAGACTGAGTGTTAATTAATTAAAGGGGCGTTGAAACGAACCTTTGAGGAAAAGCAAATCCACGCAGCTTTCGCACAGGCCATGCCCGCAAACGTTTACCATCATTTTCAGCGATGGATTTTGAAACTTGGAAGTCTTGCATCGTGGACAAATAAAATCATCCATTTTTAGGTTAGGTCAACAATTTAGGCGCAAGATAGCTTCAAGACCATTAAATTTTACGTAATTACGGCTTGTTTATTATATTTTAATTAATTTTTTCGGTATTGATTTGAAGGTGCAACGTGAAAACTTCGAAATCAAAACCTAAACACGGTAAACATCGAAACACCCAACCAACATATAATCCGTCGCTGCATATAATCGGAGCGCCATCTATAATTTGTTGCAATACTCAAAAATTACAAGATGATTTAAGGCGTTTACGACAAAAATTGTTTAAAAATGCTGAAATTCATCGAGAAATAAACAATTTCCTTTTGTGCGTTTTAATTAATTGAAATGGCAATTCGATGTAGCGCTATATCGATTTTCTTAATTCATCTAATTTCAGTTATCAAACAAAGAGGTTTTGACATGCATGTCACAGACAAAGCAGAAGTTTGTGTTGTGTGTTCTTGGGGCCCGTTCAAACTGATTTATCCGTTTTTCGGCAACCGAGTACTGCCAACAGCGTCAGGTGAGCAAATAAATCGAAATTAACCCTCGCCAATAATTCCATCAAAATTCTACTCATGTTCCTCATGGTAATCAATATTTTAAAACAGGTTTTAGGGGGGTTGATGGGGTTGTTATAATGAGGCGTCTTGTTTTTCTCTGTTAGCACTAATAAAATATGCGCCAGTAGTTACTTTTTTAATATCGCATTTAATTCAGTGTGTTTTAACTCAGAAATAATTACATATGTATTTTCAAGTGTAGCACAGAAAGGGCCGATTTATTTGCTTGTTGAATTTAAGTAGTGTCAGTTTCTCTCTGTGACTTTATTTAATTAAATAGGATTTAATTTTCTTTGTGTTGTGGTTGGGTCATTGCCTTTCGTATTCGGTTATGAAATGGTTTTGCAATGCTGAATGTTTAGTCTCGATTTATCTTCTTTTTTTGCGTAAATGATTCAGAAATCGGGGGAAATCCATCGATTTTGCAACACTGTGCCGATGACGTGGCAAGGACCATGCACTTATGTTTAAACAAAAAATTATGTTAATTATATAGGTAGTTCTCTGAGATGATGTCTGGCTTTGAAATATCTATTATTTTTATTCTGCGGTTTATGTTTAAACGGTAATAATTTAGGGCCGTGGAGAACTCGTTAGTTGGCAACGTTGTGCTGACGATGACGTGGCAAATACAGTTGTCTCATTTGTTAGTTACACACTTGTGCGCTTTGTTTGTTTAAACCATTAATCTTCGAAAATTGTGTTTTTTTTTAATTAAGTTATCAATCTGATGATTAAATGGAACTAGAAAACTGTTCCTGGACGAATAACATTTGTAATAGTTTCGATACAAACGCTGGATTTGTCAAAGCAATTTTTTTTGTTGTTTGCGCAACTTCTGTTTATTACATTTTGAATTGGTTCTTGTAAAATCATTACTTACTCGAAATAAAATTAAAAAATAACAAGAATAAAATTAAATATGTATAATATGGGAGTTATCAAACTTGCATGTAAGGTTGCCTACCGTCACTTTGCTGGGCGTTTCGTCCGTCGACGTGTGCAGAAGTTGCATATGTGCAAGGCGTAGGACCGGCGCTTATGTGAAAGGTGTAGGGACGACGTGTGTAGAAGTTGCATAAGTATAAGGCGCAGGAATGAAATTTTTTTCCGATTGAAAATAAGGTTCAAACTCGGGACCCGTTACTTAAGAGTCCGTCCATCTAAATAAGTCGGCAGTGAAGCTAGTCGAGCTTGTTTGTTTAAAAGGTAATATAGTTTTGTTAAAAACATAAACAAAAGACGAACGATTTTCTAACAAATGCAAGAAGCAAAAAAAATGGTCGGCGATTTTCAGATATAAGAAAACCTTCAATTTCAATCGAATCTCGACTTTGCTACTGCTACTCGTTAAACATACTTTTCTTTTTAAGAAACTGTCACTTACTGCGATGGTCTTTTGTTTTTATCTCAATTATTTTTCGTTTTTATTTCACGTTCTGCTTTTATTTCATTTTTTGCTTTGTTTTCTTTCGTTGTTTCATCTACATACTTGTACCTCTTACGGTTCTTGTCGCATAACACCACATTATTTTAGGCGCGAAATTTGAAATGTCAAAAAATTGTTAAAGTTACTAAAAAACTAAAATTTTGTTACAAGTCGGTTTTGATTGCTCGAGCATCCTCTGTACAGCTGTTTCGGCCCTATTTAGGGCTTCGCCAGCAGAAGTGTAGCTCGAGTATTCCACTACAAACCTTATTATGACTTATTATGTAGCAAACTAGCTTCAATGGACTACATAAGTGTGACGTATTTGGAGTGGGGAACTTTTCCAAACAAACAAAAACACGTGGATTTGACATTTGTTTTCATTCTCACGTAACAATAAAATAAAGCAGAAATGGATTGACTTGGTCATGTTAAGACTCTAATTTAAACATTAATCTACTACGAATGAATTAGGTATCCTTTTTTAACTTATTTTAGGCGTACTGTGCCACCGTGTTCACAAACCTAACCTCAAACGTCAAGAACCGTGGGCATATGCTTCGAAATTTACTATTTACCCTAGCAACCGTTGCTATTTGGAAAGGTTTTGACGTCAGCACTTATGCTGTCCATTTGTCAATTCTAAGGCAATGTCAGTCAAAAAGCGATCGCAGGATATCGCTCCTTAAACTTTTCAATACTAAAGGACGTCGATAATTTTGTTCTGATTTCCCAAATCTAAACTAAACCCAGATGAGCTTGTATATGATTTTAATTACGCATTAAAAGCGAAACTATGTTGCGCCCGCGCCATCTATGTAAATATTGTCGTACTACGATTTTTTTTGGCGCGAAACTTAAAATTATTCTTCGTATTTAATGTCATCAATGTTCTCCTGTTTCTCGGTCATTACACTCCGCGTTTCACTAACGTTTGTTTCAGTTTTTTTTTGTCCTGCGCTACTACTACCGCAATTTATTTGGCCGCGAAATTCGAAATATATAAAAATTATTAAGGTTACTAAAGAACGTCGAAATAGATTTTTTAGTTTTCTTATATCTACTCATAAATTAGATTTAGATGAGTTTTTATACAATTTCAATTAGGTATTTAAAAAATGAAATGGTGCTGGGCGGGCGCCATCTATGTAAATTTTGACGAACTAAGATTTCTCGGCGCGAAATTTGAAATCATTTGTAGTGATTAAACTCTTCGATCTTCTTTTGTTTTCTTTCGTTGTTTCGCCTACTTGTACCTCTGACGGGACGGCGTCCCGCTGGCCATTTCTCAATGGGAGATAGGCTGACGCCTGGGTGCCCTTGGTTGTCGAAAGACACCAGAGAGAAATCGGTTGTCCTTGTTGTCCGGGTAACCGGTTGTTGCTTTTGGACGAAGTGACGGCGGTTCAGTCGCTTGAGGTGTCGGGCCGAGAGCACGGGGCACTAGTATCCGAGATGAGTTGTAGGTAGCCATCGTTTGAGGTGTCGGACCCCGATGTGTTGAAGCCTAGGATCCGAGACGAGAACCGATGCAGACCACACGCCTGTTACCCTTAAAACTAGCCTGTCTAGCTGCCCTATCCCATACACGCGGATATGCGTGTATGGGTAATGGATGCTGGGGTTAGTATTAGATGTGTGGGAGAGATTCGCGTAAGCGTTCTCGACGGTTACTCATCAAACGTAGCTAGGGAAACCTTGCTGACATGAGTGCTAGGGGGAGGGGGAGCCCACCGGTCCCGGCCGGTCCCCCTCATTGGCGTTGGCCTCCTAGTGGCAATGTCATAGCTGGCGGACAGCGGGAGTACCGTGCCGGACGGCGTCCCGCTGGCCATTTCTCAATGGGAGATAGGCTGACGCCTGGGTGCCCTTGGTTGTCGAAAGACACCAGAGAGAAATCGGTTGTCCTTGTTGCGTAATGCCATATTATTTTAGGCGCGAAAATTGAAATTAAAAATTAATTAAAGTTGCTAAACGACGCCGGTAATTTTTTTTTTAATTTCCCAAATATAAACTAAACCCAGAAGAGTTTGTATACGATTTTAATTACGTATTAAAAGTGAAACTGTGTTGCGCTGGTGTAAATATTGTCGTACTAATTAATTAATTAATGTCATCGATGTTGTCTTGTTTCCCGTTCATTACACTCCGTGTTGCACTGTCGTTTATTTCAGTTTTCTTTTGTCGTGCGCTTCTACTGCGTGCCGTAATTTATTTGGGCGCGAAATTTGAAATACATAAAAATTACTGAAGTTACTAAAGAACGTCGAAATATTTTCCTTTCGGTTTTCTTAAATCTGAACTAAACTTAGATAATTTTAATCGGGCATTAAAAAACGAAGCTGTGTTGCGCTAGCAGCGCCATCTATGTAATTTTTGGTCGCGCTACGAATTTTTCGGCGCGAAATTTGAAACTATTCTTCGTGAATGAAAACATCGATCTACTTTTGTTTCCCTTTGTTGTTTCGTCTACTTGTGCTTCTTACGATTCTTGTCGTGTCACACTACGTTTTTTACTCGCGAAATTTGAAATATCTGAAGATCATTAAAGTTACTAAAGAACGTCGATAATTTTTTTTAAATTTAATTAAAGTATGTATTAAAAATGAGATTGTGTTGCGCGAGCGCCGTCTATGTAGATTTCGCCGCACTACGATTTGTTTTGGCGGGAAATTCGAAATTGTTCCTGGTATTTAAAATTATCGATCTCTTGTTCCCCGTTCATTATTATCAGAGAGTCTACATTTTATAGGATTTACTACGCCCGCTAGTCGGTCAAATGGAGAGCTTGGAGTCATTTAGCGCAGTGGTCGGCTGCTTACTCGCTACGCTACGCTTACGCTCGAAGTCAAATGCATAAAATGTAGACTCTCTGATTATTACATTCCGCACATGTATCAGTTATCTGTTGTTGTGTCCCGCGCAATTTGTTTTACTAAATCAAATTCCAGTTTTTCCCACCAAACAAAAATTACATTTCCTAAATTTCTGTGTATTGACGGATATGCATTTCTATTACCTACTTCAAATTGTTTCGCTTATAAAGAATAATAATTTTTCACTCGTTTCTTTGATTCCTCCTTTTTCTTGTCTTTCTTTTCCACTTGATGACTACTGCGTTGATTTTTTGTAATAAATATGAAAAGAAAATCAAATCTGAGTGACTTTTGTTAGATAATTTCTAAATCAAACGTTTTCACTTGCATGTTCCTGTTTTATTTATTTTTTAAAATTTTATACAGTTCAAAAATTATGGCGGCGGTTAAGAGCCCCATATTTAAGCACAATCGCGGATAGTTAAAAGAGAACGCTTGGAAATTTGCTTAGCGTTAATGCATAATAGAGATACGGTCGAATTTGGTATCGAATTTTAGCTGTGCACGACTGTACATCCTTCTCAAGAGTTGTTTTCGTTCAGGTAAATCTGAATACTTAATTAATTAAAAAAAAAAACTAGGAATTTTACTACATCTTAATATAAACATGACGGAGAAATAAATTTACAGATGACTTAGAAGTAATACCACTTATAAAATATGAAAACAGATAAGTCTGCATAGCAAAGTTCAACTGTGCGGACTTTTTACCTTTGTTTAAATTGAATTGCGCAAATTCTAAACTTGAACACAAAAAAGAAACTTAATTTTACTACTTGAACTTTCCACTTAGTCTCTGATTTTTTTAACCTTTGGTTTTAGAAAAAAAAATGTTAATTTTCAACGCTGAAAAGAGTGCTACATTATTTAACCTTTGGCACGAATTCTTATGCAACGGTAAGGACGAAATTTACACAAATTAGCATGCGTTTCCTAATTTGCAAATTTGTGACGTGTGCGGTGGTCCTTAAACTTCGAGTAGGTACATACACGTGTGTGTGTATATTTAATGAAATAATTAAACTGCGCCTTTTTAATAAATTTTTACACAAAGTGTTTAAGCAACTACATACTTAATATTTTGGAATAAATTCATTTTAATATACCCGTGAGGTACGAATGAATTCGTATAATATACAAGTGTCCCGAAAAAGTTTAGATGTAATCAACTTAATTTTTCTATTTTAAATGGCAACCCACATTTTTCTCACAATTTCGAATTCCTTGTAATATAAAAATGCTTTTATAAATTCCAAGAATATTTCATATTTAATAAATGGTATTTCCACTAAACAGTAATAATGCCTCAAGGCGGGATTTGAGGGCCGCGATTTTCCTTTTCACCATTAACCATGTAAAATACATATTGTTTTATGATCTCTAGAGTACTTACCGAATGACATTTTAAAAATTGTATGCATGTAAAGTTCATTTTTTATTTATATGCCGACTGTATAGATCTGACAATAAGTTAAGAAAATATACGACAAAATGACATGACAAAAGTAGCAAGGTCGTTTCACGAAAGTTAGAAGGAGATAGCTATACAGTAAAAAAATGATCTGTATGTTCTATGTATATTCATTGACACTTTTTAGATACATTTATTAATCATTATTTTATATTTAAATAACAATAGTCAATAACATAACGATAACGTTCGGTTGGATTTACCGCGTGATTCACGTTACATTGTGCAATGTTTCGGCCTTTTTTTTCCCACATTGTCGTTTCATACTGAACTTTGGACAGTTATCGCGGTTGTTCACCCAGACGTCACCCCATACAGAACGACGATTAACACGAAAATCACACGCGTCGCGTGTTTACTTTACCTTTTCACGGAGTCGAACACGTTCTATCCTGATTGTCTGCTGTTTAAAATCGACCAATAACGGTCGAGGCTGTGGGTAGCGCGTCGCACTTGAATATTTAAATAATTCCACTTTCCTTTCGCCAGCGGCTTCCACATCCTGACATTTTATCTTTAATGAAACTATAATTGAGAGAAAATGGATGTGTTCCTCGTGACATAATTCTCACTTGCTCTGAATTGAATGCTTTCGAATTTCATTTAAAAAAAAAGTATCATAAACGGACTTGTCACTTTAGGCCAGTGGTATTCAACAGTAAGCCACTTTTGTTACACGTAAATTTTTATTAACAATAATTTATACAAAGCGGTTGAAATTACAACTACGATCAACGAGTGGCTTGAATACTCCTGCCCTACACTAGTGCAGTAGCAGTTCTCAACATTTTACCTTTTCCGATAGTATTGCCAAGTTGGTGATTTTGTCACTAGAATTGGCGACTTTCTTTTGAAATTTCAGACGAGTTTTGATAAGTTCAGACACGTTGAAAATTTCGCTTAAATTTCGCTTTCGGTTCAGTGCCAAATCTAGTGATTTTAATTCATTCAGTTAATTTTGTAGCAAAAAGCAAGGTTCCTATCCATTTTACGAAAGATTTTTGTTTTCAATGGTAGAGTATGGGCTAAATGAACAATAAATATTAAAAGAGAAGGTAAATGTAACGTAAACACCGATTTGAAATTGCAAGAATGGCAGAAAATGAAACGAAAATGAATTGTGATGAAATCATTGCACTACTCTGCCACAAATGGCGTTGTACTTCTTTACCGCGACGAGAGAACTTTCAAAATAAATCCTTGAGTGAAGAAAGAAAAAGAACATGAAATATTAAGTGTGGGGAATTAATTTCGTTACTGTACGACAAATGGCGACAATATTTTCGACTGTATTCGTAAAAATTAAAAAAGTAACACTTCAAAAATTCGTTAAAGTCGAACGTAACAAGTATATTTAAAATTTGAAAATAGCAAGGCAAGGAATTACTAGAAAATTAATTATTCTGATGAATGGCAGAAAATGAAACGAAAATGAATTGTGATTAAACCATTCCACTACTCTGCCACAGATGGCGCTGCATTGCTTTACCGCAACCGAGAACATTTTCAAAATAAATCCTTGAGTGAAGAAAGAAGAGGAACACAAAACATTAACTGGGAGGAATTAATTTCGTTACTGTACGACAAATGGCGACACTTAAAAAAAAACTTCAAAAATTCAATTATCGTTAGTCGATCGTAACAATTACATAGATTTAAAATTTGAAAATGGCAAGGCAAGGAATTAACAGAAAATTAATTATTCTGACGATTGCTTCCTCTGCCTCTTAACAGATGGCGCTGCTAATTCATTCTTTATTGCAACCGATAATTTCTCATTTTTAAAATCCAATTCTGGTTGCAACTGTGTAAAACTATTAGAACAGAAAAAAAGTTGAATTCCCACAAGATGACGTCATTTTTTTTAATTTAGAAGTTTAATGGCGGATTTCACAAACGTTACTTAAATTTAATCATCCGTTAAAAGTAAATGTTGCCATGGTTACATGTGTTAAAGGTATAGGAGTGATTATTCTTAATCGATGATTAAAGTTAAGTGACGTTTGTGAAATCCAGCATTAAATGCATACAGTGCCGTTCATAAAGTTCGTAACATAATTCGTAATTTTTATTGTTGATTCTTGTGAAAAACTTTAACTAAAACCAGTTTGTGTGCATCAATCAAAACAAAAAGCAACACAACCACATCTACAGTTCATTTCTTTTATTATATGCCGGTCGATCGGTTGATAATTTTAAGATTTTTTAAATAGCTACCTCCTTTTAGCTTTCGGAAAATAGTTTTGCCGCTCGCAGTCGGATGTCACGTTGTGTTCTTAACTCAGATCGGCATATAATAAAAAAAATGACGTTTAAAATTTGGCGGGAAACTCGGGAAACTCGGAAAATCGAAAATTGCAATAATTTGAAAAGTATTAAACTTTTTCTTGTAGAATTGATGCATTTGGACAAAATTAAATGCAACGTACAATGTCTAAATACAATATTTTATAAAATTATGATCCGATTTTTTTGCATTCTTTCTAATGTGGTTTCAAAATTAAGACAATGTCAAAAATCCTTGAGAACAAATTTAGTCTTATTCTGGGTGTGTTCGACATTACGCTCGGGGCACGCTCTGAACAGAAGTGTGAGGGAGAGCGAATGAGTTTCAATGTATGCAAGAGTGAGACAAAGGAAGACCCCGAGCGCTCTGAGCGTGATGTCGAATGCACCCTCTATGATCTGTATTTATTTATAGAAACATAACTCACAACAAAACATTTCCCTAAAATCGACGTTTTTTTTTTACAGAAAATAGAAATTTAGTTTTAAAAAAACACGTTTTCGTTATATTACGCTTTAATAAATTAACGTAATTTATTTCCGTTTATTTTTTGTTTTTGTTTAATCTAAGGACAGAACAAAAATAAATATGCTTTTTGCGCAAAAATATCAAATGTATTTTTTTTTGGTCCGTTACCGACTTGAAATGAAAGACACTGTAGAGGATGTTTGGGATATAAGATAACAAACTTCTTGTGTATGCAGAAGTAGACGAAATAAAACTTTTCTCCCAGTAATTTTTTTTTGTATGTCTTAACAATTTGAAGAGCCACTGTTTGTGATCTATTGGAATTTCAAAACGAATTAGCAGCAGCAGCTAAGCACTTTTGTTTTCTAATCTTTAAAAAATCGTAGTGACTTTGACGTTTCATATCAAAAACGTTAGCTCGCTTCAAAAATTAAAATTAAACACGTCAAAATTTTTTTCTTTAAACGTCAAAGACATGGTAAACTTTAAATTTTGAAATTCCAGTAGATCACAAACAGTGGCTCTTATAATTGAAAAAATTGTCACTGGAAAATGGTAAGACATACGAAAAAAATTTACTGGAAGAAAAGTTTTATTTCGTCTATTTCTGCATACACAAAAAGTTTGTTACCTTATATCCCAAACACTTTGTATATTTTGTGTTTTTTCTTGCGATGGAATATACATTTATTTTTCAATTCAAAAATTGGGAGACCTCTTTGATATTGAACGAAAAAAAAATTATCATCATTACGCACCCCAGTTCTTTTCAAATTGCCAATTGGCGTTGCCGATTCTTTATTACAACCAGAGAGGAACTGCCAAATTCGAAACTTTTAAATAAATTATTAAACGAAGAAGAAAAGAGGTATAAAACTAGCAACTTTCAACGTGAATCCTTACGCAAAGAAGAAAAAAATCGAAGAAAATTGACTAATAATAAAAGGTCACCAAAATTCAAGAAAATTAAAACGCTTGCCTGAAGCTCGATTGAGAATTAGATTTCAGGTAGAAAATTGAGTTTAAACTTTAAACTAAAAATGACACAAAATGAAAATCGTGTGATTCCCTATACAATAGATGGCACTAGTCTTCACGGTAACCAAAGAGCATTTGCAAAATTCAAAACTTAACATAAATTCTAAAATGCGAAAAGAAGTCAATATAAATCCCTAAGTGAGGTAGAAGAGAAAACTGTAGGACTGTAGATTTTCTACAGATTTGATATAATTTAGATTTTATATAATTTTTACATCGAAATTAATGGCATTAAACCAAAAATTTTTGTTATATCATTGATTTTTTTCTAACATGTATCCAACAATTATTGCAGTCCTGGGTGGCTGTGGAGTCAAACATTTTTAACTAATTTTCATTTCAAATGGCGATAAAACATTAAATACGTAAAGAAACATTTATTTGTTGTTTAACAGTCAATATTTGAGACATCAATTCAACGATACGAAGTAAAAATTGGCATTTATGTTTGATTCCACAACCACTCAGGACTACAATAATTTTTGGACACGTGTTACAAAAATAGAACATTTAATTTTGCGTTAATTTTTCAAATAAATTTAATATTTTCAGTAGAGTTTGGTTTTACGAAAAACTAATTAATTTTTAGTGAATTATCATCTACTTTTAGTGATTCTGATTATTTTGAAGTTATTTCAGATTTTCATGAAACACGATTGGCAAAACTGCTCTCTAATTAAAAATTCAAAACAACTTATCCATCTACGTTTAAAGTGCAATGTAAAAAAAGATCTAGATTAAACTCTGCCATAAGGATTTAATTACGTACATTAAAGTATTATAAGATTAATAAGATCGACCTTTAATACCTGATTCAGGTTGTTTGTCATTATAATGTATGTGTATCTATGTTGATCCAATTTTATTGGAGATTTTTTTTAATTCAAATAAAAATATTTTTGTGTTAGGCCCGTGTGACACCATGCAAGATTTGATATAAAATCTTGCACAAGTTTTACATATTTAGAAATTGTACTGACACAATAACAAAACTTGTTGCAAGATTTGAAAAAATTTAGAAAAAGTTCTAAATATTTTTAATACAATTACAAGAACTGACAACAAATCTGCGCACAACCAAAAATTTTATTGACCAACAATACCATGCAAGATATCTTCCGCAAATATCAAATCTTTGCTTCGCTATTGAAGTTATGCATATGTCAGTATTTGTTGAGTTAGTGTGATTAATTAGATTTAGATTTGTAAATTAGGTAGTTATGCGCATGTTTAACATAAAAATTTATTGAGGTACTAGCAAACACAGTAAACATTTAATATTATTTCTTACACAAGAAATAAGTAAAGTTATGTTCGGTCAATACATTTTCTAAATATAGTCGTTGTGCATGCAAAATGCTCTATGTGCACTTTTAAAAATGAGTAACAAAAATATATTTTTGGCCATTAAATAATTTATTGAAGACATTTCTATTTAATTGGGTGTTTTTAATAATTGGATAATATCTTAAAAAAGTAGAGGACAGTCCTTTTTACCACAAAAAGATATGATTTAATATTTCATACAGTTTTTTGTTCCTACTGTAAAATTTAAATGTTAGCACTTAGCGCAATTTGCATGCACAACGACGATATGCAAAATTTGTGCAAGATTTTATATCAAAAATCTTGCATATTGTCACACAGGCCTAAAAATAAATGAGCAGAAATTTATTGAGTAAATGAGTTGAGTAGAAAGCTTGCATATATGTTTCCGTGGTGTAGTGGTTATCACATCCGCCTAACACGCGGAAGGTCCCCGGTTCGATCCCGGGCGGAAACACTTTTTTTTTCTTTCGTTCTTTGAGGTCTTAATGTAACGAGTGATTCAAAAAAACTTTTTAATTCAGTGGCCTGTAAAATCGAAATATATCCGTGATTGTCTCTTATTATTCAGATTGCCATTTTTGAGTCAGAATGATACTCAAAAAATTAACAATTTAGTTTACTTCAAAAATTATTTGACACTACTTGTAATAAATTTAAAATAATTTCAAAAACTCATTTCATGCAGAGCAGAATGTGTGTACAGATTTAGGTCCAGTTTTACAATGCCAGTTTAAATTTAAGCCGGAGCTTAAACACTTAACGACAATTGTTGATATAATCGTTGTTAAGGATTTAAGCTTCAGCTCAAATTCAAACTGGCATTTTAATGGTCGTATGCACCGAACGAATTAACTTAGCTTAACTTTAAGCGTCACTTAGAATGTGACTTACACTATGATAGGAACCTTCAAATGTCACAATATAAACGTCACTCAAATTTAAGCTCGATTAAAGTATTTGGTGCATATGGCCCTAAGGCTGCGTTGTATAAAAGGTTTAAGCCACGATTAACTTTAATTCTAAGTTAGAATGTGACACTTATTATGACGTACAGCATATTGTGTGTCACATTCTAACTTTGGATTAATTTAAATCCTGGCTTAAACTTTTTATACAAAGGAGCCTAAAACTGGCTCTAATAGCTTAAGCTGAAGCTTAAACCCCTAACAAGGATTATTTCGACAATTGTTGTCAAGTGTTTCAGCTTTGGCTTAAAGTTAAGCTGGAATTGTACAATTGGGCCTTAGTGAAATCAGAAAACCTTTTCAAAACTTTAGGCCAAATTCTGAAACATCACTCATATTCAACTCATACTCAAATTGACAGTTTGATGTTAATTGGAAATTCAGAATCGCTTTAATTTTCCTTTTAATGGTTTTTTGACATTATATCGTAAATTACTTGATTGTACGATAAAATATAATAGCATTTCTGAATTTCAGTTTACGTCAAACGTCAAGTTTGAGTGTGAGTTGGGTATGAGTGATGCGATGTGACGTTTCAGAGTTTAGATTATTTTAACTCAAAATGTTTAAAATCCTCCACGAAATGTTTGTTGTACGCGTCCGTTTAGTGTGACTTAAGTATTCTCTCCCTTGAATATCACTAGTAGACTAGTATAAGCGGACTCCACTGTATGTCAAATGTTCAATTGAAAAGTTCATCAAGTAGCCCTTGAGCATGATACACATAATTGTTTCATAACTGTCAGTCAGTTAAACGTCACTCGGTTTTAGAAAGTAACTCTAACTTCTTTCATAAAAAAATCAAAAACCAACCTGATGAACTTTTTCAATTGAACACCCGTTATATAAAAAACAATATTTCTTGCGTGTTACTCCTTTATGGAATATCCTGTATCTTAAACTGTATTTTTGTAATATAGACTTCTTAGTGCTCTACAAATTTACACGAAACTCTTTAAAGTATATACAGGGTGTCCCACGACGTAACGACAATAACTTAAGGATGTTGTTGCTTAGGTTATTTTAAATCAAAAATGTCTAATGCTGTAAACTTAGTCGTAATGAACCTACGACAATTTTAAATAAAAAGGAAGGAAGAAGCGCCTGAGGTAAGCGGGCAATACGGGAATGATTATGATTTTGCAACGTATTTGAATATTTTGAAAAATATTAACAATTTATGAATAAAGCCGTTTCTACTGCAATTCTACTTCATTAGTATATGAAAAATGAAAAAAATTTTAAATAAAAATTATATTTAAATCACTTTATTTAAACTTTAATAATTCGGCCGCCTTGGGCGCAATCTTGTCGGTCGCGAATTATTTAAAACAAAGCCATCATTCCGAATAAAATAAAACTTAATACAAAGAAAAACGTCTGTGCAAACGAGGTCGATTTTTCATAATGTGTATTAGATATTGGCTTGTGGCGAAGGAAAGGAGGAAGTAAGTTCGAGTTGTGCAAACGCAGGAGTTACTTTGATGCCCGCCACAAGTCAATGTTCTAAAAGATAAATAAAAAGAAAAGAAATACCGTAAGAATTTAAAAAGGATAAATAAAAGAAGAATGAAATAAGTCATAAAGCAAGGGAACCCAAGCTCTCAAGATAAGAGTCCAAGAATGATCACTAAATAGAGAAAAGAATTTGTGATTTAATTAATGAAAAAAAAATTATTGTTCAATTGGGTTGTAATACAACAACCCGATAACACAGCAATATGTTCATAAGACATTTTTGACTTAAAGCAACACGCTCTTAAGCTAAGGCTGTTATGTCATGGGACACCCTGTATTATTTTGGGGAAAACCAAAGACATCGACGAAGAGACATGTTTCTTGTCCTTTTTGGCACTATCTTAGGTGATAAAATAATAAAAAAATAGAAAAATTATTATAACCAATAAAATTTGGCACTTCCGCATAAAATTTGAATATACATACAATAGCGTCCTTGTCATATTCTCTTGCATATCTAACGTGTAATTCGCAAAATGTTTTTAAATAATTGCCCTTGACTAAAGCGCAAACATGTTTTGGCCATACACGTGTCGCCTTCCTGGGCCCATATGAGTATGACAGCTCCAGTTTCCTTTATTAAGGAGGTGTGTACCCGCCGTTCTATCACCGACTGACGTACTTGAAAAGCCTCTGTGTTTTTGTTTTTGCTTTCATTTGTTGTGTAACCGCGCGCTGTTGTTTGTTTACGCTCGCGGGAGCGCGTCCAACGAAAATAAATCGTTGCGAGATAAAAAAAAAATTGAGCTTTAGTTATTCCTATTGATTTATGTATTTGCCTGACCTGAATTCCTTAAAGTTTATTTTTGCGCAGCTTGTCGGAAAAGTTTAATTTACCAAAGCTGTGTTACAATGAAAAGCAAACGTCTCCCTAATAAAATATTAATAAGCCCAATAGCGATCGGAAGAGGTTAGTTTTTTCATCGGGATGACATTACTTTTGCATTTCACTGTGCATATAAGAAAAGCGTTCCGTTTCGTTCCCAACATATCGGAAATATGAAAAATGAATCGAAATTGACAATTACAAGCTCCAACTCTAGGAATTTTGAACTTGAAGTTCATGTGACATTTCCCTTATTGATGTAAGTGACCGTTTTAAAATGAGGCCTATAAAATGGAAGCAATTTTTCAATCGCCTTCATTGAAAGGATCGGTGCATGAATTTAAATTGCATGTACAGGGTGATCCAAAAATCATGATTTCAAAATTATACTCAAAATAGTTCATCTAAAGTAGCACATTTGTAAAAACAAAAACACAATATTGTTTATTTGCATATTCGTTTAACGCTTTCTATGTACAGCTGTTTCCGGTAAGCAAGAATGTAGTCTCCCTGTAAATGCCATACATGTAATTATTAGATTTACAGTTTTATGTAAATATCTAAGAAGTACGTAAGGACTACAGTATGAGCATAAATGATTGAGGACAAGTTGAATTTCCCGCGTCTCTATCTAGTAATTTTTACTCTTTGTGTGTGGCCGTCCTGAAAAATTAATTTTTGTTCAGTGTCGCCTGTGTAAATTTTGCAGCCAGCTCCAAGAATTTATAAGACAAAATGGGGCGCGTTTGCCTAATGTACCTGTCAGTAGTTATTGCCGCTTCTTGTATTTAAAATAAACAAATTACTTGCCTATTTTTTTTTGTAACCTATGCATTTGACCAACTTAAGAACAGTATTGAAAGGCGGGAAATTCAACTTGTCCTCAAACATTTATGCTCATACTGTACTTCGCAGAGAGTGAACAAGGAAAGCACGAACGCTTCCGCCAAATGTCATTAACACGTGTGTGCTATTATTAATATGAGCGAATCTTTTCGAGGCCGCGCTTATGGCGTCCGTTAAAAAAATGTGTTTACGGTTGCGCTTCGGTTAATGATATAATCTATAGCGCGAAGAAAAAAACGTAAATGAAGACGCCCTAGATTTCGAGAAGTCGCACGGTAGCACGAAGTACGCCTTGCTAAATTTCCATTAACCATTCTAGGTTAGCTGTGGAAAAAAAATTGGACGAAATTAAAAACTAAGTATCTAACCAAATTAGCTAACATAGAAATTAAATGTAGAGATGAATGTTTGAGAAAGCAGGTCTAAAGATTGAAAAAAAATCAGAAGAAATCGAACATACAAATGATAAAATAAAACGAAACATTAAACATTAAAATCACGAAAAATATTTAAAGTCACAGTTTCTCTCGTCAAGTTCAAAAGCGAACAAATAATATTGAACATCGAGACGAAAAAAGAAAGAAATGTTAAGCCTAAGAATCATTTTTCCTGCTTACCCTCAATCGAGGGTGAGTTCGCGATTACGCTCTGATCGATCGGAGTGTTTCTTTTTCTCACTCTTACATGCAGTGAAACGCAGTCGTTCTCCCTCACACTTTTGATCAGAGCGCTCGGCGAGCGTAATCGCGACTCACCCTGAGTTGTATTCATCGAGCAGCGTTTGAATTTTTCATAACATTGTGAAGCAGGTCTTGAATTACATCAACGTCAAATGTCACTTTAGATTATGTCACATTAGGTGATGAGCAAAACACTATGAAATGAACAAATAAAAATCAGATATAGTATTACTTGGAAATTTTAAACATATCTTTTTGATTTATATGTAAGCTTAACCTAAAAAGAAAATTCTGTGTAGGATTTCTATGCAGCGTCTACATTCTAGATTGACATTTATTTGATCGCATGATATAACTGTCATCTGTCAAACGTCAATCGGTTTAAGAAAGCGACTCCTCTATCTTCTTTCATCGAAAAAAAAAAAAAAATCAAAACCAACTTGATGAACTTGTGAATACTTTCGACTTTATATGTACGTACGTATAATGTATACCACTTATTTAGTAATCGTATTTCATATTTTGCAACCGCGCTTTTTATTACAGTGGAAAAAGATAAACAAACTATAATTACGACATTCTTTCGCTGGAATAACATTACTTTATTATCTGCTTGCCCTCGCAGTAGTTTATGACCTTGATAATTAAACTCCTATTACTAGATGTAACAGAGCAAGTGAATAAATGACGTGCACGTTTTACATTGTTGATAAACATCACCGACAGCGCGTAAACGCGAAAGCAAGCGAAGTTGCAACTTTGTTTCACTTTTGAAGGAGAAAAAAAAAAAAACGGAAAATATTACAGTTGTCGATTAAGGCTGTGTCACATTAGGTGCCCATACATTGACAGTATTTCTGAACGTCTTTGACTGTGAAGGGATTTTCCTGTCGATTAACTGCTGCACTGAGAAAACAAAATGTGTTAATTCAACCAAAAATTTTGTTTGAACGTATTGAACCGAAACTTTTTGTTGGGTGAACACTTTTTTTGGTTGAATTAACACATTTTGTTTACACTGATAAAACAAATGTGTTAATTTTACCAAAAAAATGTTCACCCAACAAAAAGTTTCGGTTCAATACGTTCAAACAAAATTTTTGGTTGAATTAACACATTTTGTTTTCTCAGTGTGGTTAATGCGTAACGCGCATGCCAAGTTTTTAATGGCTTGAGATGCAAGTCTGCGAGCAAGTATGATAGATTCATTTAGGCCAGGAACGCACCATCAGTTCAGCGTACACACATTCGCACTTACCTCCGAGCCTCAAAACGTTCAGTTAGGCGCGAAGGCATACTTGACCGTGTGTATGCCCATTAACATGCTGCTTATGGCCAACGCGACGCGACGAAGGGATTTGGCGTGCTGGACCACTACTGTCAGTCCAGTCCCGTCAGGCCAAGCCTGTCAGTAATCCCGCTAATGTATGGGTAGCTATTGACGTATGTTGTCTGCGTTTAGAGTCATTTATCATTAATTTTGAGTGAGGTGGGGGTAGGCCATGGAAAACATAACATCTATCTGAGATTGTACAATGTATTTAATTCGCAACTTATCATCAACTTAATTTATTTTCGTCAGGTTAATTTCGGCATTTGTTTAGTGTTGCAAGCTGCGATGTTGTACGTTTTCATTTCCATGGTCCTCTCTAAATAGGTAGAAAAAAGTACAATCGAGTCCGATAATAATTTACTCCTCCAAAATAAAATTCTTGGCACCTTAGGCGACAAGTGCGTGAATGTTGAGAGATTTGAGTAAATTTTTGCTTTGGCTCGGCACGTATCCGGCTTGTGTTGTTGCCAACTTTATTGCTTTGCATGGCCCTTATTAGAGAAAGTATTTGCCAAGAAATGACTAGGGCCACGATAAGATCTCGAAAATGCAGATGTTTCGGTCACGTAGTTATTTAACCCTAGGATGCATAAGCGGTACAATACCGTCATTTACATGATCCGGGCCTCGGAGGCCCTGCCTATATAATATATTAGGTTGCAATGGAAAAACATTTGTTGGAGTAAAATATGCAGGTATATGTTAATTAGATTAAGCTTCTAAATGTCTACGTAAACATAATTGCAGAAAAGTTATAATATAGCGTAAGAAGTAGTGCACATTCTAATACTGTGCTCATTACAAACATTATTTTTACATGTAACACTTATCAATTTTTGACTAATACAAACACGTAGATTACATGTCTCTAACAAGTTATAAAAATTTAGTCAGCTAAGGACATGATCAGATTTGTCTTATACAAGATTCTATTAGACGGGTCTGGACGGCGGTATACGTAAAATTGTAGAGTAGTGATGAAAAACATTTTTTTTTTCAAATTCTGAAAAATTTCGAAAGGTTTTGGATTAGAAGAGAAGTAGACAAAAACGAGTTTAGAGCATATCTAAACGCTCAATTCAATTGAAAATATTTTAAACAAATTATAAGAAATTAAGCACCTTCATGGGCCTGGGAGGCCCCATTTATGCATCCTAGGGTTAAAGTGTGTTACGCTATTTTACGACTTTTTTTGTGCGTGCCATACATGGTTTTGGTACTGGAAAGTTAAAAAATGTTAAAAACGATGTTGCCAAACGATTTTTCCAGTTGTAAAATTGTCTTAACACATTTACATTGCATCGAAATACAAATTATGTGTAAACAATGTTGGCAATAATAAATTTTCATTTTAAAAAATTTTCCTTTTAATTTTTTTAAAATTTCGTTATCAGCTTAGCAGCGACAAAATAATTTATTAAGTTCTTTGACAAATTGCTTTCAACGTACATATTTCAAAATTTGATTGTTTTTATTTTTGATCGTAAAGTTGTTTTTGATCTCAGCTAGTCATTATTTTTTTTACTGTTAGTTTTCAAATACATACATTACAAAGAATTTAATTTTGTGCTTGTTGCTTTCAATTTATTTCAAAAATTGATCGTCTTTTGTTTTTATTTTTAATTTTAAAGTTGCTTTAGATATTGACAGCTTGTCATTAATTTATTTTTATTGTTTTAGACGCTCAAGTTTTTGATATTTCAAGTTCTATTTAAAAAAAATGTATGAAGTATTAAACTATTTGTCTATTAAATATTTTTAAAAAATTTATTTTGTGACATTTGCTTTCAATTTATTTCAAAAATTGATCTTTATTTTTAATTTTGAAGTTGCTCTTGATTTTGACGTCTCATTATTTTTTTAAAGTTTTTTTTTAGACAACAAATCACCGTTTGTGACAGTTGCTTTTTTTCGTTTTTTTTTTTTGTAGTCATAGGGGTCGATGGTTATTATTGATTTTTGAATTTCTTTTTACGTCTTGGGGTTTCAGTGAAATGAAAATTTGTTATTGATTTCATCAAAAATTTTCGCTAAAGTTCTTGAAGTTTCGTCGATTTTATTTTCGTTTTTTTTTTTTTAATTTATATTGTTTTGCAAATTTATTATTATTTTTTTAATATTTATATTATTTTGCAATTAATTGTAATCGACATTGACAGCTTGTCATAATTTTTTTATTGCTTTAGACTTAGACATTCAAGTTTTTAAATATACATATATTACAAAAAAATTATTTTGTGACAATTACATAGTTTCAATTTATTTAAAAAATTCATCGTCTCTTGTTTTTATCTTTGATTTTTTGATGTTGACGGCTTGTCAGTGCTTAGCAGTGACAATGAAAATTGTTTAGTATATTAATTTTAAGTTTTCAAATATTACAAAACATTTAATTTTGTGACAGTTGCTTTTAATTTATTTCAAACAACGATAGTCTTTTGTTTTTATTTTTGTTGTAATATTAAATTTGATTTAGATAATGACAGCTTGTCATTAATTTGTTATTGTTTTAGACGCTCAAGTTTTCGATATTTCAAGTAACCTCTCCGTTCAATTAAAAAAAAAATTGTATGAAGTACGTATTAAATTATTTTTTCATTAAATAATTTAAAAAAAATAATTTTGTGACATTTGCTTTCGATTTATTTCAAAAATCGATCGTCTTTTGTCTTTAGTTTTAATTGCAATCGACGTTGACAGCTTGTCATTATTTTTTTATTGCTTTAGACATTCAAGTTTTTAAATATTACAAAAAATTAAATTTTGTGACAGCTGTTGCTTTCTTTCAATTAATTTCAAAAATTGATAGTCTTTTGTTTTTATTTTTTATTGTAAAGTTGCTTTTGACGTCGACGGCGTGTCATTATTTCTTAAATTGTTTTAGACGTTCAAATCTTTAAATATTACAAAAAATTTAATTTTGTGACACTTTTTGACAATTTGTTTCAAAAACTGTTTGTTTGTTTTCGTTTTTTGATGCTGACAGATTATTATCGTTATTTTTTCTAAATTGTTTTAGACATCAAGGTTTCAAACATTTTGCAAAAGATTTAATTTTGTGTCAGTTGCTTTCAATTTATTTAAAAAAAAAAGTCATCGTCTTTTTGTTTTTACTTTTGATTTTTGATGTTGACGGCTTGTAATTTTTTTTTTTTTCATTTTTTAGGCACCTAAGTATCTAGTAAAATGAGTTTCATAAAAAAATTTGATTGGGTTGGCCCGTTAATTTTAAATATTAGAAAAACGTTCATTTAATTTCGTAACAATTGCTTTCAATTTATTTCAAAAATTGATCGTCTTTTGTTTTTATTTTTAATTATAAAGTTGATCTTGATTTTGACGTCTTCTCATTATTATTATTATTTTTTTTTAGACATCAAGTCAGATTTTGTGACAGTTGCTTTTTTGGTTTCTTGGTTTTTATTGATGTCGATGGTTGTCATTAATTTTTTGATTTTTTTACACCTTGGGGTTTTGAAATGAGTTTCATTAAAAATTTTTGGTTGAATTTTCGTCGACTTTATTATTATTATTTTTTTTTTAATATATATACTAGATGTTTTTGAAAGTGTGGCTGAAAAAGAATCCGGGTACAATATGAAACAAATCTAAAAAAATTTGAATTGTTACTTTTTCATATTTAGGCAATTGTGACAGTTTACCTTTTAGGTGTCGACATTAGTTTATTTGTCTCAAATTTAGTATGTAATCAAAACCGTAACGACGAGTTTTCCTAAGAATTATTATGTTTTTGTTCTTAATAATTTATTTAAAGAAATTTCCTTATTTTAGTCTCCAAGTGCCGCCTGGATCGGGGATAGAATACAAAAAGAAATTACACATTAAATTTGTTCTTGAGAAAAAATAAAGTATTCAATCATATATCCAGTATGATCTGCTTTCAGCCATACTTCCAAAAACACTCTGTATATTTATTTATTTATTTATTTTTAATATTTATATTTGCAAATTTATTATTTATGTATTTGCCAATGAAAAAAGTATATTTCTTGTTGCTTCGTTTATTGTATCAGAACGATTTAGTCTGTATATCAATTAAAAAAATATACGGGGTGAATAAAAAGTAAGGAACATCGATGGTCAAGTTCATTATGCCGATCGTATAGACTTGACATGAAATATATTTAACTGGGTCAGAGTTCCGTTTTTAAATTATTAAATTATTTATTTTGTATAAGACATGAAATTAATGAAATTACATAAAAATACTAATAGCATCTACATATGCTCTACAACGGACGGATCTGAAGTGTCGCTTGATCCTGGGAACCGCGCAGGAATCGTTGGAAGATTCTTCCGACGCGACGTTTATCTTCTTCTTATCAGCATTTTTATTTTATACTGTCACCTTAGAGGTGATATAATTCATGACAGATGTCGTAAGGCCGTTTCACGAAAGTTAGAAGGAGATATACAGGCTGTTTTTTAACTTCATACAAAAAATGAAACCAGTGAAAGTTGACATTAAAAGTGATATAATAACTGATTAATAAATATTAGAGATAATAAATGTTTTCGGCGAACGGTGAAACAGATAGTCCCTGGCTTATTTTTATTACGTAATTACGTAATCGGAGAAGTATGCTGGTGTCAGCATCGGCTGTTTAAGTGGGTCAGTTCTCAACGGCACTTCGTCGCGGATAATCACGTGTATTCTGTAAGCACCAATTCATTTCAATTGATAACTAACAATAATTGAAGAGAAACGAATTGTTAGGTAACCGTAGCAACCACAGCAATTCACCAATGACGTTTCAGTATGTCGTAACAATCAATTGAAGAAAAATGGTTTCTAGGAAATCAATATTCTCTTCAATCGATTGTTAGGGCATCTTGAAACGTCATTGGTGAATTGCTGTGGGTGCCTAACAATTCGTTTCTCTTCAATTATTGTTAGATATCAATTGAAATGAGTTGGTGCTTACAGAATACATGTGATTATGGCCGAATTTTCCACTAGTGTTATTGTGGACATGATTTTAATTTACGGCGAATGTGGTCAAAATGCGTTGGCTGCAAGACGTTTGTATGCACAGCGTTACCCTTTGCTAAATAGCAGATCCTCTGTGTCAGTTGTGCAGCGAGTAAGGGATACGGGAAATTTGTTGTTTGGCGAATTATTCGTGAGGAACAATTATACCCGCATGCAATTTTGTCGGTGATTACTCCGGAAACAGGCGGACAATCCGAACTTTGTTAATAACATTCTCTTCACCGACGAATCAATGTTTACGAGGGATGGTATGTTTAATTTTCACAAATGCTTGTGCGGGCAGAAGAAAATCCTCATGCAATGCGGCGCCGTAGTTTTCAACAACGCTTTTCGATCACTCTGTGGGCAAGTATGTTAAGGCGGCGCTACATTACATGGCAAACTAGCCAAACGTTTGTGATGTGTGAAGGTTCGCCGAATAGTGTGTATGGTAGAGCATTTGTCAAACTCCTTCCAACGTTTGCATTCGTGTACGTTCCGATAGAAGTCGGTAAATGAGACACTTAAATGCGATTCAGCAACATCGTACACATTATTTGACAAACGTTTGGAAAACTGTACACATCACCAACGTTCGACATTCGCCTAGTTTGCCATGTAATGTGTGGCCGCCTTTAAACGGCACTTCAGCGGCATGTTTACGTCTCGCGCAGGGGGGGAACTTATTGCGGGTGAGGGTCACCGTCCGTTGCGTCTAGCGGTTCTAAGCATTTCACAAGGAATTGCCGGATGTCGGTATGAATTTTTTGATTTTTTTTTTCGTTTCAATTTTGGTGCATTCGTGAGAATATCTGTTACCAAATACGCCATTAATTTCGTGTACGAACTTGAAGAACACCCTGTATTAAAGTTCTTTGATTTATCGATCAATTGGCATATAGTAAAAAAAATAAATTGTAGAGCCGTTATTACATGTTTTACAAAAAAAAGTTTCAAGCAAAAATTAAAAGTCGCTGTAAATTGAATGATTAAATTGATGATTTTTTTAAATTACAACTTATATTTTTTTCTAGCGAAATTGATTGTGAGTTTTATCCTCTTAACGGAAACTTAGAACGTAATTTAAAAAAAAAAACTCGATGACGTCACAGCGCGAAATTATGACATCAAAAAAAAAAAAAAACGACAAACGTCGGTCGGTTTATGGCAAATATTTAGTTATTTAACTTTTTTTGATTTTCAAGGAAACCGTCGGTCTTCTTTTGTTTTCCATTCATCATGTTCTTTCGAAAAAACGTTGATCTTGTTTTATTTAATTTTTTTCTATTTCATTGCTTGCGTGAATCAATTCTCTATAAACCATAAGACTGACAGAAAATAAAACATTTCTTACAGTTTTTAATTTTTTTAAAAATTTAATTACTTAAATCAATTGTTTTGTTTGAGTTTATATCTGTTTTTGTTTTTTTTTTTCAGTTTCTTGATCTTCATCGATCTTTTGTTATTATTTCATCATATTCTTCAAATAATACATACATCTCATTATCGTTCTTTCCAGTACTTACGTCACTATTTCTGGTTTTCCAGTTGTGTTAATTTTTTTATATAACTTTCGTTCTACTTTGCGGAAGAATTCTTTTGTTTCACGTTCGTTTTATTCTTTGCCTTTCCGTGTTGTTAGTTTCAGCTGTTTATTTCAGTTCTCGGTAGTAAGAATAAGTCGATTTTGGACCCTCCTCGAAAAATTCAAGGTCAGGGTCGGAGGAGATTCCAGAATCGACATAACCTTGACATGGAGGAGGTTCCAGAGGAGGTCCTTGAAGTGTCCTTCAAATGTCACTTAAGGGCAAGATGTGCGCATGTATTTTCAAATCAAAACGAAACATGATGGGTATGTAACTATTTCAACAACCAAGAGATGGTGTCTTCAATGCTGCTATTTAATGTTGTGTTGTAGGCCTTGAAAATGATAACTTTGGAGATTCCTGCGAATAATTTTGAATCCTCCAAAAAGAATTCCACGCTACAAACCAACTGTGATAATTCCAGGAAGATATCAGGCACGAAAAAGATTATAAACTGTAAATATTATTATTTTCAGAAGTTAAAAAAATATAACAACGTAATAAAAAATTAATTTTAATATACACTCCTGCCGATAAACAAACGATAAAATGTAAAGTCATGCGGCCTATCTGTTTAACAATTAATTAGCAACACATTGCGATTGTTTTCCTCCAGAGTGAGCTTTGATCTTAATCGATTAAAATGCAATGAGATAACAGCAATCGGCAAACATGTGATTGACGCTTTGTTTTGATAAAGCAAAAAGATCATGCATTTTTACACGTGTCAGAAAATGTATACATATATTTTTTTGAAGCGTTTAGAAAATAAACTGTTTAATGTGATAAAGTTTTTTTTCTGTTTGTTTCAGATTGCGAAAATTACGACGTATGATCGGTGACCCCACGTTGTGCTCACACCGTATAAAAATAGTTAAAGCGTGTCTTGCCACTCATTCACTCGTCGCCCGTTGGTCGGAGCAGTTCAACGCGAGTTGTGTGATTATTACCTACACGTACTTTATTGTTGTGATATAACTTTGTTGTTTTCTTTTTCTTTGTGCGGGGGACGTGAAAATAAAAAAGTGACCATGTCTGGAATGAACTATATCGGTCGTTTCATCCATAATTTTAAGGAGTTTTACAATGACATCAACGGGGCAACTCTCACGGGGGCCATCGACGTTGTTGTGGTGGAACAACTCGATGGCACCTACCACTGCTCGCCTTTCCACGTCAGGTTTGGAAAACTTGGAGTTCTTAGGAGCAGGGAAAAAATTGTAAGTCAAAAAATAAATACGTAGCGTTAAGTTAAATCAACAATAAATTAAAAAAAAATTAACGGGGTTGTTTTTTGTTTTCAGTTTCAGTTTCGTTTTAAGTATTGTAGTCTTATTAAGTACAAATTACTGGAGTGTTGGATTTTAATATGTGATTTAAATATTTCAGTTAAATGTTGAAAAAAATTATAAGTATGTATCTTTTTTTTAATTGTGGGTTGTCCAAATTATGTTAAAAAAATTAGACGGAAATGTCGGCGTGGAAAATTCATTTACTCGTGGAATTGTAAA
This sequence comes from Dorcus hopei, assembly GCA_033060865.1. Lineage (NCBI taxonomy): Eukaryota > Metazoa > Arthropoda > Insecta > Coleoptera > Lucanidae > Dorcus > Dorcus hopei. The sequence goes on along the minus strand of CM065418.1, from coordinate 29,031,763 downwards.
TTGTAAATAAATGATGCATTCATAAAATTTAACTAATAAACAAAATTTGCTTACAGAATTGAAGCCAAGAATTTAAACTTAAACTTTTAACTTTAACTTTTTTTTAAATGGCCTTGTTTGTTTTCTTTTTTAATAATAAATTAATCGTCTTTATTTTTTATAAAGTTGCTTTTGATGCTGACAGCTTGTTTATTATTTGTTAAAACTGTTTTAGTCATTCAAGTTTTTAAATATTACAAAACAATTATTTTGTAACACTTGCTTTCAATATTTATGTCGAAAATTGGTCGTCTTTTGTTTTTAATTTTTATTGTAAAGCTTCTTTAGATTTGACGGTAAATAAATAATTAAAAAAATCATAGAAATTCATTAATAAACAAAATTTGCTTCCAGAATTTAAGCTGAGAATTTAAAGAATTTTTTAACTTTAACTTTTTTTAAACAGCTTTGTTTTTTTAATAATAAACTGATCGTCTTGTTTTTATTTTTGATTATAAAGTTGCTTTTGTTGTTGATAGCTTGTTATTATTTTTTTCTATTGTTTTAGACATTCAAGTTTTTAAATATTATAAAAAATTTAATTTCGTGACAGTTGTTTTCAATTTATTTAAAAAAATTGATCGTCTTTTGTTTTTATTTTTTATTGTAAAACTGCTTTAGATTTGAAATAATAAATAAATGATCAAAAAAAATCCCAAAAATTCACTAACAAATAAAATTTGCTTGCAGAATTTAAGCCAAGAATTTTGTACAATTTTTATCTTTAACTTTCTTTTTAATTGTCTTTGTTCTTTTTTAATAATAAATTGATCGTTTTGTTTTTATTTTTCTATTGTAAAGTTGCTTTTGATGTTGACAGCTTGTCAATATTTTTTTAAGTTGTTTTAGACATTCAAGTTTTTAAATATGTATGTATTACAAAAAATTAATTTTGTTGCAGTTGCTTTCAGATTTATTCCAAAAATTGATCGTCCATTGTTTTTATTTTTGATTGTAAAGTTGCTTTAGATTTGACGGTAAATAAATGATCAAAAATTCACTAATAAACAAAATTTGCTTGCAGAATTTAAGCTTAAGGATTTTGTCAATATATTTTTTTTAATTATGTTAGACATTCATCAAGTTTTTAAATACATACATATTACAACAAAAAAATAATTTTGTGACAGTTGCTTCCAATTTATTTCAAAAATTGATCGTCTTGTTTTTAGTTTTCATTGTAATTATATATACAGGGTGTTTCAGTGATGATGCACCAAACTTCGGGGAAACGTTTCTGACATTATTTCAAACAAAATATTTTAATACAATTTTGCAATCGGAGCAACTTGAAATTTGCATTATTTTGAGTCAATGTTTTCATAAATACCGTAGCGATTTAAATTTCTGCGGCCGTGAAACAAGACGAGCGATTTAAATTGTTTTATGAATGGCACGCGGCTGCAAGAAGACAATAAATATCTATCGTAAACGAAAAAATTTATGAGAAGCTTTTAACTCTGCCCTTGACCGCAATTCGTGTTAAAGGTGAACACTTTGAAAGAATGTGCATTTAGCGCGTTTTCGTCGCACTAACATTTATGCAAACCGTAATTACATCAAATTTGTTCCTTACTCCTTGTTCAGGTAAAAAAGAGCCTGTGTCGCGTAGTCACTGAGCTATCCTGACAAACATTTGATAATGCGGATGTCGTTCACGATTAGGAAACAGTTCCGCGTACAGATGTGATGCCAATCGCGCGTTTCCCCGACATTCCCCGTATAACAAATGCATATTCGCGTACTCTTGAAACGTAAAATCGACCATTGCAAACGCACCAACACATACACAAACATACACTAATAAACTTAAAAAAATGAAAAGTATAAAGTACACCGATTAATAGCCTACTCTTCGCTACAACGCGAACCAGAACGGATTAAATGTGTTTCATCATAACATCTGAGACGCGACAGTTTAGGGGGTAATAAAGCAATTACACGAACGTTAAGGCAGGTTAAGAATTCGGGCCGCTCTCGTCTATTGTACGTTTTAAAAATATACGATTCTCCTTTCCCTTCGATTATCTCAAAATTTATTCATTTAAAAAAAATATATTATAGGAAACTTTTATTTCTTTTCACCAGTGTTGGGCAAAATTAAATTATATTTGCAATTAACAATTAACAATTAATTAATTGTAATTGTAGAAACTCGCAATTAACAATTGATTAATTGTAATCGTAGAAACACACAATTACAATTAATTAATTGTAATTTTAAAGAATCCGCAATTACAATTAATTAATTGTTAGTTTTTTTGGAATGGGCTTCATTGACAATTAACAATTAATATTTCTGTCTGAATGTATAAGTAACATTTATATCATATAAATTCTACTGTATTACATTAATAATTATAATATCAATTTATTTTGCATGAATTCATCTGGTTTGACAGTAATGACAGCGCCTGTTATTCGATTAGAAGTCGTTATTAATTTAGCAAGCCATGGTTAATTGCAATTACAATTAATTAATTGCAAATGACAATTAATTTAATTGCAATTAATTGAATTTAATTGCAATTAAATTTAATTGTGATCTGCAATTAAACCAATTAATTGCAGTTAATTTAATTATAAGTACAATTGATATTAATTGTAATTAAATTTAATCACAATTAAACATTAATCAACTAAGTTTTTAATCAATTGATTAATTAATTGAAATTTTAATTGATTAATGCCCTACACTGCTTTTCACGATATCTACCAACATGCCGAGTTTGGTGCATCTTCACTGAAACACCCGGTATACAGTGTGTCCCAGATAGAGTAGGCTACCATGGGTAACTTTCTTATTAGTGAAGATAGAGATTTGGTTAAATGGGCAATATTTTGCAGTTTTATTTACTAGTAATTTTACTTATTAGTAATAAGTAAAGGCAACCCGCTTACTTGATTTTAAAATAAAAATATTAAATTTTTTAAATAATTTTTTATTTAGATATGGGTTGTGATACACGGTTGAAACGAGAAAAAAAAAGCTATTTAATCGTACAAAAATCCAATATGGCGTCCATTTACAATAAGAAAGTTGCTATCAATATCTTGACAGCCGCCATCTTGAATTTTATTTTGACTATATTTTCACCTGTATTTTATCAAACATAGTAACTTTTATACGAAACATTTTTTCATATTTTTTATAATTGCGAAGTTATTGGACATTAAAGAAAATAGCGATTTTCAGTTTTTCTGCGATAATATCTGAACTATTCGGAATTTTCAAATTTTCTCAACGGAATCTGAATCAGAACATAAAACTGCAAAATATTGCCCATTTAACCACATCTCTATCTTCACTAATAAGAAAGTTACCCATGGTAGCCTACTCAATCTGGGACACACTGTATACCGGGTGTTTCAGTGAAGATGCACCAAACTCGGAATGTTGGTAGATATCGTGAAAAGAAATAAAAGTTTCCTATAATTTTTTTTTTTTTAATGAATAAGTTTTGAGATAATCGAAGGGAAAGGAGAATCGTATATTTTTAAAACGTACAATAGATGAGAGCGGCCCGAATTCTTAACCTGCCTTAACGTTCGTATAATTGCTTTATTACCCCATAAACTGTCGCGTCTCAGATGCTATGATGAAACACATTTACTCCGTTCTCGTTCGCGTTGAATGGAAGAGTAGGTTATTAATCGGTGTACTTTATACTTTTCATTTTTTTAAGTTTATTAGTGTATGTTTGCGTATGTGTTGATGCGTTTCAAGTACGCGGATATGCATTTGTTATACAGGAATGTCGGGAAACGCGCGATTGGCATCACATCTGTACGCGGAACTGTTTCCTAATCGTGAACGACATTCCGCATTATCAAATGTTTGTCAGGGTAGCTCAGCGACTACGCGACACAGGCTCTTTTTACCTGAACAGGGTAAGGAACAAATTTGATGTAATTACGGTTTGCATAAATGTTAGTGCGACGAAAACGTACGCTAAATGCACATTCTTTCAAAGTGTTCACCTTTAACACGAATTGCGGTCAAGGGCAGAGTTAAAAGCCTCTCATAATTTTTTTCGTTTACGATAGATATTTATTGTCTTCTTGCAGCCGCGTGCCATTCATAAAACAATTTAAATCGCTCGTCTTGTTTCACGGCCGCAGAAATTTAAATCGCTACGGTATTTATGAAAACATTGACTTAAAATAATGCAAATTTCAAGTTGCTCCGATTGCAAAATTGTATTAAAATATTTGGTTTGAAATAATGTCAGAAACGTTTCCCCGAAGTTTGGTGCATCATCACTGAAACACCCTGTATATAATAAAGTTACTTTTGATGTGACGGCTTGTCATTATTTTTTTATTGTTTAGATATCAAGTTTTAAAAAATTAAATACATAATAAGAAAATTCTAAATAAGTGATAAAAGAAAAACAAAAAAATCATTAATAAACAAAATTTGCTTACAAAATTTAAGCTAAACAATGTTTTAACTTTAACCTGTTTTTAAATAAATTTAAAAATTACCTGTTACAAGTTTTTTTTTTTTGAATTATGAGAAGTCTAAATAATGTAAAAAATATTAGAATGAAAACTCGTTAATAGTAAATTGTAAGTTTAAAAAATCACAAAAATCCAGTACAATTAGAGAATTTGCTAGCAGAATTTAAAATTAAAAATAGGTATGTTTTTAAAAAGTGGAGTTTTCTTCAGAATTTTATTACATTTTTTAATTCGTTTATGGCCATTTAAATACATTTAAAAATTATCTATCAATACAGTTGAATTTTTTCAAACCATGAGCTGTCTAAATGCATAATGTTAAAAAAAAAATAGATGGAAAGTTAGGATTGAAAATTCGTTACTGGAATTGCAAATTATAAGTGACAAAAAATAATAACAAAAAGAAGTATTATTTAAAAAAAAAACTAAAATACGTGCAGAATTTGAGCTAAGGATTTAAAGCATTACAAATATAGTATTATGTATTATTATTTTAATATTTAAAGAAATTTAGAAGGTTTTAAATGTTCTCTTTTATTATTGTTATTAGTTTTTTTTTAATTCGTCTTGTTTAGGTTTTAAAGGAATTTATAAATTATTTATTCAGTATCAGACTTACGAATTAACTAGGGAAGACATACCCATATGTTTGAGCTACCCGGGAACCCGAATAAACTATCCGGATACTACCCTGGTACCCGCATCGTGCTCGGGTAATCTTATGAGCTCAGGTACCCGTGCAAAACTAAGCTCCGGATCTAACTCGGGTACCCGTATAAGTTCGAGTACCGGGGTAAGTTAGGGTATTCGTTTCAACATAAACGGATTTACAAATTTTACATATGAGTGTCCAAATGTTAAAAATAATCACGTTTTTATCATCTAATGGGTATATGTTTTTCCGAGATTTTGTGCTGACAAATTATACGGGTAAAGAAATGATACCCGGGTAATAATCGCACGGGTAGTATTCGGGTACCCAGATAAAGAAACGATACCCGGGTACTAATCGCACGGGTAGTATTCGGATACTCGATGTACCCGGGTAATAACGGATACCCGGAGAAAAAAATGATGCCGGGTAGCAATTATACGGGTCTCCGGGTCTAGAATTAACTAATTACTGACAAAAAATAGAAAAAAAAAACGTTATCATTAAGAATATTTACTTATTTATCATTAAGAATGTTTATTTCTAGAATTTTAGACTTTAATATGTGATTTAAAAAAACAGGATTTGCTTAGAATTTAATTTTAAAACATTAAACAGTCAGTTGCGGTTTATTTATTATTTTATAGCTTTCATTGTCTAAATAGTTGAAAAAATAAACGGAAACGACATTCAAAAAATTATTATTATGAATAACTAACTTAACCTTGAAATCAGCAGCACAGGGTTGCCGGATTAACAAATTTGTCCCATGATTCAGGAAATAAAAAAAGAACTGCATTTTTTTACATTTATAAGATTTATGACAGGTATAGGATGCTCGCCCTTTTTTGTATAATATTTTCTAGAATTTTAAGCTGCAGATAAATCATAAATAGGGATCGGTGAAATATAAGTCGACGTCATCTCATCAGCGGCGGCGCCTGGTGATCGCAGGCTCACAGCTCGATGCATTATTTTAAATGAATAAGTTATAATTTTTTCTTCGTAATTTTGCCAGGAAATTTTATTCTTCTACGCCTTTATGGTTCTGACGCAGTTATACAGCAAATCCAAAGGTCAGGGTTACAATTGATCAGCACTGTGAGTTACGGAACCACTCCACTTTGTGAAAACTAAATTTTACTGTGCGACTGTATTGTTGTTACGATGCTATACGAGCCACATTTACGACTTAGTTCGCATCATTATTTTTTCGCGGCAATACTCAGTTAACACGCTAGGAGTGTCTGCAGCATAACAACTTTGCCGTTGCATTAGAATTTGAACCGCGCAAAATATATGGCACCGATCCGTAATAATAAAGTATCTACACAAAATAGTGTTATGACCTTTTCGTAACGAAGAGAAAAAACTGCATTTTTTTATTTAGGAGTATTTATCAAGGGCATCAGCAAGGTCACAATCTCTAAATTATTACTAAGTTTATCAAATCAATCTTAAACGTCACTTTCTCGTTACAAGATAACGGCATGAGTCGTAACAAGGTTGCCGGTTTAGAAATTTCCCTCGATTCAGGGAAGAAAGCAACGCTTATATTCATGCGATATTTAGCAGACTTCTGCGTTCAGAGTTTAAACGAAGTTTAGAGTAAAAAACGTTTCTCAACTAAATATCAAGCAATATCTACAGTCGGGAGCAAAAAAATTGGGTCGTCAATCATTCAAAAAGTTGACGGAATCGTCACAAATTAAAAATATCTTCTCGTCCCCCTTGAAGGGGGTGTGTTAAATTTTAATCAATTAACAACATAACAAATAGAACACACATGATACATGTCACTGTACAAAGCTTATAATAATAATAATAGTTTTATTTCACGTGTGCCGTATAACAAACGATTGTGACAAGTCACAGTAAACTACCTGTCAATCGCGTCACCATGTCAATCACGACCTTGTCACTGTGTCAGAAATGACACTGAAAATCGATTTTATAAAATTTATACAGAACTGAGATCACTTGAAACCATCAACATTGAAAAACCGTCCCTCAAAAGATAGCAAAGTCATACAATAAGGTTTTCATTTCCTTTCAAATTAAAAAACAAGCTAACAAATTACGTAATAAATTACATAGTTGATTTCATAAGAGATATTGCGCGCCCTCTACAAGATTTCAGTGCTATTAATTTCAATCTAACCGTGTGATTGTCCTTATCTCCTATAATTTTGACTAACAGGGTTGCAAGTCCTAAGGAATTTCCCTTAATGTCCAGGTTTTCTTATAAGTAATATTTTTAGATTTTTTTCTATTATAAAGTAAAATACTTTCTTGTTAAGTCTGGCAACATCTCACTGATTATAGTTACGAAAATGAATTCAAATTAAAAGTGCTAATAAATCGCAGCCAAGTTCTTTTAAATAGAGCAACTTGTCGCTTTTGTAATAAACCTGGCAACAACGCTGGATACAGATCATCGCCTCTGTGTGTGCATTTGGATCCGAGACATTCCGAAGCTTATGAGGCCGAGAGTTCTCGAAAACAAGTCGACGAAGTGGCTGAATCTGCGTGAGTAGCGGAACGGGTATCTTAGAAATTCGCATGCTGATGCTCGTGATTAGAACCTTGCGCTTATAAATAAACTAAGATGCCCTGCGAAAGTGAATAAAAAAAAATTCTTAAACATGTTCCGGAATGTCTTCCAAAAGTGAGTTAAAAAAGCTGTCGGAAGAAAGTTTGACCAGGCAGCCGGAGGAAGTTTTTGATGTAATATGCAAGTTGGGGGAAGGTTCCTACGGGAGCGTGTACAAGGCGCTCCACAAAGAATCCGGACAGATTTTGGCCATCAAGCAAGTGCCCGTCGACACCGACCTTCAGGAAATCATAAAGGAAATCTCGATAATGCAACAATGCGATAGCCCGTACGTCGTCAAGTATTACGGGAGCTACTTCAAAAATACCGATCTCTGGATCGTCATGGAATACTGCGGCGCTGGATCCGTCTCTGACATCATGAGGCTGCGCAAGAAGACTTTAACCGAAGACGAAATCGCGACGATTTTATGCGACACGCTCAAAGGACTTGAATACTTGCACTTGCGAAGGAAAATCCACAGGGACATCAAGGCCGGGAATATTTTGCTCAATTCGGAGGGGCATGCGAAGCTTGCCGATTTTGGAGTTGCCGGCCAACTCACTGATACAATGGCAAAACGAAACACGGTGATCGGGACGCCGTTCTGGATGGCCCCCGAGGTGATTCAAGAAATTGGGTACGACTGCGTGGCCGACATCTGGAGTTTGGGGATCACCGCCTTGGAAATGGCAGAGGGAAAACCCCCTTACGGAGACATCCATCCCATGCGAGCGATCTTTATGATACCAACGAAACCACCTCCGTCTTTCCGAGAACCAGACCAGTGGAGCCCCGAATTCATCGATTTCGTCAGCGTTTGTCTAGTAAAAAACCCCGAGGAACGCGCCAGTGCTTCCAACCTACTCGAACACGAATTCATAGGAAACGCCAGGGCCCCCAGTATTCTTAGTGAAATGATCGCGGAGGCTCACGAGATTAGGCAGAATAAAAACAGCCGAAATATTACAGTCCTGAACGTAAAGCCGAATGTCCACGAGGAATCGGTGATGATACACAATCAAGCGATTGCGAAAGATAGAGACGAAGGTACTCTGGTATCTGTTTCGCAAAGTGAGCTGTGCACTATGGTCATAAACAGTGACGTCGATGAGGTGACCATGAAGAAGCACGACGCTAATAAGTACAGGCCTCTCTTTATGGATCAATTTAGTAATACCCCAGCGACTTTGGATGGCCCCGGAACGAAGCAGGATGAGGAACAACAGTTTCAAGGTCGTCTGCCTTTAGGAATGAGCCAACAGGAAGGAAAACCTAATTTTCAGAGGCCCATTTCAAACGTGGATTTCGAGTTTTTAAAATTCTTAAATTACGAGGAATTGCAGCGAAGAATGGCAACGCTGGATGTCGCAATGGAGAGAGAGATAGATGAATTACGAAGGCGGTACCAAACGAAGAGGCAGCCAATACTGGATGCCATGGATACGAAGCGTAAACGACAGCAGAACTTTTAAAGCTGATGCGCGCCGTGGATGAGATGGCGCTGAGTAGAGTAATTTATATTGTAAAACTGGCATTACTCACAGTTAATTTTAATAAAGCGAGCCTTTTACTTATTTCGAAATCTATTATAAAATTTGCCCGTCACTTTTGCATGCAAATAACGCCTTATCGTGCGATTAGTAATAACATGAGACGGGCACATAATAATAAATTATGTAACGTGACGAGCAAGTTTTCGCGTTCCGATTTAACAAAGCCGGGCCGATAAATAAAAGGGGGCCTTTTCTTGTAAGAAACCGCTCTGTGCTTTCACTTTTGCGTTTACGAACAAATTCGTCGCTTATGCAACGTTATTGCTCTGCTGCGAATTATTTTAAACAATCGCGTTTTATGCTTCGGTTAAACTGAAATACAACAGCACAGAATGGCAACGTTGGAAATCGCAAAGTTGGGTGAAAAATGAACGAACGGTCAGTGTAATAAAAATAATAATAATAAATAAATTCAAAAAGAAAACTTTTTTTTAAATCTATCCTTAATGTATTTTCATAAATTTTTTTAACCTCGATCGTAAAAACACTGATTTGCATAGGTTTTAACCGAACGCGTTCGCGATAGAAATCTACCATTAAAAACAAATTAGAATTTACATAAAACTAACATAAACCAAATCTAGTTTCCTGTTTTGTTGCATAGGCGAGACGAGTCTGGTCGCCGCAATTTATCGTCGGCCGACTTCTTTAGCCTTAAAAACGGGTCAGTTAACTTGGCCCCCCCCAGTAACGTTTTTCAAAGTTTTTTTGCACCAAATGATTGCACCCTTAATGCACCCTTATGCACCACCAAAATAAATTTTTGCACCCCTTCAGGAGAGAAACTGCAGGCAAATTTCACTGGGAGGCCAAGTTTGTAGCCCCCAGTGAAAATTTCAAAGTTTTTCTGGTGCCTGCTGTTGCACCCTAATGCATATGCACCACCTTTTTAACTTTTGCACCGCTCAAATAGCTGAGAAAAAAATAAAATAGAAAGTCAGCTAGCCCCAGTGAGAATTTTCGAAGTTTTTGGTGCACCTTATTGCACCCTAATGCACCCTTATGCACCACCTTTTTAGCTTTTGCACCGCTCAAATAGCTGAGAAAAAATAAAATAGAAAATCAGCTAGCCCCCAGTGAGAATTTTCGAAGTTTTTGGTGCACCTTATTGCACCCCTAATGCACTTATGCACCACCTTTTTAGCTTTGCACCGCTCAAATAGCTGAGAAAAATTAAATAGAAAGTTATTTCAGTTATTTTTTTCTCAGCTATTTGAGCGGTGCAAAAGTTAAAAAAGGTGGTGCATATGCATTAGGTGCAAAGTGCACCAAAAACTTCGAAAATTCTCACTGGGGGGGCTAGCTAATTTTCTATTTTATTTTTTCTCAGCTATTTGAGCGGTGCAGCTAAAAAAGGTGCATAAGTGCATTAGGTGCAATGCACCAAAAACTTCGAAAATTCTCACTGGGGGCTAGCTGATTTTCTATTTTATTTTTTCTCAGCTATTTGAGCGGTGCAAAAGCTAAAAAGGTGGTGCATAAGGCATTAGGGGTGCAATAAGGTGCACCAAAAAAACTTCGAAAATTCTCACTGGGGGGGGCTAGCTGACTTTCTATTTTATTTTTTTTCTCAGCTATTTGAGCGGTGCAAAAGTTAAAAAAGGTGGTGCATAAGGGTGCATTAGGGGTGCAACACGGTGCACCAGAAAAACTTTGAAAATTTTCACTGGGGGGGGCTACGGTAAACTTGGCCCCTCCCAGTGAAATTTGCCTGCAGTTTCTCTCCTGAAGGGGTGCAAAAATTTATTTTGGTGGTGCATAAGGGTGCATTAAGGGTGCAATCATTTGGTGCAAAAAAACTTTGAAAAACGTTACTGGGGGGGGCCAAGTTAACTGACCCCTTAAAAACAAGTTTCCTTTAACATTTCTAAATTGAAAAAAATTATAAGGTATGATTTACATTAAATTCTTTCAATTAAAATAGGTTGTTAAGTAAATAAAATGAAAGTACCTAGAAATACTTGAATCTTTAAATTATTTTTGCTCGGTGCTAAGAAATGAAGAAAAAAGGATCTATGTAACGAGGCTTTAGAGTTGCCAGCACTGACATCATATGTCATTGTTAATGATAAACAAACAAAGCACTAACATAGGTTATGTTAAAAGTGGGGGAATTTTAAACGCAGCGCGAAAGAACCTGCAATGTTAATAAAATGAAAGCAGAATACAATTTGTGTTTAAATTACATACATATTAAGCTTCATGTACTGTAACATAACTTAGTTTTTGTTTTGTGAAGTGTAACGTCTGGCCATCTGATGTCAATGTTGCCAACTCAGAAGCTCTATGTATCTGTGATTCGTTCACAATTATATTTTATTTGATCGTCCAGTACAATAGAGGTTTTGTATTTTGTGAACTTACTGTAGCATTTCAGTTACCTAACAATTTAAAAACAATTCCCTAAATTTAGCGGGTTTTCAATTTTAAATCTTTTAAACATTTCTAAAATTATAGAGAAGATAGAATTTGTACAAATAAAATTAAAAAAATGGTAGCCCCATCTACGTAAATTTGCACGAACTATAATTGCTCAATTGAAACTACTTTTTTTGCCCATTTTTAGTTGTCCTGAAGAGGCAGTTGCTACCTACCTGTAGGCTTGCAAATTGTGTGCGGAATGTCTTAAGTCTCCACACCGCTCGGGGTAGCTCGTGGAGAAGGGAGGGTTCGACGAAACCCCAATGCAAAAGGTGGGCAAAAATGATTTAAAATAAAACACACCAGCTGAGCACACTTGTTTATATTCAACTTGCTCAAAGAACTTCAAATAACGAACATTTAACAATGGAACATAAATAAAAAAAAGTAACACATTAAAATAAATCCGTACCACAGATCTGTGCTTCGGTTACACATGCAGTTTAAACGAACAACGCAATTAATGATACTCAGACTCGGGTAACAATAAACGAACAACGCAATTAATGATACTCAGACTCGGGTAACAATAAACGAACCCCACAAATACAAAAAATAAAATAAAAGGGCTATTCCGACCTTGGCCTCCTAAGATCCAGCGTCAATGTTAGTCAGCTGTTCAACATCAACAGATCGGAGCGTCCTCTCGCGGTGGTTAGCGGAGTGGGCCATGTTGCGGTAAGCGGGAAAACCGCCAGAAATGACGTCGTCTTTCAACGACGGGGAAGGCCAGGTGGCGTGGCTCAATTCGTTGACGAAAGCCAACTCCGGGCTTCTGCACCCAAGGGGACGACGATATTTCTCACCCAAATAGAACTACCTCCGCCAGCTGAATTGAACTGGGGCTAATGTCTCAAACTTAAACTTCAACAGGAAGCCTCTACTCGTACTAAAACTCGTACTAAGACTTGTACTCAAAGCCTAATGGAAGAAAATATGCGTTACGTTTCTTCGCAGTCAGAACAAAGTCGCAAGACATACCTGTTTCGTATTTCGACGACAGGCTTGGAAAGCTGTTTGGCAAGCTTAAAATTCTCTCCTCGTACGATAACAGATCTCGGAATAATCCGGTACCACTTCCTTCACAAAAGCCAGCGAAAAAGAAGCACAAAGGAGCTGTACTCACTTACGCACAAAATGAACGATGCGAACGGGAGAGCTTGCGATATGAGACTAGCTGCGAATGCATGCCGCGTTCTTCCCCTAACGTCGGTTCAGACAGAAGTCGTTACGATCGAGACAGATTTACCCCGGAAACCAAGTGAGATGGAGCTATGTAGAATGCCTGAAGTAACAGCGGATAGTTAACATCACGCCACATTGTGAAATATGATGAAATTTGAATTTAGGCGTAGGCCGTGTGAACGTTAAAATTTCCCACGATGATACAGGGTGTACGGAAAATTATTATGAATAACTTGAATGGATTTTTCAACCGTAACACAGTTAACCCACAGCGAAACGTCGATTTTTAGACATTTTACAATCTGTCGCGTCCGGTCAATTATTGTAGCTAATAATTTTGTTATTATTAATTACTTCGTTTTTAATTTAATTAATTTAATTGTTAATAATAATGATATTTAATGATTAGCACCGCCATCTATGCAAATATTAAAAAAGAACTAACGAGTGTATTTTTTTTTTAATTTGGCGTCGAAGTTGGCCGTGACCTGGTGCTTATTGTGAAAGGTGAACGCACCACAATTTTGATTATTTGTTTTAAATCTTATTTTCTCTTTGTCTGTTTTCATTGTTACAACAGATCATTCTTATTGTACTTGCAATTCCTAACCTAATCGAGATTTCGAATTCAACGGTACAATAGGACAAGACAAGAATGTAATTTATTGTAATAAATGAAAAACTTCAAACGTCAAATTAACAACCGTCATGACGGTGATGGTTCACAATGAAATCTTCATGGCCAACTTTGACGGCAGATTTAAAAAATGTTTCCTTAAAGAACTGCAAATTATGTATTTTGGCTTCTTTAAATTTAAATAAATAAATGACGCTAATTTGGAGATTACATTTATGAAATATGTAATACGTGCAGTAAAAACAATAAATTGGTACAACTGGCGCCATCCAACAGAAATGTTACCCGATTGTGATTGCTTAAACGCTAAGTGTGAAATGAAATAGTTTTGGTGTCTCTGAGCGGTAATTACGAATTTGTATAACGAAAGTAAAAAGTTCAATAACGTCTTCTGTGTAAATATCCATAAATTAACTAATTAGAAGTGATTTATTTATTTGTTCTTGTCTGTTTAGTTTCTATTAGGTCAGTATTGTTTTTAGTTTATTACTTTCAGTTAGGGCGCCTTCTATGAACATTTTCGCGGACTACAAATTTAAAAAAAAATTAATCGATACAAGTGGCGCCATCTAAGAGAAACTTTCCCTAGTTGTGATTCTTTAAACGCCAAGTTTGAAATAAAATAAAGAAAAAAATGTTTCAGTGTCTCTGAGCGGTAATTTCAAACGTGTATAATTTTTAGAAAAAGTGGTTAACGCCATCTGTGTAAATATAAATTAACTATGAACTATTTAAAGTGTCGAAACTATGTACATATCATTAATTAAAAGTGATTTATTTATTTTTCTTAGCGGTTAGCGGTAATTTCAAACTTGTATAATTAAAAAAAAAAAAATGTCCCTAGCGCCATCTATCTAAATATAAATGAACTATGAATTACATGTTTAAAGTGCCAAAACTGTGATTATTAATATTAAAAGTGATTTATTTACCTGTTCTTAGCTGCTTAGTTTCTATTACGTCGACATGATTTTACTTTATGAGTTTCAGTTACGGCGCCATCTATGAAAACTTTCACGGACTATAAATGAAAATCAAATAGATACCGATGGCGCCATCTAAGAGTAATTTTTCCTAATGACGATTCCTTAAGCGCCAACTTTGATTCGGTGTCTCTGAGCGGTAATTTCAAAAGTAATCAACGCCATCTCTGTAAATATAAATGAACTATGATTTTGTGAATTATACTTGCTGGAGGAAATGAAATTCTTCAAAGAGAATGAAAGCAAGAAGTTAGTTGGCGAATTTTTCATGAAGCACCGAACGCTTAAAAAAACCTTCACTGTTAAACGGTTTGAAAATATCGGATTTTCTCGTACTTAGAACCATTTATGATATATTAAAAAGAGTTAGTAATGGTAAAACATTAAATGGACAGCCAGGTAGTGGTAGAAAGACCAGAAAAATGTCGGAACGCAAGAAAATGCAACTGGAAATGGAGGCTATCGGGAAGGTAGGAAAATCATATAGAAAATTGGGAAGAAAATTTAATATTTCATATGAATAGTCAGGAAAGTATTAAAAGAAAATGATATCGTGATAAGAAAGCGAAAGTCGGCGCCTAAATATAATGGGAACCAATTAACAAATCAAACCGAACATGGATAGCTCTCACTACGCGAAAAGCACCTTTGAGGTATTCGAGCAATATCAAATTTGGTACATTCCTCGATTGGCAAATGTACCAAATGGTCCTAAACAAAAAGGTTTTGGTTTCAATTAAAAAAAGTGTACGAAAATGGGTGGGAAGCGAAAGACATGTCAGATTTAAAAGACAAAATTAAAAGAAAACAGTTTAGTTTGGATCATTTCGAAAGGTTAATGGCTAGAGTTAAAACCAAAGTAAGACAAGCAGCCAATTTTCGTCCCGACTATGTTATTTCAAATTAGATTAAGTAAGTTATTAATTGATTTTGTTTATATATCATAATATTAAGGGCCGGTATTATAAAGGCAAGTTAGCTTTAACTATCGGTATATTCCCCGGTAACAATTGTGAACACAATTGTTGTTATGGCAATGAACTGGGAGTTAAAGTTAACTGGCTTTTATAATACCGGGCCTAAGTAAATATATTTAATTAAACTTTGTCCGGATTTGTTGTTGACACACCCTTATTATGTAAATATTATTTTATTTTGTTACTTCGAGCTCTTACGCTATCTATGAACAATTTCACGGACTATAAATAAACAATAAATCGGTACCAGTGGCGCCATCTAAGAGAAATTTTCCGCCATTATGATTTCTTAAGCGCCAACTTTGATATAAATAAAGATTTCTCAGAGCGGTAATTTCAAATTTGTGCAATAAGAAAAGGCTCAATCAGCGCCATCTATATAAATATGTACAAATGAGCTGTACATTATTTAAAATATTGAAACTGTGTTTATTAATTAAAAGCGATTCATTTATTTCTTCTTAATTGTTTGATTCCTATTATGTCGGTTTTACTTTGCTTTATTATTTTTAGTTATGGCGCCATCTATGAAAACTTTTACGCACTACAAACAAAAAATAAATCTCGTTGAGTTGCTCCATTTGATAGTAGTGACCAAAATAAATAATGAGTTTTGAAAGATATGTCAAGGTCACTAAAGAATTCTTTAGTGACCTCGACATATCTTTGGAAATTTTCATTAACAAGCAAATCCATATCAGTGGCGCCATCTAAGAGACACTTTCTTTAATTACGATTCCTTAAACGCCACAACTTTAGGTGAGTTCGACTTGGTTACTCCTTTAACTCTATTTGCTCTTTCCACTCTAAATCCGTTCGAGTAGGACCAATGGAGTGAACATTATAAACTCTAAGTCGTTCATCTCCTACAAGAGCAGAGTAAACAGAGTTAACTCTACGAACTCCTCCTGGCGAGGTGGTGCTCGCAGAGCTGTCATGCGCAAACGACATTCGCGGCAAAACTTACATAAACCTAACCTGTCTACAAGTCGTGGTCAAGGATCACGTGATCTCAGAAATTGACTAAAATTAAATTATTCTTTGTTCAAAAAAATTTCCATGATTTACTAAAACAAGAATATAAATTATGTTGATCGAAGTATGCACGTATGACAGTTTACATATTTTGCAGGTTAAATATGTCATCATCGCTACCCGTCGACTCTTTTCCGTTCGGGTAACAACCGTTACGTCACATTACTCTTTAATCACATGACTTCACTCCACACTCTACTCTGTATCCTCTCCTGCTAGCCAAGCCGAACTTACCTTTTGAAATAAAATAAAGAAAAAATTGTTTCGGTGTATGTAAGCGGTAGTTTCAAATTTGTGCAATAAAAAAAAACCTCGTCCGCGCCATCTGTGTAAATATAAGTGAACTGTGAATTATTAAAACGTTGAAACCATATGATTATTGATTATTAATTAAAATTAATTGTTACTTTTCTCTTGTGGCAGTTTTTAATTACGGCACCATCTATAAGAACATTCCCGAATTACAAGTAAATAATAAATCGATACAAGTGGCGCCATCTAAGATAAAATTTCCCTAACTGTGGTTCTTTAAGCGCCAAGTTTGAAATAAAACAAAGAGAAAAATGTTTCAAAGCCTCTCGACGATAATTTCAAATCTGTAATTTAAAAAAAAGAAATATATGGTCAGCGCCATCTGTATAAATGTAAACGAACCTTGAACTATTTAAAATATTGAAACTGATTGTGATGTCGTTAATTAAAAAGGATTTATTTATTTGTTCTGAGTTGTTCGGTTTATGTCGGTGTTATTTCATTATTTTTAGTTTTGGCGCCATCTATGAAAACTTTCACGGACCACAAGTTCAAGCAACATTTTTGCATTGAACGTTTAAAATGAGAAGGGGTCTTAAGATACTAGACGGCTGGAAATACACTTTAAAAACTGTGTGAAAAAGAAGAAGAAACAGAAATAAAGCAAAATTTTTTTATATTTTAATTCACCGACGGAAAACTAGTGACATTTGTATTGATGTTTCTCCTGTAACAGAAAAATTTTAAATGCATGTTTTAGGTCCGATTTTACAATCGTCGGATAAGCATTATTCTTAGAATAACGTGACGTAGGTGTGACGTAGAAGTTATGGAGGAACATTAAAGGATATTCTGTCCTTATTCCACGATTGTAAAACTGAGCCTTACAATGGAAATAAAAATTTCGTCATTTATTTTTATTGTGTCAAAATTTATGTGTGGCGCCATCTTTGAAAGCTTTAACTGTATGAATTGAAGCGCCATATTTAAATCAACAAAAAAAAACCTAAATAATTCAACAAGTAAAAGTGGTTTTAAAAATTGAAGTTTACGAAATGGAACTTTAAATTCGTATTAATTTACTCTCTCGAAACACAAAAGTTAATTCAAGCTTTCCAGAAACAAAATATTCTTTTTCTACTTTGCGTTCACAATGAACTCATTGTGACACCAAAAACAGTTTCACAATGAAGCTCATTGTGAAACTGTTTTTGGGGAAATTTTAGTCAATTTTTAATTGAAAATATTTAATAGATTTTACAAAATAACTCATTATTTATTTGTTACTTAACAGAATATTCACAATGAAGCTGGATAAGAAAAATTAATAACTTGTTAATGTGACTTTTGATTAAAACGAAAGGTTTTCAGTGTTGCCACGCATTACAAATAAAATTCCCCATATACTAAGGAGATCCAATTTTTGACAGTATTTTTCATATTTTTGTTCAATAAGTAACGCAAAGTAGAAAAAATAGTATATTACACACGTTTCACAAGAGGCATTGTAACACTCGTTCCGTTGGGGCACTCCGAGCTTGCTACGCTTCGCTCGTCGTACCCCAACTCCACTCGTGTTACAATAAGCCTTCTTGTGAAACTCGTAAAATAATATACTATTGTCCTACAAAACAACAAATTTAAAAAAAAGTAAGTACCATTACTAAGCACGACTGTATGTACAATTAATAGCATTATGTAATTATCATACCGTAAATATAACAATCATTTGTTTATAGAAGCGGATAATGAATGAAGTTGACCTCCTGCTAATTGAGCTTCAGCATACGAAGCGAAGTGAAAACGTGCATGGCATGATTTCGATTACCAAACACAGAGTATATCTGCATTCTGCAATCAAATTTGAAGGACAAAAAACAAGCTAACCAACAATAATAATCAACTCAGTGAATTACGCTGACTAATAAGCGGAGAAATTTGATATTCCTCTTAACCAGCAATTAATAACAATGACGAACAATAATATAATTGCATATCCACTGTCTACAAAATCTGACTAATACAGAATTATGAAGTAACTAAAAACTTTATGTTTTTGAAAACAAGATACGCAATCGCCTTCTATATTTAATGAAATAGAAAACATTGGACTTGAGGATATTTTTACCAACTTTGTAAATAGCATTAAAAGACCTTCTTTGCACCTCAGTTGCTAAGTGCTATTTAGATTTACTGAAAACGTGCCAACAGGTCAATCTCACGAACTGAATTTAGGCTATTTCTAGATTATGTTGCCGACTGTTAAATTAAATTTGCCCAACCCCATTGCTCGCAGTTTTGGACATGAAAAATGTTATGTATTTCGCATCGAAATTGAGCAAAACGAAAATGAAAGTAATTTTTCTTATTAAATTTAGGTTGACATAGAAATCAATGGTGAACCCCAGGACATTCACATGAAGCTGGGGGAAAGCGGTGAGGCATTTTTCGTCGAGGAAGTTGAGAACTTGGAAAACGAAGACATTCCGGAGCACCTGGCAACATCTCCCATTCCGATCTCCCACTTTGAAGAACTCTACAACACACAGGTACTAATTTTGCGTCAACTAATTATTTTTTTTTTTAATTTCTTTTATTGTGCAGACCCGCCGTAGGAACAGCATAAACCTGGGCGAAATGTATAACGAAACGGAAAAGCAACCCGTATTCACCACTTTAGAAATAGAGAACCAGGTGAACGATTACAAAACTCGTAGGTACACGGCGGACAATGAGGACAACAAGAAGAGGGAGCAGGAGTTTCTAAAGCGCCAAATCGGTTTGGGCAACATAGAAATCGGGGAGCAATCCACAGAAGACCTCTCACTATCGATTCAGTCGACTACAAACAAGCTCACCAGCGATGATATTAGCAGGGAAGAACTGTCGGAGTCCATTTTTCGGATGGACAGTTTGGAAATCGACAGTAAATCAGAGTCGCCCCCAACCAAAGAGCAAGAGCCCGTTAAACTCCAACAGGAATCGGTCGGTCCATCCAAGGTTGAAGCCGAAGAAATTACCAAGAGCGGAAAGAAAAAGAAACGGAAGAAGTCCTTGATGAAGAAAAAAAATTCACAGAGGAAGACCGCAAATGTAAGTGATCTCCCTGTGGAGAACGTTACAGATTCTGCGCAGGATTCTTCGGTGGTCGATGCAAAACCTGGAGAATCGGTGACCGATAGGAGTTCACTTGATAGTAATAGTTCGGAGGCGGGATTGAAAGAAATGCAGTAAGTTTATCCCAAAAGAAAAAAATGACTTGTTTAACAGAATAAATTTGTAGAAAATCTGAGACGGAATTGACACCTACCACGAACAACGGGAGAAAAGTCCCTTTAGATCCAGACTTCCACTTCTTCAGCGATACAGAATTAGCAACCGGACAACAGGACTCGAGGCCCAACACACCAATCAACATCGACACCGTACAGTCCGACACCGAATTCGAAGTTAAAAAAAGCAAAGGTGAGCGAGAGACGGGTTTGAGTTTCGTTTAACTGTCTAGGTTTTGTTTAGAAGAAGGAAAGCCGGAAGATCAAGGTCAAAGCTGGGCTTGGGGGGAATTCCCCGTGACCGTCTCCCAGGTTCTGTCGTCCGCGGAGAACCCGAACGGGCAGGACCTAGAGAAAGAGCAGCACAATTCCATGCTGAGCAGTATGTTCTCCTTCATGAAGCAGAGCAAGCACAGGAGGCACAACAGCAATGCGGAAGGGGGGGTTTACCTCGCTGATTTGAGCTCGGGGGTCATAGACCCGGACGTCGCGGCTCTTTATTTCACCGGTTCGAAGCAGAAGAAAAACGCAGGTCAGTTCAATTTTGGAAACTTTTTTTTGGCTGATTAAAGAAAGTACTGGATTAGGTTGCACAGTAATTCTGTAATTTGCTTGCAATATATGTGTTTACGAAATAAAATTTAGATGCCGACATGGATTGTGAATCAGGCAATGGACCGTCCCTGACGCAAAGCCCCAACAGCGCTGAGGGATCCAAGTCCATCGATTCGGATTTCGATGACCACAAAACGTAAGTTCATTTTTAAAAATGTAAGAGAACGAACACACTGTATTAGTTCAAATTTCATGAGAGTCAATAACATTGCTTCTTTTTTATTGAAATCTACATCAGGGTTGCGATTGAGAATTTTAATTGTACTAAAATCATTGACGTTGCACTATGCCGTAACCGCGAATAATCAAAAGAGCAAAAAAATCTACGTCGTTAACAGAGTTGCCAATAGGCGTCCGCAAAAAGTCTGAACATTTAGCTTAAATAATCACTAAAAAAAATCACTACAAGCACAAAATAATTCTCTAAAAGTTTCATTAGAAAAAAAAAAATGCCAAGAAAATCAAATTGTATTCTACTTAAGCGTATTGGCAACACTGGCCTAAGCATCCTCTTTAATTCCCAATTGGTTTTCACCATACCATCTTCTCCTCTTTTGTTGGTGGATCGTGCTTCACCTTTTTGGCTAACGCCCATAACTGATTCGCGTTTTTCTTTTGGGGAATCTTCAAGTGTTTTCTTTCCCTTTCGTTTTCTTCTTCTACCGCTTCAGTAGAATTTTCCTCAAGTTTTACTTTCTCTTCAAGTTCTATGGGTTTTCGGCTTGCATCCTCAGCTTTTCCTTCCTTTTGACCAATGGCATTGTCACTCTCCTTTGAGGAACCTTCCTTTTCTTCTTTTACCTTCCCAGAATTTTCCTCGAGATTCCGTTCATTTTCCTCCGACATAGAACTTGCAGCTCGATCAGTTTTGCTTGGAAGTACTCGTTTCGTCTATTGCTTGATTGTCATCACTTGGTTCATTTATGTTCCCTTTCTTGCTGCTTATATCTTGGATACTGTCTCTCGTGAAATTGATTTGCCATCAACTGAAGCACTTTCCCTTTTTTGTTCCTCATTATTTTCTTTACTTTCGTTCTTTCCGACGACTTTGACTTTTTCTTTGGTTTCCATCCTAAGGCCATCCACGTTTTCTTTAACCGTGTGATCTTCCAGCAACTGTACTTTGCGATCTTTAGGGTTCAAGGTTTTATTGACTAATAAAATTTATTATTATTATTATTAATAAAGTGTAGACGGAATTAAAGCGCTATCTCTCGATGGAAAACGGAACTTAATTGATTAAGATTTTTTAACCCATCGAAGTTTATTTATATTTTTGCACATTTTTGTTTTGTTTTGTAACAATAGGATTTTTTTACGTTTAATTTTTTTCAAAGAAAAAAAAAATTAGGAATACTTTTCAAGTAACACTAGAAGTTGTCCGAAATTTCAACAGAGAGTCACCACAACTTATAGTGACAAAATCACCAAACTGGCAACATTGTTCGTTAATAAATAAATACATAGCAACTTAGTAAATTTCTTCAATTTGTTTGTGCGGCAATAAATATCTTTCGCGATTTAAAAGTAATTAAATTTAATATTACCAACCAAGTACAGTAAAAGTCACCGAGAAACATGAAAATTAAAAAGGAGGTACTACTGTACTGAGCGCTTTTCTATTGAACTGAAAATACCGTCCCTTCAAATGAATTCCTGATTAAGAGTAAGCTGTGATTTTTGAAAATAAAGTTGGCGGCACGCAATACAAGAATGAGAGAGCAGACGTCAATAACTGTCAAATGTCATTGTCATATTATCTGATCATAACACCACATAAAAAATGTGCAAGATAAACGCACGCAAAACACTTAATTCATTTCAAAATAACACTAAAACTTAAAAGCAGATGCTGTCCTTCAGCTTGAATGCACAAACGTACCCTGCGCTTCATGTTTTCAAAGTTCAAAAGCCTTTGCCAAGTTCTATTTAGGAGTTAGAACGAAAAAATAGTTTGACAACTATCAGTGCTACAAACCTTTAGGAGGGAAAGCATTGAAATCAGAGCCTACTTTAATTTGGAATTTAAATGAATGCACTAAAGTCCCTAGATAGTATAAAGTACGGCAATAGGGAAGCCATTTTCTGGCCCATTATGCGCGGGAATTTTAAAATGAAAATTTTGGTTGATTTTCATGTCAACGGAAAATGAACGTAAATGTCAATTTTTTAGAGCCTTACTGCGCAAATCTGAG
This sequence comes from Dorcus hopei, assembly GCA_033060865.1. Taxonomy (NCBI): domain Eukaryota; kingdom Metazoa; phylum Arthropoda; class Insecta; order Coleoptera; family Lucanidae; genus Dorcus; species Dorcus hopei. The sequence goes on along the minus strand of CM065418.1, from coordinate 29,008,887 downwards.
CATGTAAACTGTACTGTTTGTCGACTAGTAAAATTGTCCCATAATAAACTGTAATAACGTCCTTACAACCCTTTATCATGATTAACCATTGTAAATCGATAAAAATAAACAAAATCCAATAACCGTCACAAACCACAAATGAACAAACCAGGAGCACCACGGGGCACAGACGAGCACCTTCGAGTTTCGAGCAAGCACAAATATTTTACACATAACTCAAAACTGCAATATTTCCGTTACCTGCAAAACTACTCCATGTTTTTTCTATCAAAATTGAAAATTTTAAGCAAAAGGGTTTTAATAATCATATCTTCAACGTCTTTAGATTAATACGGCTTATTTATTATGGTGTTTTTAATATGATTTATTTCGTATTTCTAATTCCTTTTGGGAGCTGACATTTATCAACTGCCAAAAAATCTAAAACTTCTTCGTTTCCATGACAAATATTTGTTTATTCAACTCAAATACACAAGTTTGTTTGTGTCACGTGACACAGACGCCATGTTCTGGCTAGTTTTTAAAATTTGGTCCTAAACTGTGTATTGCCGTACTTTAGTAATTTAGGGACTTTAGAATGCACGATAGTGATCTATTTATTTATATTCAATTTTTCAATTGAATTTTCCAGATTCTTACAAGACGTCTCTCTCTCGATGTGCGGATGGGAAACGGAGCCCAACGAAGAAACATTTGCGAAACACGTAGTGCCATTCAGTGATCTATGTAATAACCCGTCGCTATTAGAATCTCCAAACTTAGTCGTACGCCTACACAATAAGTATTACACCTGGAAAGTGGCAGCTCCCATCATGTCTAGTCTAGTTATCTACCAAAGACCTTTACCTCAGGTACCGTGCTTTTTCAAATTATTCTAAAATTAGATGCTAACGCAAAAGACTTACAGACAACCATAGACCAATTATGCAGTTTACACATGCCCCAGCCGAGACCTCGAGAGAAAGAGCTGAAGCAGGAAGTCCGTTATTCCTGGTGGAGTTGGAGGCGAGGCAGGACTTCATCGAGGGAACCAACTCCAGCCAGTGAAATACAACAAGGTGAACTCGCCAAGGAAGTCGGTTTAAAAGAAAGGATAGACGAGGATAGCACGGACAAAAAAATTGAAAACGAAGGTATTTCATTACCCCCCGTCTCCCACGTGTATAACACCAACTCAAACACTCAATTTCAGAAGATGGATACCACGGATCTCACAGCTCAGAGAGTGACCATGGGAAAGACAACGTGCAAGATGAGAAAATCCAGTCGATATTAAACTCGTCCGCGTCAGAGAAATGCCGGAAGACCCTGCGATTAAGCTCCGAACAAATCGTAAGTTGTTTAAACCCCTTTTTAATTATTAAATTCCAATCGCTTTGTGTTAAGGCCCGCTTGAACTTGCGTGATGGAATGAACGAGGTGGAATTTAGTGTAACGACTGCCTACCAAGGAACCACGAGGTGCACTTGCTACCTGTACAAGTGGAAGTGGGACGACAAAATCGTAATTTCCGATATAGATGGGACAATCACGAAGTAAGTTGGGATTTAGTACGTGCGAAAAGAACTAACTCGGGGCGTTTTAGGTCTGACGTCCTCGGTCACATCCTTCCGATCGTCGGGAGAGACTGGGCCCAATCCGGGGTGGCCCAGCTCTTCAACAAAATCAAAGACAACGGCTACAAACTCCTGTATCTGAGTGCAAGAGCCATCGGGCAGGCAAGGATCACCCGGGAATACCTCAAGTCGATACGACAGGGTGATCTGTCCATGCCTGACGGGCCGTTGTTGTTGAATCCGACTTCGTTGATCACCGCTTTCCATAGGTACTGACCTTTTGATGATGTGCCAATCAAATTACTCGGTTTTATTGCAGGGAGGTCATCGAGAAGAAGCCGGAGCAGTTTAAAATTTCTTGCCTGTCGGATATACGTGCTCTCTTTCCGGCTGATTCAAATCCTTTCTATGCTGGTTACGGAAATAGAATAAATGTAAGTGTTACTCTGGCTCTTATTTCTTAAACCCCAAATAATTTTTCTAAAAAAAGAAAAAGTGCAGGTGATGGGGAAATTAATTTCATAATCTGTTTATTTTAGGACGTGTGGGCTTACAGAGCAGTTGGAATTCCAATCGTGCGAATTTTCACCATCAACCCCAAGGGTGAATTAAAGCACGAACTCACCCAGACATTCCAATCGAGGTGAGTTTCCCCCTTTTATTTTTTAATTCCTCGTAAATCGAAGTAGTAGAAGTAGCAGCTTGCTAGTTTGGGTCAGTGTAATTATTGCGTTGCACATTTTTGTTCCGCCCCTTTTTATTTGAACCGTTTTTTTTTAAGTGGTGCGTTTCGTTTTTACAGTTACACCGGTCAGTCTCTGGTCGTCAATGATGTTTTCCCACCCCGTCTAAATAAAATGATCACGGTTAAAGTAGAGCACGTTGATGATGACGATGACATTAGCGATACTGTAGATGAGATTAGTGACACTACTGTAGACGAATCAGACTATTAACGTGTGTGCAAATTGAAAATGACACTTTTCTGTGATATTATTTTTTTAAGTATAATATCGCGAGTTAGTTTAACTCCAGTTTACATTCTCGACTATGTCATGGGGCCTCTGATTGTAGTAATCACTTTAAGCAATGACTTGGCTAGAATGTGAACGTTTTCAAACAGAAGACACTTTAGTGAGACTTTAATTCATCCCTTCAATGAAAGCCGACCATCTCGTAGCCATGGTAAGACATCATGGGGGGGAGGGAGAAAGATGATTTAAAAACCTTGCCTGTCCCTGCTTTGCATGAAGGAATGCGTGTGCGTTTTTCGCACTGTAATAAAAATTAATACACCATGAGTGAGCTAACAATGGTACTTTTGCTTGGTATTCCGATAATTTTATTGAAATAGTTAAGTTTTATTACGCATTTTTAATTTTAAGAGGAGAATAGCACAATATGACTTTAAAAATTGTATGTGTTTCTACAATTTAGTGAGTAATAAGTGTTTCTTATTATGAATCAGTGATAATAAACTCTCCTAATAAAAAGGAAAATTTTTTATTTCATTTTATTAGTGAAGCTTTTAAGTTACGATTGTCAATCCTTTTCTCCACACCTTTTCCTAAATTAAAAAGAAATAGCGTAGTGCAATTAATTCAATAATTATGAAAACCTGAAAGCCATCGTGTCATTAATAAAAGAAACAAAGGGTTCCAATCTGTGTTTTTATAATTAATTCCATAGCATTGCATTTCTTTTTTTTATATACGTACAATTAATACACTTGCTTTTATTCTTTTAGGCACAACGAATTTCATGCATGATGTAATAAATCTCTGGAAGTACATAAGCGTTAATTAAATAATTTTTTTCTTTGCAGCTACTCGAATATGAGCTACATCGTAGATCAGCTGTTTCCTCCGCTCCTAGAAGCCGCAAACGATTACTCCCAGTTCATCTACTGGAGAGACCCCTTGACTCCCGTAGAAGACTTGCACGACACCATATAATTTAGATTCATTAGTAGAACGCGCATTTAAACTTGTGCTCGTATGTTATTTATTACACGTGATGCAAGCGATATTACCGAACACACACATGATATTTAAACAACCCCCCCCACCCAATTTATATTAAAACATTCCCGAAGTAAACGAATTGCGTTATGTGTACTAGACCCGACTGCAAAGGGCATATATTTATTCGGCTTTAGGTGTTTTCTTGTTCGATGTAAGCGTAGCAACGTTTTTCTTGTTTTTTGTAGCTGTAAGTCCGTAGTATAACATCGCTCTTAATAATATGGGAGAAGAGAGCGCTGTGATTTTGTAATATTTATTCCTTTGAGGCATTGCAAAATTGTGATACGTACGTTATAAGCGGTCAGAGCTTGGGTTTGTTTTCGGTTTCGTTTAGAAGGTTGTCTGATTTTTTTTCCCATCTTAGTACTCGGATTAAAAATGATGATTTATTAGATGTGATATTTTTCGTTTAGGTTTGTTTTTTTTTTTGTCACGTACTAGTTTAGGTGGTACTCATTATTGCGGAAATACGCTGTGAACTGTAATATTTAAAATTAAATGAAAAAAAAAAAAATTGTGAATATTTACTGGGGTTTTCATTCGCATCTTTTTAATTTATTTATTGAGAAAAGTTAAATATATGTATATCAAAAGGTAAGGCTCTCAATTTCAGCTGAAATTTGTGAAAATTGTTGAGTTTTAAGAGAAGAATGCATTTTTATGTTATGGTTATTATTATCTGAGTCCACATGATAACCATAGAATTTGCAGCTAGCTCTTTTAACGAAACCTAAACATAATTTTTGTTAGAATCACCAAGAGATTAAACAATAATTTACTCATCTAAGGGCGGAGCCACATGCAAAGTATAACGGAACCTTATGCTATTTACTGTTTTATTTATTCTTACTTGGAAGTTATTTTTCTGTAGCTGTACCTTTAACCTTTACTAAATAATACTCAAGTATAAAAACGTGCACACAAAACACTGCAATTACTATCTAGTAGAGGTTATTTATGAAATTCGTATATGAATGTGAATGGCACTTAATTCGAGTTTTATTAACTCCGCACGAGTTCCAGCAGTTGCAACTTAATCAAGTTGTATTCTGAGTGATTAATGGTAAAGTGAAGAAAAAGTTACTCACACTTTCGGAGCACCAACAATTCTTGAAGTAACGACTGCGACTTCCGGGGGCTGAAGACGGAGCTCTCAAAAGGGTTTCACGTTCACAACACTGAAAATACAATGAAATTTCCATGTAAATAAGATGTTTTAAAAACAGTCATAAACACATTTTTTTTTAATTCAATATAAAATTAAAAGTACAAAGAATTGAGGTTATGTTGTAGAAGGTGGCGTTTGCTTTTAACTGCGTTATGTACTGTATTGTTTATTATAGCTCATATAAAGGGTTACACTCTGTATAAGAAAAATATAATCCCATGGCAAACTGGCAAACAAAAAATTTGAGGTTATGTTGCGCAAATTTGAAGTACTTCAAAAACGTCGCCGGACAAACCTTTTAGGGTGTAACTCGTGTTATTTTTCCAATAATTTGCTGGTTTTAGACACAGTAATGAAGAGTTATCAGCTTAATAAGTTATAACCGCACGTTCAAACGTTGATGTTACTCTGTTGCAAATTGCATCAAAGGGAATCGCGCCGGGGGCCGCTTGTAAACGCAACTCTTACCTGTTCATCATATTTTACCGTAATCCAACGTTATTCGCATTCATTTTCACCAAAATTAAAAGAAAATTGTAATGTGTGTTGAATGCGACGCTTCCCTCTGAACTTTTCGAATTTTTTGGCTACTTCAGCGCTGCCAACTGAAATTTTTTTCTGATCCTCGCACTTCAAATGTCGCCAAATAAATCGGTCAGAATTTCGTTTTTCAATTTTGCTTTAATATGTATAGCAATTTTAAATTTAATTATAAAACTTTAATGTAAATTATAACCACGCGTTAGGTTAGAACATTGAAAAAAATGTGAGGTTATGTCGCACACATTTGAAGGAAGCCAACTGTAATACTCGTAAAATTTCAACAGACGAATCTTACCGGGCGTGATTCTTGATCTTTTTCCTACAATCTGCTATATTTAGATGCAACGGTAAAGAGTAAAAGGCAATTTATAAAGTACAAGCACACTTACAGACACTCAGCTGGCGTTATTTCAAATCTGATCGAACGAAAGCGTACCGAGGCCGATTTTAAGTGCAACTCTTACCCATTCGTCGTATTTTATTACAACCCGACGTTATTCACGCTCACTCTCACTAGAATTAAAAGAAAATTGCACTTTGTAATAACTGTGGCGATAGCGACGCTTGCCCACCGCACGATTCAAATTTTTTGGCTGCTTCAGTGCCGCCAACGACCGACCGAGAAATCGCATTTCAAAATTTTGCTTCTACAACGTAATTCTCATTCTTTCTCCTAAAATCTGCTACTTTCAGGTACAGTTATCAATTATGTAGCTTAAAGCATGTTTTTGAGTTCGAAACTTCAAATTAAAAAAATGTGGTTATGTTGCTCATAATTGGATGAAATTTCACCAAAATAAACTTTCTTGGGGCGCGATTCTCGTCCGTTTGCCTATATGATTTGCTACAGTTAGTTGGAATTATATAAAGCTGACGGCATATAAAGCAGTAAATGCATCAAACTGCATCAAAAGTAAACGCAGTGACGTCCGTTTTCAAACGCAATTCTTACCTACTCGGCTACTCGTCATTTTTTTAATGAAATCCGACATTATTCAGATTCACACTCACTAACTAAAATTAAAAGAAAATTGCAATTTGTAATGGTTTTAATGCGCCCCTGATTAACGATTCGAATTTTAGTTACCTACTTCAATGCCGCCAACGACTTGTCGAGAAATTATCTAACCCTCGTATTTCAAAATTTCGACAAATTACGACACTTACGCAGCGTAATTCTCGTTTCTTCCCTAAAATATGCTATTTTCAGATACAGTTATCAAAAATTAATTAGGTAGCATGTAAGTTACAACCACACATTCGAATATTAAAAAAAAAATGAGGTTATGTTGCGCAAATTTGAAGAAAGATTTTGCTAAATGAACCTTTTACGACTGAATCTTGTTTTTTGTTCTACAACTTACATTTCGAAGCAATAAAAGCTAAGAATTTATAAAATATAATTAAACAATGCATTCAAAAGTTTCAAGTTATTATAAATTATAGGTCAAAAGTAAACACATTTTTAAACGCAAGTCTTGCCCATTCGACATGTTTGAGTGCATTCCGGCATTATACAGATTCACTTTCACTAAAATTAAATAAAAATTGGAGTTTGTGACAATTGTAACGCTTCTCCAGCTAACGAATCGAATTTTTTTACTACTTCAGCGTTGCCAACAGAGTTGCTAGATGCCTTAGCCACATGATTCTTAGGGTGCGTTTCATTTGCGCGCTTACATGCTTTGAGCGCTCATAAGCAGTGCTTAAACCATTCCCTTTGGCTTTGCAAACGCTTACAAAGCTCCAGCTGACGAAATGGTAACGTCATTATAACGTCATAGTCTTCGCTCACAATCGCTTATTCCATCGAGGTAGGGCAGCAAAAGCGTAAGCGCTTATGTTCCAAACGGAATGTATGAGATGCGTACGAGGAGCTCAGCTGATCATAGTCAGGTTATAAACAAAAATTACACTTTAAAAATAGCTGCAGCAGCTATGCTTGGATTAATTTCACTATTGAAGTTATATTTTTAAGGTTATGAATTCGTTGCGCAAACAATAGTCAAAAGAAATACCTCTGTGTATATTGACTTAAGCGACTGAACGCCAAATGAAACAACAGAAAATAGCGCTTGTAAGCGTGAGTGCTTAAAGCGTGTGAGCGTGCAAACGAAACGCACCCTTAGCCTTGTAATTGGGCGCGTTCAGCAAACGCAAAAGTTGACTAAAACCAGAAACATGTTTCATTTATGTTGCATTTAAACAACTTGGAGCCGTTGAACGCTATTGTTATTTATCAATCAACATTTGACATCTGGAGTGAGGTTTTCATACAAACATTTAAATTACGACATCCTACGATCGACTACGATTGACTTAACATTGCAACAAAATAAAAAGAAATAATTGTAGACTATTACATTTTATATTTTTATACAATTTCATACAAATACCTGTAAATGTACCATTTAGAACCAGCTGTTTATTTATAAGTATTATTCATCATAATTATAAAAATTGAAAAAGCTGACCATTCGAAAGAGGTTAAATTCTGTGGTGAGAATAAACAAATGACTCACTGGCACCGCACTCACGGTAAATTATTTCTGGTGAGTAAATTCGACAACTGTTGGCAGTCAACACAAGTAACCATTACCCGTTCAGCGTACCAAACAAGTCAACATACTCAACAGTTGTGTCCGCTGAACGCGCCCATTGTAACGCTTTCTAGGAAGAATAATAATTAAAAATTTACCCGCCAGAAACTAAAGAACTACACCCCCCTTACAGTAACGGACAATAAATCTGGGGAATTCATTTCTACAGTGTAACATTTTTTATGTTTAATACAAAGTGGTCAACAATAACTGTTTGAGTTGGCAATACAATGAAGAATATCTTTTTATTCGGCTATTTGCAACACTGCAACCGGATATATGTTTTGTCGATTTATTTGACGTAACCTGAACAGCGACAAGGGGTGCATTCGACAGAACGCTCCGAGCACTCGAAGTATTCCTTTTTCTCGCTCTTGCATGCACTGAAACGCATTCGTTCTCTCTCAAACTTTTGCTCAGAGCGTTCCCCGAGCGTCATGCCGAACCCAGCCAAGATTGTAGGTTATGTGAATAAAAATTAGCGTTTTAATTTGAATTTGAAATGCCAAATGAAGCCTGCATAGTGACGACTGCCAGTATCAAGCCATTAACAACCGGAAGTTACCCCAGTTATACCATTTAAAAATGAAACTCAGCACTGCCAACTCAAACAGTTATTCTTGACTACTTTGTACATACGCAAACTGTCACTAGTAAGTTTGACGTTTAAACCAAATTTTACCGTCAACAGTTCTTGATTATTTTGTATTTTGTCGAAGGTCTCATTAGAGTTCCACTCAAAAAGCAAGGTGAAGCCAGGTGAAGGCTGATCAGAAGAAGAGTTGCTGCGACATTTCAGTTTAGTAAGTTTGACATTTCAAATCTTTTTTTTACGTTTTGACGGAATCATAACCTCAATGATAGCCTGATTTGCCACATTTGTTTAAATACGCACGGTATGTCAACTACTTGCTGGGATTTTATCATCCGCTACTGTACATTCATTATGACGTTTGACAGTTTTGTCACTTTTAAAAATCGTAAGCAAGAAAGTCACTAGAATTAATTATTCTGAGCATTGTAAACTGGACAAGCAAACAAAATTAGTTGCTGTTGAAATGTTATTTAATTTTACGGTGCGAATTCGCTTCGAATCGAGCAAAGTAGGCGTCCTCTAGTGGTCAATATTGACACCATCAAAAGGGTGAACAACATTTCACTGATTGGTTTAATGCTGAAAACATGCACCAATCAAACTTTCATATTTAACGCAACTGCAATGTTGTTCACCCTTTCATCGGCCATGTTGCAATTAACAGAGACCTCTCGCGTTCACAATATTAGGTTGCTTACGACAGGGCTACAACTGTTATTTTATTTCTTCTAATACCAAGCGATCGTTTAAATTTATAATTAGAGTAAAGGCGGGATTTTTTATACGGTTGTGCACCTTGCCAATCGACTCGCTGAGTAGTTTAGAGGTTATATAAACATTTTGACGTTTATAGGATTCTCATGTTCAAGTCGTTAATTTAAGAGAAGCGAAACAGCAACAACCATAGCAATTGTTCAAAGTGTTCGCCCCCAGCGTGTAATTAATTATTATGAAGCGTCATTTTGACAATTCAGTGTTGCCAGTCTAATTCAAAATTAATAGCCTACTCTAAATGTAAATTTAAATGATCGCCTGGTAGTTTGAAAGCAATTGCCACCACAGTATAAGTAATTATCCAGTAGCGTCATTTAAACGTCAGTGTCAAAAAAAACCGCCATACTGTTTGATACCTATATAGAAATGTAATGTAATTTGCAAATTGATAGGTATCAAATAAAATGGCAAATGTGACAGTTATACTTGAGTGACGCTACTGTGCAGATTCTTATACTGTGTACAACTGTGTAGCCACTTCCAGAGTTGCCAAACTGAGGGATATATCTCTTTTTGCGAATTTTCTTCACTCAAAAGGGAAAAATGGTTACTTTCATCAAGAAATGATTATTCACAAGGACTTTTAGAGGTTTTGGAGATAATCTACAGAATCTGTCTTCATAGTAATATGTAGTTTCCGTCACATTACCAATGTTGCCAGATGAGAGGGTTTTACCTTCGGTTTTACCCTTTTTCGAGTTTCTTTTATGACAAAAAGGGCAAAGGTCTCCCGCAAACTTATTAATTTTAGGGGTAATCTATAATTAAATAATAAAATACTAATAACATCAGGCGTCGTGCGTTTGTGCGAAAATGCAGTGTTGCCAGATGACTGGGATAATCCCGTTTTAGAGGGATTTTTGAGATTAATCTGGATTTTCATTGATTGGACAGGATTTTTATAAATTCATTATTCATACCTATACATACATGTAGTACAATAACATTAATTTTTTTTATAGATTCATTATTATTCATATAGGTACATTAACATTATTTTTTTTTATAGATTCATTATTATTCATATAGGTACAATAACACTGATTTTTTTTTATAGATTCATTATTCACATACGTAACATGTATTACAGTCTTTTTCTATTGCTTTTCCCCTTTTGTCAAATGTGTTTCCTAATTTGTCAAATGACTTTCCAATCCGTTCAAAGTATAGTAGGCCTGCGGATTGGAAAGTCATTTGACAAATTCGGAAACATAATTGACAAAAGGGGAAAACCAAAAGAAGAAGACTGTAAATTAAAAGTGTTCACATTTTTTTCATTGCTTGTAACGCCCTCTTAGGTTGGGTTGGATGGATTTTTGTGCTCAACGAGAAAAACGAGAGCTTTATTCATCTAAAGAACTGTACAGTAGCGAACAATAAAATCCGGGCACGTCATTTACACAATATTTTAATATTTTTGACGTTTAATACATAAACAAAATGTCACTAGCATTTCTGACGCTTATAAAAAGTGAGCAAATAAAAATCAGATTAGAGTAGGCGGTGCAAAGAAAATGTATGTCTGTGATTAACTGAAATAATTAATGTAATACATTCATAGACTGTCAAATTTGTTGACTTTTTATTTAATCACAGACATACATTTTCTTTGCACCGTCTGCTCTAATCTGATTTTTATTTGCTCACAGGTTACAAGTACGTTTATTTAATAATGTTTTCTATTTCTGTGATTTAAATGCTTTTGAAACACAAGTCTTATGTGGAGTTAAGCTTGAAACACGAGTCTGATGTGGAGTTAAGAATAAGGAAGAAAACAAAGTTGCATATCTAAACAAAAAATGAACTTTCAAGGTCGCACAAATAATTTGGCAAGCATTTGAGAGCCGCAAAATGAAAATTAAAAAACGCTGTCACTTTCTCAATAAGTTACTAAATTAGAAAGAATAAAATACAGTGTAGCCATTTCATAAAGTATCCACCTGGTCAAAAGAATTTGACAGGTTGTTTCCATAAGGTAAATGTCAGTCAAATCTAGGGACCCTAACAGCTACAAATCGTATTAAAAGAAAACACCCTGTATTTTCTTTTTTTTTTGTTTTTCATCGAATTACCCCAATGTAATCTTATGCAAGTCAAATGTAATTTCTTTATTATTCACATTTCCGCAAACGATATTAAAGTATTAAAAACACAAAGATAACTTAAGTTTACAGCTCCGCATTGAAATAAATCTTGAACTTGATGGCAGAAAGAATGAAGCGAAATGCAAATGAACGCATTAACATACATAATGTTTTCGTTTTATGTGGTAAAATGACTGTACAGAAGTTTTTATAGGATTATTAATTAACAGTCGAGTAAAAGTAAATGTTAATTAATTACGTGTATGCAACGGTTACGCGCAGGCACAATAACAAATATCTACGTATACGTATTTGAATTTTACTTTATTTTCATAGTAACTAATTAATGGCGTTTCATACATCCATTATCAATTTTTAATTTCCTCATTAATTACAATTACACACACACATAATTAGGTATGTTGCTTAGATTTATTTTCTGCAGCTAGTTAATTTCTCTTGTTTAATTTAGATCAAATTTGTCATTTTTTCTCTTGATGTATCACTTTTCAGATAAGCTGCAAATGTGGCCTACTTCCTACTTTATAAGTACTTGGAAAGCTGTCGTAAATAAAATATTAACAAGAAAATAATTTTTTTACTCTTAAGTATGCAATGAAGATTTCAATTTGCATTGTTAAAATCTGCGTTTTCTGCGGAGTTTGAGCCGCAGGTTGGCCTCGATTAGAAAACGTAGAAAACTCTTGCCCATTAAGGTACAGTCATTGAAAACCACTATGAAAATGATGACTCTCGCGGTAAGGCTTCTGTAGATTGCCCTCATTTAAATACTATGGTTAAAATAATTTGTTTAAACCGAGACCATCGTTTTCAACTTTCATTGTCCAGAGCAGTTCATACCTACTCATGTTAGAACTTGTTTCTGTACTCCTTTCGACAAGTTTACTCAAGTCGTCAGTAATTTAAGGGAACTCCCCATGTGAGGATATAATTATTAAATTTATTATAAAAATAAAAAAACGAAAATCAATCGAAAATCGTAGCTTAAATTTTATTGTTACACCCTGACGTTAGGCCACCACCAAGATAGGGAAGGACGACCTGACAGTCCAGCTCTAGAATAGCCCTCAGGTTTCTAGAAGAGTTTGTGGCTTCTCTAATCGACTCCAGACAGTTCAAGGCGCAGCGACTCGATTTTAAAAGGGAAAAAGAGAAAAGCGCGAGATTCAAATAAGTACATTCTTTTTAGCAATATTTATTACCTACGTCTATGTCTCTATCTACTTATTGGCTTATTTTTAGTAATTCTGTCTTAATTTGTTTAAATTTTTATTTTTGCTATTACCCTGAAGACAAAAGTAATTTCCGTTTCCATTCGAGCGCTTTATCCTTTAACATTACTGTGCTACAGCCTGATGTATAGGCTACCAACATACCAGCTAAGGATGGCCTGATTGTCTAGCTCTAGAATGGCCTGCCGGCTTCTAAAAAATTTTCCTGTTGCGGCAATCGACTCTGGACAAGGGTCGCCGGGTGGCTCAGCGGTAGCCTAGCCGACTTTGTAAGTCGTGTCGCTCAGGCGGCGTAGGTTCGAATCCTACCATTAGCCATGGATGTTTGTGTTTGTTTAATGTCTCAGACCCAGCTTAAAAGCACACTATGTGACTGGCAAAATGAGCCTAAGTAGCTCGGCCAGAATTGGCGGGTGCTGCGCAAAGCAAAGACAAAGAAGAAGACTCTAGACTCTAGTCTAGACAGTTCGAGGCAAAGCGATTCGATTATAAAAGAGAAAGTAAGCGTGAGTTTCAAATACATTCTTTTTACGTCTATGTTTCTGTCCCTTTTTTTCTGTCTTAATTCTTAAGTTTGTTTAGTTTTTGTTTTAAATCTTTCCGAGTGCATCCTTTTATTACATTGAAGAAAAAAAATGTCGTTTCCATCCGAACTTTATTGTTTAACATTCACTATTAGGGCTCCTGGTGTATAGGCCACCAACATGACAGGCAAGTATGTCTTGATAGTCTCGCCCTAAAATGGCCTGCAGGCTTCTAGAAATTTTTGCGGCTGCTCTAATCGACTCTAGACAGTTCGAGGCGAAGCAAACCAATTATAAAAGCGAGAATAACCGCGAAATTCAAAGAGAGAGCCACGTGACGTACACTATCTGTTAGCGATAAGTGAAATATACACATAGCGTTAATTTTTAAATTATTGTTGCTTGATTTTTTCTTTGATACTGTCCTCGGAATTGTTTCTCTCTTTTTTTAATATGTTTTCGGAAGGGGGTATAGTCTTAAAGTGAATGTTTTTTTATACTTTTTTGCCTTTATCTTAATTTAAATTGAAATTGGTATCGCTTTTAGATGTCTGCTTCTTGAATACCTGAATAGTGGAGAAACAGGTATTCTTTATGTAACCTAAAAGGTGACTTTTAAATAATTACAATAATATTTTTAAAATGATAATAAGCCACTTGATGCCGCTTAGTAATGCGCGCAAGTCGAGTGCGTTAATGTAAATGAAATGTAAATTTAAAAAAAAAGAAAAAGAAAACTGACGTTCAGTAAGAGCGGCGCGGCGGCGTGGCAACATCTGCAAAATAAATTTGCGCGAAGTTCTTCCTGGATCTGACTAACTCTGACGTTAACGGTCTTGATCGAAAAGAAAATAAAATCCGATTTAAATGCAACGACAGTAATTAATAGATGAAACAAGAATTCGCTTGACGACTTTACTGGGATGAATCGCACAAAACAGGAATTAAATTTGAATAAAATTAATTCTTCGCTTTCTCGACAAAACAAATGAAACCGAGAAAAAATTACATAATCTGTAATTTTTTAGTTGAAAACGATCGATAAAAGAAAAAACTTTTACATTATGTTAAAGTTACAATAAAAATGGATTATACAGGGTGCAACAAACTGAAACTGTAAGGGGTACTCTAATGAAATCAAAACTGCAGATGCAAAGTAAGTATTGGGGGATGAAGTCAAAAACGGAAAAGTTCAGAGAACGCAGCGACACTTCACTTAAAGAAAACTCCGAAATAAAAAAATCCAATTATGAAGATCAAAACAAAAAGCAGACGATGATCGTGATATTTACGAAAGAAAATGCAGAAAATCGAAGAAAGAAAATAAATAGAAATAAACGAACAAATAACTATAAAAGCAACAATAATAATAATGTTTATTACTCAACAGCAGACAGGCCATTTACATAGTAATATCAAACTACAATCATAAAACGAAATTAAAGTAAACACTAAGGACTATACCAATTTAGACCTAACAAGGAAGGCATGCAGCCTATCTAGTGGTACTCTGGTCCGAAACTGATTCGTATTTCTGATAACAAATCCAAGCGTACGATAGGCATTACTGACAATTTTAATCATATGATTATTAAAATATAATTTTGAATCCAAGCAAATTCCGAAGTCAACAACATCATTAGTTATTTTAATGACAGTTTTGTCGATTCTATAGCTTCTATGCTTCCTAATGAAGGATATCACGCTGCGCTTGGATACATTCATTTGCATGTTATTCATTGAAAGCCATGCACATACTGAATTAATGTCTTCTTGCAAAAATTGCAAATCGCTTTCACTATTAACATAACTCCACATCATCAGCGTACATTAGAATTTCACTGTGTTTAATACAGCCCACGATATCGTTCAGGTATAAGTCAAACAAGAGAGGGCCTAGCACGCTAGCTTGAGGTACTCCGGAACTGCTCTGGTGTAATTTAGAATCGTAATTCAAATTGTTTACGATCTGTTAAATAGTTGAACAGCAATCGGCAGGTTATATGATTCCAGTTTTCTACATAACATTCTACGATTTATTCTGTCGAACGCTTTCGACAGGTCTATATAGATAACGTCTACCTGCCTTCTGTTATCCAAATGTTGTGCTATAAACTGTGTAATATAGACAAGATTGCTCGTCGTAGATCTTTTGGGGATGAATCCATGTTGTTTTACTGACCAACTTGTACAGGTATGATTGTAAATACATTTGTGAAGGGCCTTCACCACGTCGCGCTAAGCCTCCACTATGTCGCGACGGTATGTCCTTAGCCTTCGGGTTGATTGGGGTGCGTAGGTTTATCAGAGGGTAGAGCTTTAAAGACAATGATTTAAAAAAATTGATACCTCTTTATTTACGTAAATGATTAATTTAGTTGGGGGGGGTTGTCCGTTAAACTTGGGGGGTGCGGTCCTGGGTCGTTCGCGGCGATTGGGGTTGTTGATTCGTCAAAGACGGAGCAGCGGGCGACATTTCCTTAGCCGGGGAAGACTGGCGAAGTTCGAGGCCGGTCCGCGACTGGCGTGGTGGGTCAAGGTCGGTCTCGATGACAACGTTCCTTGGCTGGAGTGGAGCACGACGCGTCCTTTGCTCAGCCTATGGGTGATCGGGTTGGAACAGCGGGCCCAGGGCAGAACTACGGTAGTGTCTCCTCTCGGTAGTGACAGCTGGCGAGGGAGATGGTCCTCGTTCTCTTAGGACGGGTTCGGCAATGTTGTCGGCGGCAGTGGCAGATGATTAGTGATGCCGTAATTGGACAGAGAAGATCGATTCTTAAAAATCGATTTTTTTGAGTCTCCGATTCTCAACTTTCGATTAATCGCCTCTCAAATAAATCGATTCCTGAAAATCAGTACTAATTTTTTAGATAGCTTACGGATTCGATAAGGAGTTTAAGAGATATTTAATGTGATATGAAACTGTTGTATACTGGTGCTTAAAAGTATTCGGACGACCGGCGTGACCGCCTGGCACCGTGGAAGTTTATCACAAGGGTCATATTCGAACGATTTTATTGCCTTTCATTCGGTTACTTTTAAGCACCGGTATATTTGTATGTATACTCATCTTTATCGGTTTCGTGCGTTAAAGGTGGATCAAATATTAGAATAGTGTCCCACTACTTAACCGGCTTGGTGTGTATCAGACAAGGATGGGTTCACCTAAGTCACGCGGTTACACGATGCGAGGCTTCACCTTTACGTACAAATCAAACACATTTTTTTTTATAGACAACTCAAATTCAAGAAGTTAAAAAGAACACACTTTACAAGTTTGTGAGTATCTTAAAAAAAGAATCGAATCTTCCGATTATCGACATTTAAGAATCGATTGCGATTTAAATCTAAGTTTTAAAAATACGATTAATAATCGATACAAAATTCTGGGAATAATCGATTCTCAGTTAATCGATGCAAGAGTCGGCATCACTACAGATGATGTGGCTGTAGCGATGCTGATGCTGGGCGGCAGCGTCGGCGATGTTGGGCGTCCCCTCGTTGAGTTGGCACTTAGTGCCCACTGAGTCGGTCTGGTGGCAACGACCGCTTCCCAATTTTGGCCCCTACACGTTTTTTTGCCTAGTCGCGCGTTGCATTTTTCGTCACCTGTTCTGTGTCCGTTTGCGTCATTCGTATACGCGCGTAAAAGCGCGTGGCCCCGTTTGTAATAAATTCCGCTGATGTCTTATTATGAAATATGATCCTTTACGTTACGTTGTATTAGTTACCTCCTTATTGTGTTTACGTTTCGACACGGTCGCAATTTGCCCTCAATTACACAAGTTCGCGTTTAAATACTTTTTATGTTTTTTATTCGCGGAACACAGAATAAAACCCCTCGTGGTTTTTAGAAAATTCCCACTCGTGACAATATGCTCTAAAATTTTAGCGGGCACGCACAACATTGCCACCGGTCCATAATCCGTAACATCATTTCTTTGTTCTGATATATAAATGGGACAAATTTTAGCTTGTTTCCGTATTTCAGGAATTTTCCCTTGCCTAACGCGCAAGTAAAAAACTGTACATAGTGGCTGAGAAAGAAATTCCGCACATCCTTTAAAAATAAAAGCTGGTACTAAGTCAGGTCGACTGGCATGGCTTTTAATGCTATGAATGGCAGAAGTCACATCCTCAACACTAACATTGTTTAAGTTCAATTGATGGCGTAGCAAAAGCATCAGATATAGAAGCACCGCCTGAAAATTCCTGGTTGTTATAGAAAACATTGTGTGGTATACGTTTAGAGGAGTTACAGTTCTTGATGAAAGTCCAAAAGTAAGAAGGGTCCTGAGATATATGACATTCGACGTTTCTTAAGTAATCATCATAAGCTGTTTTAATTAAATGTTTTACCGTTGACCTAAGGGATACAAATTTTTCCCTATATTCGAATCGTCCAGATTTCCTGTAACGCATCCTCAGTTTATCCTTAAGCTTGATACTATTGATTATGTTATAATTGTAGAAACAAACGAAGGAAAGTGGGAAAAGGAAACTTCGAAATAAAAAAAAATATGTACTAAAGATTGAATTATGAAGTTCAAAATTATGGAAACTGTTGACGTTTGTGATATTTACGAAACAAGAAAATACATAAAAAAATCGAAATAACTAAAAAATGAAAGACTCTAAGCGTATTGTAAAATTAGCCCCCGTATTTTTAAATTACAATATCGCAGGCGAATAAATTATTTCCTCTTGCAAAACTTTAATTATCGTGCCTCGACGCAATAACAATAAATATTACGTTCAAACAATTACTAATTACAAATGCACTTGTACTCAAGTCGGAACAAATGTGCGAGGATCAAGGACAACGCAAAGCACCATTGAAAATAAGAATCCGATATAAAGGATCAGCGCCGCAGGAGTCCCATTTGCTCTCGCGGTGGTCGCGTTCGCTACCTGATGGTGACGATGTAAGTTGGTGAAAATTATAGAGTGCGATCCGAAAAAAAAAAGAAATGTTGCATTTACGCTGGGCCGCCCTAGTTTTCGCGACGCTCGGCTCGATTCGGTGCCGAAATTTCGACGTGCTCGACAAGACCGTTTTTCCCAAGTTGCCCGTTGCGCCCTTGAGGTCCGAAAACGAACTGTGCGCCAAAGAAAGTGGGATTTATTTCGATCATCTCAACAACTTGACTTTGTGGGCCCACAAAAGTAAGTCCCTAACTCAACAAAAAAAAAGAAATATAATTTTCATTCATTTTATTTAAATAATTTATTTGCCTGGAAAAGCAACAAGAATGTTTTTTTAAGTTAGCGTAAAAGTCAATCATTTATACAGGGTGATTCTGAACTTCAAACGATTTAACCTGAAATAGTCTCAAACTAATCTCGACGAACGTTGAGGGTGCATTAAATATAATCAATTTATGCTAATATAAAGATCGTGGAGCTTGATTTTCGTCACGTTCTTGCATCTTGATTTTGACAGACATTCAAAGCATTAGACCTTCATTTCCTCCAGGTATTTAAACCTCGACGTGAGTCAAGAATCGAGAACATTACTTTGATACACCAAACCGGGATTTCTCTGAATTCAATTTGATTGATTTATGCAAATGGAATTGATCTTGAAGCGTCAACAAGGACCAAGACGGACCTTGAAGTGCGCCGAGTATAATCAAATCATGCTAGATTAAGATCTATCTAGTCTAAGATTATCTAAAGTGCAAATGAACATTGCGTTATCAAGATGAGAACAGAAATTACAGTTTTTTGAATGGAACACTCTGTATATCATTGCATTTTTGGATTCTACGCCAAATTTTAATCTGATTTGATGGGTCGCATCATGGGCCTGAGACGATTAATTTTGGAGTTACTAAGGATTTTGTTAAAAAGTAAATACCCCCTCTTAACGACGTTGTTTTTGACTACAGAGAAACAAATTTTGAAAGGAAGTTTCGAATGTCATTCTCCAAAAGATAATTCATCACTGCGTTATCTAGTTACGAGTCGAAGTGACACATTTTCAATGGAACACTCTGTATATTATTGCATTTTTAGATGCCCCGTCAAATTTTGATATGATTTGATGGGTCACATCGTGGGTCTGAGTTGAATAGTTTTCCAGTTACTAAGGAATTTGTTAAGAAGTAGTAAGCACTCTCTCATATCGCCTTTATTTTTGATTATAGAAAAGAAGTTTTTATATGAAAGGTGTACACATTTTTCCGACGCTTCGAATGCCACTAACTAAAAAACAATTGAACGTTTTGTTATCAAGTCATGAGCCAAAGTTACACTTTTTTCAATGGGACACTCTGTACATTATTACATTTTTGGATTCCACGCGAAATTTTGATCTGATTTGATGCAACGCAGCATGGGTCCTGGCATGATTAATTTTCGAGTTACTAAGGAATTTGTTGAAGACTGATAAAAATCCGCTCTTATCGCCTTTATTTTTGAATATGGAAAATAGTTTTGATATAAAAGTTGTATGAATTTTTCCAGACTTTCGAACGCCTTTAACTAAAAACCAATTGAACGTCGCGTTATGAAGTTATTAGCAAAAGTTACACTTTTTTCAATGGAACACCCTGTATATTATTGAAGTTTTGGATTCTACATCAAATTTTGATCTGATTTGATGGGTCGCATCGTGGGTCTGAGATGATTAGTTTTCGAGTTACTAAGGATTTTGTTAGAATGTAAATACCCTCTCCTAGCACCTTTATTTTTGAATATAGAAAATAAGTTTTGATATGAAACTTGTATGAATTTTTCCAGACTTTCGAACGCCTTTAACTAAAAAACAATTGAACGTTGCGTTATGAAGTTATGAGCAAAAGTTACACTTTTTTCAATGGAACACCCTGTATATTATTGAAGTTTTGGATTCTACACCAAATTTTGATCTGATTTGATGGGTCGCATCATGGGTCTGAGATGATTAGTTTTCGAGTTACTAAGGATTTTGTTAGTATGTAAATACCCCCTCCTAGCACCTTTATTTTTGAATATAGAAAAAAAGTTTTGATATGAAAGTTATATGAATTTTTCCAGACTTTCGAACGCCTTTAACTAAGAAACAATTGAACGTTGCGTTATGAAGTTATGAGTAAAAGTTACACTTTTTTCAACGGAACACCCTGTATATTATTAAAGTTTTGGATTCTACACCAAATTTTGATCTGATTTGATGGGTCGCATCATGGGTCTGAGGTGATTAGTTTTCGAGTTACTAAGGATTTTATTAAAAAACGACAATTTAAAAATGTATTGCGAATCGGTTTTAGGTTAAAAATCGGCCGCAAGATGTCGCGACCTAAACTGTTGATTAAAAAATGACGATAAACTCCTAAATAGAAAAACTGAAAGAGAAACAATCTTCGATCGATCGTCTTTTGTTACAAAATTAATTATTATTATTATTATTATTTGAAGAAACATTGTCGCTCCGAAAAGTGGACAAAAATAATTAGTTGTAACAATTTATTTTTTAATAGTTCTATATTTTTTTAGTGTAAAAAATCAATTTTTTTATACAGGATGATTCTGAACTAACTTAAGAAATGACAATTTAGAAACTTATTGCAAGTCGGTTTTAGGTCAAAATTCGGCTGCAAGATGTCGCGACCTAAACTGTTGATTAGAAGTGTAACACGCCGACGTGTCACCTTGTTTGTTGACTTTTACGGACAACTAAATCACTAATAAAACTATCCAAACAAAAAAGCAAATTAAATTTATTGCCAAATTAAATAACTGGACCGAAAGGAACCGTCAGTTTACCCGCGAAATTCCAAGAGTCACCCAAACTTTATTACGGTAATTAGTCATGCATTCCTATCCCCATCTGTTTAAGGCTACAGGCGGCTACTTAAGATTTATGAGCCGGCGCTAGGAATTACCTACTGACCTATCTAGGGTGTCTACTCGTCTACGGTTGAACGACCCCTCTGGACTTCGCGATTAACTGATAATAATCTCGTGATCGCTGTAAATCTGGACTTACGTTGTGGTGACCCAGTTCTTTTGGTGCGGCGGTAAATAATTTGAGAGGGCAAAGGAACTAATTACGTTAAGTAAGAATGCGAAAATTAGATTTAATTAATTATTTATTGCAAAAAAGAAAGGTGAGCGTAAAAACCTTGCGTTTGAAATCAATACACAGAGAACAAATTTACGGTTATCAGGAAGTACAGTAGAACTCGCTTATTAAACACGCAATACCCAATTTGTTTTGGAAACAAATTTCGCGACCGTCTCAAAAGTAACGATAAATTCCTAAATAGAAAGATGGAAAGAAAAGGTATAACAACCTTCGATCGATCGCCTTTTGTTTACGAAAACAATTACATATTTTCTTTCTTGATAACAAAAACAATGTTCGCTTCGAAAAGTGGACGAAGCTTTAAGCAAGAGCACTTTTTCTTGTTTTAATTAGCTCTGAAAATAAAATTAATAAAAATAAAGACAATGAAAATAAATTCAATTTTTAATAGTCCTATTTTTTTTAGTATAAAAGTCAATTATTTATACAGGGTGATTCCGAACTAATTTTAAAAAAATGACGATGAGTTCATAAATAGGAAGACGTGAATGAATTTTTTAACACGAAGACAACACTCAAAAATATACGTATATACAAACAATCGTTAAAATACAATTTTCAGAAAATATTAGTTTACATGTTTCTCTAGTTTTTCATCCAAACATAAGGCGCAAAATTCGTTTCTGTATTAAAAACACACGATTTACGAGTGTGTTACTACCTTGTCCCCATAAAATAACATTGTAACTTAATTGGGAATAAACCATTGCATAGTAAACCTGAAGTAGCACTGATAACGACAATGTATTCTTGAGTATGTTAATGGCGAAATAAGCAGTTGACAGTTTTTTTACAAACGTGGTCAAGGTGTTCTTTCCACGTCAAATGACGATCTAGGAAAAGTCCCATCAAGAATTTTACATTCGATGTAATGTTAAGTTCCTGCAGGGGAAGCGGTACACTACTTTTATTAAAATATAAGCGCAGAGTTTTGTCAATATTTAGCGTTAGTTTGTTGGCGTCACTGGGTCATAACTTGCGACACCGTTAACGTTGAAGATGCAGCAGATGAAGACGAAACTGCAATCGAAGAATCATCTGCATAATTCATCAGAAGTCCTTCAGATATAGTTCTTGGTAGATCATTGATAAATTAGATTAATATAAACGGCCCCAACACTGTAGGTAGTCCTGTGATACCCTATCATCAATTAAAACAGTTATTTTCCGATTTGTTAAAAACGATTCTGTCCATTTCAGTTCATTACCACGTATTCCCAAATAAAACAGTTTTTCCAAAATAAATTTATAGTAATGAGACAGCAATTTGAAGTATGTAATTCATCTATCCATCTTACTTCCTCGTTTAGTTTTAAAAATAAAGTTGCAACTTTTTTTTTTATTTAACTAAGATTACTTTCCAAGATTACTTTTTTTTAATTCCCAATTTGAAAATAAAATAACAATAATAAATAAGCTTTAGGTCAAATTAAGACACGACATATTATTATTATAAGTAGTTTTTTAAATCCTAGAACTGGACGTGGCCGTGTACTGTTACTGTTTTTATTAATCATTTAAATAATTACAGGTTTGTGCAGTTACGTGTACGTTATATAAAAATTAGCTACGAAAAATGTTGCCTGCCGCGTTTAGCCTTGATAATGATAAGTGATAATCGTATAAAAGATTAAACCGCATGGAACACTGTATTATTTTTTGAAAAAAAAATATTCTTCCAAGTTCCAAAAAATAAAATTCGAGACTAGTTTAAAAAACAGTGCTGGAAATCGCAAGCAAAAACTATTGTCGCAAAGCGTCTTTAAATTTGGTGATTTAGGCTACGTTTAGTTCATGGGCGACGTTGTCGATTTTGTTTAGTCCGTAGTTATTTTACGTTGTCTGACTAATCAGCTGAGTGGTCACGGTGGTCGTGATTTGACATGCGACCATTAGGCAACCACGGTGGGTACGAGTTCCGTTTAGAAAACAGTCCGCTCGAGCTCGTTAAACTTTGACGATTCGTCTATCAACTAAACGCAGCCTTAATTCAATTCGAATCATCCATGGGTATTTCTGAACGACGAAAAAAACTGCTTTAATGACGAAAAAACCGAAAGTATTTTACTTACAGTTAGTCAAAGAGTGTATTTAAGTTGCGTAAGTTTGCACTTGTCTAAAAACAGACATTTTTAGGTGATTCGTGAGAATAAAGTGTTGGACAATTTCGTTGGGCAAATAATATATCGCCTTTTCGGTCAAAGCTTACCTAATAAATTAATTAAATAAATAATTAATTTAAACAAAAATCGATCCTGGAAATATTTACAGGTGTTCCTGAAAAGTACGATCAAATCTCAACGGCGCGGCGTATTTGGGGACCCAGTTTATTTAAAGAGCATTTTTTATTTTTATGTTGTTTAATTTTATACATTTATTCGTCAATCGTCATTTGTTCTAATTTCTTTTTCAAAAATTGCCCAAATGTCTAATCTATCTTAGTTTTAGGAAATCGAACCAGTTTTGTTTATTTAAAGAGATTTTTTTTACTTTTATGTAATTTTTTTTAAATTTTATAAATTTTCTTTATCATCGATCATCTTTTGTTTTATTTTACGTCAACAACGCACTATTGTCAATTGTCTTAAAATTTGTATGTAATGACGTTTTCGATTCGTGTTATTTTTTTTATTTCTGTTATTTTCCTAAAATTTTATAAATTTTATTCGTTTGTCGTTCGTCTTTTGTTTTATTTTACGTAAAAAATCGTAAAAAATTGATGTATTTTGCACTGTATCTCGTAGGCTGGATTCTTCCTCGTGCAGTGTATTTGTTATGTGATGAATTTTGGGTGTAGATGGCACTCGCGAGCTTTCACATTCAAAATTATCTGCGTCATTGTACGTGTCGTGTATGCGTGTGTGTGTGTGTAAGTAAAGAAAAATGCTCGTAAAAGGTGATAGAAACAACGGCTTATTAAATCAAAGTCGTACAAGCAGATATCTATCATAAAAGAGTTCAGAGGGTCGAAGTTTTATTTGTTCGCGTGATTTTTCACAAAACCAGCGATTACGTTAGATCCGAGTTGGTATGTGATCCTAACTTGAATGCACGTCTGAATGCAAGATATAATGATACTTGTGTCGGTCGTTCTAATTTACAATAGCTCACGCGGCGCCCTCATTGATTCAATTTCCGCACTCCGCACTGCCGCTTACAGTTTCCAACAAACGTCCGGTCGTCATTGCATTTTTAAATCAATTATTCTAAATATTACAATTCTGAGCTTAAATTTTACGTATTTACATTTCAAAAATTCTAAATAATTTATTTATAATATACATGTAATTTAAAATCGCCTATTTCTAGAAACATTTACACAAACTTAATATATCTGAAAAACACACTTGAATTTAATGATTATGCAAACAAATCCTGTAAAACATAAATAATACATTACTCTAAATTTTTCTTTACTATTTACAAATGTCTTAATTTTAGAAACTCGAGCTAGTTTCTTTTATTTAAATGAGAATTGTTTATTTTTATGTAGTTTTTTTTTTAATTTCATAAATTTCCTTTACTTATTTGCCGATCAGATTTTGTTTTATTTTTTGTCAAAAATTCCCCAATTGTCAAATGTCTTAAAATCTGTTTCTATTTCTAAAAGTTTTTAGAAAAGAAGCGGTTTCACTTGAAGAAAATTTTTTTATTTCTGTTATTTTTCAAAAATTTCATAAATTTTCTTTGTTTGTCGTTTGTCTTTTGTTTTATTTTACATCAAAAATTGGACAATTGTCAAACGTCTTAAAATCTGTGTTAATTTTAGAAAATCGAACCGGTTTCATTTAAGTTTTTCAGTTAAAGAGATTTTTTTTTATTTCTGTGTTATTTTTCATTTTAAATTATATAAATTTCTTTGGTCGTCGATCGTCTTTTGTTTTATTTTACGTCATAAATTGCCCAACTTTCAAATGTCTCATTTAGTTACAGAGAATGTCTTTCATTTCTATGCTTTTTTTTTAATTTTATAAATTGTCTTTATTTGTCAATCGTCTTTTGTTTCATTTTTTGGTCAAAAATTGACCAGTTATCAATTGTCAAATGTCTTAACTTAAAATCTATTTCAATTTTAGAAAGTCGAGTCAGTTTTGTTCATTTAAACGGAATCGTTTATTTTTATGTCTTTTTTTTAATTGTGTATATAAATTTCTTTGGTCGTCGATCGTCTTTTGTTTTATTTCACGTTAAAAATTGTGCAATTCTCAAATGTTTTAAAATATATCTTACTTAACCTTTTAGAGAGTCGAGTCAGTTTCGTTTACTTAATGAGATTTTTTAAATTTGTTAGTTTTCATATTTTATACATTTTGTCTACTTATTTGTAGATCGTCTTTTGTTTTATACTAGGCGTTTGTTTTATGCTAGAAGTTTGTTTTATACTAGGAGTTTGTTTTATACTAGGAATTTGTTTTATACTAGGAGTTTGTTTTATACTAGGAGTTGACTCTGATAGGAACAGAAAAAACAAATGACTTAATTATTTTATGCGATTAACGGATAATTGGCTGGCAGTTATTAACCAACAAAGCATCTGATGTTTCAAAGCACAAAAATGATCCGCGCTAAAATTTTGACAAGAAGAAAAAACAAATGGCAAATAGATTTACTCAATGAGAGCAATTGTCTTTACTTTTTTGGAAATATGTAGCACATTTCGACAGAGGAAAAACAAATCACTGTCAACTATCCCACCCCACATTTTACATTTTCGATTTCAAGTTGTCGCGTTTTCTGTGAACTCCTACCGCCTTTCATGCATTTGTTTTTTCACTCTCTCGTGATGGGAAAATAAAATTCTGTGAAACCTCTTCTTTACGTACTTAATTATTTTTTCATTTTTCTTTCTCTTCCACTTTGGCTTTATTTTATGTTAAAAATTACATTAAATGTATTAAATTCTGTCTTAATTTTAGAAAGTTCGACTTGTCGTGTTTTGAGGGGATTTTTAAAATTTTATAAATTCTAGAGTTTATGTGTTATTGTATTCCATTGTGCACTTTATTGCACCTTTTTCCTGATTAGTTTTTATCACAATTTTTTTTATTTATAATCGATCAATTGTCAGTCACCCTGTATAAGAAAAAAAAAAATTAAATACAACAAATTTTCTGTTACAGTGTGGGATGCAACAGCACAATCCACAACCGGAACCTTGCAGGGCAGCAGCTACCAAATGGGCGACTGGGACGAATGCATGAAGTCAAGCGGGCCCTTTCACCCCCAATTCTGCTTCGCCATAATCACCGCCAACGTGGACTCCCTGAAGCCACCCAGAGACCCTTTCTCGTTGCGTTACGATCCGATGGAATCAGTTCTGCGTCGGATTTACGTAAGTTCTCGTTCTGTGTTTATGGTTATTATACGCGAGGCTATTATTAGGTGACTTTAATCAGTTGTAATTACACATTTACATAAAATAAATCGAACTATGTACGTATGCATTTCCTGGGAAAGTTATTTACATACATCTGTCGGGCGCTACTTTTTAAAAATTTCTTCATGAATGTGATATTAGTTATTACCGCAATGCACTTAAAGTTCGAACAACCACTTCGTTGCTGATTTACTCTGGAATGTTTCAGAGCAAACGTATTAGTAATTTGAATACGGGGTGTCGCTTTAATGAAAGAGGTTTTGTCCGGAATATCTTCAAAAGGGCAGGGAGAAAGATTTAGTTGAACTGCGCCTTTTAATTGTATTTAATTAAATCCGGCGTATAATAGACACTAATTTAAATTGAATAAATCTTAAAATATCCCGAAGAATAATTAACAAGAAAAAAACAAACGATAAAATCTTTATTGGATATTGTACGCCGCGAAACAATAAATTTACGTAAAAATCATATATTCAAAAGAGGCAATTAATTTAAACAATTCTAAATTCTTCATTGTTGTGCAATTTGTTGTTGCCGAAAATTATGATATCAATTCTTTTTTAATTAATTTAATGCGCACATAATAATAATAATTTACATGCATGTCTACACACGTACGTACGTACAAGGCGGAATTTATTTTGTTTTTGTTTACAACAAAATAGTTAATTTATATTTATAATTCGTCATTATTAAGGAAACACGTTGTGTAATCTTTTGTTGCCGAAATTTTTTTTTCAATTAATTTATGCGTATAACAATAATTTTACACGCACGTCTGCACACACACGAATATTATTTTTAAAAGGCAGAATTAATTTTGTTTTCGTATTATAAGTACGGAAATAATAATAATTTTTTTAACGCAGAGAACTCACGACGTTTCGCAACAAATGCGGGACACAGTCAGGATGGGTTGGTGCGTCCCGGCGTCTTGCGATTCCCAGGACCTGGAGGACTACCTCGACCATCATTTATCGCGTAATCCGGATCTGCTCTTGGGCGACCGCAACGTCAGTTACGTCGCGAAAGTGCCCGATTCACTGTGCCAGAAAAAAGACGAAGAGAAACCACTCGAAACGACGGACATTATATTTTGGTAAGTTGCACCAACGACAAAAACGTTGACAACGATACGCGCAGTTTAAAATTGAAAAAGGTATCCCTCAGGGATTGATGTTAGGACCGCTGTGTTTATAATTTATATAAATGATCTACCCACGTCATAGTAAATACGTTTTCTGTCATTACCATTTCAAAGAAGAAAATGGTTCGAAGTTTCTGTACGTTTTTAAAAATAATTTAATTCCAGCACAATAACGGCCGTTTTCATTATACTGGTCGTCGCCTCGACCATTTACGACTGCAACAAGGAGCATTCGATGACGGAAAAAGAGAAGCTGCACCTCAACAGTAAGTAAACTCCTCAAGAGCGATGGTGAATTTAAGACGCCGCTTGTGTATGTTAGGGATGTTTTCGCACAGGTTGATCATGGCGTTCTCCGCAAGGAAGAACTTCAACGACCTCTCGCGGGCGGACGACTCTAACCCGGCCCTGAGCATCCTCTACGGCCTGAGGACCATCGCGATTTTCATGATCATCATGGACCACAGGTTCGGAACGTTCACCTCGGGGCCCATAATCAATTTCGATTACATCGAAGAAGTAAGTTCGTCCCCCCCCACGTTTTAAAAAGATCGCCTTAGAAAAGCACAGTTTTTAGCAATACAGGTCCGTAGCGGGGTGGTTCTTTTTCCACGGTGACGTGTTCGTCGATACTTTCTTCCTCATCAGCGGAATCCTCGTCACGTACGGACTGATGATACAGTACGAGAAGAGATTCGTAAATCCCGCCTTCTTCATACTTCTCAGGTACACCAGGTGAGTCCCCTTTATTCAAACTTCCCAGAAAAAAAATTTACTAGATAAAATTAAACATCGTCTTGAAAGTCCCATTTCAATAATAAATAATTGCTAAGAAAACAGTTTTTTTTTCGCGCACAACGATAATAATAATAATTAATAATTTAGCTGTCCTTGTGCACGGTGAGTGGATTCTTGTTGTGTGTAATGCGCGATTTATTTGCATTGTAATTAAGCTGAAAAACTCAAAAGTGATTATTAATGAGCCAGCTCTCGCACGGTGCAAATTGCCACACACACACTCTACTTCTTAACGCTACCTACGCCTACGGGAAACGTGAAAAACGGCAGCTCCATTTTAATTGGATTTCATTTGCATTTCATCGGCGTGAAAATAGCCAAGCCATTGTGAAAGAATCGCTTGTTTTGATTAATTTATTAATTAATTGCTTGCGCTTAGAAGTTTCCACTTCTTCGGAATTCTCCTCGCTCGTTTTCAAATTGAACGAAGAATACATTATAATATGAATAATAATGAATAATAGGAAGAACAGGGAGCCCTCTGCTACTCCACCTTTAACATTTATGGGATCGCTGTGTTCACCTTTACGATCAGTTAAATAAGAGCTCATCAAGTGTTATGCCTCTGATGCCGTATGACTGTATACCACCCAGCGAGTCTTTAAAATTCTATAACGTCGGGCACTACCCAAATTGCACTCCGTGTCTGGCGTCTTAAACTTGTCATAGAGTGACGTTTAGCTTTGTGTTTGTATAGATTTTTTTATGGTTTTGGTCGCGCTCAAATTGTAGATACATGTCAGTTATCGAAAAAGAGATCAAACTGCGTTGCAAGTTAAAGTGTTTCGCTTTAGTCTGCTTTGTTTCAACAAGCACCGGATACTTTGAAAATGTCAGCCTGGACACTTGTAAAGTTAAAATTATGAGGGTTTCAATTGCGATAGGCCAACGCGATTGAGTATCTGACAAGTTAAGGAGGTTTGCTTAGTGCGTGCAGGAAATCTGAATAGGCGTGAGTTGGAGCTAGAAGCAGCGATTATCATTGGCCGAGGTTGTTCAAAAATTTATCTTGCGAAGTTCGAGGGGTTGGGTTAATTTTTGACTTGGAAGACAGGAGCGCGGATAACGGACAGACAGAATTCGATCTTTCGAGCGAACGGTCGAATTCACTTTAATTTTGACTTAGAGGGTTTCTTTTAGTGCTTGCAGTCATTTTCTAGTATTTCTAGATAAATCATTTATTCGGTACGGTTAAAATACAGTGTGTTAAATACAGTGTGTTAAGAGAAAGGGCAATTAAACAAAACCACGAATACGTACGAGCCGCGTCGCGAGTGTCTAAACAAGAGTGTGTGCGTGCGTGCGCAATTCGCGGATAGGTAATTAGCATTTATTGTATTCTTCGTCACACATTTGGTGGTATAAATTGATTAATGATAATTTAATTTGCATTAGCCAGGGGATAAAGAGTCAGTAAAGTTCAGTATTTCTATTGCATTTAGATAATTTTAGCCAAAATATTTTATTGACATTTGAATCGAGTGGCTGATACAAGGAGTTTTTACAATTTTTTTTGCAATAAATAATTAATTAAATCTAACTTCCGTATCTTTATGTAAACGTATTTAAGTTCCTTTGATTTCTCAAGTTATCCACCGACGCACCAAAAAGAACTGAGTTACAACAACGTAAGTCCAGATTTGCAGCGATCACGAGCCATATTCAATAATGTTTTATCGCGAGGTCCAAAAAGGGTCGTTCAACCGTAGACAAGTAAATAGGGCAAAATAGTTTCCTAGCGCCGGCCATAAGTCTTAAGTAGCAGCTGTAGTGTAGCCGACCTAGACGAACCGTAGTAATAAACCGTTGGGTGACTCTTCTTGGGAATTTCGTCGCAGGTAAACTGTCTGTTCCGTTCGGTCCAGTTATTTAATTTAGCAATAAATTTAATTTGTTTTTGTTTGGACAGTTTTATTGGTTATGTTCTTCATGATTCTTCATGATTTTCGAAAGATTTGTAGATGTAAGAGAGTAGAGAGATGCCAGCGTCTATGGTAATTTTGTTTTTTCGGGAGCCATATTGCTCCTCATCGATTAGGACATTTTTCTCGAGGAAACTCGTCATTTGTTGCAAAATTACAGATTCCATGATCTTTGAGAAGATAGGTAATATCGATATGGGTCTAAAATTTTTACGGTTGAAAAATTCATTTAAGTTATTCATAATATTTGCCCAATTTGTGTGAGAATCTACCGGCCAGGGTTGGCCTACGTGACTTTCCTCATATTTCTCAATATTACGCCACCAAACCATACGCTGTTCTTTAGCCCTACCCTACAGTATCTCTCCATTTCACTCTGTCGCCCGGCTAAAAATGATTTCACCCCGTAACGACTCCCGTCTCGGTGCATTGTGGAAGAGAACGCAGCCCTCGGTTTCGCGCTCATTAGATTTTCAAAATACTTATGTAATTTGCATCTTTCCATTAGTTTTAATAAATTTCCATCAATTTAATGTTGCGGGGCCTGTTCCAAATATTTACATTTTAATAGATAAAAATATTTTTTTAAAAAATGATAAACTGGTTTTCTTATTAGGAAAAATACTTTTGCAATGTCGATGTCAGCTGCAGCTACTTCGGAGCTGCTCAAATGTATTTCAATCACATTTGGAAACAGTTCGGAGCAGTTCTGGAGTAGCTCATCTGTATACACTTGAAAAGCGCCTTAATGACTTGACGTTGATTGGTTCGATTTGCACTCCTTGAAATGCTCAAATTTTGGTTAGGTTACTTCTGGTAGAAAATTATTTCTCATTAAATGTTTTTAATATCCATCTTTTTCCCGTAAAATCCGTCAATTTCTCCTTGCACAATCAAGATTTCTTCTAAAAGCATTCTGGCAACACTGCTCATTAGTTCGACAGCGCTCCAGGCGTGCTGACCTTTCGTGTGTGTGTTGGTGATTACTATCTTTGTGTTTCTTTCACGTGGATTTTGTGATTGAAGCCTGAAACGGAATCTACTCCGAGATTTGTTAAAGGCACGCCGAGTGAATTCAAGCTCATTATTAAGCTTTTCTAAGGCCTGTTTCTCGGACAAAGAACAGATATGTCTTCTTGGCAATTTTGTGCGTATGTTCTGTTGGTAACGCGTATCTCTCTCTTCTACTAGGCTTTTAGTGGTAGTTTCACCTCCGTTGAATTAATCGACATCCCTGTGGGTGAAAAAAAGGCCGGAATTGGCGTTTGAAATGAATAAGTGCGCCGTGGAAGTGGACGTGACCTTCAGACACGATGCCACTTGGTGACGTAACATCTTTGCCGACACTGACAGCTGTTTGCCTTTACGCCGGATTTTGTTCACAAGGTCGGAAATATTAGGTCTGTTTGTTATCCTGAACTGGTGTACACTAGTGCATACTTTTTCACAAGATACGCTTTAGTGCAACTTCAAATGTTTATATGGTACGTCAGTATGGATGTGTATGATTTGTATTGACACATTATCAAAGAATTTAGGCTTCATTAAAACATATTTCGTAAAAAAATTGTACACTAGTGTACACCAGTGCAGGATAACAAAGAGACCTATTATTAATTATGTACTTTCAATTATCTTTGTGGTCGACTCATTTAAACGCGGCGTTGTTATATTACACATTTTTACTTGCACTGATTTTATTCGTTAGTGATTCGTTTTAATTACTTTAAATTTTATTTGTGAACGTAGAGCAGATCTGCTTATCGGTTAAATTCTACTTTGATCGTTCGCCTGATAACAAAGTTTATTTAATTACCTACTTTTCGTGATCGATTCATTGGACCCCGTCTGGGTCGTTCTAAAACTTTTGTAAGTTAACCTTTTTGTTTGTTTGGCCAAATTTTGGGCGTTTTAAATAAAAACAAGTGTGCCCAGCGGGTGACTTTTATTTTATTCAACTTGTCCACCCTTTGCTTTTGGCGTTTCGTTGAACCCTTCCTTCTCCAAGAGCTTATACTGAAGCTTTCTTCCGTTTTAAAATTTTTAAGACGTGATTTTTTAATTCGAAATGAACGCGACCGAGAAATTAATTTCGAAAATTATTTTCAGATTAACTCCAGTTTACGCCTTCGTGATTTTCTACTACGTAACGATCTTCAATTACATCGGCTCGGGTCCACAGTGGAAAGCCATCGTCGGCGGGGAATCCGCGGATTGCAGGAACAACTGGTGGACGAATCTGCTCTATGTAAATAATTACGTGAACGACGGACACATCGTAAGTACCTACCTAGTATGTATTTACACAGAGTTATAAAGAGTGCTGATTAAAATGATCGTTGCAACACGTAAGAGTAATAAATGGTTGCTGTCGACGAGTCATACGTCGTGGCTCGGAAAAAAATAACACGTACGGCCGCAAGTTGTAAATTACGCGGACAAGAAACGATAATTTTTCACTACTGGAAAGGGAAAAACGAGGTTTCACTGTCAATAATCAAGGGCGACGTTCGTTAAAAATCTTTGGATTTATGCTAATCGCTCTTGGCAGTGACTGTGCAAGTTCTAGAGCTGTGAGGCATGAGAGTGTTATTTCACGTGTGTGTAATTTAGGTTACATCATCTACCTACACGGTCGATTTGGTTGTAATGAGTACACTTATAGAGATGAAGTGCATTTCACTTTAATCCAAAAAAAAAAAAAAAAAAAGACGTGTCATCATCGCGATGAATTTCAATTTTATTTCTATCACCTCGTTTCAAGTTGTTTTTCTTCTTTTGTAAATTTTTACTTTACTATTTTTGGAAATTTGAAGACTCACGAATCTTTGGTTTGCATAAAATTTTTGAAAATGGAAATTCCAGAATCACTTTCCATTGTTTAATGATTGTTTCTCGCGTTTCTGTCGTGAGACAGAAATATCTAACTTCCTTTCTGTCGCATTCTTAAAAAGTTTCGTTCCCTAGGGATTTCCCGAATTCAAATTTAGAATACCTTGGTCTTAATCATTTGATGTTATATCTGAAAGTCCAAACAATTGAACTCTGTGAGCCACTAAGCTAAGCTTGTTATAAAAAGAAAGCAACTCGCAAATCGTAATATAAGCAGCGAGCAACTCGGAATGTTATTGTTGAAACAGTGCGTGTGCTTCCTAATCGAAATTTCCTTGACAAAACGCGTTTGGAAAGGAAAGTTTTACCGGAGCAATCCCTCAAAAAAAAAAAATAGAAAAACCTCGTTAATCCGACACTTCGGTAATCCGGCATAATACGACCCTTAATATCGAGCATACAAAGCTGAAGAAACAATTTCCATTTGATTCACGCATTAAATCACTAAAACCCAGGAAATTCCAATAATCCGGACATTCGCTAATCCGAAACAATCGCCGCACATACTCAGTACTGAGTATATAAAAAGTAACAAAATAACAAATTTTATGAAAAAATCGAGTCTGGTTTCGGTATAATTCGTTAATTCGGAACAATCACAGAAATACAACGCTAGCATTATCATCAACATTAAGTTTCTCAGTATTAAATAAGAATAGGTACAGCTTGAATGGAACAGTGGGATCTTGATAATCCGGTCATGGAACAATCGAATAATTCCAATATCATCCAGGCGCTTCTGTTACGAGTTCTGGAAAACGCCCCATTTTTCCTGGATCAAACGATTAAAACCAAGGGACAATCTCGTTAATCCGGCCCGTAATAATCGTAGTAAAGTTGAAGAAAAAGTTTCCGCAGTGTTACAAAAACAAGTGCAAAACGAATTGAATAGCGCTGTTAATGAAATGAGGTACAATCTCTATAATCCGACCGTTTGCTAATCGGGAATAATCGCTCGCGAAAATAGGTACGATATTTAATATTGAACACGCTAGGTTGAAGGAAACGTGCCTGTAGCGTTATGAAATTAAGTTTAAATCGAACTGATCGGGGCGATTTCGATAATCCGACTCTGTGGTGATCGAATAAATCTAGAGCATTTTTTCAGGCACTTATGTAAGATCGATTATCCTCGTTCTGTAAAATATTGTAATTAAACTAAAACTGCTCCCAAAACGAGAAACAATCCCGTTAATCCGACCATTCGCTAATCGGCAAAAATCTTTATATTGAACTTATTAAGTTGAAGGAAACGTGTCTGTAGCGTTACGAAATTAAGTGTAAACCGAACTGAATGAGGCGATTTCGATAATCCGACCCTGCTGCGGTGGTCGAGTAAATCTAAATCATTTTCAGGCACTTATGTAAGAATAACTATCCTTGTTCTGGAAAATATTATAATTCAACTAAAACTACTCCCAAGGTGAGAAACAATCCCGTTAATCCGACCATTCGCTAATCGGCAAAAATCGCGAAAAT
Source organism: Dorcus hopei (assembly GCA_033060865.1). Classification (NCBI taxonomy): domain Eukaryota; kingdom Metazoa; phylum Arthropoda; class Insecta; order Coleoptera; family Lucanidae; genus Dorcus; species Dorcus hopei. Next base: position 28,974,077 of record CM065418.1, on the reverse strand, counting down.
ACGTCTCTTTATATTGAACTTATTAAATTGAAGGAAACGTGTCTGTAGCGTTACGAAATTAAGTGTAAACCGAACTGAATGAGACGATTTCGATAATCCGACTCTGCGGTGGTCGAGTAAATCTAAATCATTTTCAGGCACTTATGTAAGAACAATATCCTTATTCTGGAAAATATTCCAATTAAACTGAAACTACCCCCGGAGTAAGTGATTCAAAATGGGAAACGATCTCGTTAATCCGACCATTCGCTACTCGGGAATAATCGCGAAAATACGTCTCTTTATATTGAATTTATTGGGTTGAAGGAAACGTGTCATGAAATTAAGTGTAAATCAAATTGAATAGTGCGGTCTCGATAATCCGGCCATGTGGTGATCGAGTAAATCTAGAGCATTTTCAGGCGCTTATTTAAGAACAGGAAAACATTCCAATGAAATGGAAGCTACTCCTAGAGTAAATGACTCAAAATGAAAAACAGTCTCGCTAATCCGACCACACGCTAGTCCGGAATAATCGCGAGAAAAATACGACCTTTAATACTGGATTTTCTAAGTAGAAGAAAACATTTCTGTAGCGTTATAAAATTCAATCGATTCGAATAGCGCGTTCTCGATAATCCGGCTCTACGATAAAAGAGCAATTCCAATATTTTCAAGGCGTTGACATATAAAGCAATATTTATCCTCCTACTTAATCACGTTTTGGAAAATATTCCGACACTCTTAGGTTGCGTTGTATAAAAGATTTAAGCCAGGATTAAAGTTAATCCTAAATTAGAATGTGACACACAAAATGCTGTACGTCATAACAAGTGTCACATTCTAACTTAGGATTAAAGTTAATCCTGGCTTAAACCTTTTATACAACGCAGCCTTAGATTAAATAATTTAAATTTCGTTAATCCGATCATTCCCTAAATCGAAACAACAATTGGAAACGGAAATATAGCTTCAATGAAAATTTAGTATTAAAATAAAACAACTGAAAATCGCAATTTATGTTCATATTTGATGTTATTTTTTAAGCCGAAACAATTGAACATTATAGTCTAAACTTCTTATTTAAAAGAGAAAAGAATGAAAAAGGGAGAACCTCAGTAAAGGTACCGAAATCTGGGAAAATTCCCACCATTTGGCAACACTGCCTAAAACTGTCAAATGCGATGGATCAAGGCATGGCCAAAGATAATTTCTTTTTAAATTTCAAGTTTAATATTTTGTGTAGATTTGAAAAATTCAATTTTTTTCAAATCTCCTTTTCCTTCATTCCCCCCCGCATCAAATTTTTGACAATTTTTGGACATTCGTTCTGTAATTAAAAAATTATTGAGACATTCAATTTTTGAAATAACCTAATCTTATATTTATTCAAAACATACCCATGCACTCTCGCAACCTGGTCACCTGTTTTTGGGACACCCTGTATTTATTTTCAAAAATTACGGCATTTTACAAATTACGATGTTTTTTGAACACAGTAATTTTTTGTGTATTAAAAAAAAATAACCTGAATGTTTTATTTTCAGTGCATGACTCAATCCTGGTACTTGGCCTGCGACCTCCACTACTTCATCATCGCGGTGTTCCTGATTTTGCTGATGAAGAAGAAGAAGAAGCTCGCAATCGGAATTTTTCTGTTCCTATCGCTGGCTTCCATGGTGGTGCCATTCGTGATCACCATCGTCTATTTGCGGCCGGCCCTTCTGCGTTTCTTCCCCAATTTCCTGGTCAGGCCCAAAGTTCACACCGACTTCCGGCTGACGTACATCAAAACGCACACGAGGGCGACGGCATATTGCGTGGGGATGGTCGGTGGATACATCTACTACAAAATGAAGGACGAAGGCAAGGAACTTTCCAAGGTAATACACTTTTTCTCCAATCGAAATTACATCCTCAATTAAGTCGGTCGCAGCCGCAGCGTATGAATACTCAATCGAAAACGCTGACATGGAAATCTTTAAAATCTCGAAAGTTGATGTCAAAAAATTATTTAAAAAACATGATTCTATTCTTCGAGCAATTTTTGAGACGCTTGAAATATCTACGTTTCGGTGTGAGTTGGCCGGCTTTCTCGAGAAAAATAATATACGGAACGAGAAATTCGTCGAAATTTGTAGGTATACATTTTTTCAACCTCATCTCAAATCTAAGCGAAAATTTGCTAGGTCTGGCAACACTGCTCAACGGAAGTTTCAATCGCGTGCGGCGTTGCCAGATTTATCAACAAAGTTTAAAAACATTTATCTGACTGTACAGGGTGATTTTATAATAAACTTCGACAATTGTACAAACAAATTTAAAAACTTTCATCTAACTATACAGGGTGATTTTCGATATAGTAATATCATACACCAATTTACACCATACTAGTAAAACAAACGAAGTACATGCGGCCGTTTCGAAACAATTGAACCTATACCATAGTTATACCATATTTTACCTCTTTATACCGTACTATGTATTTAAAAAAATTGTCTGTAAACAATTGAAGATCGAGATCAGACGTGTTTGTACAAACATCCAATACGCCTTTTTTGGTTAGCCTGTGCAAGTGATGAGAGTTATTTTCGAATCACCCTGTATATGTAATAAATTGTACCTGGTATAAATAATACCTGTAAACAAAAAATTGTTCCACTTAAAATTTTGCGCTTTGCTCTTCAACTTACAACCTAGACCACACTGTATATGAACAATTTTTTTTCAAAATTGCCACTTGAGAAAACTAACAGAGTTTGACTGTGAAAAAAACACCCTGTAGATGTACATACAATTTCCGTAACTACAAAAAAAAAGAATACATACAAATTGTTTTAATTTTAAGGTTAACACTTGGATCACTGGATCACACTGTATATGCGTGAACTTTCCGTCTCAAAATCACCGTGCGCGTCAACTGAGAACATCGTCGACCTTATAAATATAAACCACCCTGTATAAATACGCACAAATTTTTTTAATTTTAAGGGTAACATTTAACCTGAATCACACTGTATATGTATGAGCTTTCCGCCTCAAAGTCACCATGCGCGTCAACTGAGAACATTGTCGACCTTATAAATATAAATCACCCTGTATAAATACAGACCAATTACTTTAATTTCAGGATAACACTTAATCGGTATCACACTGTATATGTATGAACTTTCCGTCTCAAAATCACCATGCGCGTCAACTGAGAACATCGTCGACCTTGTAAATATAAGTCACCCTGTATAAATACAGACAAATTATTTTAATTTTAAGGATAATATTTACAATTGTACGAATTTTCTGTCTCGAAATCACTATGCGCGTGAAGTGAGAACATTGTCGACCTTATAAATGTAAATCATCCTGTATAAATAATTTTCTTACCAACAAAAAAGAAAAGGAAACGTTTCGGTTAAAATCCCACGCTTTGGCCTTCATCTTATACCCACGAGCACACTGTATATAAACTGTTTCTTTTTAAAATTATCACCCGAAACAACTGACGAAGTTAGCCCGTAAACCATCCTGTATATACAGGGTGTAATTTACTGATTGCAAAAAATTTGAAGGGGCTGATTTTAAGTAAAAAATTCCTATAAACGTATAGCCTAAAACACCTCGCTTTCGATATACCGGGTGATAAAGTTCTTCATAGTTGCAGTATCGATCATCTGTGTTTGCACATAGACTCATTCCATTATTGTTAAAAATGTACGACGCAAATTAAAAAAACAAAACAAAAATAAAATATTAAAAAATTTATCACCTTGTATATCGAAAACGAAGCACATGTTTACAAGAACTTTTTTACTCGAAATCAGCCCAGGAATCACCTGTACATATTTTTTGCAACCATTGAGTTACACCCTGTATAATTTCCTTAACGAAAAAAAGAGAAAACAGTTAATACTTGGCCTGGAACAACTAACTGTACATGATTTTTCAGTTTCAAAATTACCTTGCGAATCGACCTTATAAATATAAGTCACCCTGTATAAATAATTTCTGTAACAACAACAAAAAAAGAAAAAATGTTTCAGTTAAAGTCGCACGTCTTGGCCTTCGTCTCGATCAAAATCATCAACTGAGAACATTTCGACTTTATAATTGTAAATCACCCTGTATAAATAATTTACGTACCAACAAAAAAGAAAAAAAAGTTTCAGTTAAAATCCCACGTTTTGACCTACGTCTTATACCTAGGACGACACTGTATATGTACTACATATTTCTCTCAAAATTATCACTCGAAACCACTGACTACGTAAACCATCCTGCATATACAGGGTGTAATTTAATGATTGCAAAATAAACGAAGAGGTGATTGCTAGGCTGGTTTTAAGTAAAAAACTTCCTATAAGCGTATAGCCTAAAACGCCTCGCTTTCGATATACAGGGTGTACTTCATAGTTGCAGTATGATCATCTGTGTTTGCACATACATAGTCTCATTCAATTATTGTAAAAAATGTATGACGTAAATTAAAAAAAAAAACAAAAATAAAGAATTTTTTTGCAACCATTGAAGTTACACACTGTATAGTTTCCTTAACGACAAAAAAGGGAAAGCAGTTGACACTTAACCTGGATCACCTGTATATTATTTATCTGTTTAAAAATGACCTTGCGAGTCGACCTTAAATATATACCGAGTGATTTTTTTAATTCTCCTATCAATTCTTACCACGAAATTTGGACGGCATGTCTTAGCTTAAGTCATTGCATTCCTTGATGCTGTATTACAGTAAAGCTAAGACATGGCGTCGAAATTTCATGGCAAGAGTTGATAAAAAAAATACGCGGTTTAAATAAATATAAGTCACCCTACTTTAAATTTTATTTGTGAACGTAGAGCAGATCTGCTTATCGGTTAAATTCTACTTCGATTGATCGCCTGATAACAAAGTTTATGAATATGTATCACCCTGTATAAATAATTTCCGTACCACCAAAAAACAAAAAAAAAGAGTTTCAGTTAAAATTCCACGCTTTGGCCTTCATCTTATACCCAGTGGTCCACATTGTATACGAACTATTTCTTTCAAAATTATCACCCGAAACAACTGACGAAATTTGACTACGTAAACCATCCTGGATATACAGGGTATAATTTAATGATTGCAAAAAATTTGAAGAGGTGATTGCTGGGCTGATTTTAAGTAAAAAAGTTCCTATAAACATATAGCTTAAAACGCCTCGCTTTCAATATACAGGGTGATGAAGTACTTCATAGTTGCAGCATGATCATCTGTGTTTGCACATAGTCTCATTCAATTATTGTAAAAAATGTATGACGCAAATTAAAAAAAAAAACAAAAATAAAATATTAAAAAATGTATCACCTTGTATATCGATAACGAAGCAATTTAGGCCACATGTTTATAGGAACTTTTTACTCGGAATCAACTCAGGAACCATCTCTTCTTTGCAACCATTGAGTTACACCCTGTATAATTTCCTTAACTACAAAAAAGAGAAAACAGTTGACACTTAAGCTGGATCAACTGTATATGATTTATCTCTTTCAAAATTACCTTGCGAATCGACCTTATAAATATATACCGAGTGATTTTTAAAATTCTTTAGCAACTCTTGCCATGAAATCTGGACGGCATGTCTTAGCTTAAGCCATTGCACTCCTTGATGTTGTTTTATAGTAAAGCCGTCGAAATTCCATGGCAAGAGTTTGATAAAAAAATTACGCAGTATAAATAAATATAAGTCGCCCTGTATAAATACATATTTTCTGTAAGTGAAGAAAAAAATTTTTTTTCAGTTAAAGTCACACGCCTTGGCCTTCGTCTCGATCATACTGCTCTTCGTGGGCATGGCGAGCGGGGCGGTCTTCTACGACCCCTACCACGCATACGACCCCATAGAGTCCGCCTTCTACGCCGCCCTCCACCGCCCCACCTGGGCCTTCGGCTCTCTTGGACTTTTATTCACGGCGAGTTACGGCCACACCACGCTCGTACAGAGGGTCCTATCCTGGTCGCCCTTTGTACCCCTCAGCAAGCTGGTGTACGGAGCCTACTTGATGCACATGACCTTCCAGTTTAGAGCTTTGGCCATGACAGTTGCACCCCAGTATTTCGACTATTTCGGCTTGGTAAGTACTAAGTATGTATAACCCCCGCGGCGAGTCACGTACCTTAAGAAAGAGTGGGAGTAATTGCAATTGACATTTGCCAAACTCAGAAAGTAATACAACCTCCACCCTTGCGTGACTCATTGCGGCTGCTGTTCCAACTCAAATTAAACATGAGTCACAGTCATGGATGGTGGTGTCTTTTAGATCAGCCTGTCCATTGGAGATATAACGATGTCGTTCATTTCGGCCCTTATTTTATACATCGTCGTCGAAGCGCCCGTTAGGAAGATATTTAGGGAGTTGCTGGTGCCTCATAGGAAACACCCCCCAGTTGCCGCGGAGCACGAGTCGAGGGGAGCAGCGACGAACTCAAATGGCACTGCGGACTGCAATAGTAGACTTTAAACAGAGAGTGTTTTTGTCATCCAGTGGCGGGGCGGGGGTGTAACTATAAACGCGACTGGGCAACGCCCATGACTTAAGGGGGGCGGGGCTCTGTGCACCGCTTTTACGCAACGGCGTTGGGATTGGAGGATCTTTTTTGTCATATTTTGCTTCAAGTTACGCCCACTGTCCAATGACGTCGAACTGACAGCTTATTTAATAACCTAGTGTTCAATTGAACAAGTTCAATCAAGAAGTTCGTTTTGGTTTTTCGATGAAAGAAGGTGGGGGACGACTCCCTAAACCGATTGACGTTTGATGGAGGACAGTTGTCCCAACGAACCTAACTTGACGTAACCTAGTTATAATATAATTAAAGACCTGCTTCACAATGATATGAAAAAAAAAAAATTCAAAGGCTACTTGAACTTTTCAATTGAACACTTGATATTTTGTTGGTTGATACTAGACTTTATTATTATACGGGGGTCACTTGATTTGACCCGCAAAAAAAATTATTTAAATTTGATTATTGCAATTTGTGAAGATTAATTAAAAACAAACTTGTGGTTGCACCCTGTATAATCGATGGTCATTTCATGTCTCATATATTTTTATTTTGTTTGCTTTAATTTTATGTCGGCGCACATCGTGCAGGTGCTAATGATTGTTAATAAATATTGTACTGTTCTCTTTGTGCTTTTAATGTCCCTCAAATCAACGAAATTAAAGTTTAAAAAAATAATCGTAAATGAAGCGAATAACCCCAGGCAATCGACACCCCTATTAAATAAATAAATAAATAAAGAAAAATTAAATTAAAATTTATACTTTGGAAGTCACTCTACAATGACATCAGTTGACACTGAAGAGTAGGCAGATTGACGCCTCATTAAAGACTGTAATTCTCTCGGGAGAATGTCTACAAAATTGTAGCCCAAACGTCACGAGCGACGCGGTTCATCCCAGGAACTTACTACTTCGTAAATATTATTGTTTTTCATTAAACACGTATATTTTTTTAATAATAAAAGATCAATTGATCCTCTCAAAGTAAAAAAATATGCAGTACCCCTACCTATAATTTCGTAAAATAAAATACAGTATATGTATACCTCTAATTACCATACCTATTAATTTGGATCACCCGGTATAATGAACGGAACGTATAGGGTGGACAAAATATAACGTTAGAGTGACTTAGGATCAAATCTCGGCACGATTTAAAAATACTGACTCTCATGTACCAAGAGATAAGGGCGATCCATATGTAGAAACAAATCTGAGGATCGGACAAATGACGTGGATCACCCTGTATATTTTGTGTTTTAATGTCAAACTTAACCACGTGACTCCACAGAATTTAATTTCTTTCCTCATTTGTCTTTTCTCCTGTAATTTTTAAAGTTTAAGTATTGTAACGCGCCTCCTATGGATAGATTTTGATGTCCTCTTTCATATCCTGCAAGAAATCCTGGTGTGGAACGCTCCAATAAAAAGTTACGCTCATTTATAGTTGCCTCAGCGGCTATTTTCTATAGAGAACTCGGGACCGCCCGCTATCAAACCCTTGTTTGTTGACTGTTACGTACAAGTAAATAAGCAATAAAAAATGTACAAGCAGCCACAACTTAAAATTTATGGCTAAAGAATGACTGTCCAGACTGTTTACCTAGATTCCCGAGAAAAAGGCCATCCAGACGTTCTACTACAGCTGTGCATGCGTCCTTAACTATGCTACCTGCTTACTGTGATTTACTTGCCGGCCAGCGCTAGCTGTTAATATCTACGAATTGGGTTACGGTTGAATGGTCCTTGCGGGGATCCGCTCTAATTAATAATACTTTTGATTATGGCTCGTGATCGTTGTGAATAGGAAACTACGTCGTGATAACCCGTCTTCTTGGTGCAGACGGTGAAAACTCTAAAGCCGTATAATCCGGGTCACCTCCGCGCACTGCTCACTCTGCTTTATTCACTCGCGTCGCGGCGCGTACGTATTTGTTTTAATTGCCTTGACACTCTGTATTTAAACTGTACCCAAAATAATAATTTAACTATAAAATGGATAAAGACTACAAGCGCTTAAGGAAAACCCGCTAAGCCAAATTAGAATTGCACTGAACCGTTCTCGGTAAAGCGGCAATGCTATCTGCCTGTTTCTTCGCGTCCCGTACTTTCAAGAAAAAAATTAAAACACACCCTCGGACTTGCAGCTAAATTTTCAAATCACTTCGACCAATCATAGTCGTAGCATTTAGTTCCCACTCACGCCTATTCCAGATGCCCAAAAATGTATGAAGAGATACCCCATTAGCTTATCAGGAAATACATTGGGATTTATATACCGGGAGATAAAAAAAAATTACTCAAGATTGCCCGCTTGCGCAACACGGTGGCATGACATAACATTATAAAATTTATAATATGCACTGCTTGGTTAATTTTTTTTGGCAACTTAGTACGTGGTAAAAAACAATTAAATGTGAGTGCAATTTCTTTAAATGAGACAACCTATAGTTGCGTCATTCATTTGTTTTCTGACATATTTAGCCAATTAATCGATCTTTTCAAATTCAGTCTTAAACCTCCTTAAACTCAGAAAATTACAGGAAAAAAGACAAATGAGAAAAGAAATTGAATTCCGTGGTGTCACGTGGTTAACTTTGACATATAATAAAACACAAAATATACAGGGTGATCCACGTCATTTGTTTGTTCCTGAAATTTGTTTCCGTTTATGAAATTTGAAACTGAAACCGTCTAAAGTGAACCCTGTACGTTAAAATTATCGAATATGTTAACATTTTATTTTCTATCGGAACTGAACAAAAATTATGTGACAACTGGCAACACTGACTGTACACGTCGCCAGTAATTTATTATTTAAGTTACATGCGGCATGCCACTGTGTTGCGTGAACGGTCAATCTTGAGCATATTTTTTTTAATCTCCCCGTACGTGAGTCTCGGGTATTTTTAAATTGAGCATCGACTTAGTTCTAAGTCACTACTAAGTTTTAATAATCCACGACGTTTTATTTTGTCTACGCTATACATTTATTTCTGTTCATTATACCGCGTGATCCGAACTAAAAGGTGTGGTAACTGTATTTATACATACAATAAAAGAAGTAAGTAATTAGCGGCATAGCTGGCAAGGAAAAGTAACTGTCGACGCGCGTTTCGGTCTTATTAGACCACATCAGGACAGTATAACCAAGGTGTAAGGTGTTGACACTTGGAGATAGAAAACAACAAATGAAGCAACAGTCCAGGAGACCGAATGCACATTTGCTGCAACTACTGAGAAGACCCGCATTTCGAGGGCAACATCCAGTATAGCAACGGAGGTTGCTAGCTGGTGGAGGTGTTCTAGTTTTCAAAAAATACATTGCGTGAACAAACCGAACTGAACTTGTCACCAAATTTTAAACTTGTTTTTGTCTTTCGTAATTATTTTAGTTTACTTTCAAATTGCGTATTCGAGCTTCTGCTCGATATACAGGATGTGCCATAGCAGATTAAAAATCCTCGGATATTTGGTGCAAAACTTTGTAATTTCCGGATAACAAAAACTCGATGACCAGGTGTATTTATTTAATTAAAAGAAGAAGAAGAAAAAAAAAACAAGAAATTGCTTTTTACAACATTTATTCGTATGTCAGAAATATATAATATTTTTCAAAACTACATACAATGCTTACTAAAAACACTAAAATCGAATTGGTCGTTTACTTAGGAAAAGTGTGTGTTACTTTATATATAGGTGGTGTGTAAACTGAGAAGATGGTGCGCCCTTGAACAACGACAAGAAGAATTACGCATGCAAGAAATTCGACCGCCGAATAAGTATTAAGACTTACGAAACAAATCGAAATAAATTACTAAACTAAAATCAGCCTACTATACACAGTGACGATATAAAAATATACAAAAAAAAGTATGCAAAAAATAACGTTAATTAAATACAAGTAAATCTCCTAATTAATCACAAAACTTTTGTTTTTACAAACCGCCTGGTTGTTTATTTTATTTTATTTTTAATTTTTTTAGTTTTTTTTGTCGTTGCAAATCTTCAGATCTGAACTGATTAGTTAATATTTTTAATTAATTAATCGTTGCGGCTTTGAAATTCACTAAATTAATTAACTAAAAAATATATTAATCACCTGTTTCTTTTCTTTTTCTTTTTAATGACAGTGGATGATTTATTTTTGTACATCGTCACACCCGACGAGATTTATTTATACTGCGCAAAAACGTGAGTTTGCATTTGATTGTGTCACAGCCTCCCTTTCAGTATACAACCATCAGTCGAAGAAAAAAGTGTCCGACGCTCGTGAGTGTATGCGCACAAAAATAAATCAGTGAAAATAATCCATAAAAAAATACAGCCTACATCACAATCTAATTATGCTAAATTTTCTTCGGAAAATACAGGGGGGCCAAATTTTTAATTTCCTAAATAATAAATTCGTCGTTAGTAATTAATTAATTAATGTACAGAGTGTACATCAAATGCTGTTGTCTACAATTTATTCTTTACCCTGGTATATAAATTTTTCTTTTTTTTTTGGCTAAGAATCTACACAATTACGTTCTTACGCGCAATTCACAAAGTTTACAAAAAAAATTGATAACTCACAGATTCATTGAAGACATTAAAAAAGAAAAAACAAAACAAAGAAACTGGATTAAAAATCTAAATGCATATACGAGGATGATTTTATAAGTAACGGACCTAATCATATTTGTAACGAATGCAACTATGTAGATGAAATGTTTTATTTCAAAAAATATGCGCGGCGCTATAAAAAAAAAGAAGACGTAACCGAAAATCGAACAACGTCGTCAAATGAGACCACGAGATTATGCTTGATAACCAAAACAGCTTCCTGCGTCAAGCTCCACTTTTAATAATAAGAAAATTCAAAATTCAAAAATACAGAGTCACCCTGTATAAAACTTAATGAGAAAAAAACAATTGAAAGTCGATGTTATACGATTATGCGAAAGTGAATTTTTTTTCAATTTAAAAATTGATAGCTCACAGATTCATTAAACATTTAAAAAAAACAATTGGATTAAAAAAAATCTAAATGCATATACGAGGGTGAGTTTATAAGTAACGAACCTAACCATGCTTTACTTGTAACGGATGCAACTAGATGAAATGTTTTATTAAAAAAAAAAATGTGCGGTGCCATTAAAGAAAAAAGAAGAAAACGTAACCGAAACAATCGAAGAACGTTGTCAAATGAGTTCACACGAAATTAAGCTCGATAGCGAAAGCAGTTTTCTGCGTAAAGCTCCTTAATAACAAGAAAATTATTCAAATATAACTAGAGTCGCGCGTCATCCTGTATAAAAGTTAATGAGAAAAAACTATTGAAGGTCGACGTTATATGATTTCGCTAGAGTGAATCTTTTTAAAGATTCTTTGCTTTGTTTCTTATAACAAGGATTAAAAAACAAACAAATGTCGAGTCATGCGTCACCCTGTATGTAATTTTGTTATAAAATTGAAGACTCACAGGCTAAGCTCGCGCGCCTTCGTTTTTATTATATCAAGTTAGTGTCAAGTGATCATTGAAGATATTTAAAGAAAATAAAACAAAAAATTTAATTTAAGAATTTAAATACGAGGATGATTTTATAAGTAATGGACCTAACAGCTAGGAGCGGTGATACTTTACTTCTAACTGATGCAAGTACATAGATGAAACGTTTTGTAAAAAAAAAAATAATGTAGATGCCATTAAAAAAAAAAAAAGACGTAACCGAAACAATCGAACAACGTCGTCAAATGAGTTTACGAAATTATACTGATAGCTAAAACAGCTTCCTGCGTCAAGCTCCACTTTCAAATAATAAGAAAATTCAAAATTCAAAAATATGTAGACTCACGCGTCACCCTGTATAGAAGTTAATGAGAAAAACAATTTTATTGAAAGTCGATGTGATTTGAATTTTTTCTTTAATTCGAAAATTGATAGCCCACAGATTCATTGACGACACTAAAAAAAAAAAAACAAAACAACTCAATTGGATTAAAAATTGTAAATGCATATACGAGGGTGATTTCATAAGTACCGGACCTCACCGTGCTTTACTTGTAACGGATGCAACTAGATGAAATGTTTTAATTAAAAAAAAATGTATGGTGCGATTAAAAAAAAAGAAGAAGACGCAACCGAAACAATCGAACGACGTTGTCAAATGAGTTCACACGAAATCATGCTTGATAGCTGAAGCAGTTTTCTGCGTAAAGCTCCTTTCTTAATAATAGGAAAATTATTCAAAAAAATATGTAGAGTCGCACGTCACCCTGTAGAGAACCTAATGAGTGTCAGGTGATTCATCGAAAACATTTAAAGAAAGTGAAACAAAAAATGTACGGTGCCATTAAGAAAAAAAAAGAAGACCGAAACAAGCGAACAGCGTTGTCAACAAATGAGTTCACGAAATTATGCTTGATAGCCAAAGTAGCTTTCTCTGTAAAGCTCCGTCTTTAATAATACAAAATTATTAAAAAATATGTAGAGTCGCGCGTCACCCTGTATAAATTTGATATTAAGAAAATTATTCAAAAATATGTAGAGTCGCGCGTCGCCCTGTATAAAAGTTAACGAGAAAAAACAATTTTATTGAAAGTCGATGCTATATGATTTCGCGAAAGTGAATTTTTTTCTTTAATTTAAAAACTGATAGCCCACAGATTCATTGAAGACATTCAAGAAAAAACAAAACAAAACAGATTCCTGCGTAAACCTCCACTTTTAATAATAAGAAAATTCAAAATTCAAAAATATGTAGAGTCGCGAACCAGCCTGTATAAAAGTTAATGAGAAAAAAAAACAATTGAAAGTCGATGTTATATGATTCCGCGAAAGTGAATTTTTTTTAATTTAAAAATTGATAGCTCACAGATTCATTAAACATTAAAAAAAAAACAAAACAAAACAATTGGATTACAAAAAAATGTAAATGCAAATACGAGGGTGATTTTATAAGTCACGGACCTAACCATGCTTTACTTGTAACGGATGCAACTAGATGAAATGTTTTATTTAAAAAAAATGTGCGGTGCCATTAAAAAAAGGAGAAGACGTAACCGAAACAATCGAACAACGTTGTCAAATGAGTTCACACGAAATCATGCTGGATAGCTGAAACAGCTAACAACTGCGTAAAGCTCTATTTCAAAAATATGTAGAATCGTGCGCCACCCTGTATAAAGTTAACATAAGAAAATTATTTATTTATTATGTGGAGTCGCGTGTCACCCTGTATAAAACGTCATAAAAGAAAAGCAATTGAAGGTCGATGTTATATGATTTCGTGGAAGGGATCCTTTTTAAGATTCTCTGCTTTGTTTCTTATAACAAGGATTAAGAAACAAAACAAAAATGTCGGAGTCATGTGTCACCCTGTATGTCACTTTGGTTATAAAACTGAAGACAATTTAAGCGCGCGCGCGCGCCTCCTTTTTTAACGCATCAAGTGTCAAGTGATTCAATCGCATTCAAGAAAAGAAAAACAAGAAAAAATTGGATAATTTTTTTTAAAGAATCTACATATACGAGGGTGATTTTATAAGTAACGGACCTAACCACAAACCGCGCTGATATTTCACTTTTAACGAATGCAAGTAGATGAAAAATATTTTATCACAGAAAAAAAAAACCTAAACTGCGATTTCTTTTTCATAAAAAAACAGAAGAAAACGTAACCGAAACGGTCGAACAACTGCGTCAAATGAGTTCACGAAATTATAATCCTTGATACCCAAAGCAGCTTTCTGTAGTAAAGATTCTTTCAATAATAAGGAAATTATTTAAAGAAAATGTAGAGTCGCGTGTCACCCTGTATAAAATAATACAAAATTAAGTTCATGAAAAGAAAAAAAATTGAAAGTCGATGTCATAAAATTTTCGCAAGAGTGAAATACACAAAAAAAGTCTGGATATTTTTTTTAAGAATCTAAATATACGGGGGTGATTTTATAAGTAACGGAAATAACCATAAAGAGAGGTGACGTTTTACTTTTGACGAATGCAATTAGATGAAATGTTTCATCTAAAAAAAAAGAAACCTAAACCGAATTTTTTTTAAGAAGAAAACAACCGAAACAATCGAAGAACGGCGTCAAATGAGTTCACGAAATTATAAACCTTGATACCCAAAGCATCTTTCTATAGTATAGATTCCTTGCCCCATTTTCAATAATGAGGAAATTATTTAAAGAAAATGTAGAGTCGCGTGTCACCCTGTATAAAATAATACAAAATTAAGTTCATAAAAAAAAATTGAAAGTTGACATTATAAAATTTTCGCAAGAGTGAAATATACAAAAAAAATGTGGATTTTTTTTTAAAGAATCTAAATATACGGGGGTGATTTTATAAGTAACGAACCTAACCGTAAAGAGAGGTGATGTTTTACTTCTGACGAATGCAATTAGATGAAATGTTGCATCACAAAAGAAAACCTAAACCGGAATTCTTTTTTAAGAAGAAATCATAACCTAAACAATCGAACAACGGGGTCAAATGAGTTAACGAAATTATAATCCTTGATATCCAAAGCGGCTTTCTGTAAAGATTCTTTGCCCCACTTGTCAATAAGAAGGAAATTATTTAAAAAAAAAATAAATGTAGTCTCGCGTCACCCTGTATAAAATAATACAAAATTTAATTCATGAGAGTAAACAATTAAAAGTTGATGTTATATGATTTTCGCAAGACTGAAATACACAAAAAAGTTTGGATATATATTTTTTTTAAGAATCTAAATATACGAGGGTGATTTTATAAGTAACGGACCTAACCATAAAGAGAGATTATATTTTGACCTTCATATTATCTACTCGTTTTTTATTTTCATTTTTTTCGAACGTGTTTCACTTTTTTACGTCTCTCCGAAATTCGAAATCTTTCCCCGGTTTTTCACAAAATGTTATTCGTCGCTTTCTCTGGAGTCAATTTCCGTATCACCCTGTATATTCTTTTTTTCTTTAGACTCTACTTCCGTATTACCCCGTATAGACATCTAAGAAATAATAAATCAAGCGCAACGCAAGTGTCACACGGACCAAACACACGGAGGTATGAAAGTTAAAGGACCGCGAGTCTTTGGGCACAATTATTTTTTTTTAATTTTTTTTTTTCTTTTAATGTCACGCTGTTTTTTTTTTCTCTCTCTCATCTCGGTGCAATTTATTTGTAAGAAACGGCACCTCACAATTAAAAAAATTAAACTAAAGTCTACGAATTCACTCATTTTTGGCCCACCCTGTACATAACAACATCCTTAAGTAACCAACTAAAAATGTGTTTTTTTTTTTTAAATTAACTAATTAATTAATTAATTTCTGTAGCGTATTGTCAAGTTTAAGTTTTAAAATGATTTCTCTTGACCGGATCCGGAAGCAAACGGAGTGTGTCACAGTCTAAACGCAAAGAGGTACAAAATACGAAGGCGACTGCCCCTAAGACGGTGACTATTTAAAAAAAAATTAATTTCCGTAGAATTTAAATTTGTTTCATTTAAATTCAAGTTGGGCGCAGTTGCGGACGATTGAATTGATTTAAAAAAAAATGCAGAAAAATTATTTTTTTTTATAAATACTCACAGTCTTAGCGACCGTTGCCTTCATACTTGACACCCCCTTGCGTTTAGACTGTGACGCTTTCAACCGTACTTGTTCACTTACGAATCCGGTCCAAAAAAACAAATCGTTTTAAAACATAATATGACAGCGCGCTTTACGAAAACCGTAATTAAACGAAAAAAAAATTGAATATTTGAGATTTTTGTTATCATCTACAGGTGGACCGAAAATAGGTGTATGTCACCAACTAAAAACGTTGTTTCTTTTTTTTTTAATTACGGTTTTCCTAAAGCGTGCTGTCATTTCATGTTTCCAAGTGATTATCCTTAACCGGATTTGGGGCACGTCTTGAAAATGGTGGACAGTTCGTCCAGCAAAGTTTCGTACCTAAAAGCGACGCGTATGTCCGGCACGTTGGTGCGCGAAATGTCATTCCCGGCCACCCCCTCCTTGGTGTAATTGGGGCCCAACCAGTACCGCTTCATCTTGTGGGGGAAGCCGGACATCAGGACGCTGTTCCTGGCAAGCTCGCACATGTCACAGCTGGACAGCTTCCAGACTTGCGCCGCGATGCTGTACTCTTCCATCAGGGGTTCTTTGGTGAAGTGGAACTGCAAGGGGTCGTCGGTCGACAGAGACACGACGAGCCCCCTGGCCAGGTACTCGGGCAAGGGATTGCGGTGGTAATTCAAGAACAGACTGTTATTGGACAGGGGGCTCATCGCGATGCCAATTTGGGCCAAGTAATACAGGTACTGGAGCACGGGGACTTTGCGCAGGAGCAGACCGTGCGAGATGTTCTCCGAAAGCATGTAGCCGCAGATGAGGTGCTGGATGGGGCCAGCCTCGCCGCAATGGGGGCGCAAGACCAACGTGTTGAGGCCCCTCTCCGCCCTGAAGTGGTTCAGTATGGCCATGTTCGCGTACATGTAGTACTGGTAGTAGGAGTAGGGGGGGTTCTCGTCGTCGCACCACTTTTCCGGGGGCAAGACGTCGCGCTCGAAGAACGGGTTCTCCGGCTTGCTTTCGTCATCCACCGAATCGAAACCGATGACGAACTGGAGCAGGCGGTGGAGTTCCGGGTGGGATCTTGGCCGTGCGGTCACCTCCAGCAAGGGGATGAAGATGTTGTCCAGGATTTCTTGGAAATTCTTCATCAGTTTGTTCAACTTGAATATATCACTGGAAGAATTTCATACGGCGTGATCAAAAAAGAAAAAAAGTGAATGAGAGATCTGTCTCTCGTAATCATGTCACTCCAGTGAGGGGGATGATTGACATGATACGAGGAATCTGGATGAGCTAAGTGTCAATGTCATGCACGTTGTGTAACTCAACTGACTCATCATACTTACTATAATCGAGGAATCTGGATGAGCCAACGGACGTTATCTGAATAGACATCCGATTCCATGGCCCACTTGGCGAGCTTGTCCCATTCATCTCGACTCTTGCCGTAAATGCTCAGCCTCAACTCCGCGTTCTGATACTTGGACTCCTCCAGGTCGCTGGCGACCTCCTTGATGATCCGCGCGAAATACTTGCCGTTCAGGTAATTGTCCGTCTTGAGGAAGACCTCCCTCAGCCTGCTCTCGCCGATCGGGTTGTACTTCGCGTTGAACTTGTCGAAACGGTGGAAGGTGTTGCGGTCCGCGTGCACGTCCAGCATGTCGACGGTGAGGTCGTAAGTCGTCAGGTTCATCGACTAGAAAAGAAAAAGGAAAAGTCGCGCTGGTTTACCTCCGAAGCACACAAAGCGAAAGTCCTACTAGAGGGAAAGCGTAGGGAAAAGCCAAACCTAAATTATTACTGGGGGGTGGGGTATGCTAAATACAACTTTTTTTAATCACTCGGTATATCCAACCAGTAAATTGTAAGAGGAAGGCATGCAAATAAAGGGCTTTCAAAAAAAAAGAGTTTCTTCTCACAGGCGGCTATGACGTAATCACGTACGTAATTGGAAGAACGCATGTCTTTGTTAATACGTCAGCCAGTTGTCAGTTGTCATTCGGTACGTTCGTCCAGTAAATTGTAAGATGAAGGCATGCAAATAAAGGGCTTTCAAAAAAGTGTCTTCTCACACGCGGCTATGAGGTAATCACGTACGCAATCGAAAGAACGCATGTCTTTGCTAGTACGTCAGTCAGTTGTCAGTTGTCACTCGGTATATTCATCCAGTAAATTGTAAGAGGAAGGCATGCAAACAAAGGGCTCTCAAAAACAGCGTCTTCTCACACGCGGCTATGACTTAATCACGTCAATCGGAAGAACGCATGTCTTTGCTAATACGTCATCAGTCAGTTGTCACTTGTCATTTCATCTAATCGTGGCTTGCATTCGTAAATGTCAGTGAATTTAACAGTAAAATCGATTCCATCCTTTCGTATTGCACCGCCAAATGGTTTGCTCGTTAGAGTGGTTGGATTTTAAGGTTATGTTATCGCAACGTCAAATTTCCCATGGCGTGCTAGAGAAGTCTTTTTTTTTTAAATTTGAAAACCCATTATAGATTATGTATAAACCAAAAGAAAAAGGTTATTAGAAGAAAAATTTTTTTTCGATCACCCGATATATTTACCCCCCCAGCAAATTGTGCAAGCAAAGCATTTTTTTTTTCTATTATCACAGGTGCGTTTGGTATATACTGAGAGTTACATGGAAGAGGTGTTAGGACTATTACGTTAGTATCCATGCAAAACTGAAGCAATTTTAGTGCAATATTGAACTCATTTTTGTAAAGCCGTACCCCTCCACAAGTATGTGAAGAAAAAGTGGATGAAAATAGTTCAAAATCAACGTGAGCAAAAGCGTCTCCACAACAAAAAGCTACCTCGAGTCAGCCTTGGAAACAAAAGTGCGTATCGCGTCGTAACGTAACGCAAGAACTGTCACAATCGGAAATCTAGGTTATGAGAAGGAACTGAAGTCAAACAATCTTTTGATATTATTCATATTATATTGTACTAAACATCAGATTAGCTTATAGTTTGCTAATAAATCTGAGAAAAAAGCTACATCTTATCCACATACATAACATTTTTAGGTTAATCAAATCTTTACTCATTTTTGACATATCTATAAGGAATTGATTATGACATACATTATCCAAGGCTAACTCGAGGTAATTTTTTGTTGAAGACCCTATACATCAGAGTATATAGAGGGGGAAAAAATGAAACTAGTCTTAGTTTTAGGAAAGCTTAAGATCACCAAGGTGTGTGTAAGAAAAGGTCGGCTCACTTCACCTTAAAATGTACATAAGCGTAAAACTTGTTGTTTTTTTTTTAAACAAGCTCCTATTAAACAAAAGAAAATGCACAAGACAGTCTAAATGACAGTTGTTAACATACTGTTTATTTCATTTTTTTGTTATTGTTTTCTGAAATTGCCATGGTCTTCAACTTTTCATTCGAAACTTATATTTCTAAATACGTAGGTACGTATAAAATTTGTATCGAATTGTTTTCATTTTTGTTATTTATCTTTTAATTAAATTTCTTTTTAAAATGTATTTATCGATCGCCTTTAGTTTATTTCACGTCAAATTGTCTTAATTTTAGAAAGTCGAATCAGTTTTGTTAATTTGAAGGGAATTTTATTTTTGTTCCTTTTTTTTAATTTTTATAAATTTTCTTTATTCATCTGTCGATCGTCTTCTGTTTTATTTTACGTAAAAAATTACACAACCGTCGAATGTTTTAAAATTATGTATTTGTTAATTTTAGAAAGTCTACCCAGTTTTGTTTATTAGATGAGATTTTTTTATTTCCGTTATTTTTCTTCAATTTTACAATTTTTTAAAATTTATTTATCGATCGTCTTTTATTTATTTTACGTCAAAAATTGCTCTATTGTCGAATATCTTAAAGTACATATATTGTAATGATTCGTCGACACCAGTCGGCGCCAGTCTGTCTCTTGCATCACAGCCGACGCGCCTTAGGCTAGAAGCTTCTGCAGACAGCCTGGAGAATTCCGGCGGGGGAATAAAACCAGACATTCTGGAACCCTTCGGGAAAGTTCACGAACAAACAGCCCCGGCTTACAAAAGCGGCAGCCGGTGAATGGGAGACAGTTCCGCATTAAAGTTCGCGTTAGACTTTCGCTCGGCTATTAAAATAAATTAGATATAAGCTTGTAAATAAATTAACGTTATAGTGTAAGTTTATAAATAAATTAGTCTTGCTTTTAAATAAATTAGTTTAAGTAAACCGTGTTTTGTTTTAAAATAAAAATTAATAGAACCCTTAAAAACGCAACAATATCTTAACTTTAGAAATTCGAATCAGTTTTGTTAATCTGAAGGGAATTTTATTTAAGTTTTTGTTTTTTAAATTTTATCAGTTTTCTTTATCTCTTGATCGTGTTTTGTTTCATTTTATATATAAACAAAAGATGAACAAAAAGTTTCAATTTAAAAAAAAGCGAGATTCAGTCTGAAAAAAAAATTAACAAAAAATAAAACAAAAAAAACGATCGTCAAATTTAAAATTAAAAGGAGAGATTAGATTCGCCGCGGAAAAAATAATTCAGCTTGAAGAATACTAATTAACAATAACAACAAAAGTAAATTACAGAGACAAAAGACAATCGACGGATTTAAAACAAAAAAAAAAAAACGAACGAACGAAAGGTTTCCGACAAAAAAAGTGACGTTCACATTTGGAAAAAATAAAATTTGAACAAAAGACAAAAACAAACAAAAAATTTGATGTACCTATGTAAATAAAATGAAACAAAAACAATAGGAAAAAATATATGTACGTGCATACATAAAAACAAAATATTTCTACAAAAATTAATAAAACAATTAAAAAAGAAAATGCGATCGTGTTTTGTTTTTATTTTGCTTCCCAAAATTTCCAATTTCCAATTGAAGCAAAAAATAATAGAAAAAAACAAAAGACGGACGAAAAATTCCAAAATTTCAATTTAAAAAAAAAAAAAAAACAAAACACAACCGCCAGATTTCAAATTAAAAAGATAGATTCACCTCAATAAAGGATAGAAAGAACGGACTTCAATTTGTTAGGGAAAAAAAATATGTATGTATATTAAAAACAAAAGATGAACAAAAAGTTACGATTTAAAAAAAGCGAGATTCAGTCTGGAAAAGAATTCGCAAAAAATAAAACAAAACACGATCGCGAAACTTGAAAAATGAAAACGAGAGATTGGATTCGATTCCGAGAGAGAAAAGAAAAACAATTCGCTTTCAAAAATATTGACCTTAACGGCAAAAATAAATTATAAAAACAAAAGGCAATCGACAGATCGCGAATGAAAAGGCGAGATCCACTTCAAAACAAAAAAAAAGAAAAACTGATGCCAAAAAAAAAATGGTAAAAGCAAAAAAAAACGAACGAAAGATTTCGGACAAAAAAAGGCGACATTCAATTTGGAGAAAACAAAAGACGAAAACAAACAAAAAAATTGATGTATGTAAATGAAATTAAACAAAAAAAAAATTGTTAGTATCGTCTTAATCTTGATTGTCGTAACCTAAATCGACGATAGATTTTTTAATTTTTTTATTACATACATATATCTGTTTTCCATTTGAATCTTATTTCTTTAAATCTAGAATTTTATTTACGTTTTATTTAAATTGCGGGGGTGACAATTTTTATTTTTGCATATTTTTGTCGACTGCCTTTTGTTTACAGGATTCATTTTTTATTGTTTTAACCTTGATTATCGTAATCTAAGTCGATGATTAATTTATTTTTTTTTTTTAATACATATTTCCATTTTCTATTTGAACATTATATCTATAGTCTAGAATTTTGTTTACGTTGTTTTTTTTTTTTTTTTAATTTACAGCTTTCGTTATTTTCTATTTTAACCTTGGTTGTTGTCATCTAGATTGATGTTATTTTTTTTTTAATTACTATCAAATCCATTTTCTACTTGAACTGTAAAATTTTATTCAGATTTTTTCTTTTGTACTTGCGTTCTTTTTTTTATATGCTACTTACTGTTTTTCAATTGTTTTTCATTTACATTTTATTCTAAATTTTTAAATTATTTATTTAAATACTCTTTTACTTTTTAAACAAATACTTCATTTTTTTCAAAGACTCTTTTCAATCAAAACTTTTGTTTTTACTTATTTTTGTCGACTGTCATTTGTTTATATCGTTCATTTTTTATTGTTTTAACCTTGATTGCCGTAATCTAAATCGATCGGGAAGGGGGTCATATTAGTTTATGGAATATCCATTTGGCTTTTATGAAATATTTACATACTTTTACGACCTTTGTGCGAATCTCAATTATACAGGGTTATTCAAAACTATTTACAAGTTGATCGCAATAATGTGTATAAAAAATCAAGCGTTGAAATGAAAAGTTCATCAAGTAGACTCTGATTCTTTTAATAACATTATGAAGCAAGTCTTGCATTAGATCAACGAGAAATGTTATTTTAGGTTATGTCACGTAAGGTTATACTACAATTGTTCGACAATTATCATCCATCAGTTGTCATGACAAGATTTTTTTTAATTAAAATCTCGTTTTTTTATCGTTTTATGATACAAATTGCACAGTTATCTGAAATATTCCACCTGATAAATTATTCTAGCTCGTCCATTTTTCTATCTAAAACTATAGAGTCTTGTATGACCCTGTACACAAATAAAATTACACACACAAAAAATGACTATAAATTCAAAAAACCTTCCGACATGAGACACTTTTTTTAAGCTGTATGACATCCACATTTTCTAAACCACGAAAGTAAAAAAAAGAAGCTCGCTAAAACAAGTTCAACATTTCAGCATGCAAGTTTAAACAAAACACTACTACGTGAGAACTGACCAAGATCTATCACCAGGAAAAAAAAGTTCATCATCAACAAACACACTTGACGATGAACTCAAAAGTAATAATAATTAACAACAATAATAATAAATAATGTTGCAATAGATTCACGATCTGTCGGCGGCGAAATTCTAAAATTGCTTGCAATTTTTCGATACTTTTCAAAAAGAACAGAATAAAAAGAGCGTGCATTATTGAATGTGGTACAAACTAATTAATCCTATATTGCTTTCTAAATTTCTTGTTACGTTTCTCGATTACCTCCTGAGTTACAACATGCGGCATGGATGAATAAAAACTGCAAATATGGCACTGCAAAGAACGGTCACAATTAAAATCGGGGAACAATTTGCTTTCCATCCCTTAATTTAACCAACGAAAAATTCGAAAAAAATCCTCAAGTTTTTTTTTTAATTCTTGGTTTATCAAAAAAAAGTTATGGTCGTCGAAAATAAATTAATTAACACCAGAACGCATGCTCGAATTTAACTGCGCAACTTATTAATTAAAATTAGCATGAAATTGTGTGCTGATAGATTTAAAAAAAAATTTGTTTGCACATCTGAATGAGCCCCCCCCACACTATTAGATTACATACGTTAATTATTATTTGACTCATGAATTTTCTTTGGAACTTCCACTTTATTTATTTTTTTTAATTGACGCCATAGAGGCGGCGTAAAAGGGTTAAGATAGAAAAAATGGGGGGGGGGGGTTGAAAGAGTACTGTGAATAATTTTCGCAATTTTATCTTAATTGAATCCCATTCATTTGCCTTTAATTACGAGGGCCCCCCTCTGAAACGAGACAGTACTACACATCGGTGATTACTTCGTGAAAGAAATTACTTAAATAATCATGAAAAACATGAAAGTAATTATTGATTAAAAAAGAAAAACAATTGGGTTATTTAAAGTAATAAAAAGGGGCGGGGCGGGGGCAAAGTACCTGAGCCTTCAAAATTAATTTCTTGTTTAATTAATGTCTCACAATTTCGTCTTAAATTAAGCCCCACACTTGCACATCTTTAAATCTAACGAGTCACTACGCACAGTACCTCCAGGTTGGAGGGGGGAGGGGGGGCACGGGACACCTGTATATATAGATGCCAGTGACGTTTTATTAAAAGCAACGCATTTTCTCCATATTATGTATAACGAACAGAAGTAATTAAAATTCAATTATTTAATCCCGAACTTACAAAAAGTGATATACGGGGGATGTCCAAAAATTTTTTTGTTTTAATTACGTGTGGTACACATACGTTTGATCGCAATAGAAAGCAAATTGTGTTCTTTTTAAGCTCGTACTTAAATGAGTTCAATATTCGTACGCCAATGAAACGACGCGGTCCAGAAAGAGACCCACTCACCTGAAACACTTCCTTCAGCGTCATCGCCTTCCCGTTGGTGATCGTCACCACCTCGTCGGCGTGGTTCTTCAGGGTCTTCTTGATGAAGCGCAGCAGGTGCTTCTGGTTCATACAGGAGGCGGCGTGGATGTGGGTGTCCACCTTGCGGATGTTGTAGAAGTCGCGGTGGGGCACCGCCTTCTGTGAGGCCAGCTCGCGCAGCTCGTTCAGCAGCACGTGAAGCTGGTATTTCGAGGACAGATAGCTGAGGCGCCGATAGCAGAACGATTTCCTGAAACAATACATCAGTTATGCATCACGCTGTATATAAAATATAGCAATACGTGAAGCTGGAATTTTGGCGACAGATAGCTAATTTGTAGCTATCTTGAAAAAATACTTCAGTTATGCAGCACCCTGTATATAAAATTAAATTTGCAATTAAAAAAAATATACCAATACGCGAAGCTGGAATTTCTACGACAGACAGTTGAGGCGACGATACCAGAAAGATTTCCTGAAAAGGTATACAGTCACGTACCACCCTGTATATAAATAATATAAAATTAAAACCACAATTAAAAACAGTATATGGAGCTCCCTCAGCAACACGTGAAGCTGAAATTTCGATGACAGATAACTGAGGCGTCGAAAGCAGAAATATTTCCTGAAAAAATACTTCAGTTATGCAACACCCTATATATCAAATTAAATTTGCAATTAAAAAGAAATATATCAATACGCGAAGCTGAGGACAGATAACTTGAGGCGTCGATAGCAGAAAGACATCACGTATCACCCTGTATATAAATAAAATAATATAAAATTAAAACCACAATGAAAAAAAAAATTATAGCTCGACGACAGAGAGCTTGAGGTGACGATAACAAACAATTATACTGAAATAAATAAAAATCATCCTAATATACGAGGGTGGTTTTGAAAGTAACTGACCTAACTAAGAAACAAAATTTGATATACTTTATTGTGAACGAATATAACCAGAAAGAATCTTCTATTTGAAAAAAAAAGTGCATCACGCCATTTAAAGCGGAGAAAAAAGTTGAAGAAGAAACAATCGAAGATCGATGTCATATGACAACACGAGGTTACAGCCCTTGATAAACAAAACAAATTTTTATAAAGACTCTTTGTTCCATTTGCAATAATAATAAGTTATTTAAAAAAAAAGTCGAGTTACGTGTCACCCTGTATGCATATAAATAAAATGACAATAAAAAATAATTATCGTATGATTTCACGTCCTTGACATCCAGATCATTTTCTGAAGTTCCTTTGCTTTATTTTTTTTAAGTCGAGATACGCATCACCCTGTATATAAATAAAATTAAATTAAATTCGCGCTTAAAAAATTAAACGCGTGAACTTCAACGTCTGACGCGATTTTCTGAATTGAAATTGTGAATGAATTTTATTCGAACATACGAGGGTGGTTTTGTAAGTCACTAACCTTACCACAAAGACGCGGGTGATGCGTTACTTTTAACGTAAGCAACTGGACAAAGACATTTAAAATTCAAAACTTTATATGTAATAATATTAAAAAATTTCAAAAAAGTTTCGTTCTTCGCAGATATAAATAAATAATTAAAAATGAAAGACCACGTTTAAAAATGTCAAATTTCGTTGAATTTTTTTTACAGAGAAATTGTGTTAAATAGACAGAATTCATTTGTCATATGAAGCCATGTAATCCTTCATGTACAGGGTGATCCGAGGTTCTATACTTTTGAAATAACTTAACAATAGTATAGTTAACGTTAATTAACATTAAATGCGCTGGTGTTTTTATTTTTTTGTATAAGAAAGTGTACTATGTCTTACAGAAAATTTTAGTTACGTCATATTTTCGAATTTACCGCCGAAATACTTTTAAAATCCTGAGCGTACACCCATCCGGGGCTTCTAATAGCTTAAATCCAAAAAGATTTGAAGAAAACTCGCCATGAACTGTCGAGTTGCGCATCACCCTGTACATAAATAAAAGCAAATAACCTTAAATTCACAATTAAAAAATTAAATAAATCGAAGATCGACGTCGCATGATTTTACGAAATTATAGGTCCTTGATATCCAATGCAGTTTTTTTTATTAAAGGTTTTTTTTTTACTCGTCGATTTTCAATTGTTTTTAAGCGGTCACGCCCTCTACAAACAGAACAGGAAACTGAGAAGTATGAGAATCTCACGTTACAGCGCGCAGCGCTAACTAACAGTTTTCTGTAATTTAGCTTTTGAAACTAAGAAAACGCACAGAAAAATAAAGTAAAAAGAGCATGACCGCTTCTAAACAACCGAAGATCGATGTCAGTTGATTATTTCACAAGGTCACGCCCTTGACATTCGCAGAAACTAAAAAAAAAATGGTCGCGCTCTCTATGAAGTAATAAGAAAGTTGTTTGAAAAAAATGTCGAGTCTTGTAACACCCTGTATATAAAAAAATTATATAAAATAAATTTCATGCAAAAAAATATCGAGACAGTTTATCTAACAACACATAAGGGTTGTTTTTGTTTTCATTTATTTGAGGATGGAATTTCCCCCACAGTTGGCAAAATAAATTACAAAAATATACGGGGGAGATTTTATAAGTAACTGACCTAAACATAAAGGGAGGTATCTTTTGACTTTATTTTTGCTTTTATTCGTTTGAGGGCGGAGTCTTGACCATAATTAACAAAAA
Source organism: Dorcus hopei (assembly GCA_033060865.1). Classification (NCBI taxonomy): domain Eukaryota; kingdom Metazoa; phylum Arthropoda; class Insecta; order Coleoptera; family Lucanidae; genus Dorcus; species Dorcus hopei. The sequence continues at coordinate 28,947,132 of CM065418.1, read as the reverse complement.
AAAAACTATTAAAATATACAGGGGAGATTTTATAAGTAACTGACTCAAACATAAAGGTAGATGATATTCTATTTTCTCTTGATGTTATCCACTTGAAGGTGGGGTTTCGAGCATAATTAACAAAATAAAACACTCAAATATACGGGGGAGATTTTATAAGTAATTGACCTAAACATAAAGGAAGGTGCTAATTGAGTTCTTTTTGTTTTCATTCGTTTGATGGTGGAGTCTCGACCATAATTAACAAAAAAAAACTATTGAAATATACAGGGGAGATTTTATAAGTAACTGACCTAAACATAAAGGAAGGTGCTATTTGATTTCTTTTTGTTTTCATTCGTTTGAGGGTGGAGTCTCGACCATAATTAACAAAAAAAAACTATTGAAATATACAGGGGAGATTTTATAAGTAACTGACCTAAACATAAAGGCAGACGAAATTTTGTTTTCTTTTGTTCTTATTCGTTTGAAGGTGGAGTTTCGAGCATAATTAATAAAATAAATTACTCAAATATACGGGGGAGATTTTATCAGAAGTTAACCTAAATGTAAAGGAATGAATCTGATTCTCTTTTGTTTTTATTTGTTTGAGGGTGGAATCTCGACCACAATTAATAAAAAAAAAAACTATTGAAATATACAGGGGAGATTTTATAAGTAACTTACCCAAACCTAAAGATAGATGATATTTTCTTTTCTTTTGTTCCTATTCATTTGAAGGTGGAGTCTCGAGCATAATTAATAAAATAAATTAGTCAAACGTACAGGGGAGATTTTATAAGTAATTAACGTAAACATAAAGGAAGATGATATCCGATTTTTTGTTTTTATTCATTTATTTACCATTTACTTTATTCACTTCCTTTATTCGCCAGAGTTGGCAAAATAAATTACCCAAATATACGGGGGAGATTTTACAAGCAATTAACCTAAACATAAAGGAAGCTATTTGATTTTCTTTTGTTTTTATTCTTTGAGGGTGGAGTCTCGGCCATTAAAAAAAACTATTCAAATATATGGGGGAGGTTTTATAAGTAACTGACCCGAACATAGAGGCAGATGATATTTTCTTTTCTTTTGTTCTTATTCATTTGAAGGCGGAATTTCAAGTATAATTAACAAAATAAAATACTCCAATATACGGGAGAGATTTTATAAGTAATTGGCCTAAACATAAAGGAAGGTGCTATTTCATTTTTTTTTGTTTCTACTCGCTTGAGGATGGAGTCTCGACCATAATTAATAAAATAAATTACTCAAATATACGGGTGAGATTTCATAAGTAATTGACCTAAATATAAAAGAAAATATATTTCCTTTTGCTTTTTTTCATTTGAGGGTGGAATTTCGACAATACTTAACGAAATAAATTACTCAAATATACGGGGGAAATTTTATAAGTAACTGACCTAAACATTTATGTTCCTTTTGTTTTTAATCATTTAACAAAGGACCTAGACAAGGGGTGATATACATATATTTTTTAATTCACTTAAAGAAGATGTTTCGACCACAATTAGTAAAGTAAAATATACGAGGGACACTTTATAAGTAAATCTCTTAAACATAAGTTATACGCATACATCTAAAAAAATCGACGTTTTGTACTTACAGTGGTCCGTCAGCGATCATGTTGCACATGTTGTTGACGTCAGACACGAACGTCTCCAAATTCGGGTAGGAATAGTTGCACTCCTCCTTCCTCGCGTAATGTTCCTCGTCCAAGTAAACGTGGAACACGCCCTCGTGCGGCACGAACACGTGGTTTGTGTCGGGCAGTTCCGGGGCTTCCCAGGGATTCCCTCGACTCGGAGGATGAATTCCGTGTTCTAAAAACGCACAGCACATTTTTAGATATTCCAAATAATCGGCGCGCGTGTAATCAAAATAAATCACAAGAAGCAAGCAAGCCATGAAGCATATTAATTACTGGTAAAAATCTATAGAGATTAGACACGTCAACAGAGTATGTATACAGGGTGATAACCGGCTGAAGGGAATCTCCAATTGGTTGTAACCCTGTATACGTATATGGTATGTAGGTATTTGTTTTTGCTGTATCGGTATCGAAAGGTGATCGATGTGAAGTTCGCGTAAATTTCGAAGAAAAAAGCGGCGCAACTCCAAGGTAGCATCAATGGTAAAGTAAGAGAGTAAGTTACCGGACAAGTAACATGTATATGTATGTATACAGGTAGGTATGATACTAATCCTGTCTAACAAGGTGATCAGTTCTGAAACAGAGTTTCTATGACAGAGAGTCTCTATAAACTACTTTCAAAACACAAAGCCTGCTGTATAAGGTACATAGCTGAACGCTGATCTAGAACGGACGGGGGGTTACCTTTGGGCTTGTTTTGCAAAATATTGTCGATTATCTCATCGCTACGTGTCTGCTTCATGGCATAATCGTTCAGGGCGGTTCCATCATTGACCTCAGCCGCGTTACACTGTACCTCGGCTACATGCAAAAGCTAAGTTCTACTTACTCGCATTCACACATAACAGAAAGAAAGAAAAAAAAAGAGAAAACGCGTGTTTGTGGCAACAACGCATGCTACTACCAAAACGACATCTATTTTAACAAAAAAAAAGGGGGGAAATCAATTATGTACTTGGGGGGTGACGGTTCATAATTCTCGCTCGATTACTTTAAAAAAATTTACTCGTTTACAGGGGAGATTTCGATAAACCCTGTATGTTACGGAAAAAAAATTAATTTAATTTAAAACTCTGTTTTAATAGGTAGGTAGGTACGAAGTAATCATAGACACGCCAACGAATTGCAGGGATATTTTTTTTAACTTTAGAAACACCCTGTACATCAACTTTATTTTTCTACCGATGGAAATCTTGTTTATTTAATTCGAAGAGATACGGAGATGATTGACTTTCTCTGAAAACGACCAGTTAAGATGTAATCGCAGTCTAAATGAAATAAATTCAAGGAGAAACGTTTCGTCACTTATTGTTAGAAAACGTCGTCAACTTTTTTATTCGCATGCAGGCCACGTTAATCTCCGATTTATTTTTTTTTAAGAAAATAAAATAATTAAATTTGATTGCCTTGAAAATATACTTTTGAAATTTTCTGTATACAGGGTTCTTCAAAACTGTTTACTTTCTGTTGGTGCACACGCTGATATACAGTATGATTTATGACGTCGGGGAAAAACTTCACCAGGTGATTCCTACAGGTAATTCAAATAAAAAACTTCAAATAAACATGTGTCCGATAGTGCTTTCTAACGGAAGTGTAGCCCTTCAAAGTTTATAATATGTAACGTCAATAATTAATCAAAGCAATAGTGCTAGGTTTATGTCTTATTTCATTTGTTACGTATAGGTCTGTTCCATTTGACAGAATTTCAAGTTCTGAACCGCTCAAATCATGCGCAGTATACAATTTTGTGCACTGCTCATGCTCAGTACGATTTTGAACGGTTCCGAACTCGAAATCCTGACGAATGGAACGGACCTTATGAAAACAAAAATTAGTACCTTAACATCGTCTTAAAGTTGTAAACATTCAACATGTAATAAACTTTGAAGGGCTACACTTCCGTTAGAAAGCATCATCGGACACATGTTTAGTTGAAGTTTTTTTTTTAATTACTCATAGGAATCACTCAGTGAAGTTTTTTCCCGACGTCATAAATCACGCTGTATAAATGTCATTTCCGAAAACAAGCCTGTGAAGCATTCCGATCTCCTTTTTTCAGACGCCCTGTATGTATTATTATTATTATTATAGAATTGAGACTTCCTGATGTTTCTTTTCATTTTACTTTTAGTGTTTCGTCTCTTTCTTTTCTTAAAAAAAAATTAAGTTAATTTTTTAATATTTTCGTTAATGAAACGGCGTTTTTTATTTTTCAATTTTTTAATAAAAATGGGGGCACTTTTTTTAGCTCTCATAAAATAAACAAAACTTTCTATTAACAGGAATCCAATTTTCAATATACAGGGTTATTAAAAAAATTTATAAAATAAATAAAATGTAGCAGAAAAAAGCAAAAGGCGATCGACTTCGCGTGGCTTAATTCTTTTCTTCACAAAAAAAAAAACACGGAGAAGTAATATTAAAAGACGATCGGTTGTGTAAAAAAGTCAAAAGACAAAAAAAAATAATAAAAAGACAAAAGACGAACGAGGAAATATTTGTGGAAAACCTTTGATTTTTCGTTTTTTTTTTTTTTGGCAAATATTAAAAGAAACTGGTAAATGTCAAAATTTGTTTTTCTTCGTACTATTATCAACTAAGAAACAAAATATGTAAAACATCTAAACAAAAGACGATCGACATCGCATTCAGTTTTCATTTTTTTAGAACAAAAGAAAAAGTACGGTCTATAAAATAGGTGAGGCAAAAATTGCGAGTATCGTTTTTTGTTGAGAAAAAAAAGAGCAAAATGAGCGAACGTCGATCGTTTTTCATTTGTATTTTTTTGCGTCGAATGTAAAATAAAAAAAACTTGCAACTAGGTATTTTTTATAAAAAAAATTATCTACCGTTTGTCCATTTGACAATGAGACATAGGGCTTTAACATGGGAAAACAGAAATTGCTTTATACAGGATGACTGTTAATTGTTCCGACGAATTGAAACCACGATAAGAAGCGATGTGCAAGAGTTTGGGAAGAATGTTTAAAAAAATCTTTCTACTTTAGTTTTCGAGTAATAACTAATCAAAAAATAGCCCCAAAACGACGATGCACTCCTGGTTAAAAAGTCGAGGAGCTAAATGCTGTCGTAAAAGTTTTTTTCTATAGTTTTATGATACGGCGCGCAGCGTCCCTTCGTGAACTTGACCTTTAAGTGGAATTTCACAACTCCGTTTTTAGGTCAACGCCCGACGTGACAAATAATGCACGCAGCAAGTTACCTGAAGTAGATTACTTCACGAAAGAATGACAACACTTTGAAACAAATAAATAAATGTTAATTATATTAGAATTTCGTTTTGTGTGTGAGGATTTATTAACACAAATCTATTAAAACTTTAACAACCTCCAACGTTCGCAACTTCTCTACCGGTCCATTCTTTTCACTTTGCATTCAATTCTTAATTATGAGAACTATTCCTTAGAATCTTTTAAACGTGATCCCGAAATGTTACCTACTTTTTACTTTTTCAAAACAAGACAAAAATTAATGAAATAGAAATTATTTAATTAAAAACGCAAATTTCAAAATGTTGTTTTGAAAACGAATGGAAGTAATCACAAACACTGAAAATTTAAGGACCGCTTCAACGAAGCTAGCTAGGGTTTGCAAACACCCTGTATATAGACTTAACATATTAAAACGGCGTCTGATCGCGACTGCGAACTTAAGGAACAGACTTTACATATTTACAAATAGCAATTTTGTTTATTTAAAAAGACACGAACATTAATCAATTATTAATTAATTTAATTAATTTTAAATAATCATTATCTCTTCAAAAGCCACGAGAGTCATTTGTTGATTGCGCAAAAGGTACATTAATACTTGACGTTTCCTTTCAAGTTTAAACAACAAAAGATGTCTCAATGAACACGCAAGGCTATGGGGGGGGGGGGTTAGAACTGACATGCAACTAAATCATTAATTAAATTTCAATTAAACGATTACGTAACCACTAACGTGATGCCGTCGTTCGTTTTGTAATATAAAGCCGGTCACGCACGCACAGGCGTGCTCGTAAACATGCTCGCAGCAGATGTGCTTGAAAACAAATGGCTCGTCCTTCTCCAGAAAAACGTACATACAAAAATGAATAACCCGATGTTGTACCGTGTGAATTTTTAAATTTTTTATCAACTCTTGTTTCATAATCTGGATGTCTTAGCTGAAGTGAAAAGTACGTCATTGCCATCCTTGATGCTGTTTCACAGTAAAGCTAAGACATGCCGTCCAAATTCCATGGCAAGAGTTGAACCTTCGATTTTTTTATAACTTTGTGAAGTAAATTATATCAACGTGAAGCATCACTTTTACAATATGACGACAAATCAAAAACTTAGGTTATAAGCAAATCACTGCAACCGTTTGACAGCTGTCATCGGTCAAGCGTCAATCGATTCGGGAAGCCATCGCGCTTGAATACTTTTGAAATATAAATAACATTTGTAGATACTATTGAGACCCGGATCAAAAAAAGAAATACAATAGTAATTCGAAATACAAGTAATTTCGGCCCTCGTTGCAAATGTTACTTTCGTGTTAGGCGGCAGCGGAACAAACAAGTTTACGAGCATGTCAGCGCGTGCGTAGAGGCTTCGGGGGGAAAGGAAAGAAACGTGGTTATTAAACTGATTTCATTAATTATTATACCTGTCCTATTAGTTTCAACGCGTTTTTCTGCCGACGATCCCGACCGTGGCGAAAATTATGACGCAACGGCTTACCTTCAATGGTTTGTTTGTCGTCTTGGTGTAGCTCGTCAAGCTCTACTACACTGTCCGGGCTAAGAAATCTTGCCGTCGTGGCACAGAGGGACTGGTGCGAAAGCTGCATGTAGTTCTGTCGGATTTTTAGGGCCTGGATCAATAGGCGGGACGCTCTTTCCAAATCTTCCAAAGGTACCTAGAATGAGAAATGGAACATCTGTAAGTCGGTCGTAGCCCCTGCCGGTAAACTTTTATAGGTGTTGAATTTAAAAAAAAATGTTTTTTCGACTACCACATTCGAAACTACAATTTTATCATATCCATTCAAGGAGAGAAACCGGTACTTTACCTGCCTAGGCAGGTAAAATATTTTACCTGACTGTGACGAAACCTACTTCGACCTATTCTGAAGTGACATTTATCGGTTCTAATTAACAAGAAAAATTTGGAAAAGTATTTGCCTTAAGTCAATAAAAACCGCCGCGCCGTCATGTAAAAGCTGTTTATTTTTTGGTCATCAAAGAAGTTGTTGTAAAGGTGACATGTATCGGTGAACTGCCATTTTCAAATCTTTAGCAATATGAAAAGTCACAATGTGGACACGTTTAACATTTTTCCCACACTCTCCGACTTCGCTTCTTATCGAGGTTTCATTTTGTCGGTATAATTAACAGTCACCCTGTATACATACAGTTATTCATTTTAGCATGTCGATGTCGTTCGTTTCAATTTTCTTTCGTTTTTATTTTCCCCAGGGAGTAAAGTTATTCTTTGCGATTGTTTTTTTTCTTTAAATTCCGTTCATTCTCTGGCGTCCACATTTTTTTCTGTGTTGAAATAATTCTGTATTTCGTTGTTGTTTTTTCGATTGTCTTTTTTTTTGGAATTGAAAGTAGTTAAGTAATAAAATAAGTAACCCATTAAAAGTCCACATCGTCACCTTTGGGGGGAAATAAACGTAAGGCGCAAAAATATTACTAAGGATTCGCGCTCGACTTGGCGGGTTTCGTTATGCAAGCAAGCAAGCAACAGTTTATCGGGGGTTTACGTAACCGCCGCCCGTTATTATTCTCTTACCCCGCTGGTATCCTCGCCGGATATCGACACCCTCTGGAAGTGAGGGACGAAGTCGTGTTCGTCCACCACCAAGTGGTCCTGCTCGTCGGCCGCTCCCACCAGGCTCGGCTCATAGTGACTTCGTTTATCTTCCAATACTCTGAAAGAGAGGGAGAGAAAATAAATAAATTCACCGTTTAAATACAGAGCGATCAAATAATAAAAGTGTCGGAATTATTCCATACCCTATAATTTTGAGAATTATTCACGGAACGATTACTTCAACCCTGTATATTGTGAAAATTTAATAAAATTTAAATGTTTCAATAAAAAAATCTTATTATAAAAGTACGTCGGGTGCCACACAGCAAGCTTTTATCTTGAACTATTTTTTAATTAGTCAATTATCTATTTATGAACCTAATTAATTAATTAGTCGATGAGGTGAAGCCTTTATTATTTGGATGGGAGAATCAATCAGTAAATTTATTGCAACCAACGTTTAAAACGACTGTGCACAATTGCGATTAATTAATTAATTAATTACTTACACACATATTTTTAAGTACGTACACGTCGCGCGTCTTATCTGCTTCTAAGCAAGTTAATTAATTTATCTATGAATAAATAAAACAGTTAATTAATTAAATTTATTTTTAATAATAAAAATGGGGTGGACATTTTTTGCAAGAAGAAAGAGCTGGAAAGAAGAATGAGAATGGCAATACCCCGCGAACTTTATAATTATTAATACTTGGGGAACCCCGTATTTAATTGTAAAATTTTATTCGTCACTTTGTATCAGCACGGAACAAATTAAATCGTACGTAAACATCTAAAATAATTTGTTAGGTTATGATAACGTTATCAAATTTGATAACAACGTACACGTTAATTAAGCGATCAAAAATAACATTTCAAGAAAGATAACGCGTGCGCTTTGTTTTTATTGATCATTTTATTTTTTATTTGTATGTAGTAATAAATTCTTTTAGCATTTTTTTCGGAATTGTACAATTTCTTATTGTTTAAACACAATTCAATCCGGTTCAAATAAACTAAATTCCATCATTTGCCTCTAGGCATTGTAAATTTTAACACAAATAAAAAAATTAAATGGACATTATTACTTTTTTTTTTTGAAAAGGTAGTCTTAATTTTTAATTTAAAAAAATTAACGACGACTGAATAAGCTTCATAGAGCTTCCTGGAGGTGTGATCGGTGCATTGATTTGGACCCATGTGTAAGTAAAACTGAAATTAAATACTTAAAGAAAAATCCTAGAGCATAAAGATATAATTATCGCTAATTTAGAAGACAAGGTATTGTTATTGAAATCTCAAGTAAATCTATTAAATAAGTTATACGAAACAGAAACACACGAATCAAATCGTAAAATAAATAAGTCGCAGGTGCCAAGTAGAGAAAAAGCAGTAGATTAAATACACAAACAAAAGAAGAATCGAGGACTCGTAAGAGATAACTTGTCGAAACAATTAACTAAACAAGAATCTGTCGGACAAGGAATAAATACCTCGATAAATCCGGATGTAGAACACAATACTTTAAAAAAAAAATTCCAAAGAAGATGTATACTCGGCAGTCTTGTAAGCCAAAACGCTGAATACTTGCCAAAACATAAACAATTTGGCTTCAACACAAAAACACACTGATGAGTGGCAAACAGTGGCAAAACAACAAAAGAAATCTAAAACAAACAAACCCATTGCGGGTGCTTCAACTTCTAACAGCACTTATACCATATCAGCAGTCCCAAAACTGGCTCTCTGGCATGTATACAAACTAAAATCGGAAACTACGAATGAGGAAGTGATTCAGTACTTAAAACCACACTTTCCAGAGGTAACAGGTGAAAAAGTAAATGCGAAGTATCCCCAGTACTACTTTTCGTTTAACATAACTATTAAAGAAATAAATAATAATAATAATAAATTGTCTTTATTGCATAATCATGAGTTACAAATATAAGAATAAGAATTTTTTTCCTTTTAATTAATACCAAATGGCGCCTACGGTCAACGAATCAATGCTGCAAGTCCGAGGACGAACATGTGTTTTATTGAAATCAAAATGCAGTAAACGCTTTTTATTTTTAAAACAAATTATCGAAACATTTCAACGTCAAGCTTATATGGGATCGTTTCAGTGCCAAATTAGCTACAGTATTCTCTTTTGGGGTAATACAATATGAAGCGACGTGCAAATCTTCGGCGTCAGCAAAATGGGCACCATTTTCAACAACTTTTATGAATACGCTTTAACATTGGAATTATTCGTTAATATACACGTTTCTTTAGCCTGTAGCGTTTTGATATGTGTCGAATGATTAAATAGAAATGTCATTTTGATTAATTAACTACTTTAAGAAAAGACATGCGTTCACACTTCCAAGCCTACTGGGGCCACGGGACTTTATGATAACATGTTAGTTATCTAGAATCTTGCAGAAAAATTTTTAAAAACCTAAGAATCTTTATATTTATCAGTGTCTTCTTTACATTCGTGAAAACGTTGCCCCTTTTGCCAAACATACAGACAATCATTCGTTTAATACTAGAGGAAAGGATCAACTGATACTTCCCCAACGTAGTTTAACATTAATACAGGAATGATATGTTTCGATCATCTGCCCATTGATTGTAAACAACCCCCGATCAATAAATTCAAATATGTGGTAAAAAAATTAATCGTTGTTCTGTGTCCACACACCATCAACGAGTTCTTGGACGGCATAATTACTTTTACTTAATTTTAAATACGTATTTTCTTTTCACATCGCTATGTGTGCGACCTATATTAGAAATTTTAAAAGTACTACAGATCTACCGTATGTCCATCTGACAATGAGACATAGGGATTTAACATGGGAAAACAGAAATTGCTTTATATTATCTACCTGAGTACATATAAATGAAATTCTGGGTTATAATCGAAAAGATTATTGCATTCAAAGTGTTTTGATACTAAATTTGTGCAATTTTAATTGTTAATTATTTAGAAATTAAGAAAAAAAGTTATAATTTTTTTCCGTACAAGATTAGTAGGTATTTAACGGAGAATTTTTAAAAGGGTGTCGTGGCCGAGGTAGATTATTCATTTTTCACAACCGTAAGGTCACGAGTTCAAATCTGAATGAGGACCCTTTTTTTTAAATATTTTTTCCGATTTGAAATCACTTAAACTCTTAAACTAGTTTATTTTTTTATTTATAAGTTTCATTTTAATATTAATTATGTTCCATTTATGTTTATTTTTTCGTTTGCAAAATTTTACTATGTTACATAATTAATATTAAAATAAAACTTATAAATAAAATAATAAACTTACTTTAAGAGTTTAGGTAAGTGATTTCAAATCTGAAAAAATATTAAAAAAAAGAGAAAAAAAGTGTCCTCATTCGGATTTGAACTCGTGACCTTACGGTTGTGAAAAATGAACAATTGACCTCGGCCGCGACACCCGTTTAAAAATTCTCCGTTAAATACCTACTAATCTTGTACGGAAAAACATTATAACTTTTTTTCTTAATTTCTAAATAATTAACAACTAAAATTGCACAAATTTAGTATCAAAACACTTTGAATGCAATAATCTTTCCGATTATAACCCAGAATTTCATATACACTGCGTTCGTAAAGTATGGAATAAATTCATTTTCTACGAAATAAACGACTTTTATGTAAAATCCTGAAACAGGTCGATTTTTAATTATAAAATGACACTATTCTAGTGGAATTTTGTATCTTCCCCTCCAACACCCTCCGAGTGACAGTTGCCCCTTTAAAATTTTTAAATGGAATGGGGGGTCATGTGATACCTCATTTAGAAGAGCTTTTCATTCTCTATTCAGTAGTATAAGAATTTTTTTGTAATTCCTATTTTTTCTAAAAAGAATAATACATTTTAAAATCAACACACAAAATTTTAAATGAAATAATTGAAAATGAAATGTTCGAACTGGGAACCGTTTGATTCATGATAATAGTACAAACGTTGCAGACGTTTATCTAAAACATTTCATTTCCAGGGTAATTTGATTAATTCCAATTTTTTTGATTTTTTTTAAATTCATTATGAAAACGAGTAGAAACTGTAGATACTAATGTATGTAATCAACGTAGAAGTAAAAGTAATAACACCAATATCAAAGAAACTATTCAAAATGTCCTCCTCCTACCTCTTGACTATAACCAAGACGAAATTCAAACTCATGTAAAACATTAATTAATTAATTTTAATTCTTCAAGACTGTTTGGTTTAGTTCTGGAGACTTTACTTTTTAGATATCCCCATAAAAAGAAATTAAGAGGTGTTAGATCAGGAGATCTAGCTAGAGATCTAATGTATTATTCTTTTTAGAAAAAATAGGAATTAAAAAAAATCTTACACTACTGAATAGAGAATGAAAAGCCCTTTCAAATGAGGTATCACATGTCCCCCCATTCTATTTAAAAATTTTAAAGGGGCAACTGTCACTCGGAGGGGTTGGAGGGGAGATGCAAAATCTGCCAAAAAATAGTGTCATTTTTTAATTAAAAATCGACCTGTTTCAGGATTTTACATAAATATCGTTTATTTCGTAGAAAATGAATTTATTCCATACTTTACGAACGCAGTGTATATGTACTCAGGTAGATAATATAAGGCAATTTCTGTTTTCCCATGTTAAATCCCTATGTCTCATTGTCAGATGGACAAACGGTATGTGTTCTTATGTAAGTGTACAATTTTTTGACGATGCAAAAAACCTTCTGTGTTGTTTATGCAAATAAAATTATTATTATTAATGGAAGATTCATTACTTACGCGAAAGAAATGGGAGAAGTCTTTGCAGAATATTTTGTTAGTGTAACAGAAATTGTTCTGTTAATTTAAAAGTACAGTCGCACCTCCATAACTCGAACCTCCACAACTCGAAACTCTCTGTAAGTCGAAATTTACTGATGTCCCTACACATTGTGTATAATTGAAATCTCTTTCTTTAACTCGAAATTTCTGTAACTCCCTTGAGATTCGAGTTATGGAGGTTCCACTGTATGTATGTATTGCAAAGATGTCTGCACAATTTAAACTAAATTCAATCACAGATAAGATATAAACATGAAGTTTAAAATTTTTTTTCTTTCGTTTTCACATAAAAATTACCACACTTCAATTTTTAATTTCAAACTTTTAAAATGAGCAATTATCTAATCCAACTGAAATAAATTTAATTCCGTCGCCTGCCTCTAAGCATCATACATTTTAAAATACATAAATGAAAAACAATTGATTTTTTTAACTTTTTTTTTTTCAATAACAAGATTTACACAAAAAATTAACACAATTTTTAATTCAAAATTTATTTTTATTTTATTTTTAAATTTAATTTTTACAGTAGTAACAAAAATAATCGTTTTACTGATCATTTCGTTTTTCATTTTTTATTTGTTCGTACATACTTATGTTTGCAAACTGTACATTTAATAAATTCCACTAATAATTTTTTTGAAATTGTAAATATTTGCGTAATTTAAATTTTTGCAGGTTTCGTGTTGTTTGAAGCAAATAATTTTTAAAATCAAATTAAATTTTCAAAATTAACGATTTTTTTTATATCACAACTTCCTCATATAAATTATCACTTTTCTGCATAACTACAATTTTTTTTTTAATGAAATTAACAAAATTTCGTCTTGATAATTACTACCCTACCTATGCATTTATAAATCATAACACAACATATTATGTAATTTAAAAAAATAATTGATAACTACCTGATACCATACAACGTTTCCTCCTTCATTTTTATTTTAAAAGAAAAAACGCAACACACGAGAAAAAAAACAAACAAAAGCAAACCACCTGCCGTACGGTTGGAACGGTTTCAATTCCGAGTCCAAGCCGAACATGTTCTTCATGAACTACCCCTAAGTAAGTATGCGCGACGATACCACCCCCGACCCCGGACGTGGCGACTAATCCACTCGGTGGACGCTGGACGGGACGACTGCCTGGGTGTCGATAATTCACACCCACCCCCTTAAATCGACGACGACTTCGAAATAATAATAATAATAATAATTCGCAGCAACAACTTACGACTTCCGACCTGCCAAAACTGATCGTACCGAGCGATCGAAAAAGAGTTATAATAAGTCGGGCAACAATGAAGATCACGATAAAACGGGGCACGACGACGATAACAATCGAATCCCAGGAAATGCGGCAGCGTGATTCATAAATTGTTTTTAGATTTTCAAGAATAGATAAATGAGACGAAGATAAAATTAAATTCTGAGAAAATTAAGAAAGATTGAAATTTCTTTTTAAAAATTTTTTACAATAAAGATCAGATAAAAGAAACACGATCATAAAATATTAAATTCTAAGAAAGATGAGGTGATGAAATAAAAAAAAAGTAATTAACGCATTTCGACAGCTAAGTTGTCATCCTCAGTGGAGAAAATTAAAAAATAAAATTCAAGGGACAAAAGAGTCCCATAAATTTAACACAAATCTTTTCATAACTAACGTATTCCGATCATCATCAATAAGGGAAGCAAAAGACGATCGTTTATAAGAGAGATGAGGGATTTGAAAAAAGGTGCCACAGAGCCACCCTCTCAAGGCGATTGGACGTAGCTGGGAAAGACCCTACCCATTCGACCTTAATTAAATAGTCTAGCTAGCGTTAGGGTTTCCCATCACCTCCAAAAGGAGTCCCTGAAAAACTGGTGATTGTCTTGCAAATTAATCGCCGAGGGCGGCATTTTGTATCACAGACTTCCCCAGAACGTCTAATTAATTAATTACGTACACTGTAGACCCACTGTGTCACACTGTGCGTTGTTTGATTGAGCAGAACGAGTCTTAGAGTACGATCCGAAGTGGCAAACATTAGCACCAAGACCAATCTAACAAGGGAAGTATCCGAACCCGAAAATTCAAAAAAATTTGAAACTTTGTGGGTTAGTAGTTCACCCTAGGGTAAGCACGGAGCCATTTTTTTTATCGGCCCAAAATCGTTTTATGCGGAAAGCACCCTTCGAAATTTCTGCGATTTTCGGTTTTCTTGCGAATAACTCGGTAACCAGCAGAGATAAAAATTAAAATTATATGGCGTCTTTTCAATGCTCTATCACATGGGGAAAAATTGTCACCCCTTATAATTTGAAAATCAAACTTACCCCTACCACCCCAATCTGAGAAGTCAAAAATAATTCATTGCTCTGGTGAGTAGTCCACTTCGGGTGGAGTGCAGCTAAATTTTTAACATTCAGAAGAATTTTAGGGGTGAAAACACGTCCATACGTTCTATGATTTGAGTACTTGGCGATCTTATTAGTGAGCGCTTAAAATTAATGTTGCATGTCAATGTATTAATTTAGTGATTTGCAAAGTCACATTTAACATCACAGGTATGTACATACAGGGTTAGTTTATTAATCGTTAACGCCCCCTTATTATTTTAATTAGCCAATCGATTCAAAAATTTAAAATTGTTCTTATATGATTTTTATGTAGATTTCACTTTTTCTATCACTTTTGCGGTAGCGTTTTGTATATACTGGTGGACAAAATAATTTTTTAAACGTACACCTGCATATTTTTGTAAATTTTAAGCCTTGAGTCACCCTGATAACAAATGTATATAAATATCGTGTAATTGGTTTGCTAGTTTTGTGTTATTCGTCACTGATTGTCGTTTCTTAAATACTTCCAGGTTACCTAGAATTATTATTTTAAAAGATAGAGAAAAAACTTTAAATACAATAGTTGTGGGATTTTGTATGTAATATCTTTTAAGAGGTCTCACAAAAAACAAAAGCGCATCGCAAAGTGCAGAAAAATTATAAATTTTGTTTTTTTTAAATACCCTACACATTGGTCAATACAATGAAATATCATTAATTTCAAAAATATATAATATTTTAATAATAACAATAAACTTTATTCTCGTATTTAAAGTTACAAAACAAGAAAAAACAATACATAATTTTGATTTAGCAAAACAATAATTTAAATCGAGAATCATAAGATTGATAGTTGGATGAGCGGTTTGTGAGATATTTGATTCTAAAATATCAATAAATTAATATTTAAAAAATCAGGCTTGGAAAAATGTTTTATTGTTAATTTATATCGTTCCAAATATTCAAATTTACGTTGTCATTTGCTAACTAAAATAGCGATTTAGAAGTTTTTAAACATCTTTTCCCTAAATGTTTATATAATATATATATACATATTGATTTTTTAAATCAAATGTATCACAAACAGTTGATCCAAATATCAACATATTATATGTTTTTCAAATCAGCAAACAATGATATTTCATTATATCGAACAATATAGGGTTGTTCCATTTAAAAACAAAATTTAATTTTTCTCCACTTTCTGATGCGCTTTTGTTTCTTGTGAGAGCTCTAAAAAATATTAGATACAAAATCCTACAACTATTGTATTTAAAGGTTTTCTATCTCTTAAAAATAATACTTCTAGGTAAGTTGAAAAGTATTTAAAAACCACAATCAGGTTTTCAATAAATTGACGAATAACACAAAAATTAGTAACCCAATTACACGATGTTTATATATGTTTGTTATCAGGGTGACTCAAGGATTAAAAATATGTAAAAATATACAGGATGTACCGTTTAAAAAAATTATTTTTTTGTCCACCCGGTATATACAAAACGCTACCGCAAAAGTGATAGAAAAAGTGAAATCTACATAAAAATCATATAAGAGCAATTTTTAAATTTTTTGAATCGGTTAACAATTAAAATAATAAAGGGGGCGTTAACATTAATAAAACTAACCCTGTATGTACATACCTGTGATGTTAATATTTAAATATGACTTTCACAAATCACTTCTAAATTAATACATTGACATGCAACATTAATTTTTAAGCGCTCCACTAATAAGATCGCCAAGTACTCAAAATCATAGAACGTATGAGACGTGTTTTCACCCCCTAAAATTTTTTTCTGAATGTTAAAAAAATTTAGCTGCACTCCACCCGAAGTGGACTACTCACCCAGAGCAATGAATTATTTTTTTGACTTCTCAGATTGGGGTGGTAGGGGGTAAGTTTTGATTTTCAAATTATAAGGGGTGACAATTTTTACATATGTGATAGAGCATTGAAAGACAAATATTTTGCCATATAATTTTAATTTTTATCTCTGCTGGTTACCGAGTTATTCGCAGAAAACCGAAAATCGCAGAAATTTCGAAGGGTGCTTTTCCCCACTTAAAGCGATTTTGGGCCGATAAAAAAAATGGCACCGTGCTTACCCTAGGATGAACTACTAACCCACAAAGTTTTGAATTTTTTTGAATTTTCGGGTTCGGATACTTCCCTTGTAAGTCGAACTTAAATTAATTGTTAATCTAATTAAGGAGCAGAGCCCTCCAACAACTATTTGCGTATGCACGAAGCCACGAGCTGTCTGATTTGAAGGCAGTTAGGTCGCTCCGATATTCGAAAGTGAAATCTGTTACGCGAGTTCTACTGTACTTCCTGATGACCGTAATTTTGTTTCTTTGTATTGATTTCAAACGCAAGGCTTTTCACGCTCACTATATCAGACCCCTCGGTGGTTGATACAAGGAGTTTTTACCTGTGTTTTTTTTCCCTCTTCAATAAATAGTTAATCAAATCTAACTTCGTATTTTATTTAACCGTAATTAGTTCCTTTGCTCTCTCGAGTTATCCATCGACGCACCAAAAAGAACCGAGTTACCACAACGTAAGTCCAGATTTATAGCGATCACGCGAGATCCAAGGGTCGTTCAACCGTAACACAATAAGTAGGTTAACAGAATAGTCCTAGGCGCCGGCCATAAAGCTTAAGTAGCAGGTAGCTATAATCGACCCAGACGAATCGGATGGTGCATTATAGTCGTAGACAGATAGGGAATGCATGACTAATTGCAATAATAAACCGTTTGGGTGGCCCTTGTAATTCCGTAAGTAAACATTGTCGGTCCAGTTATTTAAATTGGCAATAAATTTAAGTTGTGTTCGTTTGGATATTTTTATTAAGTATTTACCTGTACGTAAAAGTAAACAAACAAGGATTTTAAACGGGCGCGTTACAATACGAAGAATAGAATTTGTTTGAATACGTATCGGTGGTCTGTTACTTTTCTTTCTGCGACAAATTAAATGAAATCGATCGCCTCTTGTTTTTGTTTTACTTTCGATGAACAAATAAAAATCAAAAGCGTCCTTAAAACCGACGATCGACATTTATTCTTGTTTTGCATTTGATGAAGAAAGGACATGTGGAAGAAGCCGATCGACTTTTGCATTTTTATTAACAAAAAGTAATAATAATACGTGTGGGGGAATCGATGAGCTTTTGGTTTTCTTTCTGCATCAAGGGAAAAGTAAAACAAAAACAAAAGACGATCGACTTGATCTTATTTTGTTTTGTTTTGCTTTCGACTAGGAATGAAAACCAAGAGTTTTCTTATAATCTGTCGAACGACTTTTATTTTTGTTTTGTCTTTGATGAGGAAGGAAATTGTGTAAGCGCCGATCGACTTTCGTCGTTTTCTCTTAAAGCAGTGTTTCCTGTTTGCATTATTTAATCTCAAAATGAAAACTACTACTCGATAACAATAATTGTTTGAACTTTTTCGATCCGCTAATATCATTCATGACAATTCTATATATCCTTTGTAAAGAGAAATAAATATGATTATTTCTCATGCCTGTCCACATTTTTTTATAACGCGGTGTATATGCTTTTCTTCTAAAAAGAGCACCTGTCATTGTTTATTTGTCTTTTCATTTAATTCCGTAAAAGGCGCTCTATTGTTTTTACTTCTGCAGCAACATATTTTCTTTTCGTCTCTCTGAATATTTTGTATTTTAGTTTCTTCTCAACCTGACGATGTGTAAGAGGCATCGACTAGCGCTAACCTGGACACTCGTCGGGGATGGTATTGTACCGTGCACCAGCAGTACGAGACATCCGTCGCTCGTCAGGAACGCTCCCACTGAGATGATGTAATTAGAGCATGCGCAGATAAATCGTTTGTTTCTTTTATTTCTTGTACCTGTCCACATAGTTTTTTTTTCTGGTAACGCGGTATAAAGTATTTTTCATAAGAGGAGAGAGCTCTGCGCCATAAATAAAACGCATCTGGCGTTGCATAATCAGACATAAAAAGCATAACTTCAATCCTTCTTTCTTACTCACGGTTAACAAAGAAATAATACTGAAATAATTGTCGGCTGTAACTTCGGCGATTAATGAGGCAGAGCTTAAGTTCTGTGAATTTGATATTTATATCAAAATCACGAAACTTG
The DNA here is from genome assembly GCA_033060865.1 of Dorcus hopei. Lineage (NCBI taxonomy): Eukaryota > Metazoa > Arthropoda > Insecta > Coleoptera > Lucanidae > Dorcus > Dorcus hopei. Next base: position 28,928,369 of record CM065418.1, on the reverse strand, counting down.
AGCTCCGCGTTTTATTTCAGTATTATTTTTTTCTCAACGGTGAAGGAGAAAAAAAAAAAAGGATGGAGTTTTGCTTCTTATGTCCGATGATGCAACACCAAACGCATTTTATGGACGACGCAGAGCTCTTCTCTGATGAAAACAGTTATTGTATACGCGTGTTAGATATTCATTTTTGAACAAAAATATAATGTGTTTAGAATTAAAGAATTACAAACGTTTGCCTGCAACGCATCGAGTTTTGTTTACGTTTGCCCAAACTGTCTTCGGTCGCGGTGGTACGCTGGGTCCTCTTGAGATTATATAAACAATAAACGGTTTCGGGCAGCAAAGGTTTGCTTTGGGATCGCGTTAATTGTATGTACGCGTGTAATATATTCCTGGAGTGCGTATACAGGGTGTGTTCAGCACTGCGCCCAGAGAACCAGAAACGCGGTACTCTAGAGATAAGTTATAAATTATAGTTAATGCATGATATGTAGAGAATTAGCTTGAAGTATTGTTACGGTAGTAATTTAAGTAACATGAAATAAGGGTGGTAGCTCAATATAACACAACATTTATTATCAACAATTTACAACTAATACTCACATTGTATTTGGGGCACTTACTGATAATTAGGCTAGATGACACACTGACGAAAATTGTTCTAATTATACCCTAACGTTCGATCTGTCGCCTTTTTATAGGGGTTTTGTTTCCCGGGTATTACGTCAATTGTTGCCTTGACATTTTGCACCCGGCTCTGCGTTAGATTTATGTCCGTAGATGAGTCATAAGATTTTGCGCACGGCACCCGAATGAATCATCGCTGTGATATGTGCAAGTATATTTGCTGCACCGCGGGTGAGTCATACGTTACATAATTGCAAGTGAGTCATTCTTATGTTTATGTTATCGTCTTATGTTTATGTTTATGACTGATTTTCAGCTGTACATCTTTGCTGGTTTTCTTATCCTAGTTACAGTATTTCTTGCCTGGTACGAATGAGCGATTTCCCTGGGTTAGGCTCGGCAAAGCGTGGCAAGTGCTACATCACTTGACCGCTGACTAGGAGGTTGGCTGGAGTGGCCATGCTGACGTAGAATTTGTGATGTCAGTTTGCTGGACATATTAATGTTTGTTAAGCAGTGTGGTGGTGGCCATCCCTGAAGGGATACCGTACTAACAGGGTAAAAGCGCAGCCGAGAGTGAACGACGTACTGCTCACGGTCCCATTGTGACGCCTTAGGGCCCCGATGTAGCGGATAGTAAACAAAATATCCGCATGTGTGCATCATTTGCACATTTACCAGAGGAAGTTATAACAGATGCATGGCTGCTTATGATGGAAAATTCACCCAAGGAAGACGCTCTGGTCCAATTTAATGATTATTTTGTAGAACAATGCCAATGGCTTGAGAGCGAAAATACAGGCTGATCTATGACGTCAGGGAAAAACTTTACCGGTTGATTCCTATGAGTAATTCGAACAAAAAAAAAAACTCTAATAAACGTGTGTCCGATACTAGCTACCCATACATTAGCGGGATTGCTGACAGGCTTGACCTGATCCAGCACTCCAATTCCTTCGTCGGCCATAAGCAGCATGGGAAAGCCTGGCGTGCACGTTACGCATTAACCAGCAGTATTATCGATAGGCAAATCCCTTCACAGTCGAAGATGTTCAGAAATACTGTCAATGTATGGGCACCTATTGTTTTTTTAACGGAAGCGTAACTCTTCAAAGTTGATAACAATGTAACGTCAATCAATCAAAGCAATAGCAGCAGGCTTATTTCTTATTTCATTTGTTACCTATGAACACAAAAATTGGTATCTTAATTAATTTAATTTCCCAAAAGTTTTTACAAAAAAATATCGCTCTATTGTTTTCACTTCTGTGGCAATACAATTTTTTTCGTCTCCCTGAATATTTTAGTTTCTCTGGAAAGAAGCGTGTATTTAGAAAAGACGTGGGGCTCGAAAACATCGGCCAAAAAAAATTATTTATCATCGGAATGTTATCAAAACATTTTTAGACTTCATCCAGCAATTTCGACGCGCGGCGGTTTTCGATCCAAACCCGCAGACAAAGCGTGATTTTTTCTTAAATTTAGAACTCGCACGTGTGCGCCAAATTTAAAAAAAGAAAAAAACACGCACACAGAATCTTTTCCGGGCCGACTTCGATCTCCGAGAACGTCCCACGGAAATTCCCCCTGATTCACCGTCCAAAAAATTTCGTTATTATTTTTTAATCTCGCAACTTGTTTATCATTATCATCGTCCTCGCTTAAAATATACGCCTAATTAGTTTAAAACGTCGAGCAGCACTGCCATAAATAAATAAATAAATCCGCGGGATTAAAACGTTACTTATTTCTGGCGTTGTGTGCACAGATAATTAGCGAAATTGGAATGCGCGGAAAAAAAATTTACAGAAATCATTTGTGCTCCGTTGATTTTGACGCGATCACGCTTTCGGGACGTGATCCCGAATTTATTTTGCACGCCGTGTTAATTGTCCTTAAAAGCAAATTCGTTCCGTGAATTTTTCACACCGTCAATTATGAAAATACCGCATAAATGTAGACTGTAGAACAAACAGATAGATGACTGATGTTTTAATTAATAACCTGATACGGTTATGACACCGTAGGTACTTCGCGACCTTAACCTGACGATGTGTAAGAGGCATCGGCTAGCGCTAACCTGGACACTCGTCGTGGACGGTTTTGTACCGTGCACCAACACTAGGACATCACCGGGGAACGGTCGCAGTGCACTGAATGCATTACAGTGTCACAGTAACAACGCATTTGTAAGAAGTTTGGATTTCACGAAACTAAGTTGTTTTTTTTTTTGGCAAACGAGAATTGAAATTAAATCTGTCAAACACGGCCGCCGTAATTCTACGCTCGTAAAACCTCCAGTCGTTAATTTGTTTGCCCGCACTTTACGAGGGTTTGGGGGGGGTGTTTACTTAAACATCGCATGTATCGGGGGTGCGTGAGAAGACGTAATTAGTGCATTCGCAGATATGGTTTAGTGGGTCAGCGGCGAAACGCAATGGTCCCCCATTAATTGATTTGTAAACTTCCGGCTTCGTCGTCGTAGTCGTCGATTTCCTGCGCCCTCGACGTATTTGCATGTCTTTTTAATCGTGTACGTGTGTGTGTGTTTTGTTTTCAGTCACGTCAGTCGATGATGGATTATTTCTTTCCTGTGCATACTAATTTTCGCAAAAAAATTAAATGCAGAATAGTTAAGTGCTCACACTCACCGAAAGTACCGGGTGATCGAATATATACAGGGCGCTCCACTTCAAAAGACTGTACGACATGGTTCAAATCCAACAAAAATATAGGGAATCTCAGATGAGTTTAACGAAGATGGAACGTCCATTTAAAATTGGAAGATAAACGGAGAGCGAAAACGTACCTTAAGGAAAAGATTTGTTTCACTTTCATTTTATTTTCTATGCTGTAAAATATCAGGCTGAGTTTTCCATAACGTTGTGAAGCAGGTCACGAATTAGACTGCCGGACTATACAGCACCAGCGGTGAGATTTGTTACACTATGCAGCACTGGCTTGCAATGATGTGCGTTCTGCCTTATCTTATGGTGGGGATTAAGTAACTCTGTCTTATTTTGTGGTGGGGATCAGGTAACTCCGCATCATTGGTCTGTTTGCCTGCTCGAATCAGTGACGAGCAGAGTTGCGTCCTATTTGCCGGAGGGCGGTCGTTTCGTGTCTGGTTCGGTGGTTGTCTTAGCGACGAAAATAAGTTTGCGATCCTATTTGCTAGCCAATCAGAATTGACGGTTGTCATCGTGACTCTGTATCGTAAATGTCAACGTGTCGTTTCGCTCGTATCTGTCAACGAGACATTGCTTGACGTTTGTCTTTCTGACGCTTCTTGACGTCTGCCGTTTTGACGTTTCGCATTCTGACGTTTATCTTTGTGACATCTCTTGTCATGGTGACATGTTTTTGATGGTCGCTAGGCAACATGTGAGCCCCCACATGATCAACGCGAAATGTCTGTCATTTTGACATTTGGCATTATGACGTTTGTTATTGTGACGTTTCTTGTCATCGTGACTTTATTTTGATGGTCGCTAGGCAGCGTGTGAGCCCCCACATGATCAACGCGAAATGTCGCTTTAGGTTACATCACGGTTTGACACCTGTCAAACGTCATGCTTTCCTCGCTCTAAGAAAAGTAGAGAAAAAGAAGTCATCGTGACGTGCGGTCGCGCTTTAATTCGTAACGGGCGGCCTTACTTTAATTGTTTTGACGGTTGTCATCGTAACTCTCTTACGTAGATGTCAACGTGATGTTTCGTCCGTACCTGTCAACGTGATATTGCTTGACGTTTGTCATTTTGACGCTTCTTTTCGTCTGTCGTTTTGACATTTGTCATTGTGACATGCGGTCGCGTTTTAATTCGTTAAGAGGCGGCCTTTGTTTATTTTGACGGTTGTTATCGTGACAATAGGCGCTTTCCAAGTGCACAGACGAGCTGCTCGGTGCTACTCGGAGCCACTTCGAGCTGTTCAAAGTGCAATTGGAATACACTTGAGCAGCTCCGGAGTAGCTTCCGAGTAGCACCGAGTAGCTCGTCTGTGCAATTGGAAAGCGCCTTCTGTTACGTAGATGTCAACGTGACATTGTCTGGCGTTTGTCATTCTGACGCTTCTTGACGTCTGTCGTTTTGACGTATCGCATTCTGACATTTGTCTTTGTGACATCTCTTGTCATCGTGACATGTTTTTGATGGTCGCTAGGCAACATGTGAGCCCCCACATGATCAACGCGAAACGTCGCTTTAGGTTACGTCACACCCGTCAAACGTCGTTCAGTTTAGGAAGTTAGGGCACTTTTCAGAATTAACCGGTTACTCCACCGGTAGACATTTTAAAATTCTAAAATCCACTGTAAAGCTATAATATATTATTTTAGTTATAATAAGTTATTAATTTATTATAACTGTATTATTATTATATGCTTATTATAGCTACAATAACATATTATAGCTTTACAGTGGATTTTAGAATTTTAAAATGTCTACCGGTGGAGTAACCGGTTAATTCTGAAAAGTTCCCTTATTCTTTCCTCGTTCCAAAAAAAGTAAAGAAAAAGATGTCATCGTGACATGCGGTCGCGTTTTAATTCGTTAAGGGGTGGCCTCAATTTATTTATTTTGACGGTTGGCATCGTAACTCTGTTATCTACATGTCAACGTGACGTTTTGTCCGCATCTGTCAACGTGATATTGCTTGACGTTTGTCATTCTGACGCTTCTTGACGTCTGTCGATTTGACGTTTCGCATTCTGACGTTTGTCTTTGCGACGTCTCTTGTCATCGTGACATGTATTTGATGGTCGCTGGGCAACGTGTGACCCCCAGATGGCTTCACATGATATTTCTTGATCACCCAGTATTGAATTGTAACCGTTTTATTTACGTCCTAAAAGCTCCCGAGTCCCTTACAATATTATTAAATTTTTTAAACAAAGTGGGCGGGGCTGCTAAACGCCTACTTTTAAATCCCGGTTTTCCATTGGAACAAGAATAAAAACAACCGGACACGCCCAAAAAATTTTTTGTTAACCGAAAAATTTGGTGTGGACGGAAATTTCTTTACAGTCCAAAAACAAATCAACTCTCGGCCTTCTTTTCGCACGCAGTTGTTTCATTAAAATCGTCGTTTCAGTTAAGAATTGTTGAAATGCCATGTGGGCGGAGCTAATATTGTTCAAATTCAGGAAAACAAACGGATTGGCTCAAGTAAAACCGCCGGTTTGCTTAAAAAGTGGTAGGCTATGTGGGCGGAGCTAATTTTACTATCACAAACAAAACTACCGTTTTAAATTTCTTTAGGAAAACAAATGAATTGGGTCAGGTAAATGGGACACGCCCATAAGTTTGTATTCCCCCGAAACATTGTGGTGGGGGCGTGGCTTCCTCTACGGAACAGGAATCATATTCTCTACCATGCATTTGTCAATGAATTTTGCGCAACATACTCGAGTAAAATTATTGTTTGAATTAAAAAGTGGGAGGCTGTGGGCGGACCTAATGTAATCATTGGGCGGAGCTAGTGTTATCATAAACAAAAAGCCTGTTCTCAAATTCTGCTTCTTCGGGAATACAAAAGAATTGGCTGATGTGAACGGAGCACGCCATTCTTTAATGAATCTTGCGCAGCACACTCAAGTAAAATCACCATTTTTGGTTAAAAAGTAGAAGGCTACGTGGGCGGAGCTCGTGTTATCACATAGAAAACGCCCGTTTTCAAATTCAGGAACACACAAGAATTGACTTAGGTGAACGTGACACGCCCACAAGTTTACATTCAATTAAAACTTGTGATGTGGGCGGGGCTTTCTGTGCAAATCAGGAATCACACTCTATTATGCATGTGATAATGAATCACGCGCAACACAGGACAAGCCATTCTTAATGAATCAATGACTCATGCGCAACGTACTCAAGTAAAATCACTGTTCCAGTTAAAAAGTGGGAGCCTACGTGGGCGGAGCTAGTGTCATCATAAACAAAACGCCGGTTTTCAAATTCTGCTTCTTCAGGAAAACAAAAGAATTGACTCAGGTGAATAGAACTCGCCCACAAGGATGTACTCAACCAAAAATTGTGGTGTGGGCGGAGCTTTCTCTACGAAACAGGAATCATGCACTCGTTTCGATGAGTCTCGCGAAACATACTCAAGTAAAATCACTGTTTTAGTTAAAAAAGTAGGCGGAGCTAGTGTTATCATGGACAAAACGCCCGAGTTTAAATTCATTTCTTCAGGAAAACAAAAGAATTGGTTAAGGTGAACGGGGCAAGTTATTAATCAGTGAGTCTCGCGCAACAAACTCAAGTAAATCAGCGTTTTGATTACAAAATGTGGGAGACTATGTGAGCGGAGCTAGTGTTGTCATTTATACAACTCCTGCGCAACATCTCGAGTAAAATCACCGTCCTAGCTAAAAAGGGGGAGGCTACGTGGGCGGAGCTAGTGTTCTCATAAACAAAACGCCGGTTTTCAAATTGTTTCTTGAGGAAAACAAAAGAATTAACTCAGGTGAATAGAACACGCCCACAAGGATGTATTCAACCGAGAACTGCGGTGTGGGCGGAGCTTTCTTTACGAAATAGGAATCATGCACTCGTCTCAATGAGTCTTGCGAAACATATTCAAGTAAAATCAATGTTTCAGTTAAAAAGTGGGCGGAGCTAGTGCCAGGTATCATGAACAAAACGGCCGTGTTTAAATTTATTTCTTCAGGAAAAGAAAATAATTTGTTAAGGGCATCACTGTTTTAATTAAGAAGAGGTCAGAGCTGGTGTTATCATAAACAAAACGCCGATTTCTTCAGGAAAACAAAAGAATTGGTTAAGATAAACGGGGCAAGTTATTAGTCAAAGAGTCTTGCGCGACAAACTCTACGGTTAGAAAATGTGGGAGGCTATGTGGGCGGAGTTAGTGTTGTCATTTGAGGCGGAGTTTTCTTTACATTCCCGAACCAAGCATACTCGGAATTGTCTAAAAACGACAAATTCGGAAGAAAAAATACGGTTACGTGGGCGGAGCTATTCCCATCGTTATAAAACGCCTCTTTTTCATTGCCGGCTATAATTGGCGAAGTTAATCAGCGAATTGTTTCGTTTTGAAAAAAATTACGGAGTGAAGCAGAATGAACAGGCTAAAACTCGTTCAGTGTCTATACGGCAGATTTAAATTAAAAAAAAAAAAAAAAAACACGGCGAAAGGGACACGCCCACGAACTTGTTTCCGGCCAACAGTTGTGGCGTGGACAGGGATCTCTCAGTGATGATGTAGGAGTCAATCGCATTCTGCCAGATTTTCGTCAACAACAAGTCTCTCAACACAGGCGAGTTTTCGTTAAAAATTGTTGAAGATGTAAGATTAAGTGGGCGGGGCTACAATCCAAAATTCTCTCTTTATAGGCGTGAAGAGAACAGAATTAAAGAGTGAATGGAGACAACTCATCACGAGTGACACTGTCTAAACGCCAGTTAAGAAAAATACAGAGTAAACGTTAATAAAACAAATCATTCACACGTTTAACACAATTGTAATTATTTAATCGATTTTTTCTTTTCGTTAAAAATTGTCGAATAAATAAGGCTAAGTGGGCGGGGCTATTGTTAATTGTTACCAACAGTGCAATGATTCACCACGACAATAAATTATAAGCTAGAGCGACTGTATGGGCGTGGCTACTGCCATCGTTAATAGAACGCTTCATTTTCATTGTTACGACACAAGAACCAATGCCGTCGTCCCAAGAACTCGTTCATAGGTTTAAGTGGATTAATCAGTTTTTCTTTTCTTTTCTTTTAATGAATGATCATTCTATTTTGCTAATTAGTCCATTCGTCGTAGCTATAATAAGGCGTTTTAAATACGGTGGGCGGGGCAATCGGCAGCGAGAGAATGGAACTTGCTTTCGGTTAAAAGCGACAGCGTGGGCGGAGGCTTAATCATCACAAGCGAATCAGAAAGAGGCTCTGTGACTTTCAATGGTTTTTTGGTTACTTACTTCACTGTAATCTGCCTTTGTATGGCCAATTTCTTCTCTATCTGCTCGATGGGGAACTGGGGCACCTCGTAGGGGGCCGAAATTTCATTGGAGAAGTCAGGGCCGTCCGAAGGGAAACGTCCGCTGTTGTAGGAAGGGCTCTCGCTTCCTGTAATTGAAGAAGGTGGCAATTATTTATTAAACGTACGTCTAATTTTTGCCGCAGGTTTTCAAGTGCTATTATTTAGGAGACTTTCAAAAAAAAAACTAAGTAGATACCTCGGAGTATAATTATGTTAATAGGGGCGAATTACTCCGGGCACTTTTTAAAACTTCTAAAACGCTTCTGTTTTTCAAGAATGAGAAAAAAAGACGTTAATGACTTCAATGTATGAGGGGAGGGGGCGCTCATATATCAAACTATACAGGGTGTTCCAAAAAACAGGGAAAATATTTTAAATACTCGTTCAGTTGAGAGTTTTCATGAAAGATGATTGTTTTGTTTGTGTCACCAAAACAAATTGAGTTTCATAAAGGAAGTTCCGAAGGAATGTGAAGATTACTTAATGCGACTCGTTAACATAATCTTTAAGAGTCGCGCCCGTACGTAAACAAGCTGCAAACATGTTTACTTATGTACGTACCATCAGCTTGTTTTTTTGCGATTTGCTGTTTCGTAATCGGACGATGCGATGTGCGAAGTTCCTTATGTTATGAATTATGAAAGATAAGAACTTTTTAAAATTAAAACCCCATATTTTGTGACATGACAATCAGTCCAATTAACTGTACCATAAAAAATTGTAAAATAAATAGTGTTCTTTTCTAATTCAAATTTGTTTGTAATGTTAATATTTTTCTTTTACATTTTCAAAGCTTAATTTTTTGTATAAATTCTGGTAAATTTGGATAATAATCGAAGTCCAACGTGGACTTCATCAAACTTTTAACTTGTTTTTTAATTTATTATTACTATTTTTCTTTTTAATTTTGGAAACACACTTAACCATTATCCAACTGACATGCTTGTCACGATGATGAGAATGAGAAAGTATGTACTCAGCGAACTGCTATTGTTCGATATGTTAATTAATTAATTTATGTGTTCACTGAATCCGGTGACACCGGAAATTACACGATATTTGTTTGCCAAAAAAAAAAATCGTAGAAATTCGATTGCGATCCAATTCTCCTAACAACCAGATCATTCATTCCTACATTTTTCATAATTTGTTTTACGTTTTTTTTTTCTAAATTAATTGTTTTATTTTTCTTCTAAATTTATCGTTTATTTATCTTTTACTTATTTATTTATTGTTCCCTAACCGGACGACAGGGTTGGGTCATTTGTCGTAGAAAATGGTTTTCTACATTACATGTAAATAACCGCGTAGAAAACATGTACACGTAGAAAACTGTAGAATACGTATAAAAACCCCTCCCTTCACTATTTTATCTCGCATTCTGCATACTAAAATAATTTCTAACAAGTAAGTATAAATCTGTGTCTCCTGTCGTCTAGCTCTTTTAAATTATTTAACTCTTGACACATTTTTTGGATTTATATATTTATATATTTATGTATGTTGTATGAGGATTTTTTATATAACAGAAATTTTCTTATTAGGCGTTTTTGAAAGTTGGAGCGGTACATGGATCGAGGTAGAAAAGTGAGACAGTACGAATGCGTTTAATGCATGTAAGAGTGAGAAAATAGACTAACCGGTAAATACAGCTACAATTTTCGAAAACATCCATTGCAACTTTATCGATAATGACTGGTGGTAAACCAATACGTAATTATTAGCAAGGAGTGGGTTTTCATTACAAAAAATTTCCGGCAAATGCAATGTAATGTAATACGCTGTTGTGCCACCTTGTTTATTGACTTTTATGAACAACTAAATAATCAATAAAACTATCCAAACAAAAAAAAACAAACTAAACTTATTGACAAATTAAATAACTGGACCGAAACTGAACTGAAAGGTTTACTTGGGGAGAACTTCCAAAAGGATCACCAAAATGTTTTATTACTTCAATTAGACATGCGCTACCGTACCCGTCTAGACACTCGGCTACAGGGCTACCTGGAATTTACTGCCGGCGCTAAAGGAAATACCCTACTGAACTACTCTACCTGGCCTACGTTTTGATGCGACCCTTGCGGAACCCGCAATAACCTTATAATGCTTAACTCGTGATCGTCAATGCAACACCTGGCCTTACGTTGTTGTAACTCAATTCTTTTGGTGCGTTACAATGAATACAATTTTTTTTTTTAATTCTATATAATTGACAGGTCGTCCTTTGTTTTCTTTCTTTTTCTTTGGTATTATGTAATGAGATATTTATTTTTAGTAAATAATAACAAGCCTCACGTCTCCTCAGTAAAACCAAATTTTTTATTAAAGTGTCAAACTTGTCAAAATAACAATTGAGTTTCTATATAAAGAGTTTAACTTCACTTTAAAGTGAAATGTCGACGAAGGAGCAATCAAGTAACCCGCCTAAAAAGTTAATTTTTTTTCCTCTTTTAATCTGGAGGTGAGCACAAACATCAGTTGTTTTGTTAGTTACCATATTATTTTATAAACTGTCAAAACTTGTCAATACCAAATATTGATAGAAGTGCAATCAAGTTTCTTAAACGTCCTGTAAAAGTAATTAATTTTTGTTCTAATCTGAAGGTGAGCAGAGACATCAGTGGTTTTCCTAGTTCACTTACTTCTACATTTCTAGTTTATTAACTGTCAAACTTATTAAAGTGAAATGTCAACAAAGGAGCAATCATGTAACCCGCCTAGAAAGTTAATTTTTTCTTCTTTTAATCTGGAGGTGAGCACAAACATCAGTTATTTCGTTAGTTACCATATTATTTTATAAACTGTCAAAACTTGTCAATATCAAATATTGATAGAAGCGCAATCAAGTTTCTTAAACGTCCTGTAAAAGTAATTAATTTTTGTTCTAATCTGAAGGTGAGCAGAAACATCAGTGGTTTTCCTAGTTCACTTACTTCTACAGTTTTAATTTATTAACTGTCAAACTTATTAAAGTGAAATGTCGACGAAGGAGTAATCAAGTAACCCGCCTAGAAAGTTAATTTTTTTCTTCTTTTAATCTGGAGGTGAGCACAAACACATCAATTGTTTCGTTAGTTATCATATTATTTTATGAACTGTCAAACTTGTCAGTGTGAAATATTGGTAAAAGAAGGATCAGGTTTCTGAAGCGCCTCCGCACAGTTTCATATTTTTTTCTTTTTGTAATCTGGAGGTTACTCGTTTCCGCACTTCCCATACTTTTCATCTTTCTTTTTTAATTAACTGTCACACTTGTCAAAGTGAAACGTCGACAAGAGGGCGATCAAGTTTCCGAAGCTTTCTGTAAAAAGAGCACGAACATCTCAGTTCGCATATTTCTATTGTTTTTTTTTTTTTTTTTAGTGATTGTCAGACTTGTCAAACTATAATGTCAACACAAAAGTAGTAAAGTTTCCGAAAAGCATCCTGGATAGTTTCATTCTTTTTTCTCTTTTTTGTAAACTGAAAGTGCGCACGAACATTAGTTATTTGTGGTATGTTTTCGCGTATTAACTGTCCAAGTGAAACGTCGACGAAAGACGAAACAACATTCAGCGTCACGCGCACCTAGTGAATTGTTTTAACCTTGACGCTGAAAACTGTCAATCATAAGACGAAACAACATTCAGCGTCACGCGCACCTAGTGAATTGTTTTAACCTTGACGCTGAAAACTGTCAATCATAACTATGTACACACTAATCCCCTTTTTGTTTCTGTCAAATTTTCTTAACGCATTATCATATTTTTTTATTAAGTGTCAAACGTGTCAAAGTAAAACGTCAAACAAACTGAAGAGGAAATGACGCTCAGCGTCACGCAGCGAATTGCTTTAACTTCGCCATTAAAAGGCAATAAATCACCAACCCCCTTCCGTTTAAAAAAAAAGGTATCTCTATATACAGGATGATTCGTGGCATGGTATTTTTGAAATAAATTTCTTATTTTGAAAAATAAGTCGCACTGACATTTGAGATCTGTGTACTTAACATATTTCTTAAATAGTTAAACTCATCAAAATAAAATTTCAACAAAAGAGTAATCAAGTACCTGAAACACCCTGTATAAAGTTTTTTTTTACATTTTCTTCCTTCTTCAACTCTGGAGGCGAGCAGAAACATCATCAGTTGTTCTTCTAGATACCATAATTAACATACTCGTTTGTCAACTGTCATATTTGTCAAAGTGGAGTGTTGAAATCGAGTTTCCTGAGAGACCCTGTATAAAGAGTTTAATATTCTTTTATACTGAAAGTTTGCTTTCTAACTAAGAACAAGTATGAAAATATTTCCACGTACTTTTTTAATTAACTGTCAAAGTTGTCAAAGTGAAATGTCGGAAAGAGAGCGTCCGCTTTTTTTGACGCGCCCTGTATAACGAGTTTATTATTTTTATTTTTACTTGAAGGTTTGTTTTTTATGATAATATTTTCGTACATATATTTTTTAATTAACTGTCAAACTTGCCAAAATAAAATATCAACAGAATAGTAATCAAGTATCTGAAGCCTCCTCAACAAAGCTTATAGAAAAAGCTTGAGGGTTGCAATGGTGGAAAAAAACAAAAAAAATTCTTTCATATAATCGACAGATCGTCGTTGTTTTTAATTTTGATTAAGGAGACATTTAAGGCTGTTTTACATTGACAATTTATTCATGAATTAATTCATGAACTTCTTCATGAATTTCTTCGTGAATTTATTCATGAACGCATTTCGTATTACATTGGTGAAGAACTTCATGAATTTCTTTGATTCTAATGCCCGTTTATAGGTATTACCAACATAGCGAAAGAGTTTATAAACGATTTAACACTGCCACGCGCAAATAAATACCATAACCTTCGTTTTCTATTGTTGGTACCCCTGAAATTCACGCAAATATTGACGAAAAATAGAACTTGCTGTGATTCGTGAATAAGTTGACGAAGAAATTCATGAATTTATTTGACGTCAAATTTGGTGCATTACACTTGTCCAACTTCTTCATGAAGCGACTTCATGAATTAATTCATGAATAAATTGTCAATGTAAAACGGCCTTTACTTTTAATCACAGTAATAACCGGCACTTGAAGTTTGTAAAGGCGAAAAAAAAAATCAAAAAAGAAACAAAAAAAAAATTATGTAGGTACTTTTCCCGTGTCGGTGGGTAATTATTTTCGTACTTAATTCCTTTTTGTTTTTAAGTTTAAATTTAACTGCACGTTTATTATTGCAAGGTCAAGTTCCCTCGACCGTGAAACATCTTCCGAGTATCTTATCAAAAAGTACGCCATTGCTCAATTTATTACAGCCTCGCGTTACATATGGCAAAATTAGAGATTACATTTTATCTACGTTTAATGCTTTCACGACAACGCACAATCAAATTTAAAACGATATTAACAAGAGAGCAATTGTACCGAGCACGCCAAAAAAAAAAATGTAAACCGGATACTTATAACGTACGATCAAAAAAGGAAAAGAAAATGTCGCGTCAGCAATGCCGGAAGAGCCTTCAACTTCTAGAATTAAAATTCGAGATTAGAATAGATTCGATTCAAAACGTAAATAGCCCAAGATGTTTTCTTTTTTTTGAAACAGTTACGACGTCTACAACGCGGACATTCTTATCGTGAAACCGTTCGCAACACATGGAGCTAACTCTCACCGGAGGAGCCTTCTTCTTCCTCTTGCATGTCGTTCGATGATTCGCGGAAGCTATTTTTAATCCATTGCGCACAGACCTCGTTGTTCACCGTGTCCACCAGCTCCATGCCGATGATGCCGCGTTAACACCAACAACAACAACAACAGGTGAAGAGAGAGAACTACAACGATCTGTTCCGAGCACGTTGACACTCGCGAGTAAACTGGACTGGTTCACATGTAACCGTGTAAATATATATGATATCCCACATGAAAATTATCGGGACTCTAGAAATGAGTGAGTGTGTGTATTCGGCCGGCTTCACAAGACTCAAGGCGAAGACTATTTTAAGAAGTTCAATTTGCGTTCCGTAAAGAAGGGACGCGAACGTGTTTTGATGACCCGACGCGTTTCGTTTAAGTGGGGCTCTTAAATTGGAAGGCGCATGAATGCATACTCATCGTCATTAAAATGCACACGTCGACTATACATAAACAAGACAGAATGTTATTGTTAAAGCAATTGCGTGTGGTTCCTAATCGGAATTTCATTGACGGTACTCGTTTGGAGAGGAAAATTTTACCGGAGCAGACCCTTCAAAAATATAGGAAAATCTCGTTAATCCGACACTTCGATAATCCGGCATAATATGACGCCTAATATTGAGCAGTCCCTTAAAAAAATATAGGAAAATCTCGTTAATCCGACACTTCGATAATCCGGCATAATGCGACGCTTAATATCGAGCGTACAAAGCTGAAGAAACAATTTCCATTTGATTCACGAATTAAACCACTAAAACCTAGGAAATTCCAATAATCCGGACACTCGCTAATCCGGAACAATCGCGGCACACACTCACACTCAGTACGTATAAAAGGTTTCTACATACAACAAAGTAACTAATTTCATTAAAAAAATCGAACCTTTAAAAAAATGGTCTTGGTATAATTCACTAATTCGGAACAATCGCAGAAATACATTTAACATCGCTAACACCATCATCAACATTGCGTTGAAGAAAAGTTTCTGTGGTATTAAATAAAAATAGGTACAATTTGAATAGAACAGTGGAATCTCGATAATCCGGTCATGGAACAATCGAATAATAATTCCAATACTTTCGAGGTGCTTCACATATGGGTTCTGGGAAACGCTCCACTTTTCCTGGATCAAGTGATTAAAAAACCAAGAGTCAATCTCGTTAATCCGGCCCGTGATAATCGTCGTAATGTGACCTTTCAAGGTTGAAGAAAAAGAGTCTACAGTGTTATAAAATAAAGCACAAATGGCATTGAATAGCGCGATCTCGATAATAATCTGGCTCTATGATTAAAACGACATATAATCTCGTTAATCTGATCATTTGCTAATCGGGAATGATCGCGAAAATACGATATTTAATATTGAATTCACTAGCTTGAAGGAAACGTGTCCGTAGCGTTATGGGATTAAGTGTGAATTGAACTGAATGGGGACAATTTCGATAATCCGGCCATGTGGTGATCGAGTAAATCTAGAGCGTTTTTTTAGGCACTTACGTAAGCTCTGGAAAATATTCTAATTAATCTGAAACTACTCCTAGAGTAAGTGACTCAAAACGAGCGACCATCCGCTAATCGGGAATGATCGCGAAAATACGTTTTTTTACATTGAACTTATTAAGTTGAAGGAAACGTGTCTGTAGCGTTATAAAATTAAGTGTAAATCGAATTGAATAGTGCGGTCTCGATAATCCGGCCATGTGATGATCGAGTAAATCTAGGGGATCTTTCAGGCACTTATTTAAGAACAATTATCCTCGTTGTGCAAAATATTCCAATTAAAGTGAAACTACCCCTGGAGTAAGTGATTCAAAACGAGAAACGATCCCATTAATTCGGCTATTCGCTAAACGGGAATAATTGTGGAAAATACGTCTTTTTATATTGAACTTACTAGGTCGGAGGAAACGTGTCATGAAATTAAGTATAACTCAAATTGAATAGTGCGGTCTCGATAATCCGGCCATGTGGTGATCGAGTAAATCTAGAGCATTTTCAGGCGCTTATTTAAGAACAATCATCCTCATCATCACACTCCTAGAGCAAGTGACTCAAAATGAGAAACAATCTCGTTAATCCGACCACTCGTCACTCCGGAATAATCGCGAGAAAAATATGTACGACCTTTAATACTGGGCTTACTAAGTGGAAGAACACGTTTCTGTACCGTTATAAAATTCAATCGATTCGAATAGCGCGTCCTCCATAATCCGGCTCTACGATAAAAGAGCAATTCCAATATTTTTAAGCCGTTGACATAAAACGCAATTATCCCCCTACTTAATCACGTTCTGGAATATATTCCGTCACTCTTAGATTAAATGGTTAAAAATTGCGTTAATCCGATCATTCGCTAATTCGAAATAACCGCTGTACTACGACATTTTTAATACTGCGCACACAAAATTGAAGAGAAAAATGTCTGTGATATTATAAAATGAAGTGCAAATAGAAAGGAACAGCGCGATCTCGATAATCCGGCTCTACAATAAAAGACTAATTTCAAAATTTTGCAGGCGTTAACAAAAACAGCAGTTATCCTCCTATTTAATCACGCTCTAGAAGCATTCTAATACTCTTGGATTAAATGTTTCGAATGAAAATCTCGTTAATCCGACCATTCTCTAATTTTTAAACTGTGCATACAAAATTGAAGAGAAAATGTCTGAGACATTATAGAATTAAGTGAAAATTGAAAATAAGAACGTAATCTCGATAATCCGACTTTATAGTAAGAGACTAATTCTAATTTTTTAGGCGTTGGTATGAAGAGCAGTTATCCTCGTACTTTTTTAAAACCAATCCCTTGCTCTCGGACTTAAATGTTAAAAAAAAGTCTCGTTAATGCGACCATTCGCTAATTCGTAATAACGGCGATATTACAACTTTTTTAATACTGGGCATATGACACTGAAGAAAAGCCATCTGCGCCATTATAAAATGAAGTGCAAATTGAAAGGAACAAACAGTACGATATCGATAATCCGGTTTTGCAAGAATCGAGTAATTATCGCATTTTCCTGGCGCTGATGTGAAAAGCAGCCAACCTCTTAGGGATACACTTTCTGACGGACATTTCACCAAAAACAAAACTGCTCCTGGATTAAATGGTTAAAAGTAAGACACAATCTCGCTAATCCGTCAATTCCCAGTTTGAAGATTATTCGACGTTAAAACTTGAGAAAGAAAAGGCAGTTTTACTTTCTAGAACCACACGCAAATTGTGTGATTAACGCAATTGAATAAGTTCGTTAATCCGGCCATGTGACAATCCGGACTCAAATTGGGAATGATGAACGTTTAGAAAAGAAGTAACTGCAGCATTCAGACGAAAGGAAAATATACAACGCGCAGACTGTGTAGATAAGACAATTGAATGAGTTCGTTAATCCGGCCCTGTGGCAATCCGGACTCAAATTGGGAATGATGAACGTTTAGTAAGGAAGTAACTACAGCATTCAGAAGAAAGGAAAATATACAACGCGCAGACTGTGTAGATAAGACAATTGAATAAGTTCGTTAATCCGGCCCTGTGGCAATCCGGACTCAAATTGGGAATGATGAACGTTTAGTAAGGAAGTAACTGCAGCATTCAGAAGAAAGGAAAATATGCAACGCGCAGACTGTGTAGATAAGACAATTGAATAAGTTCGTTAATCCGGCCCTGTGGCAATTCGGACTCAAATTGGGAATGATGAACGTTTAGTAAGGAAGTAACTGCAGCATTCAGAAGAAAGGAAAAATACCACGCCCAGATTGTATGGTTAAGACAATTGAATAAGTTCGTTAATCCGGCCCTGTGGCGATACGGATTTAAATCGGAAATGATGAAATACCTGCAGCATTCGGATGAAGACAAAACATGATTAGCCCAATCGTTTTAGTAAGCGAATAAAAATCTAGTGTAGTTTCGCTAATCCGACCATTTACTATATTAATCCGACATAATACTCGATAATCCGACGATAACATGAGGCATTACCTCTGGGGAAATATGAGTCAATTGAAATTACTTACGTTCACTATTACGCTCCAGTGGAGAGGCCAAAGTGTATACAACTTGGAAACCGATTTCTGTCACCTAGCGGTCCGCGCAGTCCTTAAGACAATGGAAGAAATATTTTGGAGTAAACGTGGTAAAGGCAAAGACAACGAAATGTGGGAACATGAAACACACTCTATTGCAGTCTATAAGCATTGTTCTGCAGTGTATCACAAATCGGTTTCCAAATTGTATGTGAAGTGAAGAGCGGAGTAAAATACCTCAATTAATTTGCACGAATTTATTCGTTTAGCATAGACGTGCGCCTTAACGATGGGGTTAATGGCGTCCGTAAACATTTGTTAACGACGAAGTATCTAATCGGATTCACGTAGCTACCATCAAAATAGCGTGCCAAAAAGAATACCTTTCATAAGGCGAAACAAACAACGACATATTTGCTCGATAATTCACGTGCGGAATTTAATCGTCACAAAGACATTCGTTTTCTGTCCCGAATCCAGAAATTTCGTCTGGGAAAATTCCCCGAAAAAAAATGTTTTGGCGTGCCCGCCGCTTATAAATCTCTCCTGTTTATCAACGTTTCTATTTGCATCGACGCGGCGCTTTATTTTTAGGAGCGGGTTTGATCTAAATTTATCGTTGCTGGTGAGGAGGCGCCGACGACATTGCGAGTTCCAGGTAAAAATCGCTCTAATCTTTTTTTGGAAAATTTTTATTATTTTTTTAATTGAGAGAGCGAAGTTCTTAGAATCAATCATTCATTTCTTTGTCAAAAACAAGAATATCAAAAAATAAAATATTTACGTAAAAAAATATACAATAGTCAAATCGCCGACCAGATGCAACGAGCACGAAATAGTCACGTGAACTTTAATTAAATTTTGATTCTACTTTGTTATTAACAGTAAATTATCATGAGGGACGAATAATAATTTATAACGAGAGAAAAAAATAGCATTTCGTAAATCAAATAGAGCAAATTGTTAGTTTCTAATGACATAACGAATTGGCAATTAAATTATTGTTTTCTCACCCAAACCATGGTACTAGATGCAGAGAGACGGACGGATTTTCGGAGTTTGTTCACACTGTGAGGGACGGGTGGTTAACAAACAAAGATAACAGAAAGGGGTTGAATTATACTATACTTTCAACTTTTTCCATTTCTACAAGGCCTCGTCGAAACACTATGTTCTTCTAGGTGCCTCAACGAGAGTAAGAGAGGTTTTATTGTTATGCCCAAACTATGTCTTAATTCCCAAAATTAATTACGCCACAATAATTAACAATTTCCACTTCTTCTCCTCACTCTTTCACTGAAATTTTAATCAGACCATAAGTGACCTAAGATATTGCTAATACTCGTACGCCCTCTTTATATGGAATGAGATGTCAGCCCTTGCCCGCCACACATACAATTTTCGGGAATGAATTTGACATGAAGCGAGATTCTAAATAGTAGACAATAACTCAAAGTCACGTATGCATGTATTATTAAATAGGGTACACAATTGATTGCATATAATAAATTAGTCAAATTATTAGAGGACACCTTTTAGACAAATGCTAATTTACAGATTACTTCAGAACAACATTGTACTTACAACACAATGGCCAAACAAATTCGAAATTATTTTAAAACGAAAGAAGAAATAGCATTTCGTAAATCAATTAAAGCAATTGTTAGTTTTTTTCCTCACCCTAACCATGGCGAGACGGACGGCTTTGCGGAGTTTGTTCACACACTAACTAAGACATTCTGTGAATGTTAATTTCGCCTTCGGACTCTGGGAGCGATGTACACAATCACACGGCTGCTGGCTACGTGATCTCTATCGTAAAGTTCCATTTCTTTTTATAGCATTTTAAACCGGACATTCCAATCCCCGGATGTTCGTTTTTAGTTATGTTTACATAATGCGGATTTTTGATGAGTCAACTCGGCGACTGCTCGGTAATGCAATGTGAAGCTGGAAATCCTCCGAACGCAGCCTCATTTCAAAGGTCAGCCCTGACTCATATTGGCGAAGCTATTGACAAAGCAAGGCGTTTGCTTACATAATTTTTAGGCGAACTGTTACGGTTATGTTTCAAGGAAAAGAATTTACGACGTATTTTCACAGCGAGCTGGCAATGCCGCTGGTGGACACAATTCGTTTTGGTCACGTGGCATCACTGTAAACCCGCTTGTGAACGATCATTTGGTTCTTAATTCAAATATTTTATGTCATAATTTTCCCATTGGCTACGCCATTGTTTCTCGTGTGACCCCGGAAGTTTTCCGCCTAATCGGCCAATTTTGCTTGCCGGCCACTTCTCATTTTAGACGGCGCGGCGGCTTGTGAACTTGTGAAAGTTTTCTTCCGTGAATAATTGCAAAAATCTGTGCATTATTCAAAGTTAAAACTTTTTTGTTTCGTTGTCGGCTAAGTTATAATAGTTATACATATAATAGTTTACGCATTTTGTGCCCTGCTTTTCATAGTGTGTTACAATAAATTCTGTACCACAGTGAGTGTTTTGTTTATGCCGGCCCCTACTCTGAGCGTACAAGTGAATTAAATCTCCTGGAATTATTGTTCTAACTGTGGCGAACACATTGGGACCTAGGGAGGGGGTCTCGAATGTGGAGTTCTTACAATCGGGGGGGTACATACTCTCTGGCGCCCTTAATAAATACCCACCCCTTCTCCATTGAGCCAGCTTGGGAGAACCGTTGTTAAGAGACAACGCCACTGGTCATCCGATAAGTTAGTAATTTAACTCAGGAGTATTTCTTTTAACATTTCTGCGGTGACAGAACATATTTCCCGCCGTCGTCTATGCGAGGTTGTATCGAATTGAATTTGCAGATTAATGATTTACGAAATTGCAGATTTCTTACATCAAACTGAGACATTCCGTGAGTGTTAATTTCGCCTTCGGACTCTGGAAACGACGTATACGAACACACAACTGATGGCTCTGTGAGATACCCATCGTGGAACTCGGTCGCCGAGTTTAATTAATTTGACGTCCTGAACGTGATACGATGTTAAAAAATATAACGTTCCATTTAAAAAAGTTGAAAACAATTGAAAATCTCGAAAACCTGACAGTCATTTGTTTTTCTGATGTTGCCATAAAATCCAGCAGGTGACGTCCTGAAACTTTTCTAATTTGAGCTACCTCGTAAAAATTCAAATAAAAAAGTTAGCTACTGTAGCGGCTTCCCGTGAACACCCTATATATGTTTTTACACATGTTTAATAACAGTTAGATTTGACAAGATAAAACTCCTGCGCAAACAAGATAACAAACGACGCTGTGTTTCACGTGATGTTTGGCAAATTGGCAACACTGCCCTGGGCACACAAACGGGCGATTTTAAAATCTTGCGCGCGCCGCATGTTTCCAACTCGAAATGAAACATACTGTATAATCATCTTGAGCGAGTTACTTCTATGTACACACGTCGAACTATGCGTATCGCCCTGTATTTTCTTTTTTTTTAGACAAGTTAATAACAGTTGCGCAAGCAAGATAACAAACGACGCCGTATTTGCTTTTAATCTACCGGAACATACGTACGTACGTACACTGCAGACCAAAAGTTTAAGACCACCTTTGCGAATTACGTATATTTACAGCTTTGCGCCGAACTATGCGTATCGCACTGTATATACTTTTTTAGACATGTTTAATAAGAGTTACAAGATTTGACAAGATTTCAGATAAAACACTTGAGCAAACAAGATAACAAACGATGCTGTGTTTCACGTGATGTTTCCCTTTAATCTCTTGGAACGTACATACACTGCAGACCGAAAGTTTAAGACCACCCTTGCGAATCATGTATACAGGGTGTCAGGAACTCGACTGCAATAATCTCACACGGTGGTAGCTTGTATCGAAACGATCAAAAAATGTTAGAAACTCGATGCCCTAATTCTAACTGTTATCGAGTTATGAAGGATAACAGCAAGTTGGCAGAAACTCCAGTATTACGCAATTCCATTGACTTTGCCTAATATTTATACGTAGGCTAGGCAGTAAAGATGTCTTGTCGATGTTACATGATCGGGGCAATAGGTTAGTGTTTCAAAATGCAACAAAAATTTAACATTTTAAGTAATTATCATAAAATGGCAAATCGATCTAAGCGATGTAAGCACTGATGACGTTGTCATTGATTGAGTTTTCTCGTACATGTAAGCTTTAACAAGATTGGAATGGAGTATGAGTTTCCTAAAAAAGCACATAACTAAACATTAAACAAATTAAACTGTTTGTACGCGCACAATAATTATCAGAAGTGAACTGTCTTTCAATAACGAACTACACTTACGTGCAATGAAATCGACTCACTTCACATTTTTGAGTTTGATTGTTTTTTTTTTTGTCTTCTGAAGCGAATAGAAAAAATAATAATAAATAAAAATAAGGGTACTTCGACAGCTCTCAACCAAACCGATTGTTGCGAAATGTCTACAAACGAGCACAAAACACGTTTCTTATGACAAGTGATATCGACCTTGACCTGGACAAGCTGCAAGCGCGGTAATTTACGGTAATAAGAGCACCAAAAGATGTCGGGCTTTTGTGTCAGACGTTTATTTGAAATTCTAATTCCACAGAAAATTCATTTTCCCGAAACTGATGTAAAAAGTGTCGTCGTTGTATATTTTATGAAGTTCAGAATTTAGGAAAGTTTACGCATTCTCGATATATCCGTAAAACACGAGCACGTTTGTTTTATTTATCTTATGGTCTGGAATATGATACGGGGTGCGTCTCAGGCAGAGGGATGGAAGGAAAGATAGCGGGCAGTCTCCGCGTAGACGCAGCAGGGTAAACGTGTGTTGGTAAGATGCGCTAATTAGGCAGACGGTCTCGCGTGTGTTGTTAATGAAATGTAGTGGATGTTTGATAAGGGTTGTCTGTGAAATATCGGCATAACTTGCCAGAGATAATATCGACCTGGAGATGGCGATATCTTGACAAAGGTAGTTTGGCAGTACCTCGACCTTGACCGTCGAGATGACGGGTCTGGCCTACTTGCAGGTTATATTGTACTTCACCAGCAGTACGACATCGCTGGGGAACGGTCGCAGTGGAGAACACTGGTAGGTGACCGGTGATGTCGGAAAACAACTACATAGTTGTATACCTGACCACCTGAATTGCCTTGTGCTTTCAAAAACGGTCATGACTTGGTGTTGACTGTGCTTGGGCCGGTGTAGCAACACTGTAGGAGGCAGTAGCACCAATGATTCTGAGAACGTACGCTCAGAAGGCAAGGTACGCTAATATCCACCTGGGGTTTGTCTTTATGCATGCGAAGTACGAAGATAGACGTTCGAGGACACCTTCCCCGTGAATTCGCATCCCAGCAGGGAGCTTCCGCATCTAGCTACCACCCTGCGAAGTTATTGGACTCGAGTCCCTGACACTCTGTATTTATAGTCTTGCGCCGAACTATGCGTATCGCACTGTATTTTATTTATTTAGATTCGACAAGATTTCAGATAAAACACCTGCGCAAACAAGATAACAAACGACGGGACGCCGCTGCGTTTCACGTGATGCTTCGTTTTAATCTACACTGTGGACCAAAAGTTTAAGACCACCTTCGCGAACCATGCATAATTTTTAAAATATCAGAAATAGGTATAATAGTTTATAGCGACTGTATAGGACTCAGGACATTAAAAAAAATAAAACCGACTCTATGGTGCTTTAATTAAGTTGGGAATTTACATAAAAATGTTGAAATTGAACCAGGTTTGGAGTACATACAATTGATTGGGGGGGAGGGGGGGGGACCAGTTTCACGAGGACAAAATCCTCAACTATGTACGATGACATTAGAAATAATTTCAGCCCACGCCCACGTGGTGGCCAATTTGAAATAGGTTTTGTTTACCTAGAAGTGGCAACACTGACGTCCATGGCTGTAGGTGTTGTGTTTTGTTTAACCAAACATTCCCAAATGCTGCGCATTACACATTCTCGAACGATTTAACACAAAACCCTGCATTGTTACTAACCGAGTACAGTGTGTTGCCTATACGTCGGAGTCACGTGGATTGAAATCGTCCCTGTACGTCTTGGATGTTTGGAGGAACTTGAAGAACGAAAGGCGCTGGTGAGTACGCAGCGACCTCTGTTATTGTAATCACTTTTAGTCCAACAAAAGGTAGACGATTTGATGAAAAAGATTCATTAGTATAATTTGCTGTATTTGCCAAATACTTTAAGTTATAAGTTGTGGCATTAATTGAGTATAATGCCCGGTTGCACCAACTTTTTAAGCAAAGCTTAAATTTAAGTGGTGTTTAGACTATGACATTATCTATAGATTTAACAAAATATTTGTCACATTCTAATTGATTCATAAGTTGAAGTTTAAGTGTCAATTAGAATGTATTTGACATTATACTGACCATACGTAAATGTCACGTTCAAAACATAACTTAAATTTAAGCTCTGCTTAAAATGTTGGTGCAACCGGGCATTAGTATTTTGTTAGTGGTCTTACACTTTTGGTCTGCTGTGTACATGTCATGCTGAAGAAAACATGAACTATATACGTCATGGTCTTTTGGAGGAACTTGAAAAAACAAAAGGCCTTGGTAAATACGCAGCGACCCCTATTGTCATAATCACTTTTACTCCAAGAGGTAGATGATTTGAGTTAACAGATGTTACTAGTAGATGGTTTAAGTTATAAGTTGTGTCATTAATTAATTGTACATAAGTGAACTTCTTTATTTCGTTCGTGGTCTGAAACTTTTGGTCTGCAGTGTACATGTCATGCTGAAGAAAACACGAACTCCACACGTTTTTAGATTCTTAACCAATTTGTATTTTATTCAATTCTTTGACGTTTTAACTATTTTAATACAGAGTACAACACAGTAGATAGATCTGTCCATTTAACACAATTAGCAGCATTGCATAATTGGGTTTTGGTTCGTCGTCGGTTCGGTAGTAGTTGAAAAAAAGTGCCCGCAACTACACGTACCTATGTATGTATAGTACGTATGTATATTATTTACCTGCGTTCTCATCGAAGAAGGAATTCAGCCTTATGTAAGTGGGTGTGTTACAAAGTACCTCTCCCTTGTCGATGGAGTTGCGCGTCATTAGGACACCTCTCGAAGACATGGTTGCGCAACAACCGATTTAAAAAACAAACATCAAAGAAAAAACACGACGAAACGCGAACTTCCAAGCACTCTGACGAGCGTTCGCAACTAACCTGAGATTCACTGGCGAAATTACAAAAGCCGAAACACTTTTTCGAAAACGAACGGAAATAAACTTCGCGAAGCGCCTATTTTTAACGAGCGCCCGAAAACGACTTATTATTTGTTTACTGGAATTTCGAGAGATTACGGCTATCTGGATGTGGCAGATTATGCACTGATCGCCGGGACTTAAAATATTTTTTATTGCCGCAAGAGAGAGAACGCGGGCAATTTTTTAGATAGACAGGTACGTGTGTGGCATCATATGACACACACACACAGAGAGGTGCGATATCAAACAAGCACGTCATTCGTTTCGAATTCGACATAAACAACGGAATGTTTTATTCCGGTAATTATACTAATAATAGAACAAACTAGTGTAGGCATGTAAGTGCAAAAATGTCTGGTGAGTTTGCTTTGTGTGTGTGTGTGTGTAAGTATATCGCACGTGTTGACCTGACTCACAAACAACATTCTTGACATTGCTGGGGAAATTATTTCTATTATTTGCAGAGGACACTCAGGAATATTATCAACTATGACAGTTACTTAAAGCCGCAGTTTCCGGTGAATAAATAATTTATAATCTTTTGTAAATACTACTTAAACAAGGTACAATAAAATTCAAGCTAAACGTTACAGATTTTTAGTGAAAGACTATTGGCAACACTGATTTTCGCTTTCGTCTCGGGAAGTGCTTTCATTTGATATGTCACACGACGTGCTTTTCTTCTTTCCGTACCTAATTAATTTCCATCGTAAGTCAACCATATTCAATATCAAGATGGCGTCGCGTCGGTATGATACTCGCGTCCCTTCCTTCAAGACCTTTCATTTGATGCGTCACACGATAACTTTCCGTTTTTCGTAAACACGAGTCGGGCGCCGTCTTTGATTTCAAGATGGCGTCGATGTGACAGCCGCGTTCCTTTCTTTAATATCTTTCATTTGATGCGTCGCACGCTAAGTTTCCGTTTTCCGCAAACATGAGTCGGGCGCCATCTCTGATCTCAAGATGGCGTCGATGCGACAGTTGAGTTCGAGATCATTCGTTCGATCCGCTACACGATGTGTTTCCGTTTTCCGTAAAAACGTCTCGGCTCTCATCTTTGGTTTTCAAGATGGCGTCGATGTAACAGCTGAGTTCGAGATCTTTCATTTGATGCGTCGCACGATATGCTTCCGTTTATCGTAAACACGACACGGCGGCCATCTTAGATTTCAAGATGGCGTCGCTGGGACAGCCGACTTCGAGATCTCTCATTTGATGCGTCACACGATATGTTTCCGTTTTTCGTAAACACGTCCAGACGGCCATCTTTGATTTTAAGATGGCGCCTATGTGACGACAGTAGAGTGTCACACAACCAGTTTTCTTTTTCTGTACTCTTTTTCTTTAGTTTTACACATAAACATTGCCCTTCAAGGTTATGTAATATAAATAAAAATGACATTTGACATGCGTATTGGTAAACTGCGCTTACGTCAAACGCAAATGTCAAACCGCGACGACCAACATGAATGACATGAGTTGAACGTCAATCAAATCTAGGAACCCTAGAATGGGATAATTCAAAACTTTCCTAAATGTTCACAAAAAAAAAATTAACTTTTTTCTTTTCAACGACACCCCGTACAATCACGGACAGCTTAAAGAGAACGAAAAAAATTAATAAAACTGTGCAACCGTGGTCAGGGAAAATCGTTAAGCATACCAAATTTTTTTTACAAATTTCTCCATAACATGTATATACAGGGTGATCCAAAACTCTCCCAACCGAACCCACTGTATGTATTAACAAAGAAATATGTATAACTTCCAAATTAATTTTCTTTTTTTCAATATAAAAACGAAATTAAAAATGCAAGACAATTAGGACCACCACCAGATGGCGTAATTTTTCGGGGGGAGGGGGGGTATTGTTTTCCCTTAATAGGTAGTGCCAGATGTCAGTTCTTTGGCTGTGCAGACGATAGATGGCGTAACTTTTCCCCCTTTCTTATCTTCCCTTTATAGGTACAGCCTCAATCAAAAGTAATGAAACGTTCAAAACCGAAACGCTGTAGTCAGAGTGCAACGGCGCCGAGTCAGAGAGAGCGCAACTTGTTGTGGGGTTCCGAAGGACTTCGGAAACATTCGTTCGCCACGAAGCTTCATCTCACTCGGTATCTTCTCTCTCTGACTACAGCGTTTCGGTTTTGAACATTTCATTACTTTTGATTGAGGCGGTACAATGTACATAGTAGGTATATTTGGTCACTACCAGATGTCAGTTGTTTCGCCAACAATCAATAGATGGCGTAACTTTTCCCCCATTCTCTCTTTCTTGTCGTCCCTTTAACAGGTAGTACATTTGATCACCACCAGATGGATATTAAAAAGGGAATTATATGTAGATAGCTTTTGTTTCTATAAGGGGTGCGATGTTACGCGAAAGCAAAAAACTGCTGCTTCAATGAAAAGCTGAAATTGTGAGAAATTTCTGTAATTTTTTTTAAATAAACTTTCCACCCTCTACATACAGGGTGATCCAAAACTAATATTTATTGATTATGTATTAACAAAGAAACATGAATTCCAAATTCTACGAAAATTTAAAAAAAGGAAAATAAATGCAAAACTATTAGGGACGATCAGATCTAATAGATCAATCAATCAATAGATGGCGTACCTTTCTTCCCTTTCTTGTCTTCCCTTTATGGCCTCTTAGAATGTGACTTACACAGTGTTGTGAAACTTCAAATGTCATATATTACAAACGTCACTCAAATTTAAACTCAGCTTAAGCGTTCGGTGCATGCGGCCCTACTGATGGCCGCACTTTTCTTTTTGATTAACGTCAATGTCATTAAACGTCAAACCAGCCATTAGCTTATCTGATACTGTCAGTATTACACTCATATCATCAAACAATGAATTAATGAATTAAATACAAGTATGTAGTCATTTAAAAAGCGCAGACCCTATCGTTAAGATCGAATACGTCATCGAACATCGGATCAAAAATGAGAGCGAGTGTGCGGGGGGCCTTAATACCCTACACTGTTGCAATAATCTCATCGCAAATATTATCTAAGTTTATTGTCGAAAAAAATCGTTAAACATAACTTGTTTAAAAAAAAATGATTAGACTCTATCAGTAAGATCGAACATCGGACGAAATATGAGAGCGAGTGTGCGGGGGGGGGGGCTTAGTACCTTACATTGTCGCAATAGAATAATCCCCCGGCAAATATTATCAAAGTTTACTGCTTAATCCACTTGATACACATAAACCGTAACTACCTACCTACTCACAATCAGTTTAAGGTCAAGTTAAAAAAAAATTAAGATAAAGATCTACCTGATTTGGCGACCAAGGCGGAATTTGTCGGCGTCAAACCTCGCTGGGCCATGTGCTTTTCCCCAATAGTGACTCGATTGACATTTAATAGTTACATTTTAATTCAGCGAAGATTGACAAAGTGACAGAGCACGGCCAACTAATGATAATGAGTAAATAGATACAAGTAAATGAATGGGTGTAAATAATTGAAAGAGCTCGGTGAGGGGGGGGGGGTTGAAGCTGCGACACATAACCTCATCTTACTTACCAGTCCTATTTTGCGTCATGTCTCCTTCGCCCTCACCCTCGTCCGAAAAGAAACTCATCGGATACTTGGGTTTCGTCAGGCCGTTCATGTACTGGTCCGCCATGTCGCTCGCCACTGCGATAAAGTCCGGTTCGAAAGTAAGTAGGTACGACACACCTAAACCTGAGCGGTGGCGATGGGTGACAGCTGGCTGGCGAGAACGCGTCACGACGTGGCAACCTTGCGCCTATCTTTGCGTGAATTTAATGCGATAAGTCGCCGCCAAACATTTTTCCCGTCTTGCATTTAACGGAGGCGCGGTGGTAACCGGACAGCGAATGTATTGATTTTGGCACGGAACGGGAAGTCTACACACGTATATATATATGTATAAGTATACTCCGCGATAAAGATCGTCATCTACGAGAAAAAACTCTCGATATGATATGGAAATAACCGCATCAGTAGTTTTCGGTTTTGTTTCCTATTGTTGTTATCGCCGGTTTTTTTGTCGACTGTTATCTACGCAGGTGGTTCAGTAAGTTTTGCCGCCTAGAATACGAACGGCAGGCTTTTCCAAACGAATTCGTCCGATTCGCAATAAGACGGGGCGAAAACGAACCGTATTGAAGTACTTCTTAAGACCGCGCCTTTAATACATTTGGAGGAATGCAATGTACAAAACAAAAGCCATCAATTGATTGACCCAAAATGACAGTCGATTTATCAAAACGAAGCTGCGCGTTTTATGTCATCGACTGATATCTACCCGGATGGTAACAACACAGCATTTACTGATATTAAAATTTAAACAATTATGTAAACACCATAAGGCAACAGTATCTGGAGTTCTGCAGCTTCGACGTCAGTAGAAATTGAGGCATAAATTTCAATATCATCCGCAAAGACCTTCAAGAGACAATAACAAGTTGTTACGTTTCAAATTTCCCGCCAAAGAAAACGTGGAATCTAGACGATATCTGACGCGCTTTCGATAGTTGGCAAGCCTGTACCCCTTCTTTGCTTCCTCGAAGTTTATTGGTGGGTGACACACCACGTGACTGTCTTCGGCTTCGTATCCTAGCAACCATCACATGCCACAATTTCGCCTCGATGAGGTTCTCTCTTGTTCGAAGTGTGTTTTACGTGCATTGTAAATTATCGGAATTCTTGCTCTTTGGGAGAAGAAATTCATTTGCGGCTGTGCCTGAAGATTTAGTGACACCATCGAACGCATTTGGGGATAATTTTAACTCCAATTCCAAGCCTTATTAACAAACAAAACAAACGACAAATTCGAGAGGCTTTTCGATTTCGCATTTTTTATTGTAATCGATTTTTAATTTCATACATTTAAGTCCTTGCACGTAGGCAACCCAATTCACTCGTTGCTGTTCAATGGGTTGCCTACACAATAAATTGAAATTCTATATATTATAAATAAACAATAGCAAGGCAAAGTCTTACCTACTGTGGAGCAAAACAAAACCCGAAGATCTAAAGCTGTACCTAAATGGTTCTTAAAAAAAAAGTAAAAAGAGAATTAAAAGAAAAAAACGAACAAAAAAATATGAAAATTGAACTTGAAGAAGTAAAGGCCAATTGGTACTAAAACGTTTCGAACCTAATTACTACACCCTCAGCAATTTTAAGTCCACCATCACCATCATCCACATTAACTGTTACTGAAGTCAAAGTCACTGTCATTGGACACCTTCGCCTCTTGCCTCGTGCTTTCCGTGTCCGTATCCAACATGTCCATCACATTCGGCTTTTGTTTCGACGTTTCGAGCTCTCCTTCCTCCTTCTCGCCCTCAACTTCCTTCACTCCCCCCTCGTTTTGAGGCTGAATAACCGAAACGGCTTCCGCTTTCGCCGTGGCTTCAGGTGAACCAATTTTGTCTTCATTTGGTTGTATGTCTTCATACTGTTGCTGCTGTTGTTGGTAGTACTCGTTGTTAGGATCATATTGGTATAGCGGCTGGCCTTGCTCGTCATAATATTGACCTTGCTCGTCATACTGAATGGGACGTCCTTGCTCATCATACTGAACGGGCCGACCTTGCTCATCATACTGAATAGGCCGATTCTGTTCGTCATACGGTATAGGCCCACCTTTTTCGTCAGAGTGAGTAGGCCGACCTTGCTCGTCGTACAAAATCGGACGTCCGTGTTCATCATACTGAATAGGCTGACCTTGTTCATCATACTGAACAGGCTGATTTTGTTCGTCGTACTGAATAGGCCGACCTTGCACGTCGTCATACTGAATCGGACGTCCTTGTTCATCATACTGAATTGGTTGACCTTGTTCATCATACTGAACAGGCTGATTTTGTTCGTCGTACTGAATAGGCCGACCTTGCACGTCGTCATACTGAATCGAACGTCCGCGCTCATTATACGGAATAGGCCGATTTTGTTCGTCATATTGAATAGGCCGAACTTGCGCGTCGTCATACTGAATCGGACGTCCTTGTTCATCATACTGAATTGGTTGACCTTGTTCATCGTACTGAATAGGTCGATTTTGTTCGTCATACTGAATGGGTCGACCTTGCACGTCGTCATACTGAATCGGGCGTGCGTGTTCATCATACTCAATAGGACGGCCTTGCTCATCGTACTGAACAGGCCGACCTTGCTCATCGTCATACTGAATCGGACGTCCGTGTTCGTCATACTGAATGGGCCGACCTTGTTCGTCATACTGGATGAATTCGTCATAAGCAATTGGCTGTCCCTGTTCGTCATAGTGGATTGGTTGGCCGTGTTCGTCATACTGTAGGGTCCGTCCATGTTCGTCGTATTGCTCGTCATACTGAATAGGCTGGCCGTGTTCGTCATACTGAATCGGTTGATCGTCTTCATTAGAAGCGTACTGGACGGTCTCATCACCTTCATTGGGAGCGTTCTGGACAGTTTCTTCATAGCTTGCGTCATCCCGCACTTCAATTTCCTTCTTTTTGGCTTCGTCATAAACCAGCGTTTCGACCTGGTCTTGATCCTCCACCTCGTTTTGGTTATCGTTTACAGCGACCTCACTATTAACAAGCGCTTCGTCAATCTGATCGCTTTGAGGAGTTGATTTGGCCTCGTCTTGGACGTCTTCTTCTGCTTCTATGCGCCCCTCTCCGTCTCCGACGCCATCGGGAGTTTCACCTTTCAGTTTCTGGTCGTCTTCAAAGTCGTAGCTTTCGACTTCTTCGTTTTCCCCAACTTCTTCCTCATGGTCTTTACTCCCAGTGGCCGCAGGCCCTTGAAGATAATCAACACGTTCGGGAGCTTCGGGTTCGTGAAGATCTGGTCGTTTGGGACTAGCACTTTCTGATACTGTAGGCTCAATGTGTTTGGGGGAAGGACTCTCTGGCTTTGGGAAATCAACCTTTTCAACGGGAAGGTAATCGTCGTGGAATCTTACGCTCGGGCGAACGTCTCCCTCTCTTGGGTAAAAGAATTTTTCGTTCTGGTAGTTGTCTTGGACGATTTTCTTTTCTGAGAGTCTCTCGTGCTGATCACCTGCCCCGCCGTAATCGAGCAGCTCAACGTCATCTGGTTTTCGTACGGGTGGCCTTGGGGGGGATAACTTCGTGCCGCAGAAAATTCTGCCTTCCTCCTCTGGGTTAGGGCGAGCGTCAATTTTGGGCCTCGCGTGAATCGAGTGGATTATCTGGTCGGCCAAACAACTGGCGCTCGACTTATATTTCGGCAAGTTGTAGTCTTCGCTGCTCGCGTCGTCGGAAAGCGGAAGCAACTCGTTGGACCTCGCCGCCTTCAACACTTCCTCCCTGCAAGTGGGGCTGGAAAGACTGCTGAGGTATTGTTTGACGACGTCCACTTTCGGGCTCCTGGCCAGTTCGTTTTGGGGTTGCTTTTGCTCGACTATGGTCGGCATGCGGGGTGGTGCCTGGGCCCCATCTTGCTGCTTCACGTTGGCGAAGATCCGCTGGAGGTATGCGTGGTACTGCTTGCGGAGCAGCTCGAATCTTTGCGTTTTCGCCGCCAACATGGCGGCCCTGCTTTCTATGCGCTCGAGGATCCTCAGGATCCTCTCGTTGCGTTCCTGCCTCCATCTGTCCTCCTCCAGGAAGCGCTTGTACTGGGCGCGCAGCTTGCGGTAGTAAATTTGCTCCCTGGAATGAGATTGTAAAAGGTTATTTTGGAGTGGTCAAAAAAGCTTCTGAAATATAATTTGCGCGCCAAAAATTGGGCTTCCGTTAGAAAGGGGGAAGCAAAAAGAGGTGCCAAAAAAATTGGTCCTCTTCTAAAGGCTGAGCTTTTTATTTGTTGATTTTTCTGTACCAATTACTAAAGGTGTTAAATAATGCTATTTGGAACCATCAAAAGCATGTCAAAATCGAAGGGGGGGGAGTGAAATAGGGATGATCGTTCCAATCCCCCATTGCATGAGTTTTGCTTTTTGCGAAACAAAAGGCGATTATAAAATAATTTTAAAAAAACAGTCTCTCTCTCTCCCCCCTCTTCCTCTCTCCCTCTCCCTCCGTCTCCGTTTCTCTCTCCCTCTCCCTCACCCTTTCCCTCTCTCTTTCTTGCTCAAAAGCGTTTTCGTCGAAAACAAAAAAAAGAAGAAAATGAAAACAGGAGACGATCACATACACATGTACCTAAGATTTTATTTTCTTGCCTTTTTGCGTTTGTCATTTTCTAAATGAAATAAAAAGCAATTAAAAAAGAGAAAAACAAACGAAAATTGTTCTCGTTTTCCTTTTTCTTTGTCAAATAACCGAAGACAAAATGACGATCGATTACCTACTTTTAAAACGATCTGCCCTCGACTTTCGACGAACAAAAATCAATCATCCGTCGCGTTTCTCTTTGTTGAAAGTAAAACGGAAACAAAAGACGATCGATTTGCCGGCGACAAAATTCCCCCAGCAAGTCCGCCTTTGTCGTTTTCTCCTTTTTTTTAAAAATTTTTTAATCAACAATGAGAATCGTGATACTCGGTTTCCTTTTTCTTTTTTAAGCTGACGCATAAATGTCCGTCGATGCGTACAGGTCGTCCCCAAAAAAAAAATGTAAGAAAATCCAAGCGTCTCATAATTAACAAGCCTGGTACGGAAGTTAAATTCAATGCAAAGCGATCGCGAAAAAAATTCGCCCACCTAAACATTATGTAAGTAAGCCTGGCAGCGGCTCGCTTTATCAAAAACCTTGGCCGAGATGAGACATGATTGACATTTGCAAATTCGAGGAACTGCAGTGGCATTGATAGTCGACCTCGTGAATCACAGAGAAATGGCACACATATGGAATTCTACGTAATCGCATAAATGGCAATGGGATAGCACGAAAGGCATCAGACAGCTTCTAGCAGTTTGGTCGTGTAGAATAGACAGCTAGTGCCCGTCTTCTGCAGTACATCTCCATAAGCTCGAGGGCGTAATCGACATTTACAGAATGTCTTAGTGTGTGTGGCTGTTCTCCAAAAAGTCCGTCCGTCTCTGGTTTAGTACATACTATGGGTTGGGTGAGAATTTAATTAATGATTTCACTATTTTGGTTATGTTTTTATAAACTAACATTTGCTTATTTTAATTATGAGATGCTGTTTTTCTCCTTATAAAATTATTCTGAATTTATTTTATGTCGTCTCGTATGTTGTTCTGAAGTAATCTGAAATTGCAAGATTGATAAAGTTGAAAGTAAAGGATAATTCATCTTCTTTTTGTTATCAATATTTCTAATGTTTTTTCCACTTTCCAAATTTACAAAGAAATTAAAAAAAAGAAGAACAAATAAAAGTTGATTGTGATCGTCTCTTAAGTTTTCTCTTTCTTTATCAAAAAAGCAAAAATAAATGAATAAATGTAAGGCAAATGCCGAAAGGAGGAACATCTAGTAAGACGGTCACAGCCGCAGCAGACCGTAACAGAGTAATCAGCTCAGCGCAACAAAAAAAAATTGAAAATTAAAACTGGGCAGCCCCTCCCATTAGGAACATTAGTAAACAAATACAGGGTGGTGCGAGGTTGTATACTTTTTTATTAAGTTTTTTATTAAGTTAAAGTTTGAATTTTAAAAAATCCCTGACGGCACAGAGTATTGTAAATGCAAACATATTAGTTACCTTTCGCTGGAATACCACCTCTTCACTGGTTTTAGATGACCTTGAAATAATCTTAAAAGATTCCAAAAAGAAAAATGTCTACTCAGGCAAAGTATTATTTCGGTTTTTATTATTTTTTTTTTCCTAATCTTTTTTGTGCATTATAAAAATTACTTACTCTTTTCTGGAAACCTCAAGCATTTCTTTTGTTTTAGAAGACCTTGAAATAATCTTAAAAATTCAAAAAAAAAATCTTTTCTAAGTTAGAGCAGTGTAGCGCATATTTTTATTTTTTATTTTTTTTTTTAATGCGTATAGCACGATTTCGTTTATTTCACGCGACCTTGAAAGAATTTTAAAAATTCGAAAAAAAAAATGTTTATTAAAGAAAAGCACTAATGTAGGTGTATTTTGATTATTTTTTTTGCATTATAAAAATTACCCTTCTCTGGAAATTTGACGCATTTCATTTTTTTTAGAAGACCTTGAAATAATTTTGAAAATTCCAAAGAAAGATGTACATACAGGGTGTACCGTGACGTAATGTCACCACTTCACCTAATCGTTGATGATCAATTCAAACTAAGTGAAAAACTTTAATAAAGTTTTGTTCTAAAGTAAATATGTAGTTTCAAAAATACTGGGTGTTTAATGTTTAATTTTTTATTTTTTAAAATTTTAAAGTTCATCTAATCATTTATCCGTTCACTTAATAATCAATTCAAACTAAAAAAAATCTGATTTTTCAAGAACATGACATGTTTAATAATTTTCAGAATTTTTAAACTTTATCTCAAAAGGTGTTCTGTTTATTTTGACAACAGTTTATTTGCTATTATTTCGACATGCAGGAAACAATCGCAATCATTCACTCAGTAGGTCCTAATTGATTATTAAAGAAAAAAAAACAACGGAATAGCTGTCATAAGACATGTTTTACTCTTAAACGAACCGAGGTCTAAATGCATCAGCTCGAAACTAGACTATTTTAAGAGTCAATGAATGAGTTTTTCTCAACACACGGACCGAAGTCGAAATAAATCAGTCCATAACTAATCGGATCGCTTGCATTTTTTAAGTGTAGATATGTTTTTTTAAGACGAATTAAAAAAATGTTAACGGCAAACAAGTTTTTTAACAGAATATTTTTCACAATTTTTTAAAATTTACCGTGGATTACGCAGTAGTTGAAAACGTACACGCACCGAAGTCTAAATAAATTAGCTCGAAGCTAGACTATTTTAAGAATCAATGAATGAGTTTTTCTCAACACACAGACCGAGGTCGAAATAAATCGGTTGTCACCTTTGCTACGCGTCAGGCGGCGAATGTCACCGATGCGTGGGAGGTGCTTGCGTTTGCGGACGGCGTCCTTCTGATTTCCGATTGGCCGGTGTGTCGGACATCCGGGAATCCTGAGAGCGTCTCGGAATCCCTTTCCGGTCAACGGCTACAGGTTCTGTAGCTCGGCTAGCTCGACCGGAGGACTAGGAGTCGTTGGTGAACACGAAAAGAAAGCTGGTTGTCTCAATCTGCCTACTTCGCCCCAGAGATCGTTACGGTGGACCGTTCGGATCTGACCATTGCATTGCTCGAACCGAGGACCCTTTTATATGGTTAAAATTAATCCGTTCCAAGAAAGGCCTTCGCTTCTGACGTCATAATCCGCTTATCGCTAATGGCAAAACACAAAAAACGGTGTTTCTTTCTTATATCAACCGCGAGCTATGTTTTTGATTGTGCAGGCAGATAGAGGGATAAAAGATCTTTAATTTCATCCGTGACGTGCCGGGTTTTATCCGGCGGAAGTGAGAGAAATAGCTCGGAAGTGTGGAAGCACTTCCGGCGGTATAGCTTTTTTTCCAGCGGTACGATTGGGCTGAATTTTTGCACAGATGTTGTCTAAAGAACGTTAAAGCTTGCGGCAAAGTTTGAAAAGAATCGTACCGTGGGAAGTGTGTGAACAAGTTGAACTTGAATGGCGGCTTGTGATTGGCCGGGCGGGTCGCTTGTTCTGAGAACTGCGAACGGCACATGATGCAGCGTGGCTATGTGTTTGTGTGTTACAATTTATGCTTAAAACTAACGAATTAACATAACACAATAAAACATGCGAAAGAATGGAAAAAACATTTGTTCGCGCGCAATTCGCGATTGCGCTTATAGTCGCGAATTACGTGTTGGTAATACAGTCCATAACTAATCGGATCGTTTGCATTTTTTAAGTGTGGATATATTTTTTAAGCCGAATTTAAAAAAATGTTACGCGGCAAAAAAGTTTTTTAAGAGAATATTTTACACATTTTTTTTAAATTATTTACTGTGGATTACGCAGTAGTTGAAATCGTACACGCACCGAAGTCTAAATAAATTAGCTCGAAGCTAGACTACTTTAAGAATCAATGAATGAGTTTTTCTTAACACACGGACCGAGGTCGAAATAAATCGGTCCATAACTCATCGGATCATTTTCATTTTTTATGTGTAGATATTTTTTCTAAGCCGAATTTTAAAAGAAATGTTGCCCGCCAAACAATAGTTTTTTTAAAGTATATTTTTCACAATCTTTTAAAATTTGCTATGGATTACGCAGTGTTTGTAATCGTACACGTACCGAGGTCTAAATAAATTAGCTCGAAGCTAGACTATTTTAAGAATCAATGAACGAGTTTTTCTCAACACACGGACCGAGGTCGAAATAAATCGGTCCATAACTAATCGGATCGTTTTCATTTTTTACGTGTAGATATTTTTTCCAAACCGAATTTTAAAAAATGTTGCCCCGCAAACAATAGTTTTTTAAAACTATGTATATTTTTCACATTCTTTTAAAATTTGCTATGGATTACGCAGTGTTTGAAATTGTACACGTACCGAGGTCTAAATAAATTAGCTCGATGCTAGACTATTCTAAGAGCCAATGAATGAGTTTTCCTCAACACATGGACCGAGGTCGAAATAAATCGGTTCATAACTAATCAGATCGTTCTCATTCTTTATGTGTAGGCAACTAGATCTCTTTTGAAGCGAGCTAGAATGCGCTTAGCAAACGACGGGGGTCACTTTGAATACCTTTTGAGATAAAGTTTAAAAATTCTGAAAATTACATAACACATTATATTCCTGAAAAGCGGTTTGCTTGATGAGAGTTTTTTTTAAGTTTGAATTGATTATTAGGTGAACGGATAAATGATTAGATGAACTTTTTTGAAATTTTTCTTATGTATTATAAAAATTGCTCGTCTCTGGAAATATGCGCGGTTTCATTTATTTCACGCGACCTTGAAATAATATTTTTAAAAATTACTAAGGCAACGCAGATTTTTGTAGGTATATTTTGACTTTTAATTCTCTTTTTCTTCTAATTTTTTTTTGGGTATTAAAAAAATTGCTCTAACTTGTGGAAACCTGCACCTTTCCATCTGTTTTAGAAGACATTGAAATAATCTATAATCTTAAAAATTAAAAAAAAAAAAATATGTTTACTAACTCGGAGCAGTTCAATGTATATTTTGACGTTTTTATTTTATTTTTCTTTCCTCTCTGGTAACCAACATTTTATTTGTTTCAAAAGGCCTCGAAATAATCTTAAAAATTCCAAAAGAAGAAATGTGTAAAGAAAAGGCAAAGCAAATTAGTGTATATGTATTTCGATTTTTATTTTATTTTTTTGTGCATTATAGAAATTACTTACTCCTCCCTGGAAACCTGCACCATTTCATTAAACTTCATCTCCAATTTGAGGCGTTCCTCCTCGCTGAAAAGAACACACAACGAATTCAGAATTCGATGAGAGCACGCAACGCACACAATACAAACAAAACCCCCGCGAGACGGAAACTCCCTCACCTTTTCCTCAGTTTTTCCTGCAGCTCGATGAATTTCTGATAGTACTCCTCGGTGCCGTGCAGAAACGACATAACTGTCAGTTTCGAAGTCAAAATCAAAAAACGAACGCCGATCGCATTTTTCGAATTCGCCGAACGCGGCGACCTTCGCCCTTCACCCAGCGGCGCACGAGTGAACTTGCGTTATTAACTTAATCGGGGGGGTAAATTCCACGCACGCCCGCCGAGGGCAAAACCACCGAAACCCCCTTTTAATTAGCCGATTTAATCTTCGCACTTCAGGTACAGTAGCGTGCGTTCGGGCAATATGGA
Organism: Dorcus hopei; assembly: GCA_033060865.1. NCBI lineage: Eukaryota > Metazoa > Arthropoda > Insecta > Coleoptera > Lucanidae > Dorcus > Dorcus hopei. Next base: position 28,889,025 of record CM065418.1, on the reverse strand, counting down.
AGTTTCGAGGGGCGCACGTGTGTGATTTGATTGGTTCTGCAATTTTTTCTTTTTTGATCGCTCTGTTTTGAAGACGTACGCAGACTAACAATAAGTTTATGAGTCGATATGCCATCTGCAAATTATTTGTGTAGCAACAAGGACACACGCGATCCCCGTACCAGGATAATGAAGGACACTAGGACTTGACCTTTCTCTATAAAATACGTCGATTTGTGGCGAAATAATGCGCAGCGTGCTTTCAGGAATTATAATCGCCATTTTTTATTAAAAAAAAAAAACAATTTCCGTCCTTTCAATTAACAAAAAAGTATCTAAGCCGTGAATAAAATAAATAAACAAATACAGGATGCTACGAGGTTCGATGCATTTTAATTAACTTATCGTTCAGGATTAAGACTAATGAGAATATTTTTGTTAAATTTATAATCTACAATCTTATATGGAATCATATGACGTCAAACTTCAGTTGTTTCGAAATGATCATGTGAGGATCGAAAATTCCCTGAAGGGGTCTAAGGATTTCGCCCTTTCTCTTTCGATCACAGTCAAGACAATCGCTCTTATGGGTAACAATGAACGGTTATGAATTTTTTTTTAAGTGCACCTTCATAGATCGATTTGATAATTTTTTCCGAAGTTATTGCCAAGAATATAGAACATTCCCGAAGGGGGTCTACCGATTTCGTCCTTTCCCTTTCTGGGTCCAATCAAGAAAATCGCTCATGTACCGAGTTTCGAATGGTTATGAATTGTTTTTTAATCCACGTTCATGGGTCGAAGTAATAATTATTTTTCAAAGCTATTGCAAAGAAGATGGAAAATTTCCAGAAATTGTCTAACTCTTTCGACTCCAGTCAAGAAAATCGTTCATATGCGAAGTATCGAATAGCTACGAATTTTTTTTTAACACAGGTTCGTAAGTCGATTTGACAATTTTTTTTCGAAGTTATTGCCAAGAGTATCGAAAATTCCAAGAAGGGGTCTAACGATTTCATCCTTTCTCCTTCGACTCCAGTCAAGAAAATCGTTTATATGCTCAGTATCGAATGGTCACGATTTTTTTTTAATGCACGTTCATAAGTCGATTTGATAATTTTTTTCGAAGTTATTGCCGAGAGTATTGAAAATTCCCGGAAGTGCTCTAACGATTTTGTCCTTTCCCTTTCGGCTCCAGTCAAGAAAATCGCTTCTATACGGAGTATCGAATGGTTTCCTTGTTTTGCTTTATTTATTTATTAATTTTTTAGTGAAGGCGTAGACTAAACAATTGAAGATCGAAATGCAAAAGTGGAAGACCAAGGTTTAAAATTCCGAATGAAATTACAAAGGAAATTAACAAGCAAATACAGGGTGATACGAGGTTCGATGCATTTTAAATAGCTTACGTATTTTTGTTGTATTGTTGTTAAGATTAATAAAAGATATTTTTATTAAACTTACAATCTACAATCTTATGAAATCATCTGACGTCAAACTTCAGTTGTTTCGAAATTATCATGTCTTTTCTGTTTTGTGTTTTTTTTTCTTTAGTGAAGGCGTAAACTAAACAGTTGAAGTTCGACATCAACATGTGAAATGCAAAAGTGGAAGACCAAAAGTTTAAGATTCCGACTGAAATTACAATACAGGGTCATACGAGGTTATATTTATACTTTTTAAAAAGAAACTTTAAAAAATATTTGAAGATAATATGAGATGGATGACGTGAGCCACAATCTTCTGAAATCACGTGACGCAAACCTTCAGTTGTTTCGAAATGACGTCGCTTTTGAACGCGTGATTGTTTCGAAATGACCTTGTCGTTCTTGTTTTTTGACGATCGAAACAATTGAAGATCGATATCACGTAAAGCTAATGGACTATGCGAAATGTAAAAATAAGAAGGCAATAGCCAAGAGTGATGAAATGAAATTGGTAATTAAACACAGGGTGATACGTGGTTCCTTGCTTTTTTAATATTCTTCCTATCATTAAAGATTACGATCTAAAAAAAATGTTAAAAAATCTTTAACAAAATTAAATCGAACGACAAGGGTTGCAATCTTATGAAAACTTATGACGTCAGTCATCAGTTACATACATATTTCGAAATGACCTTGTCTTTTTTTGTTTTTTGATGATCGCGTGATTGCATCGAAACAATAGAAGATCGATATCACGTAAAGCTAATCGATTGGCCAATAGCCAAGAGTGGAATGAAATCGGTAAATAAATACAGGGTGATACGTGGTTCTACACTTTTTCAAACATTTTGATAAAATGTTTAACAAAATTGTGTCGAATGACAAGAGGCTGCAACCTTATAAAAAACATATGACGTCAATCTTCAGTTGTTTCGAAATGACCTTGTCGTTTTTGCTTGTTTTTTCTTTACTATCGCGTGACCGCACCAAAACAAATGAAGATCGATATCACGTAAAGTTAATGAATCATGCGAAATGCAATGATAAGAAGCCAAGAGTTTAAAGCTCTCGGTGAAATTGGTATATAAATACAGGGTGATACGTAATTCCACAGTTTTTTTTTTAAATATGTACCTAACTGTCATTAAAGATTAAACGTTAAAAAATCTTTAACAAAGTTGTATTGAACGACAATCGCAAGGACTCATATGACGTCAGTTTTCAGTTGTTTCGAAATGACGGCGTCGCTTTTGTGAACTTTGGTGAACGTGCGACTGCATCGAAACAATTGAAGATCGTCATCACGTGAAAATAATGAACTACATATGTGAAATGTAAAAATAGAAAACCGAGAGCTACAAGTTCCAAATTAAGTTAATAAATAAACACAGGGTGATACGTGGTTCTAGACTTTTTAAGTGTTTTTTTATCATTACAGATTAACATTAATAAAAATGCTTTATCAAAGTTAAATTGAACGACAAAGTATGACGTCAGCCTTCAGTTGTTTGAAAATGACAGTGTCGTTTTTGTTTCTTGATAACTACTGACGCACCGACGATTGAAAATCTATATCATATAAAGTTAATGAATTAGGCGAAATGCGAAAATAAGATTAATGAAAATGTTAAAAAAAGCGCCAATAAAATTGCACCGGAAGATAAGGCGACGTCGATCTTCATTTGTTTCGAAATAACCGCGTCGTCATATTTCTTTGTGGAGCCGTGGTCGAAACAATTGAAAAATGGCATCGTATGATGAATTATGTGAATAGCAAAAAGAAATAATTTTTCGAAGAACAAGAAACCGATTGCTCAAGGACAAAAGAAACTCCGAACAAAGATGTAAGTATACAAATACAGGGTGACTCGCGATCCTATACTTTTTCAATAAATGGCGTCAATACTTTTTTTTCTTGCAAAACTGACGTCGAACTTCAATTGTTTCGAAATGACGGTTTTCTTTTCGTGAAGGCGTGACGTGTCGAAACAATTGAAAATCGACCATCATATGATTTAGACTTACAGACAAATGGAAAGTGGAATTTTTTTATAAAGATTTTCCGTTTTGCCTCTAGTGCTAAGAATGTTAATTTCAAAAAAGTGTAGAATCCCATATCACACTGTATACACCAAATCAATTTTATAAACTTACCGAATTAAAGTGTTCTCTGTTTAACAAAAAAAAACATCGAGTAGGTCGGTCGCAGCCACAGCCTCGCATTATAAAAGCAATTAAGTAAATAAAACGCCTACCCAGATAAGTTTTACAGAAAAAAAAAAGATATAACCTTTTGCATTAACAAATTGACAAAAAATAAACATTTTTAATCAATCAATAATAAAAAAAGGTAGAAATAAAAAGAAACGAGTGACTTTTCGTCCATTGAACATTTACGACAGTTACAAAAAATAATTCCACGAAAACAGAATTATGCCAAACGTAACACTGGGAAGAAACAAAAGCAACATCTAGTAAATCGATCGCAGCCACAATGTGCGGTTTCAAACTTGATGCACTTAACGCAACACTCGCTCAGCGAACTTTGGAGTATAGTCGAATATTTTCTTTTAATTATCAGAAACACTTGATTGACGACAAAACTGAGAATCGACAAGAAACTAAAGATTTTTTAATAACTAAAAGAAGAGAGAGGAACAGAATGAAAACAAAATAAGGAAGCTCTCGTACGTTGAACATAAGAATGATTACAAGAAAACAATAAGTACTATTTGTTTAATAAAAAAAACATCGAGTAGGTCGGTTGCAGCCATAGCAGGTTATGTAAATAAAACGCCTCCCAGAGAAGTTGACAAAACTGAGCATTCACGAATGACTAAAATTTACTTTTAATCGCTCATTCAATAATTAAAGGCAGATCTAAAAAGAAACAAGTGGTCCCGTTAAACATTTATGACAATTACAAAAAAGTAATTCCACGAAAATAGAATTATGCCAAATGTAACATTGCCAAAAAACAAAAGCAACATCTAGTAAATCGATCGCAGCCACACTGTGCGGTTTCAAACCGCACAGTAACGTAACACGATTATTGGAGCTCATAATTGCGATTTTTTATTAAAAGAAAAGCGCGAGAAGGAAAAATCATAATTTAAATAAACAACATAAACGACGATTTAAGTTCGTAAACCGACGCTCAACGACGTGCAGCAGTTCTTATTGATGTTCTAACGGGGTGTCCTGCGTGAGCGAATACTAGCGGGCGATGCGAGCGGCGCGGGCGTCGCGAATTTATCAAACTCAAGCAAAGTAATGTAGGTGTCCTACGTGAAGTCGCATCGACCGCAAAAGCGATTCGCGCGAATTTCGCGCGGTTGACGCGATCAAATAATTTGATTTTTCCGCGCGTATCGCTACACCGACCGTTTCACTTGTCGAGTCGTATTTTATTAAAACAAAAGTAGATAATAGTGCAGCGGATATATTAATTTATTAATGGAGGACGTTGCACGCTCATGTCACGCCGCTCGCACCGCGCGATTTGGCGATTCGCTCGCGTCGCTCGCATCGCCCGCTTCGCAAAACTGTTCGCTCACGCAGGACGGTCTGTTTTACGATGACATGTCTGACGTATTCGAGACGCAAAACATTCAATAATTATTTATTGATCGCCCTGTATTTATGCGCAGTGCATAAAACAATTGACATTTAAAAACGTGTTCGCGGTCCTGAGCTCACACCTGATTGGTCAACGCACTTGTTATTAAAATTAGTGCGCGTGCTTTCCGTAGCTTTTCCAAAAAGTTTTGCAAGTTAATTGACCTAAATTAAACGAATTTTTTTTTGAACGGCGGCCACTCAAAAATGCAAAAACTTTTGGCTTATTTGTTTCGATTTACAACAATTATATTTGTTTAAATTTTAAAAGTGATTTCGTCTATTTTCTCAAGAACATCAAGAATGAGTTGGCAGCACTGTGGCAAATGCGGTCGTTTCTGAACGTAGCCAAATTTGGCGGCAAACATTTTAAGATCGTTTCGTATAAATATTTGTTGTAAATTTGAGAGTTTTGGGGCGCCCCATTTAAAAGGCGCTTGCAAAGTGCTCGTAATTAGGGCCAGGTTGAAATCGTTCGTAGAAATTCCCCCCCGTTCATTCAAGTGTTGAGGTTATGTTACGTGCGTACGTCAAACGTGTGCGCAGCAAAAATAGGACCGACATTTTTTGCGCCCCCGAAATTACCGCGCGCGTTCACGCCGAGATTCCGCCGAGAAAAGAAGCGACTCGCGGGGAGAGTTGCGCGCAAGGAAACGCACGCGAGCGTGGCGGGAAAATGCGAAGAAAATACGCAGGAGATTTCCCGCGTTTTTGAGGCGTTGGCACACACACATACGGCCGATGTTGTCCTACATGCGTGAGGTGTTTTCCCGCTGTTAGAACGAGAAGATGGTGTCGAACGAGGCGGCCGACGACAAGGCCCACAAAGACTTCCAGTATTTGGTCAGCAAGCTGAATCTGGATCAGATCACAGCAACACAGGCATGGGATAGTTACGACCAAGTGCGACCCAGATTCACCCTCGAGGTTTGTTTAAATATGCAAAGATTAACAAACAAACAGTTCACTTGACGTGCTATTTCCAGGGGGACAACTTGCACTGGCTGGGTTGTGCGATCTTCGTGGCTTGTCGGAGCAGTATCACACCGACCATAGGCCAAACGGTACTCGAAGGTAACTGCGTAAGTCTTACGAGTTTACTACGTTACAGCAATTTGAGGTAGGTCGTGTGATTTGGTGGCGAGGCACGCATTAAAGTGACGATGTGCATTGCAGTTTGGTGCATTTCTTTAACAAGATAAAGAACTGGGCTGTCATGACGAAAATGCCGGACGAGTTCCTCAGGAAAGTCGAGAATCTGCAGAGCAAAGTCGCAGTCGCTTACAATATATTTAAGAAGTACGCCCCCTTGTTTACCAAAATATTTCTTACGCCCTCGGACTCGGATAACAAGCAACATAGAAACAGGAAACAGAAGTAAGTGCACGCCCGGTGTGATTGTGTTTCCTAGCGCCTCATCCCCCCTTAAATTTGAATTCTTGGATTAGATGCACTTGAAAGTTTCTGTGGCAGCGTTGCCAGATGGAAGAGATTATCTCTCTTCGGAGGGATTTTTAACATCTGGCACATAATAGGGATTTTTTTTCCTATTTTCTTTCAACTAACTTGCAAAAGTTAACTAATATTAAAATAATTATGTTTAAGGGACGCCTTATCTTTATACAGGTTGCTACAGAAACTCTCTTTTGTTGACATTTCACTTTGACAAGTTTGACAGATTATTTAAAAACAAAAGAAAAGGAAAGTATGGCAATTAAAAAAACAAACAACTGAAGAGTGTGCTCAAATTAAAACGAGAAAAAAAATTAAACTATTTACTTTTGGGGACTTTTGTTCTTTTATCGACGTTTTACGTTGATAAGTTTGACAGTTAATAAAAAAAATATGGGAACTAAAACCTGCTCACTTCCACATTAAAAAAAAATAAAAATAATACATTGTTTATACAGGATGTGGCAGCTCTTTAATAGACATTTCACTTTTTAGCAAGTTTGACTGTTAAAAAAAATGACAGGAGTGGCAACTGAGAAAACAACTGATGTTTGTGCTCTCTTCCAGATTCAGAAAAAAATGAACTTTTTATACAGGTTGCTACAGGAACTCTGTCTTGGTGACATTTCACTTTGACGAGTTTGACAGATTATTAAAAAAAAAGAAAAGTATGGCAACTAAGAAAACAAACAACTGAAGAGTGCGCTCAAATTAAAACGAGAAAAAAAATTAGACTACTTTCAGAGACTTGTTCTTTTGTCGACATTTTACATTAATAAGTTTGACAGTTAATAAAAAAAAAAAATATGGTAACTAAAACCTGCTCACCTCCACATTAGGAAGAAATATTTAAATAAATTGTTTATACAGGACGTGGCTACTCTTTAATGGACATTTCACTTTTTAACAAGTTTGACAGTTAAAAAAATGACAAGTGTGGCAACTGAGAAAACAACTGATGTTTGTGCTCACCTCCAGATTAAAAAAAAAGAAAAAATTGAACTCCATACGAAATACTTTTCAGAAACTTGATTGCTCTCTTGTCGACATTTTACTTTCACAGGTTTGACAGTTTATAAAAATATATGAAAAGTATGAGAATTAGGAAAGCAATTGAAGGAAAAAGAGAACAAACTCTTTGTTTACATAGGATGCTTCAGAAAATTGATTGCTCTTTCACTTTGACAAGTTTGACAGACGGCAAAATATGAAAGATATGTCAACTAAGAAAATTGATGTTTGTGCTCCCTTCCAAATTAAATCACGGAAAAAATGAAGCTCTGTAACGAATGTTTTTCAGAAATTCGATTGCTCTTTTATGTTGACAAGTTTGACAGTTATTAAAAAAAAATTAAGAAATGTGTAATAATTAGGAAAATCTGATTTGTGCTCACCTCCAGATTAGAAAAAGCAAAAAAAAAACTTTACTTTTGCAGGAGCTATTTAATCGACATTCCACTGAACAAATTTGACAAATAGGGAAAAAAGAAAAGAAAAACAGTTAATATTTGTGCTCACCTTCAGATTATCACAGAAAAAAAATTAAAACATCACGGATGCTTTTCAAGGAGAAACTTGATTGCTCTTTTGTTGACAAGTTTGACAATTAATATAGAAAGCGTAAGGTTTAGGGAAATAACTGATGTTTATGCTCACCTCCAAATTAAAACAAAAATTATGCTTTTCAGAAACTCGATTTGTCGACATTTTACATTGACACATTTGACAGTTAATAAAAAAATATATATAAAACGTGTAAGAATTAGGAAAAAATTGATGTCTGTGCGGCTCACCTCCAGATTAAAAAAGAAAAAAATTAATATTTGTGCAGATTTCAGTTTACCAAGTTTGACAGGTAGAAAAGGGTGGCTACAAAGAAAACAACTGATGTTTGTGCTCACCTCAAAAAAAAAAACTCTATACAGGATGCTTTTCAGAAACGTCATTGCTCTTTTGTCACCATTTGACGTTGACAAGTTTGACAGTTAAAAGAAAAAATGAAAAGTGTACACATTAAGAAACCACCTCCACATTAAAACAAGGAAAAAAATTAAACTCCATAAAAGATGCTTTTCAGAAACTTTATTACTTTTTTGTCAACATTTTACGTTGACTAGTTTGACAGTTAATTAAAAAAAAAGACTATGAAAAGTGTAAAGATTAGGAAAACCACTGATGTCTGTGTTCACCCCAAATTAAAACAAGAAAAAATAGTTAAGGTATAAAGGGTGCTTTCTTATCGACATTTTACGTTGAGAAATTTGACAGTTAATAAAAAAATATAAAGGATATATGTATAACGATTAGGGAAACACGTTTGTGATCACCTCTAGATTAAAAAAATGCAGGTGCTCTTTAGACATTTCATTTTAATAAGTTTGACAGTTAAAAATATACATGAAGTGTGTCAACTAAGAAAAAGCAACTGATGTGTTCAGCTCTAGATTAAGAAAAGAAGAGAGAAAGTATTTACTTTATTTAGTTTAACACTTTGACAAGTTTGACAGTTCACAAAATGAAAAGTGTAAGGATTAGGAAATCACCTTCAGGTTAAAACAAGAAAAAAAAAACTCAATCCAGGATACGTTCCACAAACCTGATTGTTCTTTTGTCGACATTATTTTACGCTGACAAGTTTGACAGTTAATAAAATGAAAAGCGTAAGGATTAGGAGACCACTTCCACATTAAAACAAGGAAAAAGAAATTAAACTATACAAGATGATTTTCAGAAACCCTATTACCCTTTTGTTGACATTTTACGTGAACAAGTTTGACAGTTGATAAAAAAAAGTTATAAAAAGTGCAAGGATTAGGAAAACAACTGATGTTTGTCCTCATCTCCAGATTAGAAAAAGAAACAAAAATAAACTCTTCATTTATACAGGAGCTCATTAATCAATACTTCACTCTTACAAGTTTGACAGGTAGATAAAGAAACCATGAAAATTATGTCGACAAAGAAAACGTCTGATATTCCAAATTAAAACGACAAAAACATTAAACTCTTCATTGTGATTGTACTATTATCGACATTTTACTTTGACAAGTTTGACAGTTAATAAATAAAAGCGTAAGGATTAGAAAAACAACTGATGTTTGTGTCTGCCTCCAGGTTAGAAAAAGGAAAAAATAAACTCGTATTTATCCAGGATGCTTGAGAAAAGTGACCGGCTCTTTAGTAGACATTTCACTTTGACAAGTTTGACAGATCCTGGTATCTATTTTCAGAATTTGTTTGAGATTGTTATTGTTTTTTTTTGTAGGCCCCCACCTTGCACGCCAATGCGAGTTTTCGAATTCTGCTGGCTCATGTTCATCACCGCGAAAGGCGAAGACGAGTCCTACAGCGAAGACCTAGTTTCGTCCTTCCATTTACTGCACGCCTTCCTGGATCTGACCTTCAAGAATGCCCTGTTAGATGACAGGAGAGACCTTTTGAATCCCTCGTTTTCCGGTGAGCCTTAAAATAGTTGATACCAACTGATCAATTAATTAACAAACAGTTTGGAATCGGACAACTTTTAAAAATCATTTTAAACGCCGACGTTTCGTTTACTTATCTTATTATCATGAAGAAACTAACAATCAGTTGACAAAATCAAACAAAATTTTAAATTATGTATATGATAAGAAAGGGTAATAATGGGAGGAAAATTGATTGTAGGTTTGCCGGAAGACTTTTCCAGCCTGGAATACAAAGTCCCCAAGGAAGCCCCCTGTATAATCGCGACACTCTGCGACGCAGACGGTGATATACTCACGAATGCGAAGTACATCAAAGAGTACAAGTTCAAGAGCATCATCCGGGAGTGGTTTGATAAGGGCACGCTGCAGGGGAACAGGGATAACTTCACGGGCATTTTCAGCCCCTCGTTTTTTGACGCGAACTTCAAGAATGTCACGAAGGCGTACGAGGTGCATCTGTTGAACAAAGGCGATTTCGACGAGAGGATATTTTTAGGTGAGTGTCTCAAATTACTTTTACAGAAAAGAGTTTATTAGAAAATAGTAGTTTAAAAGCCTCTTAAAAAATTAATCGCTGGGAGTTTTCGTTGGGTTTCTTCCTCCATCTCTTCTTTAGTGAATGGTTGAAGAGTCATTGCAATCTTCTTTAAAACAAAAGCCTTAAAAATAAAAATAAATTAAGGGATACGAACATGTAACTACCTATTTTACTACTATTAATTAATTAATTGAGTGTTTAAAAATTCCTTTGAGGTATTCATTTATTGTTGCAAATTAAATTAATTTTTTTGGTGAACCTAGAATAAGTTTTTTTTTTCAATTCTCTTATCTGGTTATTTATTTAGTTAAAATTACGTTTAGGGGTGGAAAAACGAAATAATTTTGTGCAAAAAAAGTACCTCAAGCAAGTGCTTGCAAAATAAAATACGAATTGCGTTAAATTTTTTTTTAAAAAGTAGAAATTTCATCTAAAAGCGTTTCTTATTATTTTTTTTAAATCAAATATGTTGGAGACTGAGCAGATCGTTATTTAAAGGGACAGGACGAGAAGTATTTAAAACCGTCAGGTGTTGTTTACTTCAAACAGCTGACGGTCTTATCTACCTGTTTGGAACACCTGGCCCCTCCCGACCTTCAAGAATGGTGGTAGATGGGGGTTGAGATCTTGTTTGTATCAGCAGCTGGAAAGTAACAGAATAAATTAAAGGCAGCTAAGAAAGCCTGCTTTCGAAGCAGTTGCACAAGTAGCAATGAAGTAAACACTTAGGAAATTTCAATATAAATAAATAATCAAATAAATAAATCAAAATTCTAAGCCACTGTCTCCTTTACTAGTATTAGTTTGTTAATAATTAAATGGGTGACAGTTTTATATTCAATTACATACTTACTAGGTGCTTTGAAAAGAAATTGCAGCGCCATCTATAAGCGAGAAGATGGACTTCATTATTTGCAATAATTTGACAATTTAGAAAATATTTTTGTTAATTTTCTTTTACAAAATTTTTTTTCTGTTTAACAAGTACCTTTGAATTCTGATGAGAGATGGCGCTGCGCGGAGTTTAATTGAGACAGTCAATCACGTCAATTTTTGACGAAGATTGTAATATGAAACAAAACTAGCAAACGCGTCGTCTGTGGGTGAGCGGGAGAACTTATTTGCAATCATGTGAATAGGAAATATTTTTATTTAAATGTTTTATGTTGACCAGAAAAAATAAATTGTCGAGATTTAAATAAAGATGCAATTCTTACATCTGTTTAACAAGAACGTTTCAATTCTGATAAGAGGTGGCGCCGAGTGGAGTCTAACCAAGCAGAAGAACTTTCTTAACTGCAAAATAATGTGCGTAGAAAATATTTCTATAAAGACTTTTTTATGAGGGTGGTTTTATAAACTAAAAAATCAAATATAATCAACGAGATTTAAATATACCTACCACACAATTCTCAGTATCAACGGAATTGCTTTTTTTTTGTTGAACAAAAGCGTTTGAATTATGATTAGACATGACGCTCAGTAGAGCTTCATTAATTTAATAATCATATCAAATTTTGACGAAGATTGAAAAATGAAACGGAAAGCGTCATCTATGGGCGAGCTGGAAAGCGTGAGCAGGTGAACTTCTTGATTGAATTAAAAATATTTTTACATATTGTCACGATGGCATTATCTGGGAAAATAAGTAAATTTACATTGACAATTAGTAGGACAGCCGCGTTACACATGCTCGCATTCCACTTACGTAGAAATGCAAGCTCTGCGGAATGTAAGCGTGTTGTTTACATGTACCAATTAAGATCGAGGCAATTAGAACGTTTTAAGAAAACAAATTTGACAAGGGTTAAGTGATGCTGACACCTTTAGAACTGCGTCTTTGGACCGAACCCTAACCACCAGAACGAAAGAACCAATTGTGACGTAGATTTTAAAAAATGTGTAAATGATAAGAGACCAACCAGCAGGTATTAGTTATTAGAGTGCAGGTATTAGTAATGTAGCAGTGAAAGTGTGTGAAGTCAAGTGCGCGAAAAAAAAGACAAAGCCAAGCGAGTGACTCTACGTGCTAGGGCTGGCCGCTCGGGCCAGACCCTCCCCCAATAAGTGAAGTTAAAATAAGTAAAGATAAGTTTAGAATTATTTTAAGTATTCAGTTTAAAGTTTAAAAGATTAATTAAGTTCGCTATTTAAGTGTAAAAGTTAAAAGAAGTTAGTTTAATTAAAAGTTTAAAGACTCTTAGAATAATTATAATTAAAACAAGTTAGAATAAATGAAAGTAATTAAAAGACATTCACTTAAATTTAATTTTTTTAACGCGACAATATGTTTTTTTTTTTTTTTAATTAATTTTCATTTAAGATTTTATAAAATAAAAAATCCAATAATTAAAAAGATTTAAATAAACGAGACGATTCTTATATCGTATATTGTTTCTTTTTTTCTCTCTCTCTCTTCTGTTCAACAAGAGCTTTTGAATTATGATAAGAGATGGCGCTGAGTGGAGTATCTGAGAATCACCTCAATTTTTAAATAAGGTAGAAAAAAAAACATTGCTAAAGCCTCATCTGTGGGGAGCAGAAGAATTATTGCAAATATGTACCTAAGTAATATTTGCAATAATTTGAATAAAAAGTATTATTATTAATTTAGTGGTGATTTTACAAAAATAGAAAAATCAAATAATTAACAAGACTTAAATAAACAATTCTTGTGTCAACGGAATTGTTTCTTCTTTCTTGTTTAACAAGAGCTTTTGAATTATGATAAGAGATGGCGCTGAATGGAGTATCTGAGAGTGTCATTAAAACACGGTCAATCACCTCCATTTTTGAATAAGGTAAAAAAATTAAACAAAACGTTGCTAAAGCGCCATCTGGGGGCGAGCAGAAGAATTTACTTATTTGCAATCATTTGAATAGAAAATATTTTGATTAATTTTTTTTATAGTGGTATTCTAATGGGATCTGGCGCTGAGTGGAGTCTAAGCCAAACACATTAATTTTTACAATGATTGACGAATAAACAAAACATAGCTAATGCGTCATCTGTGGGTGAGGGGAAGAACTCACTTATTTGCAATAATGTGGATAGGAAATATTTTTATTAAATTTTTTATGTTGGTGACTACAAAATAAAAAAAGAATAATTATCAAGGTTTACATCAGAGGAATTTTTAACACGAACGTTTGAATTCTGATAATAGATAGCGCTGAGTGGAATCTAATTGACATAATTATATAAATGGCGTTTTGTTTTTCTTCTGTTTTACAAGAGCTTTTGAATTATGGTAGGAGATGGCGCTAAGTGGAATATTTGAGAGCCTAATTAAAAGACAGCCAATCACGTCACTGTTTAACGCAGAATGAAAAATAAACAAAAGATAGCTTATGCGTCACCTGTAGGCGAACAGAAGAACTTATTTATTTGCAATAATATGAATAGAACATATTTTTTCAATTCATTTTTTTTTATGATGCTGATTTTACAAAATAGAAAAAAATCAAACATGTACTTAACAAGACTTAAATAAATCACACAATTCTTATGTGTCAACGGAATTGTTTCTCTTTTCGAACACAAAACTTTTGAATGTTACACAAATTGGGCCTGTATTCATGAACAAAACTTACGCTATACGTTCGGTAATAATTCGCTAATAATAATTCATGAAATGTACACATTTCACGTGTAATGGACGCACAACCAACAAGAGTTTATGAATTACATTTCGTAAAAGACATCTTTGCAGCGCTTAAACACGTATTCGCAATGTTTTGGTGAACGCATAGCGTAAGTTTTGTTTATGAATACGGACCTCAGTGTTCTCGGCATACTGTGCGTAGATGATTGGTGGCAGCAGGAATTCATTTAACAAGAGCTTTTGAATTATGTTAAGAGATGGCGCTAAGTGGAATATTTGAGAGTCTAATTAAAATACAGCCAATCACGTCAGTGTTTAACGCAGAATGAAAAACGAAATAAAACATAGCTAAAGCGTCATCTGTGGGTGAACAGAAGAACTTACTTATTTGCATTAATGTGAATAGAAAATATTTTTATAAGAATAAAAAAAATCAAATATGTAATTAACGAGATTTAAGTAAACCACACAATTCTTGTGTCAACGGTATTGTTTCTTTTTTCTTATTTAACAAGAACTCTTGAATTATAATAAGAGATGGCGCTGAGTGGAGTATCTGTGAGTTTAATTGAAAGACGGCCAATAACCTAAATTTTTAAATAAGATTGAAAAAATAAACAAAACATTGCTAAAGCGCCATCTGTGGATGAGCAGAAGAACTTACTTATGTATTTGCAATAATTTGAATAGAAAATATTTTTATTAATTTTTTTATGGTGGTGGTATATCACAAAATAAAAAGATCATATACTAACAAGATTTAAATAAACGACGCAATCTTTTTCTGTTTAACAAGTACCTTTGAATTCTGATGAGAGATGGCGCTAAGTGGAGTCTAATTAAGACAGCCAATCGTATAAATTTTTGACGAATACTGAAAAAAGAAACAAAACACAGCTAAAGCGTCATCTGTGGGTGAGCAGCAGAACTTTCTTAGTTTAGAAAATATTTTTATAAAGATTTTTTTAAGATGGTGATTTTACAAAAGGAAAGATCAGATAATTAACAAGATTCAAATAAACAATACAGTCAGTGACATAAATTTTTGACATAAGATTGAAACAAAACATAGCTAAAGCGTCATCTATAGCTAATCAGATGAACTTACTTATTTGCAATAATGTGAATGAATTCCAGAAAATATTTTTGTACGGGACTGTTATTATTTTTATGTTTGATTTTACAAAATAAAAAATTGAAATAATTAACAAGTTTTAAATAAATGTGACAATTTTTTATATCAACGAAATTATTTTTTTTTGTTTAACCAGAGCGTTTGAATTATGATCAGAGGTGGCGCTGATTATCTAAAGATCTAAAGCGTCATCTATAGGTAATTAGATGAATTTAGTTATTTGCAACATTGTGAATAGATTTCAGAAATTGTTTTTATTAATTTTTTTATGTTAGTAATTCAGAAAATTAAAAATCCAACAATGATCATGATTTAAATATGTAATAAAGACCCAATTCTTCTAAATATCGATTTTTTCCTGTTTAGCAAGTGTTTGAATTCTGATAAGAGATGGCGCTGATTGGAATATCTAGAGATCTTTTTACACAAGAGCAGTGTTGCCAATCGCTGTGTAATCACACTAATTTTGATAAAATATAATTGAATTTGAATAAATTAGCGATTTTATTAATGACTGGGTATTTTTTTAAGTTGCATTTTCCTTTTGTTTCTCGACACTCAACAGCTGTATTTAGTACCAATTTAGGGGGCTTTCAATTAATCTCCAGGGGGAAAATTCATTGAAGAGTTGGCAACACTACGCACTTTTTTTTTAGTTTAATTTATGTTAGGCCCAGTTTCATAAAACGTCAAGTTAATCGTGTGATTAGGCAATATTATTGGAGGAAAGTTTAAATTTTCACCAATGGTGGTTAACTACGTTTTATGAAATTGGGCCTTCATGTTTTAAAATAAATATAAAATTAGTATTTTATTACTTGCTCTTGGACTTTGGGATATTTTTTAAATTGCATTGGGATTTCTGGATATCGCAAGGTCGCTAATTGAAAAGATTGAAAAGTTAAACAAAAAAACAGCTACAGCGCCATCTTTAGGTAAACGGAAGAACTTACTTGTTTGCAACAACAAGAGTATAAGGATTCTTATTGATTTATGATTTATGACGATTTTGCGAATTAAAAGAAAACTTCTAAGAAATAATGAGATTTAAATAAAGGCCCCCGCCCCCAATTTCAATTTAATAGATTTGTTTATTTTTTCTATTTGACAAGAGCGTTTGAATTTTAAACTTCCCCTTTCTTTTACTCCATTAATTTTATACCTATCAACGCTCCCTTATTTTGGTTAATTTTTCTTTTTTTTAATTTCCACTTTTCGTTTATTCTTTTCCAGCCGAGCATCGAAGGCAGCAGCTGCTAAAGGAGCAAAGTTTTAGTAACGGAAGTGTGTCGATTTGTCAGACAGGTAAATGCCCCTGGAAATACGATCAGTAAAATTTAGGGCGTCGGCTTTTTTCCCCCAAAAAATAAAATAAAAAAGTCGATGCCTCATACTCAGTCGTTCCCCCTTTGTTTTCGCAGGCGAATCCTTATTGGCTGAAAGCTCACCGGTAGTCCTATCTCAGAACGAGGTGAGTTTTACCTCGGGGTGATTGAAGCTCGCGATTTCACCTTCACCTTTGTATTCCAGGGAACGCAGCAGTGTCCGAGCACTCCGTTGACCGGCAGAAGATTCCTTGGGCCGAAGGAACAACCAGATTCCTCTTCGGTCGGAAACCTGAACGCCACTAAGTTACAGAATTTGTTAGCCGGGAGGGGGTCGAGTCCAAGCGAGGAATTGCTAAGGATTTTCAAGTGAGGCGCTTCGCATTTGAGGTTTACCCGTTTGTTAAATGAAATGTGCATTTCGAGGTCCTGCGCGCAAGATCCTAAAGATAGTATTAAGGAAGTCGTGCAGACCATCAGTGGGAAGTTCTACATGAAGTACATAGAGCAATCCGGCAGCAGTGTAAAAAGTGATTCCGTCGACGTGAACAAGCGCATACAGTTGGCCGTAACGCTCTTCTATAAATTCCTGGAGAACATTCTGAAAAACGAAAAGACTAGAATGCAGGATATTTCTGTAAGTATCGGGGTTCGGAGGAGGGGGGTTATTAAAAGATCAATGATTTCAGCCGCTGGTTCAAAAGACTATTTTCTACGAGTGCCTTTTCGTCTGCAGCCTAGAAATCGTGGAGTTCTCCTACAACGTGTCCAAGAAATTCCCTTGGATTTTAAACGCGGTGGACGTCAAGGCTTTCGACTTCGTCAAAGTCATCGAGTTGACGATCAGGTCCGGCGACCAACTCCCCAGGGAAATCGTTAAGCACTTGAGTTTCGTAAGGCCCCCCATTTCCAGCCGTGGCTTTCCCAACTTGTAACTTGCGTTGTTCGAAGGTGGAAGAAAAAATCTTGGAATCGATCTTGTGGGAGAGCGGCAGCGCTTTATGGGAGGCCATAGCCAAGGCCGACTGTGAAATTCCCAAGTACGAGGACATCGCATTGCCAGCCAACATGGTCTACAACAAACAGAATGCGTCTTCGACAATCAAGACGAGCAACGTCATTTTAAGTATCTCATTCACCTTTCTCTTCTTGTTTTAATTTTCAATAATAAAATTGATTCGTAGATACTCTTCAATCGCCTGGTCCTTCCGCAGTCGAAAGCTTCCAATCCCCCAACACCAACAACACCAGCACGCAGCAGACCCCCGCCAATACGCAGGCGTGTAAAAAAAATCTGTTTCCCACCATCAAGCCGGGGCAGTCCCTGTTGCAATCGACGACGAAGTGTCACCTGTGTACGTTTGTTTCACCTTGCTCTGTCGATGTATGTATTGATTCGGGTCTTTGTAGTGGTCACAGACGAAGAAGGAAACAAGAAGTACGTGCGGTTGATGGATTCACCCGCGGAGCAACCAACGCAAGAATCAAAGCCGGTTCCGGAGGCAAAACCAAGGAAAGGCGGAAGCCTATGCATAATCTTCAGAAAGGTATGCGAGAAACCCTTCTGACTCAGATCCACACTCCAAAATTTCCAGTTTTACAACCTCGCCGGTGTACGAATGGAAGATCTCTGCCAAAGACTGGACATAACCCCGTTGGAACTGAGGTGTAAAATCTGGACCATCTTCGAGTACTCGATCCGACACACGGACCTCATCAAGGACCGCCACCTGGATCAGCTGTTGATGTGCTCGATTTACATCGTCTGCAAGGTGACCAGCAACATCGAGAGGTCGTTCTGCGAAGTCATGAGGCGTTACAGGGATCAACCGCAGGCGGACAATCGCGTGTACAGACACGTCCTGTTATCCAAAGAATCTCGTAGCGATGAAAACATCGGTATTTAAGCGAACGCATTTGGTTAACCATCGAGTAAAAAGTAATTTGTCGTAGATGGGGCACAGCCGGAAGCGCGGGGCGATTTAATCAAGTTCTACAATAACGTGTTCGTGTTGAAAATGAAGAAGTTTGCGCTGAAGTTCACGGCGTCGAATTCAAATCAGGTATGACACTCCTAACCTACCTAAACCACAGATAATAGAACTAGACAGACGGCTCATCAGATGTTCTAAATTTGCAAATTAAAAGCTTTCAATTTTGGGCTCTGTTTCAGTCGAGTGATATCCACCTAAGCCCCATACCTGCGATGCGATCGAGCGCGGCGTCCCCCAAGCACCAAATCAGCAAGAACGTCTTCATCAAGGCGTACGAGAGCAGCCCCACCAGCATTTTCAATTCGGCGAAGAAACACAGCTACTTTTTTAGTCGTAGTGCGTCGAAAGTAACTATTGCGTCTCGCCGGGCAAAACCAATGCGATTAACACACTTGTAACGTTACAGGATCTCATAGATATTAATAATGCCGTCAACATGAGCGTGAACGGTAAGCGACTGTTAGACTCGTACGAATCCGAATCCCCGAGCAAGCGACCGGCGAACAGGAAAGTTGCGACACTCCTCGAAGAGCGAAGAGTCCAAAGCTTGGAGCAGGAGTAACACTGAACTTTCGCCGCCAACACCATCCTCCCTCACCCCCCCAATTCATGTAAATGTTGTCACGTTGTGTAATCAATCGAGATTTTTATGATTCTTGCAAGTCGTTCATAGCGTAGAGTTTTATGTGATTTAATTAATACATTTATCGCTAGTAACTAGTGTAAGTGTCGCGTTGTAATAAATCTTTTCTTTTGTCGAGTTCTCTTTGGAATTAAGTTTCGTAGTGCTTAGTTAATTATTGTTATTATTATTATTGCGGCTTGAAATCAATTTCTGAAATATTTGACACGCGAGCGCATCACAATGTAATAAATTTTTTTACATAAAATTGATTTTTTTTTCGGTAGTCCATCCGATAATCCTCTTGTTTAAATTATCGCTCTACTAGAACAGAATGCAAGCAGGTTTTAAAGTTATGTCAAAAAAATTTAAGTTTCCGAATTATTTTAAACATTCAATCGACAGGAAAGTGAGGAAAGCACACAATTGAAACAGCATTAATTAATACAAACTGAATTAGAATTAAGACGCTTTGCAATGCAAGCAGCAAGCACTCTGTGAGGTCACATCATAATGTGGGCCTCAATCCATAAAATACGTCATATGTGTTTAATCTTAAAAATTAATTTAAAAAAACGTCCTCTTATCATTAAACAACGCAAAACTATTAAATAATTACCTGAATCCCGAATGATATACACATAAACAGAACGCAGGCAAATTTTAAGGTTATGTCAATTTTTTTTTTAAGCAAGAAAGCTTACGAGGAATGTTTTTAAAAGTAAAGTGAATTTATTTACCGTATTTAGAACCTTCCAACATCCTCCCAACGCTTAAAATGGTCTAAAAATAGCATAATTTATCTCCGGTCAAAAGACGCTAACCTCTCCTTATCATGGCGTCCTCAATGTTGCCAATTCGAGAAAATCAGCGACCAACAGATGGCGCTTTAAATAAGGAAAACAAATCGCTGTCATTAGTGTCACTCAGTATAACCTGTTTACCTATTCTGTTTGATATTTGAAAATGTTTGTTTTGGGTGCGTTTTTAAATCACACCTACTGTTCAAACCAAATATGTTCGAACAATTTCCAAATTGTTCAAACACTTGCTCGATCGCTAGAATATAAAAACGCTAATAGGTCATTTATGTGTATGTACATAACCTTAAATTTTTGTTTTTTGTTGCTTATATAGTTATATATCTATATAAATAGGTAACGAATTTAAATGTTCATTTCTATGACATATAAACTTTCTTATAATATTCTGACGATGAAGGCGAAGTATCCATCGTGTTGTGTGATCGACGTACTTCAGAATTTTTAGGTTGTGTTTATTCAATTCCCGCCACTGTACTTCGTGCACTTCCTGCCGAGTAGGTGCAAGAGAATACAACTCGAACACTATGTTCGAACAACTCGGGAAATTTTAAAACGCTATCTAGGTTGTTCGATTTGTATTTAAAAACGCCTTTTTACATGTTCGAGTACACGAACACTTGCTCGTACACTTTAAAAACGCACCCTTTGAAGTTGTATTATTGTGTCTCATGATGCCAAAGGTAGAAATATCAATCGTGGATATAATTACATATATTGGAGATCGTAGCAGACCTTTGAAAGAAGGTGAAGCTATTTTTAAGGCCGGGCATGTCATCATGTGCAGATTGAAGGATGGAGAATATAATCAGATAACTTCTGCATTACAATCTGTACCTCATGAGGTGCATATTGATTTGGGCAATGAGGTGATTTCATTATTAATTATCGTCAGGCCCGGCGCGTGGTTTTTTTCTTATGTGTGCGAAAAGTGTTGGCGCCTTTCAAGAAAAAGTTGTGAATTTGTAAATCAATCCATTTTTAATATGAAGCCTATTTGCTACCTGTTCTTGAGATCTTTTAAGCGCTACCCCATGGGCCTGGTTATCGTACTTTAAAAACATATGGTTATGTATGAATCAATTTCTTTATGATATTTAAAATACCTATTATTTGTTTGATTACACAATATGTACACAAGAATATTCATTCATGTGGAAGCGTCAGACACAATATTTCACATTATACATTCTATTTAATAAGAATATTCGTAAAAGTGTCACACATAAACTGTAGGTTAACCAAATGTCATTCCAATGTTTTCCTTATTTCAGGCACCTTCGCAAAAATTCCGCTAGATGTCAGCCACTCCGTGATTTTCTCGAATAGTTGCATGCGAAAGTTACTCCTCAAAATTACTTATGCAAAAAAAATGCTTAAAAATCGCTTATTAAAAGCAGAAATAGAAAAACCGAATTATTTTTAATGCGCTAGGTTGATTTGAATCGAGTGCGGTCTCGGAGCTTACGTTATGAAACTGAAAGGTGCCGCCCTGCTTTGGGAGAACGATTGATAGAACGTTTGAAAGGCGTCTAAATAAAATTAAAAATTAACTTTTGCTAAGACTAAAGAATAAATAATTAATCGCCGCTTGTTTGAAATTACCGCCGTACTTAATTAGTTCGATGACAACCGGCGAACCGAGTACCTTAGAGTAAAGAAACATGGAGAGCGGACTTGTGTGGATGTTGTTGAAATCAGTTTGTTTTTCGTGGATTTTTGTATTAAAAAGCGATTGTTAATCAAACCGAGAAGTATTTATGAAAGGACTCCATGGTTATTTGTAGCCGTCTTGAATAGAAGTCTGCTTCAGAATACAGTTGAAGCGTAGTATTTCCAAAGGGTCTAGTGCAAAATTTTACTAAATTCATATTTTTCTATAAAAGGGATCTATGTGCCTTGCTGCACACATTAGAAAACTTACGCTATGCGCTCGACAATAATTCGCTAATAATTCATGAAATGTACGCATTTCACGTGTAATGGACGCACAACCAACAAGAGTTTAACAACAGTTGAGGAGTGGAAGTAACAAAAGGGCTAAGTGCCAATTTGTCGAAAAGTGAGATATTTCCACAGAAGGATTCTATGTGCCATCGACTACATCCGATAAAACAGATTAAGTGCTGAGACACAAAATTCTAGGAGAAAAATAGACTGAAAGTTGTGAATAAAATGTTTATTATTTGGAAATGATGGAGTTTGTCAATTTCCCGAGTTGAAAGTTTTGGCACTTAACCCCTTTGTTACTTCTCCTCCTCGGTTTATGAATTATATTCCGTAAAAGACACCTTTGCAGTGCATAAACATATATTCGCAATGTTTTGGTGAACGCATAGCGTAAGTTTTGTTTATGTTAATGTTTATTAGATGTGGAAATATGTATTTTATATAATTATACATAGATGACTCTCTCTCGCGCGCTCGTTTTTGGCACTTAGTCCCTTTGGGAATGCCATGATTCAATTATTAATTGTAGTCTGACGCCACTCTTCTTTTTATTCTGTTGAAAACGCGATGCTGACGAGATGTTTGGAGAATAGCACAATATCACGATGAATTGAATACTAACGGTGGCAGCATTCAAGTGAGATAGCGAACCGTTACGTCATCGCATACCCGCTTCTTCCTCTAACACATTAACTGTCAACCAACCATTAACTGTCACGGTTGACAGTTTGATTGACAGTTACTGTTGGTTAATATTAGTGGTTTTCGTTTCATAAGTGATCCGCAACTGATCCGAACTTGAAGTGCTCCTGCGCTGATCTATTTCCATTTGATCCCTTGGTGGTAAGAAAATAACGCCTTTTGTAGGGATCAGATCTGGTTTACTCAGTGCTGCTCAGAGCTACTCCACTCGTTGAAACGAAAACAGCTATTGTGTAAAAGCAGAAGCGGGTATGCGGTGACCTAACGGTTCGCTATCTCACTTGCAGGAATGCTGCCACCATTAGTATTCAATTCACCATGGCGCGATATTGCCTTTAATGAAGTGTTGCCAGGTTTTATTCTCTCATCGCACCACAAAGCGTCAAAAGCGGGTTTTGGTCCTACACTACTTTCAGCGAGCTTGATACTAATAGGTATTTACATCCACTAAATGAGAGTTGGACAAAAATTATAGGCGTTTTCCCGTTACCTCTGAATTTTGGGCACTAAACACAGTTGAGTTTTAAACCCATGAGCTTTGAGTACAAACTTACGGGAACGTACAGTCGTGTTCAAAAAAGTGTTGTACAGAATTTGTACTCAAAAAATCAAAAAATTGTTGTACAAGTTGTTTTGTTATATATACGGCTTCTGGCAATAATAATATCATTGAACACAAAAATAGAAAAACCAACGGCCGCTCAAAAGCAAAGATATTTAAAACGTAGCTGTACAACACCTTTTTGAACACAACTGTACATTTGTAGAGGTGTGACGCACAACAAATCTAAAATGAATTTCAAGAACTGTTTAATTAAGCATTTTATTAAAATACTTGACATTAATTATTTTTAAACAATGCGCATTTGTATTTATAAATTAAAACAAACGAAAAAGACTTTCGACATGTTTCAACATATGGCGCTGTTGAATATTTATAACAACGTAATCATTTTTTGTGACTGTCCAGAAATGACCGTCAGTTGAAGCTGAAATGAATGGTGGTTTTTCAATATAACCCGTCAATAACCAATGACACACCCCCTCATAGAAACAAATGTAAAGACTATCGGCAAGTTTCAACAGATGGCGTTGTTGAATGTCTTACAAATCTTACAATAGTTACAATAACGCAATAAACAATTTTAAATACACAGGGTCACTTTAATTAACATTTTGAGAAATTTTGCGAGAGTATTCGTATTATACAGGGTGCCCACTTTAAATCGTGACCTCTGAAGATTTTAGAAAAGGCTACCCATCAATCAAAACAGAAATAACTTCTTGTTTCCATAATGTACTGAGGTCCGTATGCACAGACAAATCTCAAGGCGGACTTAAGACTTAAGGAAAAAGTGACTCTTAAAGCTAACTTCATATCAAATTGTGCGTCGATAGTTAATACATTCTTCAAAGTAAAGGTTTAAAGGCCAGTACACAATGGATTTGCATAAAACATAAGACGTAAGACGTAAGCTGTAACAGTAATTCGACCTATGTAAAAAAGTGCGGTGTAACACAATAGCTCCGTAACGAGAACAAAGCAAATGTGTTTCTTACGGCTTATGTCTTATGTCTTATGTTTTATGCAAATCCATTGTGTTCTACTTTACTTTGGCTTAAGTCCAAGATTTGTCTGTGCATACGGGCATGCGATCACGAAAGTATAATGGGTTGCCTATTTTCAATTTCAATAAATGTATTTTTTACTGAATTTTATTATGTAGACTGTGGTTTTACCACTAAATTACCAAAGTTACTAGGTTGGCAGCACTGTAAGACCAATATGTCAAATTGACTTTTCTTTTGTGTTCAGGAAAGAAATATGGAAAATACCGATTTATAACAACCGCTTGTGTCCTGGAATAACTTTGTCTAATCTGTATCATTCGCTTCAATGTTTGTTTAAAACTCGTCGTCAATCAAGTTCTCACGATGGGGCTCAGTAATATCGTCTTACTCAGCCAAATCGCAGGTTATGTGATAGGTTTAATACTGTCATTATGCATCGTTATTCCGATGAGTTTACACCAAGATGAATTCAGGTGAGCTATTCGCTCGAATCTCTCGTGAATGTAATGCAGGGGGGTGCATTTCCAGAGGGCATTGCTTGTTATTTTCCACCGGAGTTTGGCAGGAGACCGATGGCCAGTTACAAGTCAACTGGGCCTCACAGGGATACTGCAATTACACTATATTCGTCGGCGTAATGCTATTCCTAGTATCGTCAGTTCAGATATACAGGTGAGTAAGTAAATCCTTGCAAGTACATTAATTTATGCCATGGTTTTTTTTTTTGGGCGGTAGACTTTCTTTGTACCTTTACAAAGGGACAGACAGTAGTTTCTTGAGTGCGTTCATCGATGTCGTGTGCAGCATGATCATGTGCGGTATGACTACGATTGCCGCCCTCATGATTACCCTTGGTTTCATGGCGTGGTGCGAGAACATGATCCAACGATTTCCGTCGTAAGAAACCCCTCGCATTCAGAAAGTGCATCGTTTAAATTGTTGTGTTTGCAGTTGCGATCTTGCGGCAGGGCAAGTGATCGATGAAAAGGATGGAATTAACACGTCAGGGTTTTATTTCGAATTGGGAACCGCTCAGGTAGGCAACGTATTACCAGGTAATTACCTTTTCATATAAGTGCTTGTTTTAGTTTGGCGTGTGGGGGTCGTTTGCGACTTGGGTCGGGCTGACGGTTTTTGCTCTGCTGAAGCTGTGTCGTTATCACGAGACGGAAAATATGAGGGTTTCCATGTACAGAGAGAGACAGCGGCTGATTAATGAAAACGCGGAGTCACCTGGGAGTTCTCTGGGAAGAGAATCAACGACGACGCAAACGACTGCGACTATAGAGTGATTAGTTTCCGCAATCATAAGGTATCCGTGCTTGTTGGTGTACGCTCTTATTCATATATCGTTACTGTTTCATCATGCAATTTATCATATTTATAAATGCTGAGTTTCAGAAGTGTTTATTTAAGAGTCTTACGTTGTTCATTCGATGTGAGCAGTTATGAAAAAGCATTTTGTTGCAATTCTAAACATGTGATCTGCCGTAGGCCTACCAAACTGAATCTGTCAAATATTGATTGACCTAAAGTGATGAGGTCTTTACTTCTTAATTTAATTTGTATTGAAAAGAAGATGCATTTTCATTCCGCTCAACTTGTGATAGTACGGTTCAATTTATTTTTGTAATTTTTATTTATACGAAACGCATCAAAACTTTATAATTTCTATTTTCTGATTTGTTTTTAATTATATTAGGTAGTTTATGTAGATATAATCCAAAGAATTTTTATTACATATTATTATTATTATTATTATATTCAGTAATTAATGTGAAGGTAAGAATCAAATATAAAATACAAAGTTGATCTTTATAAAGTTGAAATAATCGAATAGGATTGATCACTCCTCATCCTCATATAATTATCCAGTGTTGTTGCAGAAGAAGAATTCTTCCATAATTATTTATTTACCTTCGAACTTTGTTTACATGATACACATATTTAAGTAAAAACATTAGACGTGTAGAACTTTAAAAATATAATTTTTTTTACTTTGCTTGTATACTACAATATTTTATTAAATTGTTTATTCTAAATAGCGTTTGTTTATAACCTGATTATGATTAGTTGATCTCCTCATACGCATCTCATACGTTCGATTTGGAACATAAGCGCTTACGCTTTTGCTGCTCTACCTCGATGGAATAAGCGATTGTGAGCGAAGACTATGACGTCATAATGACGTTACTATTTCGTCAGCTGGCGCTTTGTGAGCGTTTGCAAAGCCAAAGGGAACGATTTAAGCAATGCTTATGAGCGCTCAAAGCATGTGAGCGCGCAAATGAAACGCATCCTTTGTCAGCTGATCTGTCTGGTGACTTAAATTTTGATCGTCTGGCAGCACTGATCTTATTTAGGTTGTCAGCACTTACAGCGTCAGCACAGTATAAGAATCACACAGTAGCGTCACTCGAGTATAACTGTCACATTTGCTCTTTTGTTTGATACCTACCCAGCTGTAAATTACATTGCATTTCCATAAGGGTATCAAACAGCATGGCCCCTTTTTTTGACACTGACGTTTAAGTGACGCTACTGGGTATTTACTTATACTGTGGCGTCAGGTTTTAGGTTAATTTTATTTGTACAATAGCTGCGTTTTATTGTGCAGTACCGGTAGCAAAAGTATACGCCAGTAGATGCGTTACAATAAAACGGTAATAGTTACGCTTTAACCTTCAGCTGTCAAAGTGGTACTATTTCGTCTTGATTTAACGGAATAATGGAAAACGGTGAAATACCGTTTCCGATAATAGCTCGATTTTTACAACAGCAAAGAGTCATTGAAGACGAATTGATGGATTCAAATGGAAATGACATATCCCCACCCTCTCTACCGTGTTCTACCACAGAATAACAGAAGGGACAATAGCTTGTCTTAGTTTTAGTGCGCAAACTCGGACCAGCCATGTTCTAAAGCTGTTGTTTATGTTTTGAGTTGAGGTTATGAGCATTGGTTAAGGGTTTCTAAGATTATTGCTGTTTATTATTAAATTATCTCTTTCGTAAACATCGTAAAAACAAAAAAGAAAAGATCATCGGCTTCACGTTATTGTGCTGAATCAAGGTTAAGCTTTTTTTTTCTTTCCAAAAGATAAAGATCGGTAAGTATTAACTGCTGTATATTTAAACTAATTTAATATAGTAATGTATTATTGTACATACAGAGCCTTGAAATGGATTTATAGCTGTAAACGAGAAGATCTTTTAAATAGAGATTTGTCAAAACTTACAAATACAACTTATGTATGTGGAAAACACTTTGAGAAACATAAATGTTTATTAATATTTGGCAAAATCGTATTCACTCACATGCTGTTCCAACAGTATTTCAAGAAACTGCATCGAAATCAGGACATTCACTTGAAATGGAAGGTAAGAGCAACACATGAAATTTAAATGAAGCACAACATGGATTCTGTAATCACTTGTTACTATACTCAATCTTAAAAGACAGAAACAAATGTAGGTGTTAATAATGTTAGTTATTACTTGTACTGTTCAAACGAAAGAATACATGAACGCCATCAGTTTGTTGTCAGGATTTCGACGCACGTTGTTTATTTTATATTTATTTAGAGTTATGTTCAGGTAACTGCAGTGCTACAGTGCTTTAGTAAAGCGTAAACCTGAACGAGGTACATGTGACGTCATTGCCTGTAGCGCTTTCTTCAAGCGGCCGCGATAATCAAGCATGGTCTGTATACGCTACATTACAGCGTAATGAATTCATAACCCCTATGACAAAGCCAGTACAGGTAATTTAGAGCGCTACAAGCTACAACTTTATGCTGTGCTGTAACGCTGCAAACATCTTTTTCTGCCTGAACGCAACCATTTAGAAAATAAACAACGTAAATTGAAACCCTGACAATAAACTGATTATGTGCAACAAACTGATTATGTGCATCAGTTTGTTTCTTTGATTTTTTCCGTTTGAAACACATTAAAACTTTCAAGCCAAGTAATAAATCGTATGTTTGACTTCATAAACATTCGTATAAAGATGTTCCTCTTTCAATCTGAACGAGTGATTCTGAGTGAAACTACCTTTCAATAATTTTTGATTTTAGCTTCTCAACGCATTGGAGAGAAAAGTTCCTCAAGTGATAAAGAAAATGTGCAAACGTCAGCAAGAGAAAAGTTCTTCAAGTGATAAAGAAAATATACAAACATCAGCAAGTAAGTTTTGTTTTTGTAATGTTATTGTTTATTTATATGTAGTAAATAAAATTTGTTTCTTAGATCTGCGTTTTCTTTCTAAATATTTTCATTTATTTCTTATTTTTTCATACAACTTAGTGTGTAGATAAATTATCACCAAAAATAACATTAACGTACTTTCGGATATTGTTTTACATATACCCTACCATTTTCCTTCTGTGAATCTCAAGTAAGAAAGATAAACAAAAAAAAGATTTTTTTTTTATTATAATGCAAAAGTTAACAATTTTTTTACAATTTAGAAATTTTGATTAGTCAGAAAGCATCAGTTACATTATTTGTGTATTGATTGAACATTCAAAATTTACCGCTGAACAGCTTTACAAAATGGCGCAAGGTCATCGAAACTGGGTACACGAAGATCAAAGGTGCCGACGGCTTTTGTCCTTTCTGTTATTCTGTGGTTCTACCGTCTTGAACAACGGTAGAGAAAGTTGCCACCAGTGGACACCAGCAGCACAATAAAACGACGTTTTACTTCTACCGGCTGACGCGAACGTTGCAATAAAACGCACCTAATGTCTTATCAACTCTACCGCAATACAACCCTTGGCCACACCCTTCAAGAAAGTCTAGATGAATTAATTCAGGTAACCGCCCCATATATTTTGTAAACGATTTCCTCCTCAGCGAATCTTTTACAGTACGGGCAAATCACACCACAGTTGGCATGTAAAGTCCTCCTGCAATTCGACAAATCCATCAATCAAACCCTGGCGACGAGAGTAAAATCTCGGCTAACTTTTAAGGCCAACAAACTCAACACTTACAGGTTTTGCGATAACGTGTGGACTTTTATGTTGAACGACGTGGAATTCAGAGAGGTCCAGGAAATTACCAGGATCGACAAGGTTAAAATCGTTGCGTGTGATGGAAAAAGTAAAGTCGAATTTAGACCAATTCGTGAGTTTTATTTTATTTTTTTTTGCAGATGTAGCTGAAGAAGGTGGTTCTAAGAAGTAATTTTATACAGTCGGGTTCAGTTCTGTACAGTGTTATTTTAATTTTAGCGTAGGTTTTTAAGTTCAGTTTCATATAATGTTGGTTTATGTTATAGATAGTAACTCGTGTCTAAATAAAAACCTGGTCAAGTAGGCTACATTTAGTAATTCTGCTATGTAAATGCAATGGATAAATTCTCAATCATAATCCACTTGACCAGGTTTTTATTTAGATGCTCGTTAGTTGAATCTCAAAGTAGAATTTTGTTTAAAGCGATCTAATTTAAAGTCACCCTCAGAAGGCCATGGAATAAAAAAAATTCATGTCTTAGCTAAATTCAAAAAATTAAAAATTTTGACAGGTATTATGAATCTAGCTAAGACATGATTTTTAATTCTATGACTTTAAATTGGATCACAGATATTTAATTCCATAAAAAGAAATTTTTGGGTTTTAATATATAAAAAAATTTTGGACTTTATTCGATGTACTTTCATAGCAATTCAGTTTTTATATTTGTTGTTAAGCCACATCATTCAAGGGGTATATTTATTTATATATGTGTATATTCAGGTATGTAGTACATTTTTAAATAAAAATATATTTACTCAGTGTGACAAACATGTATGTATTGATTCATTAACTCGAAGCAAATTATAAAAATAAAAATGAAATGCGTAATTAAAACTTTACTTACTATGTTTGTACATAAAAGAAAATCACAGTTAAAAATTAAAACGAAAAAGAAACTGAGGCTATCTAACTATGATGATGAAATCAGTTCCGTCCGCATTTCAAACAGAAGTTTCATTATCGGCCAATGTTAAATTAACTGCCAGCGAAGTTGGTCTTGAATCGCTTCTATCGGAAACGCTTAAGATTTCGTCCTCGGGGGGAACAAGGATGCCCGGCGGTGGCCTTAACTTGGACGGGTCAAGTAAATTGCGGTTCTTTTCTTTGTGCTTCTGGGGCGTCTTGGTCGGCGAAGATTTCCTGCTGTTATAAGACTTTAATAACTTAGCGCTACAAAAACAGTAAACCATTTTCTTTACGTGAAATTCTGATTTTTTAGTAGACTTACGCGTCTACCAACTTTAAAAGCAGTCGATTGTACGCCTGGTATTCCTCGTCGCCAAAGTGACTCGGGTCGTGCCTTGCGTGCTCGTATAAGTCACAAAACTGGTGCACAAGTCTTTGTCCGCTACCGTTCAGTGTTGCCGCTAAAGTTGATAACAAATAGGCCCTTAAATTTTCACTCGGGTGACGGATCAATTCCTTATCTTGTTTCGTTATTTCTTTCTCTGATGCAACGAGGCACATTAATTGTTTGTGAAAGAAACAATTTCAGTATTAATAAATACCTAATATTTTTATGTCGTCGACTGCTTTCAGTCTGTAATAATGAGCTGGGATTTGTTGCCCGGGACAAACAATATAACGCGAGTCCGTCATATTTAATAGCTGCGGCTCGCACATTATTTTGGGTATGAGGTCTATACGTTGTTCGATTTCCTTTTTTAATGCCTGAAACGAATAAAGTGTATTATTGTGAGAAAAATATGAGGAATTATACTTTTGTAGTGTCGTGACCAATCGGAATGTGGGGCCCCCTTCTGGACCTTAGGGCAAATCGCATTATCTGCCTTTTAGCGAATATGAACAGCAGGACAACAGTCAGTGCTCCTAAACCAATTATAATGACCACTGTAACACCCGATAATTCTTCCGACATTCTTGGTCTTTTAATCGATTCTATAGTAACACTCATTTGTAACACTTTTTTTATTAAATATAATTCTTATGAAATAGGATGGATATTAATTAATATTGTTGTTTACAACACATTCTTCTGACATTGACATTTGTTACCTTTTTTTTTTGTAAATGTGACTGTTGGTCATGCTGCTTACAATCAAGGATGCAAACCATCAGAGATTATAATTGGGTTACTCTGCAAACCATTGCCCTTTTTTCTTTCATTCACTCAAAACATTGTAGTACACTTTCTCTACAATTATAGAAAAAAAATTATTTTATTTTAGGATTAATAGGATTAATTATAAAAATATCGGTAATTTTTAACTTATCATATTTTAAGGTGGTCAGAGGTGGTTGACATCAGTGTTGCCAACCCTTTCAAAATGAATTTCCTATCATGTTCAGCAACATTTCCCCTTTTTCCCAAATCCTGAACCAAAAAATTCCTTATTTTTTCCCTCACGATTTTTTATTCAGAAAAAAAAATAACGAAACAAAGATATTCCACAACAATCTCAATAAAAATAAGTAAAATAACTACTTATGGTTAAAAATGTACACACATACAGGTGTTCTTGGAAGTGTAGCTAAAAACAGTATCCTGTTATTTCTATGTACTGGGTATTAATGACTGAACAATTTGTTTCTGCTCAAAAACAAATTTAATGTGTAATTCTTTTGTATTCTACCCCGATCCCGGCGGCACTGGTAAGCATGGAAATTTCTTTAAATAAAATTTTAAGAACAAAAGCATAACAATTCTTAGGAAAATTCGTTCTCGTTATTGTTAAATTTGAAACAAAAAACTAAAGTCAACACCTAAAGATAAACTGTCACAATTGTGTGAATGTGAAAATATGGATAACTTAGTAAAACTCAAAATCAGTACCGCGTACCAATTTTCAGGAATTTAAGAAAATTTATGAAATTATTTTTCATTTTAAAATGAATAGAGAAAAATGAAAAATAAATCCGCCTTTTTTAAGATTTGTTTCATATTGTATTCAAAGTCAAAAATGTTGGCGCGGGCCTGATACAGAGTGTCACTGAATTACTGCTCCAAACTTTGGCGTTTTTATTTAGACGCTCGTTAGAATTTCATGTTTCCGCACCTTTTCTTATTGCCAGGATTCCTGCAGGGAAATTCATTTCTAAGATTTTTTAAAATTATTTGCTCTTTTTGAGCAAAACAGTGGAATCCTGGCAATAAGAAAAGGTGTGGAAACATGAAATTCTAACGAGCGTCTAAATGAAAACCTGGTCACACAAACTGCATTTTTTCATTTTTCTTCCCTTTTCCCTTTGAGCAAATTTTCGAAATGGAAAATTTCCCACGAGTTGGCAACACTGGTTGTCATAACCTATAATAATGAACTTTATGGCCATTTATAGCAAAACTGAAACATAACCTAGCTTTATTGTAGTATTGCTGTATTATTAAAAGCAATTAATTTTGTAGAAAATTACATTAAATGGAGGAATACGAATACAAATTGAAAACAAACAACCCAGCTTTTATCGCAAAAACCATATCTACATTGGTGCAGACGATTAGAGACAAAACGCAACCTCCTAATAGCCACGAAACGACAAGCTCCAGGCATGAGATCACAGAATTCAAGTATTTAAAAGAAAAATGCATTTGCGCAGATCCCGTAATCTCTACCACCGCAGCCCTGGGCTTGCTAGAGCTTGTAAAGAGCAACACGATACAAATTTCACGCACAGTGTCGGATTTAGTTGCGATGATTCCACTTGCAAAGTACGTCACACAACTGTTAATTGATTCTAATCAACATTATCTACTTTCCTTTAGAAATCACAGCGGTATAATCATATCGGTCACGGAACTGTTGGTCATGGATTTGGAAGCGAAACTCGCAAACAACGAGTACGAGTGCCCCTTTAATTTAACCACGCCGCAGCACCCCTTGATTTCAGTTTTGCTTCAAGACCCGAACGTATGGGAAGATATTTTGCACTGCGTATCAAAGTACTACAAGACGTTTGTCGACTGTGATAAAAAAAATTCCAGGATCGTCGTTCATCTTAACGAGTTATTCAATCCCCTGTATTTGTACGTACTATGCGATCCCTTTCTCAGGATGCCACAGTCGTGTCGGACCAAGTTTTTCAATTTCCTTGTTAATTATGAGCCGTGCGATTTAAGTTTAATGTCGAGTATCATCGGTTGGTTGCAGGTATGTACGCCGATAATTTTTTTTATTCGCTTCACCCGTGCACGTGTTCCAGGTTTCATCGAACGCAACTCTGTCGTATAGCAGCACTGTCGTAACAGATTTAATAAAATCGAAGTCTGCAAGGCTTGACCCAGATTTCCAAGAATTTTTACTGCTTTGGTTGACATCCGTTTTATACGAGTTTTGTTTAAATAAGCGAAACATCACCGAAGTCGTTGCCTGTATTTCCAACAAAGTCGACGAGTTAAGACTCGGATGTCCCAGCGTTTTACTGTTAATGCTGGCGAATTGCATCCGAGTTGTTTCCGCAGCGCATTTAGATGATTTATTAATATTATGTAAGTGTGCCTTTGATAGAGTACGCAAACTAACAATGTAATTGCAGGCTTGAAATTACTTAAAAATAATCCGGTCAACACCTTCGCTTCGCTGTCTTTAAAAGCAACAGTCTTAAACTGGTCGATCAATCCATCTTTTATAACGGAGCGCTCAGCAGGGTTAATACAAGCGATTTACAACTGCATAGTAGAAGATAATGACGATGGCAACGTCAAAGCTGAAGTGCTAAAGGAAAATAAGTACCTTACGTTGTATCAAAACACGAATCAAAACGTGCACCTCGCCATTGAATTATCCATTATCTCCGAGTCATGCGAAAAGAGTGACGATCACATCTTAAGCTGGTTGACTCGACTTGCGACTATCCGTGAACCTCCCACGAAATTTCTGCACGTGTTTATATTTGGCTTATTCTTGTACGAACCGAGTGAAGAAATCGCATTGACTTCATTGGATTTACTTATAAAATTTGCCGAAGATAACAAAAACTTAACTAGCGACATTTTAACACTGATATTACACCGATTGTCGAATCCAATGATCAGCCCGAAATTCCAGCTACGCCTGCTGAAAGCACTGCCGAAGATGGGAGCCATCAAAGAAAACCTGCAGCTCATCATTTCGACTTTGAAGGCAATCTCCAGGAGCTCGGTGATAATGAGGACGCTCGGACTGTCTCTATTTTATGAACTGTGGCTCACTGAATCCAGGTGTTACCCCTATTTGCAAAGCTTGCTGACGGAGGGGAGTAAGCTACAAGACGAGGAATTTAACATAGCGAAAGCTCACGTATTAAAGGAGCTCTGCATCAAACGGTAAGGGCTTTTGCTGTGCAAATTTAATTGAATAAAATTGTTTCGTTTTGTTGGCAGGCCTGAATTGTACGGGACCGAACTGGCGGCTCATCTATCGAAAATTTTGAATCACTGCAGGAGCGATAGTGGCTTGGCATCCGCGTTGGCACTCGAAGGACTTAAATACTTATGCATCAAGGGTGTTATCGATATAGTTACAGCATGGGATTCCCTTTCTAACACTTTCAACAATGAAAACAGAACTGTTGTTATCAGAAGGTAAACTACCAAACTATCTCTGCTTTATATGTATATCGAGTCTTCAACAAAAAAGGTACTTTTTTTTTGTTGAAGGCCCGATATTTAACGATTGCTTTTTCTAGTTTCTGTGATTTAATGAGTGAAGTACCGAACTTGAGCACGGAATCTACAAAGTACCAGCAAACCGTGGGAGAAGTCGTCAACAAATTATGGTGGTACACGATGAATTGTACAGACCTCGACGTCATCGAAAGCGCATACAAATCACTGAGTGCGTTCTCACTTGCTGATTTATCAGCAGAATTCCCCGACATATATCAGGGGGTCCAACTAAAACCCGAGAAGGTTTCAGTGTTCACAAATTACGAATTAGTGCCGGGTATTACACTTTGCCCCAAATGTACTCTCACAAACACGAACAATTTTTTTTTACTTTAAAGGCAAATGGTGGTTGATACTCCTGCAAAACGGAAACCGAGCTGCGATTTCCCACGCAGCCAATTTAATCATCAGTCTAGCCTCGAAAGAAGTCTCCGAATACGGCAGGGGGATCTACAGCATTCCTGCAAATCACGGGGAGCCCCACAATTATAACGTGCTGCCCGAAAGTAGTATAATCCGTGCAGTGACGGGTTACATGAAGCAGCAGGTTGGATTTAACTTCAAGAAACTTCAAGAATTTAATCAAACTAACTTTTAGACGCGTGAGTTCGATACTGACGTGGATGTTATGTGCTTGAAAATTCTGTCTCACAAATATAGTAAGCCGCTGCCCCCTCACGACTGGTGTTTCTTGCAAGAACTAGTTCACGTGCCCGTTTTTAGAAGTGACTGCATCACCCTCGCTTCGAAGCAGGTGGTTCTGTCTGGCACGGCGAGGCGTTTCGTTGAGAATTTTATTATAGCGATTACGCATGGTGCCAGCAACGTAAGTCTATTCGAATTTACTTTCGTTACTTACTTTTAATCGATGTCCCCAGCTTGAAGACGTCATCTGCATCGTGAGGAACTTGAAGCACTTGTGTAACAGCATCCAACCGTCGATCGTGAAGCCGCTGATTGAAAATTCGTTCCGATATGCGCTGTCAATTATCGAAAACCAAGGCGATTATGCATTTTTCGATGAACTCACGTCGCACGTCAAAGACGTTTTGAAAAAGGAAGACCTACAGGAAGCCAATAAAAATGTCCTGGCGCAAGTTGTAGTGATGCATTTGCAAAATTCTGATGAATCAACTCAGGTATGCTTCGTCCTTCAAACTATCGAGTTAACCAATGCAGGTCTTGCACAGGCTTTCAAGAAATTATTGGAGTGTCTACCATTATTACCACTCAGGTATATCAAAGAGTGCATTTCTCCGAAGCAATGGTCCGATGGGAATTATTTGAAGGTGGTCAAAATGCATTGCGCGTTAGCCAAACAATGTGAGAAGTCCCCATTGGTGTGGTTGAACGACATCATAGATTCCGCCAGGTCTTTAGAAATGTAAGTCCAAAATAGTCCTTTACTCTTCGGTTGCTGGTAAAAGTAAATTTCGTAGAGACTTGAAGTCCGTCTGGCTTGAAATCATCGACGTCTTCATCTCTCTCAAAGACCACAGCACAGCCCCGGATTGGATCCTCGAACTTATAGGCCAGATTCAAATCAATCTTGCCAATTTGCAAATGTTTGGAGACCGCATCGCTTTCATGTGTGACGTCCTGATGATAGCTGTCACGGTGCTTTCAGGTCATCACATGCTATTGAAAACCGAGCAGGATTTAACAGAACAAAAAACAATCATGTTCTTGTTTCCACAAGCACTCAGATCCTTGTTAATTCAAGATAAATGGCAGAATCACGTATCACAAGTAACTATTGTATTTAAAATTGAAGTAAATGTTCCTTCTTCTTTTTCCTAATTCCAGATGTTAGAGTGGTTATATCACCTTATTAACTTGGAGAAGATCCCTGAAGCCTACGAAACTGCTTTCTATCAAGCGTTGGTTGCCCTGAGACATCAAGTCGCCTTTAAAGAATCTTTCAAGTGGATGAAATTTGTCGGTTGTAAAAAAAAACACAAGGAGTTACTTTCATTTTAAAATAAATTACGAAAATATAAAAAATTCAATCTTGAGATGGTTCTGCAGCGACGGCCTCTCGATTCTCATATGCCCAAAACCCGTGGAACTCAATTAAAATACTAACGAACGTGTCACCTTGCCCGCACGCCAATAAATCAGACATGGTAATTTTCTCCGGGTCTTTCGGCCTCACCATGTCAAACAATTCATCCTTAACGTCCTGAAAGCTAACCGGTTCTGCCCCGTGCGCCTTCATTTGTTCTTGGATCGCCCGAAAGAAATAGTTCAAAGTGAACGCGTCTAAGTAACCTTGATTCTTGATGTCTAAAATGCGAAAGAGAAACGCGAGGGCTTGCGGTTCACTGCGGTTCTCCAAGGCTAGAACCAAATCGAGGTAGGTCTTATAGTCCATTTCACCATTGTACGTTAAACAAGTTTGGAAGACGCGTTCCAGAAAAGGTTGAGTTAAAGTCCCAGAGCCGTACCCGGCTAACTCTGATTGGTTCAACATTCCGTTGTGGTCGCGATCTAGATTTAGGTAATGACCGTAGACTCTGAGTGCAGAAGGTGCGCTAAACCAATTCTGCTCCTGCACTTCTTTACTGAGTTCCTCATCGCGCAGCTCTAACAAATCATCCAGAAACGAGCAAGCCAAAACGTCTATGATTCGAACTCGGCCAGCTCTCAAACTATCAAGAAAAAACAGAAACTTGCGAACTGCCGTGCAGATATAAAAACTGTGGAATGACTTTTCCAAGCCTTCCAATTGTGGAAGCGTCGGTAATAACTCAGAAATGTAATTCTCCAAATCTGCCTCTCGTAAATACCCTTGCCCCGCAGCATCGTACAAGGATAATCCGACTCGCGTTTGTTGCAACCATACTTTGCGCATGACGTAATTAAAAATCGACATGATTGAAACTCGCCCTTGCGCATCTCCTTGTTGTAGCTTCACGAAAATATTTGCAGAAAAGTAGGGCTTGACTTTAGGGCCGGCTAAGGAAGCGACCTTCTTGAAATCCGTGTAATTTATTAGTTGTTCGTCAGGATAAGTCTGGTGCTGATCTAGAAGCACCCAGAGCGCTTTCAGTTCGTTGTTATCAAGTAATTGTCGGCTCTTTTTCTGCAAGAAATTCGAGCGAGTTTCTTCGCGCAACTTCTGCCTTAAATGCTCCTCTTCACGTGGTAAACGCCAAAAGAACTTTGGAATTGTTTTGGTGACTGTTTCGGTGGAATTTGCTCCTAAATCTTTCAGGTATTTTTGGAAGTGTTCATCTTCTAGTTTCTCATTTGGCACAGTCGCTTCTGTAAGATATCTGATTTGTTGATGCCGTTCAGATATATTCATGTTTGCTTACCTTTACGATTTTCTAGCTTCTTTTTTAGTATCGATTTGAGATCCATGACTGAACCGAATTAGTTAAACATTTAAACAATGATGAACATCAATAAATAGATCAATTCGTAAACGTTAATTTCACAACTTATACATACTTTTGGTTACACATTTCAAGATTTCTTTTAAATAAAAAGATAATTGCCATAAACACTTCGAGTCGTTCAATGATCTGGTACAGGGTAGATAGACAGTGCTTTATGTTTCCTGCATTCTCGATTGATATCAGCATGTGAGTGAAATAGCGAATATCTGTGAGTAATTTTGGCTCATGTATCCGACAAGGATGTCACTAGAAGCCTATGTCACGTGACATAGGATGTGCAATGCTTTTTAAATGGGTGTATTTATCATCTCACTCTTAAGTTAATAAACAATTCCTCTTTCTCTACAGGGAATCTGGCTACTTGATAAATCTGTGGAGTCGTAGTCAATCAGACTTGCCAACCTTAAACTTGAAAGCATCAGTGTTGGGACCTACAGTGACTCTATAGAATACAGTGGCGACAGTAGTAGCATTGTTTATGTATTTATATATAAGACATATACCTATAAGCAATGGTAGTAGTCTTATTTCTCATTTGCCTGTTAATGGCGACAACTAATTTTGCTTATTTTTAGTGCAAACGTGTCTTTTTTGTGTTATCTGCACTAAAAAGTCAATAAATAAGCATAAATGATTGTTTTCGCTTTTTTTTCTGTTCCAATTACATAAAAATATTTCTTTTTTCATTTGACATTTAGCCTGTTAATGGCGGTTCCTGACTCAATGTCGTCACTGTGGTTATAAAGTCACTGTATTGGGACCTGATGCAGTGACGTCATCTACTGATGGATACAACAGACTACGAATAAAAGAACGCTTTGCGCAGGGAGTGGGATCTTGAATATATTCTGTTGCCGACAAAAGAATAGTTGCATGAGAGTAAAACAGATGGCTCTTGCACTCAATATATTCCGCATAATTGTTTGGATCCGGTAGCAAAGAAAGACAGAGTGGGCGCTAAATACCATTCAATGAGAGAGACAAAGAACAGCATATATAGCAGAAAGACAGTACTACTAGGGATAGATTGATCTAACTCGTAATGCTATTGGCTGATGGTGATGACTCAAATTGCGTATTATTTAAGATAAGAAGTTCGTAATTAATTCTCTGATTTGGAATGTGAGCAAATATTACTGTAGAATTCTTTCAAAAAATCAAAACAAATCAAACGTTTAACAACGTCTAAACGGCCGTGTTGTGTTCCTGGTTCAAGGTAAAATTGGCAAATATTTTGTTTAAATTTAACATGAATTAATGATTTCTTCTTTATTTTAGAAACTTCTTTCTTGCTGATGCAAAAGTATTTAGAATTAGATTGAAGGGAATATTGTTTTCTCGATGTTAGAAAGTCCCAATATGTGGCTCCTGATAAGATACGAGGTTTGTTTTTGAAAATTTATATATTAAAAAGATAGAAACTATTAGCGTTTGTGATTTATTTACTTACTGTAGAGCAGTGAAATGAAAATGCTATACAATTTCTTTACTTGCTTACAGAAACAGTTAAAATGTTTCAACATCTACTTCGGGAATGGACTAACTGACCCTCAAGAGCAACGCACTTCGACAATTTAAGACCCTACTGCAGATCAGAGGAGCTTCAAAGTGCAGGAGCAGTTCCAGCCATACTACGTGACAGTTGTCGTAAGAGCTTGGGCCTTCACTGTGGACCATAAATCACCACCTTCGCAAGCTAATTGTTTTTTTTTTTTTATTATTGAAAGTTCACATTGAAAAACAAGAAGACCTTTTGCACCATTTTATTATAAAATTTAAAGAATAAATTTTGATCACTGTCATTTCACAACTTCACAATGTTTTAATTCGAGAAAAAAAAAACGGTACAGATTATTTTGTAAACAAGAGCGTAGAATATTTTTTATCGTTAGTGTCAAAAATAAATAAATTGTCTAGAGATTTCCACATTAATCACAATATTATTATTACACATTCTAATGCTAGGTTACACAAAAGTCACTTAAATTTAATCATCGGTTAAGAATAAACATTCCTATACCTTGAATGCATGTAACCACAGCAGCGTTTACTTCTAACGGTTGATTAAATTTAAGTAACGTTTGAAAATTCACCATCAAATTTTTATTTTGTACTTATTTTTAACTTTTCATTTCAATAAACTAGTTAATTTCATTTTCATTCCTTTTTATATTACTGCACTATTTATTTGTAGATTGACTGGTAACCTAGTACATAAGGACTAAATAAAAACTGAAGAGACTTACTAAACAAAATGCCATTTTATTTTGTACTTATTTATTGTATTATTGACTGCCCAGAATTGTATCACCTGAACAGTCACATTATTACAATACAATATAATCTATTATGGCATGTTACTTAGTAATTTTCTTCAGTTTTTATTTAGTCCTGTACTATGGTTACCAGTTAATCTACATGACAAAATTTCAAAATTTCCCGCGTACCAGAATATGCTTGCTGAAGTACAGGTTTCTGTTATTTTAGTATTCAAAAACTGCAATAGTTTCATGAGACTTTTATAGATGTCACTGAAAACATTGACCCTCTACGAAAATGGGAGTTGCCGATCTAAAGAGGTGGTCTATGGCTTTGCGTTCAACTGAAATTCTCTTGATGTTGGACTCCGGAAATTTTCTGGTTGTTTAACATTTGTAATAACAGCCACCAATAAATATACGACTGCGGCGCATGCGAACTGTCATATGGAGATAAATTTTAACCTTAGCGCTAATACAGAGCTCATGTCAAAGTGCGCTTGTGTAAAGTTAGTATAAATACGTTATGTAAATCTGCTGATAAATGTAAATATAAATTTTATTCCGTTTTTATTACATTAAGACGCTCATTCATAGTACACTCCCTATTTAAATTCTATTGGTTAGAGAGCTGGAAGGGAGGGGGATGACGTATGACAGTTGGGTATAGGATAGAAAAGTGTCCCCCTGGGATTATAAAGCGACCTATTTTTGCGTTTTTTTCAAACAAAAATTTTCTTGGGAGATCTTCAGTCTGTTTCGTTTTCGTTGGGCCACCCTGTATATTTTTCAAGTGGTAAATATTTTAAATTATTCTTAAGAATCGATAATCTTAAATAAATTTCCTCATCTGTAATTTTCTGTGCCTTGTATAAATGTAATAATTCACAATAAGATTTATAAATATGTCGATTTACTTTCTTCAATCCGTTCTGTTAATTTAAATGATGTTTTAAATTTATTATCTAATAGGTACCTCAATTAAAATAGAAACAGTACCAATAGCGTACATGGGTGGAATAATTATACCCCCTAAAGCAGATGTGGCCAGTAAAACTTTAAAAAATGATAACGATAATTTTATTTTTAACAAATATTTTGTGTTTTTTCGATAAACATATATCCACTTTTTAAGTGTTTCTTCCATTTATAAATAATTATTATACCCCAGGACATTACATTTAAAGTTACTTCCATCTTTGAATGATTCATGTTTAGAAAATTCAATCTCATAGGTATGTTTTAATTTCAATATATCAT
The DNA here is from genome assembly GCA_033060865.1 of Dorcus hopei. NCBI lineage: Eukaryota > Metazoa > Arthropoda > Insecta > Coleoptera > Lucanidae > Dorcus > Dorcus hopei. The sequence continues at coordinate 28,847,269 of CM065418.1, read as the reverse complement.
AAAAATCTTTGCCTTTGTTTACATTAATTATTACATATATACAGTAATGACCACATAAAACAGAAGAATTCATTTGTAATTGTGTGCTATTCCACGCAATATTTTTTCCGCTACTTAATAAATATTTTTTAATTTTTTCTGATGGAGAGATTCCAAAACTGTCAAAATATAAAAAATTTCTTAAATATGGTTTGTTTATGTAACATACCCAGTGTGAGCCATAACAATTAGATGGTTGAAAATTAATTATACCTGATTCATCTTTTCTAATTTTTTTTGGTAACACACTCTAGGGGTGGGAGAGGGTTCGTTTTGCGGGAGTGACGTCAAAATGACGTAGACTCTCGTATAAACCTATGCAAACCTTTCGAGAAATGCGTCATTTTCGGGAGCGATAATTTCTCTCCAGTTCGAGATAATCCCCCAGAAATGACTGTCAGTTTTAACGATTAGGTGAATTCCATCATTCGCTTGTACTCTTTTAAAAGCAAAACGAACACATAAAATAAATAAATGCATTTATTCTGATCTTGTAAAAAAAAGTAAATAACGAGAAGTTTGAAATTCAGATTGAAATAACAACAAAATGCTTAAAATACTGCAACAAATAACAAAAAGGAAAAAAAAAACACAAATTGTTGTCCTTACAGAATTATATCAGACAATAAATATTAATCTAATCAATTAATTAATTAATTAATTCAATTTACTAAAAAAATTGACTTAAGTATTGGTGTAATTACAAAAACTACGCTATATTAATCAGGTACTAGGACATCAAACTAACTATCGAATGAGCATAGGCCATCGGCTGTATATTTGGATGAGGCTGAAAAAATTTGGATGAATATAATTAATGATAAAAAGCATATATTTTTTTTAATGCTTACTACTGCTGCGTATGTTGTGAAAACTGGTTTCATGTCCTTTCCTTTCAAGGTTATGAACGCCCCTTTATTTCCCATCGTGTCACTGAAATCGACACACACGTAAATAAATCACATCAAAACAATTGAAACGAATCGTACCAGTAATTCGGAGCCGAAAACACCGTTATGCATTTTCCGTCGTGCGCCACCTCGTACCCCTCGTTCTTCACTTCGTGACTGCGAATGATATAATCTAATTTGTTAAGCTCTAGGAAATTCTTCGTCACATCCGGGCCGAACTGACAGCCCGTCCCTCGTTTACTGGGGGCCCTGCCGTTCTGTGGTTGAGGATCCGACCAGAGGAGTTCACACATCGGGCCATCTTCCGGGGGTTGTCTGTTACGATCTATGCTACGTATTACATTAAGCGTTATATCATCCTGAGAGAAGAGACCGCCGTGCATAACCTAAAAACAGCGATTTCATTGCACAATAGTTGATGATGGTATTGATGGCCCCACGTTGGGCGCCAATTGATGTACATTATTTAAATTTACACTTTGTTGCAAATGTTGCAAACACCTTAGGGGAGAGGAAGGGAAGACATACCAAGACTTTATTGTTTAAGCAATGTGCCAGTGGCAGCCAATTATAAACCTCCGTAAATAAATCTGCCATTTGTGCTGTGTATTTCACTTTAACCTCTCCGTGGAAACCGTATATTTGATTCATCATCGCACTTTCGTGATTACCTTTAAATAAAAAAAAAAAGTTGCACTTATTTTATACCCGCTTAAGTCATACCACAGACAATAGAGCTATAGACAGATAGGGCTCATCAAATGTTTTGAATTTGGCGCCCCAATGTGGAGACAAGCTCGGTGTTAGTACGGAGACAGCTCACCAAACATGTGGTGGCGCTATTGTCGTAATAGAAGTGAGGAAAGACAAAACATGTGAATATAAGGTAACATGTAAACAAATTCTATAAATAAGTCGTGATTTCTCTGTTACTTAAAAGAGACATCAAGTGGTAAATGAGCCAACTGAGTTTCCGAAATAAGTGACATCTATTGAGTATTTAACAAACTATTTTTGGAGCGTCCATCTCGTTGGCTATCTGGAGAGATCTACTGTCTGTGATTATAGTTGATAATAGTAGGAACACTGAAATTTTAAATAAATAATAAATACCTCGAGACATAAAGAAATTATTTGGATAGAGTAATTTAAATCCAAACAACGTAAATATGCATTCCACTGAAAACGAACCTCTATCCACGAAATCTCCATTAAATAACTGTCACAGTTAAGGACCACACACACACACACACGCACACATCATTAAGACGATCTGGTAAGGATACATAAGGGTTTGTAGGTGACGGTAAACCGTTCAATTCGAATATGTTCATTAAATCATAGAACTGGCCGTGTATGTCACCGCAAACGGTGAACTTCTCGTCGTCTCCGATTTTTATGTCCACCAGCGACGGTTGTTCCACGAAATAAGTTTTAATGTCCAACAGTATCTGCAAAGCAAAACGTAATCAAAGTGATGATTTCCGAACGCGTCCGTAATACCTTATACGCAAACTTCCTGTGGAGCTTCCCTTGCTTCTTATAGAGTTCCATTAAGTCCTTCATAAAAGCTAAAGTTACTTTACCGTCTTCGAGCTCGGGCCCAGTATATTCACTCTCGATGGCTTTCAAAATAAAACAAACAAAAAAATACAAGTTATATTCAATTAAGAAATGTACAGTGTGATTATAAAATATTGCATGAATGTATGTACAGTCGTAACTAGGAAAGTTGAAGGCTCGTCAGCAAAATCCATGAAACTAGGAAAGACAAATTAATTTGTGTACGCGCAACTTCATACTTCTACCGCATTTTGACTAACGTAGTATAGTTAAGAATGAAATAAACAGAGACAGAATTCGATCACGTGCGCTTTATGCTATATACAAAATGGTCAAGAATCACTGTTTGAGTTGGCAGTGCTGAATTTTATTTTTAAATGGTACAACTGAAGTAACTTCCGGTTGTTGACGGCTTGACACTGACAGTCGTCACATTTCAAATTCAAATTAAAACGCTAATTTTTATTCACATAATCTACAATCTTGTCGCTGTTCAGGTTACGTCAAATAAACCAACGAAACATATTTCCGGTCGCAGTGTTGCAAATAGCCGAATAAAAAATGCTCTTAATTGTATTGTCAACTCAAACAGTTATTCTTGACCACTTTGTATTTACGCGTCTTCGTTCGCTGTCATAACGTCATAAGTTAGTTGACATTTGATGTGTTTATTTATAAACAAACGTGGTGCGTTTTAATTATTTAGCTGCTTTCGTACAAGAAAAAAAAAACAGTTCCTCTCAAGACCTAGTTTCGTGTCATGTGAATAAAATTGATTTAATTGAATAAAGTATCTGAATCTTTGAATGTAAAAGCCCGCCAACAGAAAGTGATACTTTCGAACGTCAAATACAAATTGATCTGACTATTAGACTTTTTAACCTTAAATCATAGGCGTGTGATTTACGACGAGCCTTCATCTTTCCCGGTTACGAGTGTAGTCGAAAATTTACATTAGAAGAGAATAGGTCCAACAGATGGCGTAATTAACTGTGTATTTTATTAACGAATAATAGTCGTTTATTTCTCATTTTTGTTTGTAGTTTCTCCTTAGGTGAGGAACTTCTGAGGAGAAATGCAAGATAAATAAAGTCCGCAGAAAAAAAAACCGTCATCAAGTAGTTCTTTTGATTTCTCAACCTCCGGCACGTGGAAATTTTTTTCGGCGCTTGTAACTCTGTTACGAGCTGGCAGTACGAGATCATAACTAGGCAGCGGACGGCCGTTGTGCAGGCGAGAGAGGGCTCGTGCCGAACGGGCGAAAAATACATCGCCTCCACTAGTTACGTATTTTTCGCCCGTTCGACACGTCCCACACTCTCACCTACCCAACGGCCGTCCGCTGCCTAATCATAACCCGGACTTGCATACGGAAGTCACGGCTTTTCCACCGTACAAATCACTCTAGAGCCCGCTGTTCGGCCCTTTCTTCAGGTATGTCATATGCAAATTTGGCAAAGTCACGTCGTAACCACACGATTATTATAAACATAACCTAACTTTTTATATTCATTTAATTACGATCTTCTACAAAATGGTAACAATACAAGTTGGTAACAATGTAGGAGCGTTGCCAACTTGGGGACCTCTCTCATAAATTAAAGAGTTAAAAGTAAAATCTTGGGTGAAAAGAAGGCCCGATTTTTTCTTACTGTTTCGTTGACAATTATTATTTAATTTCCAATTGTTTCTTTTTAAAAACTTTCATTATGCTTGACAGCACGCATGGTCGCCTTGCATGGAAAGACTTATTATGTAGCAAACTTGCTTCAATTTGTCAATCCTAATGCAATGTTAGGTCAAAAAGTGATCACAGGATGTCGTGATCTAAACTCTTCAATAACACTACGTCGACGAAGTTGCTGACATCTAGCGGCGGCAACTGTACTATCTATTAACTAAACAGAAAAATCATGCCATCTATTGGATATAATTGGAACAGTTTTCTTTTTTTTAAGTTTTATATGAAATTGTTTTTAATTTGTTTTTTAAGAAATACTTTGAAATTAACCTATTTCGGAATTGTATGTTGATTGTGATTTCAGTGTTGCTATCTTGGAAAATGTTTACCTAAATTTACAGTATTTTAAAAAACTAAAAAGAAAACCTAGGATAATACAAAGTGGTCAAGAATACCTGTTTGAGTTGACAACACAATTAAGAGTATTTCTTTATTCGGCTATTTGCAACATTGCAACCGGATAATGTTTCGTTGGTTTATTTGACGTAACCTGAACAGCAATAAGGTTGTAGGTTATGTGAATAAAAACTAGCGTTCTATTCTGAATTTGAAATGTCAAGTGTCAAGCCCTCAACAACCGGAAGTTACTCCGGTTGTATAATTTAAAAATAAAATTCAGCACTGCCAACTCAAACAGTGATTCTTGACCACTTTGTAGAATCCTTTTAAGGTTATTTTTTAAACTAAAAAAAAAAATAACTGTTCTTGCAGTTACATCAAGCAAATAATAAACTTTTTAGTTTTTAATTACTTGTAGTTCGTTTTTTCATTTTCTTTGTACATAGTTACTTCAGCCTCATCTGTTGATGCAAGAAGACACTTATTTAAATACTACAAGTGAATATCCGGTTCTCTTATTTGGGGGATTGTGAAATTTTGCACGGGGGAAATCATTGTCGGCGAGTTGCCAGTTCTGTGTTCGAATTACAGGACTGCATGAGAACATGTATTCTCTCGATATAAGGCGGCCATTAAAAGCAAGAAAGAACGTCTTTGATTGATTCATACAATCGTATTTAATTTAAAGCAAACTTTCTAATTAGATCAATGCAAAATGTCACTCTACGTTGTTCTAAGAACTGTCATCCATCAAATGTCTAATGGTTCAGGAAGTCATCCTTTTTTCGCTCAGTCTTCTTGACTCATCCATGTTGTAAATTCATTCAGCCAGTTTGAAAATACAATTCTGTTAGAGATACTTTGTATGCATGTGCAAAAACAAATGAAAAACCATCTTTACGATAGTTTGCTTTGACTACTGTCAAAAAACTTGCAACTGTCAAACTACTCGCAATTGTATGAACTAATCAAAGACATTCTTCTTTTTATTTTTGATAGCTGGCTTTATCACCGTACTGTAAATATATTTTTTAAATAAACTCATGCTGTAAATAAATTAATATCTACTTACTCATAGCATCTAAATTGATCGTGTCAGCCACCGTTTTCCTAATGTCTTCCACGGATATGGCTTTCTCAAAGGCTATTTTTTTAACTATTTTATTACATTCCGTATATTTTAACTTCGCATCCTTATCACTCGGCCTAACTTTAGCAACCTGCAATCACAGAAAATGAAAATGGTTCGTCCGAAGCACCTTCGAATCATCGACTTACGTATTCAAAATCCTTGAGTGCTTCCTTAAATTTTCCTAAAGACATATACGCAGCCGCTCTCCTATAATACCCCTTAATGTAGGTTTTATCTAATTCGATTGCCTTCGAAGCATCCGATAGAGCATACCCGAAACACTCCGTCTTCAGGTAGGCGAAACTTCGATTCGCATAATAAATAGCTACGTTACTATTCGCTTCTATTGCTTTTGTGTACAGGTCAATGGCAGCGTTGTAATCTTGCTCTGGAAAAAAAATTCAAAGTCCGCACGCTCGAACATTATAGGTTATGTTCGGACGTCAGCCACGATTTGCCTTTTTAAATCGACAATTCGGGGACCGAAAGGTGGAATTAAATCATGCGAACGTCGGAATAATAATGTAATCATTATGCAACTTAATTGTCGCGAGCCGTGACTCACGAAACGAGCGAAACTTACTTTTGAAGCGCTCGTTCGCCTCCGTCTTGAATTCCTCCGCCTTCTCCACGTCGCCGGGCACTGTGCTTGATACTCCCGTAGTGTCCGCACTCATGGTTAAAGCAAAACGTTATAACACTACAATTAAAAAGAACTTCTAACACATTAAAAACCTCTCGACGGCTAAAACATAAATCTCTCTAGGGACTTTGATGTTGTTACTGTGCTCGAATACCAACGCAGGAAGAGTTAAGTTACCAGAAACTTTTCATTAAAAAAAAAAGAAATTACGGTAAAACTTGTAACGATGATTATTAGATGTGTCGCGGTAACTTTCAGTGGACAAGATAGCGCTTCAATTAACAAAATTACGCTCAATTTGCTGCATGTCGGTTTTGATTGCAAATGTTAGGTCAACAATCGATCGCAAGATGTCGCGACCTATTGTCTATCTTCAATGTTGCCACAGCTAGTACAATTGTGATAGATTTAGGGTGTGTTTCATTTGCGCGCTCACTTGCTTTGAGCGCTCATAAGCATTGCTTAAATCGTTCCTTTTGGCTTTGCAAACGCTCACAAAGCGCCAGCTGACGAAATAGTAACGTCATTATGACGTCATAGTCTTCGCTCACAATCGCTTATTCCATCGAGGTAGGGCAACAAAAGCGTAAGCGCTTATGTTCCAAATGGAACGTATGAGATGCGTATGAGGAGATCAGCTAATCATGGTCGGGTTATAAACAAACATTACTCTTTAGAAATAGCTACAGCAGCTATGATTGAATCAATTTCACTATTGAAGTTATATTTTTGAGGTTATGAATTCGTTGTGCAAACAAAAGTCAAAAGAAACACCTTTGCGTATAACTGCTTAAGCGACTAAACGCCAAAGGAAACAACAGAAAACAGCGCTTGTAAGCGTGAGCGCTCAAAGCGTGTGAGCGTGCAAACGAAACGCACCCTTAGTCCAATTTAAAAGGATTTAGTGCAGAAGTGATTTCAGAAAGAAATCTATTCCCATACATTTATTTTTGGTCCAACTGTCACTTAGAATATGCGATTTATTATCAAAATAATGATAAAATATTATAAAAATTGGAACTTAGGAACTTAGTTCCTCGTTTCTACCACAAGGTTAGACTGACGTCAACGTTCACTTAAACCGTCTAATACGTTTGCAGCAAGTCATTTGGCGCTTGAATTCACATTGCTGAAACGCTGAATCCTGTTAGACACACATTGATGTGGCACTGATTTGTATTAAAACCGTCCTTCCACTGTTCCACAGATGGCGCCAATTTCGTTACTATTCGACAAATGGCAACATTATCGTTGACTGCGCTCATAAAAATTTGAAAAAAAAGGAAAAGCTGAAATTCAATTTCTGGATGGTCGAAAAATCGATTTTGTAATTAAGAAACACATCGGAAAATGAGACGAGAATGAATTGTAATGCAATAGTTCTCCTACGCTACCCTAGATGACGCTAATTTCGTTAAATTTAAATTATATCACAAAATCTTTTAAACGGACACTAAATATGCACACTATCACTTAACGTTTCACCGTCGATACAAATCTTACTTCAGATCACTTAAAACGTCATTTCCGTCGCATAGTAAATACTACGTTACTATAGTAGGTACTTCACTTTTGAAGTAGGTGCTTGAAGTATTAGCATGTACTACGTTTTATGCATACCACCCATTATATGTACTGTTGATGAAGCTGACCTTGAGTAACCGAAAGCCAAAATAAATACAAACAAGCTTTATCAACATTTGAATGCAGTTAAACAAAAAATTTCGCAATAGAAAACATTTATTTCTAGGAAACAGAATTAACATCACAATCACTTTGAAAATATGACACGCACGAATAAATAAGAAAGGTGCACAAATTGCTACTGCGACAATTCACATTTTACTCGGAAGCTGCACGGCCGAGTCCAAAACATCGAACAGTTCCACGGACACTATTGCCCTCAAATATCCACCTGAAACAACAAAACGACAAGTCTTTTTTAATACAAAAAAAAATGAAACAAAACTTACAGAGTTGAGCTGCCATTATTGCAGTCTCTTCATAATTCACCTGATAAACGACGCTCTCATTCCTAAACCAAAGTGAATTAAGCACAAACCGGTTCGATGCTAAAAAAATCTCATTACCTTTTAATTCGCTCGACTGCATTCAATTCCACCAAACGAAACAAACAATTAGAGACGCAATCTAAATTAAGCGAGTAAGGGTGGATGAAGGCGACGGTTTTGCTCATGAGGCTTTCAATGTGACACTGACTCATCTCTAGAATCGACTTTTCACTGCACTCACTCACAGCCAGCTGAAACACAAACGAAGTAACTGTCTGGAAAACTTTTTACCCCCCTCCCCCCCCACCTTTTTTAATACTTGGCACAAAATGTAATACGTAAAAATAAACGGCCCCACAAGATTGCACAGTAAGGTTTGAAGCTTCTGGTTTGCATGTAATACTATATTGGATTCCTGAAGTTTGATGACTTTCAAGTACTGCAACCGGTTCAATGAATCTTCGAAATCTGTTTCTTCTCTGTTTGGAAACAGCACGAATTCTTTGGTTAACAAAGACCTCAAGAAGAGGTACTCCTTCCGAAGCCGCTCTGTAATAGCAAGTTAATTTTATGAATGGACATGCAACGAAAAAAAAACTGCAACTACCTTTTTCAGTTGCACAATCCTGTCGTTTCAAAACGACCGCAACCAAAGCAGGGTTTACGAAATAATGCAACGTCGGATTCACGTACAGTTGCAGCATAACGAACGGAATGGCTTCGCTCATTGTCTTTTCACTCAACGCATGCCCCTTCAGTTTGGACACATCGAAACTGCCCAGCGTAATACTGCTTTTAATGAGGAGAATTTGGTCCCTTTGACCTACTTGCAGGAGATTGTCGTGGACTCGCAAGGCCTTAAAGATGTCTCCCTCGTTTGTGTAGTTGGTTACGGCTCCGAATGCCTCAAGCACCGTTCGAATCGCAACTATTTCTTCTTTTAATGCGTCTAACGTTAAAACAGACACCCTGCTCATTATGTTGTTAATGAAAATCACCGCTATCATATTGAAAGTTGTTATGATGCACAGCTTCTGCTGAGTGTTGACTATTTCTTGAGCTAGAGTCGAAATGACTAGCCGTTCCGGCTCGTCTATCACCTGCATGTGCTTCGGCTGCCCCATTCGAACTGCCCGGTCTAATCTATCGTCGAAGAACTTGCGGGCAGGAATCGCCTGTCCGAAATGAACGTAAACATCCCCGTACTTCTCATTTACTAGCTTCAGCGACTTAAAGAACGCCTGTAATTAAAAGAAAAGAAAAAAAAATTGTTATGTACGAAGAAAAAATTAACAGGAGGGAACCTATATGATCAGATCGAATCAGGATCATTTCAGAAACAAAAGAGCGTCTTATAATACTGCGAATTACCACTTTGGACAAGAAACTACTGATAATATACCGCGAATTACCACTATGGACAAGAAACTACTGATAGTAACCGCGAGTTACCACTTTGGACAAGAAATTAGTGATAGTATAGCTCCCTCCTGTTTATTCTTTACTCGTAGGTTATTAATGAAAATAATTGCAGTGGTTTTTATTTATCATGCGATTTCTTACCTAATCAAGTACTCAATTAGGTAGGAATTGGAAATATCATGTTAATCAAGCGCTCGAACGATTGTTCGCGTAATTTTAAAACAGGGCCAACGCAATTAGATTAATAACCTACGAGTAAAGAATAAACGGGAGGGAGTCATACTCTAAACAGTAGTTTCTCGTCCAATGTGGTAACTCGCGATTTGTTGCTGAAATGATACTAATCCAATCTGATCATGTGTAGAGGATCATGATTCGTTTGTTAATATGAAATAAATATCCAGTGCACTCTTGTCCAAATTAATTCGCCCCGATTTGCAATAAAACAGGGCAAAAAAAATAATCTTATTAAAATACTTTTTAAGAAATGAAAAATGAAAATAAAAGTAAAAAAATAATAAAAAAAAATATTGTAAATAAAAATCAGGCGCAGTCATACACTCCCCCCTTGTTGCAAATCAGTTTAAAAACAATTCGATTTTTTTTCAAATGATTTTTACGATTGCATTTGTTTTTCAACTCTAACGAAAGCAAATCAACCCCCCCCCTCCCCAAGACTACCTCTAGGACCGCTTTTACCAAAAATGAAAGCAAATTGAAAGGAATGACAAAATTGGAGAAAAAAAATCAAAAACCAGAACGGAAAGTAAATAAAGAACGAAACGAGAAAAAAATTTAAGTGAAAAAAAATCTAACGAAAGATCAAATGGAAATGAAAAAATAAAGGGAATGTTAGAAGAAAAAAAAACAAATGAAAAATAGAAACTAAAAATGAAATTAGAAACAAACAGCAAAGGAAAATTTTAAAGAAAAAAAGAAAAGATAAACAAAAAACAAAAAAAAAATCAAAATTTCGTTAAAATCTTTTCAGTCTTTTGAGTCACCCTGTATTGCGTGGGAACACAAAAGGACCGTTATTTGTCGAAACCTTTTTGTTCGATTTAAATTTGTTTTAACCCCTTCTGGGTTCTATCTCGAACATATTTATTCATTTGAACAGAAATAAAGATAAGTGCGCATTGCTGGGGATTTTTATTTTATTATTAAATACTGTCCTGGTCTTTCTGGGGTTACGTACGACCCACATCTATCTCTCCGAGTCTAGCCGTTTGGGAGGTGAACTTAAATTGCACAACACTACATATCCAATCAGATAGTACCCATACCTAGTTACTACTTTGGACAAGAAACTAATGTAAATGACCCCCTCCTGTTTATTCTTTACTCTTAGGTTATTAAACACGAAAAATTTTTAGTTTCCATATTTGGTTACCATTTTGGACAAGAAACTAATGTAAGTGACTCCCTCCCGTTTATTCTTTACTCTTAGGTTATTAGAAACGAAAAATGCTTACCGAGGTGCTTTCTTTCGGTTTTGGAACCCCTAGCAATTCGAAGGCAAACAGTCGCTCCTCCATCACCCGATCGTAGCTTATGTTAATGGGAACGAAAAGTATGTCGGGTACGTCACCGTTAAAAAACGCTTTCAGTACCATGGTTAATAAACCTAGAATGTGATGGAAGGCATTAAAGTGTTGTTGAGGGGCGGGGCGGGGCAAAGGGGGTCATACCGAATTTGGGTGTTAACGACTTGCCGGTTCTGCTTCGGGTGCCTTCGATAAAAAACTCTATGCCCAGGTCTGCCTTCACGACCAGCTGGTACACGTACTCACGAAAAGTATCCCAATACAAGCTGTCGTCGTTATATGATCTACGCATAAAAAAAGCACCCGTATCGCGTAACACGTTTCCCATGCCCATCATACCATGAAAATCTGAGGCAAAAACACATTAACTTATTTAGACATCATCATGAAATCAATACAAAGTGATCAAGAAAATAACTGTTTGAGTTGACAATACATTTAAGAGCATTTTTTTCGGCTATTTGCAACACTACAACCGGGTGTATGTTTTGTTGGTCTATTTGACGTTATTTGAATTTGAAATGTAAAGTGACAGCTGTCAACCTCAAGCCGTCAATAACTATTTAAAAATAAAATTCAGTACTGCCAACTTAAACAGTGGTTCTTGTCCACTTTGTATAATTAATTATAAAAGTTAAAATAGTCATTATTGATCGAATGACCTCGAGTCTGATTACATACCCATACCAGCAGCGATTGCCGGAATCTCTACATCATAATGAAAACATAGGTACGACATCAAAATAAAATCTGCGTAACTTCTATGACTAGGAAGATATATCACAGGGGCTTTACCCATACTGGACTTTAACTGAAATAAATAAAGTAAATCATCATTAAGCGTTTTTCCTAGTTTTGAATCTTGTTATTGCGCAAGCAAATGCAAATAAATTCAAGAGAGTTTAGTGTCGTTAAATGTAATTAATGACGGGCAGGTTTTATTTGCATTTACAACCCAAGGAAAATTATGATCATAATTTGTTGTGCAAGTTTAAGAAAGCCTTTGGTTTAGCTTGCGGTATGGGAGGGGGGGTCAAGGAATAAAATGGTTCAAGTCAAGTGATTGAATTTCAAATTAAGTTACGGTCGAAAAATGCAGATCGGATGTTTTCCTTTCAATCATCGATCAGATCTTGCTTTTTTTTGTAAATTTATGTATTTTTGTCAAAAAACAATTAGCGATGTTTACCGTGTAACTGAGTTCTGAGAAAATTTTTCATTTTTTGACACCTGTCAAACTAATTAGGCTTTATTAACGAATCAACATTTTGTTTTCTGTAGTCATTTTTACGATATTTCATTTCTACATGAATATTTCAGGAGTATTTACGTTGCACAATCATGTACGGTCGAGTTCTGAGGATATTTTTCACTTTTTGACAACTGTCAAATCAATTAGTCTTTATAACGGGCGTCCAACAATTACTCTAGTCCTGGGGGTTGTGGAATCAAACATTTTTAACTAACTATTGCTTCAAATTGTTATAAAACATTAAATACGTAAACAAGAATTTATTTGTTGTTTGACAGTGAATATTTGAGACGTCAATTCAACGATGCAAAGTGAAAATCGACATTCACGTTTGATTCCACAGCCACCCAGGACTACAATAATTGTTGGACACATGTTATTTAATTTTCAAATGAAATTTAATGACCGTCCTGCATTGCACGACCATGTTTGATTGAATTATCAGGAAATTTTGCATCTTTCAATAATAATTGTCAAATTGATTAGGGCGAATCATAATTTCGTTTTTTGTAGACATCTTTGTGGTATTTAATTTCGAAATGATTTCATTTAAAGAGTATTTGCATTGCACAACCGTGTATATTCAATTTTTGACATCTGTCAAATTAATTGAGCTTTATTAGCTCATCATAATTTTGTCTTCCACAATCATCTTTACGATATTTCACGTCAAAATGAGTATTTACATTACACAGTCACATTTGGCCGAGGTTTGAGAGAAAATTCCGGCTTTGACAACTGTCAAATTAATTAAGGCTTCATGAACTAATCATAATTTTGTTTTCTATGGTCACGTTTGTGATATTTCACTTCTAAATGAATATTTACCTTGAAATGGTGAAATTTGTCAAGTTTCGACTACTGTCAAATTAATCAAGTTCCATGAATTTGATCATAATTTAGTTTTGCGAAACCATTTTTATTGTAGGTACAGTAGCGGACAATACAGTCTTTTTCTATTGCTTTTCCCCTTTTGTCAAATGTGTTTCCTAATTTGTCAAATGACTTTCCAATACGTTCAAAGTACAGTAGGCCTGCGGATTGGAAAGTCATTTGACAAATTCGGAAACACATTTGACAATTTGGAGGCTTTGAACCCTTACATTTTTTCTTCGTACTGGCAACGAGACAATCGTCAAATCGATCTTTGTTATTTTACTTTATTCGAGAAGAGAAATTATCGGTAAAACAGTTTCCATCCTGTCTTCAACGCAGGCATTCCATAAAAATTCAATTTTCACGTATTTTTTTCTACATTGTGACATTTGTTTTTAACAGTGCCAGTATTGACAGATGGGATGGTTTTCTTTTTTTTTGCTTAATGATAAATGATGAATTTTACTGCATTTTTTCAATCTATAGAAAGGGATTTTTTGTCACAACGAAAGGGATTTCCCAGTTTTACAGGTTGGCAACACTGCCATTAAGTGAATGTACTGGGTTGTGTTCATAAATTACACTGTATGGTCACTCTCGGCTAATATTGTGGTCTCTCTCGCATAAATGAGTTTATACATTTTGTTTCTCATACAAGAATCATAAAAAAACTAAATCAGGCATGTGTTTCCATAGCAACAAACATTTTCTACACTCTACTTAATAATGTGGAGCGTGAAAAGTTCGCTCGTTGTCATGGAAATCATGTAAACACTAGACTTCTTAAAACTGTTAAGCGAGACGCAAAATAAGTGAAAAATTGTGAGTGAGAAAGATGCGATTAACACCCAAGGTGCGCTCGAAGGTAAAGTTTATGAACACTTCCCTGTATACTCTTACACTCTGATTAACAATGATTGAAGGCTTGCATTTCAGAAATATTATTTTTCATTGAAATAAAAAAAGTTGCAAAAATTTGCAAAAGCATTAAAAATGTTTACTGTAAACAACAATTCTACCAATAGTTATTTTTTATAGCATGTATTTATCTGTTTACTTGACATCTGCACTGTCAGTGACAAAATTTGAACAAAAATCATGATTTTGAATGTACTTGTACATTCAGGTACTAACATGTCAGTGGATAAAAGCCAGAGTAGATACAGTATGGCATATAATTAACGTTAGAAAACATTTGTTTGCTCTTAAAATTAACAACACCTGTCTAAAATGTGTTAAATTATTATGAATAATTTTCAAAATTCTGTTAATTAAAACAGGAAACATCAAAATTGTGCAGTGACGCCAATATACTATCAGTGTGACAATGGCCCGTTCGTAAGAACTAGCGCTCAAGTAGCATTCATCTGTGATTGGTGGATTTTTTGAATTTCTTTGAAATAAGCCAATCACACTCAAATGCTACTTGAGCGCTTGGTTCTTACGAACGCGGCCAATGCAAATGATTTAATTAAATTTCACTTTCACCTTACGAACAAAACTTATCTATAGGTGCCTATAGGATAATTATGAATAAATAAATGCGCTTACTTACGGATAATATACTTTCTTCATGCACATGTATGCCATGGCAAACTCTCGTCAGTATTTTCGCCAAGGCAAGGCCCAACCATCGAATCACTTTCAGCTTTCTATTATAACCAATTTCATCCAAGATTGCCTTTACTTTGTCCTGAAGTTCTTTAAACGATGACAACGGTTGCTCCTCGTTTAACTGCAACTTTCCGAGTAAATAAATAAAATCTGATGAATAAATAATGTGCTGGTACCTTTGCTAGGATCTGTTGCACTCTTGCGCTTCCGAGTACTTCGAGTTTGAGCTGTTGCGGGTCAATTTTCACGCTATGTTTGTAAGGAACCGTGGTATTCAACTGCCTCGAGACCCACATGAAATTGCTGAACTCCGTGCGCCTCGGCTCGAGGATGTCTCGGAATTCGCTCAAAAGGCACGGCATTTTTGGTGAGGTTATGTCACTGCGGGACAGGTTAGAGTCGCGGTGAAGACGATTTCAGACTAGTTCCACTGGCGAATCCATCCGCTTGCTTTGAATAAATACCTCGCGTGCATAATTCTATTTTACTGTTTTACCTTGAGCCACTGGTTTGACTTATAAAGGATTATAAGTCAAAAGTCAAGGTACGCTCAACGGCAAACGTACCCGCCATATCACATGGTCGCTGACGTAACTTTTTTTTATCAGTTTTAAACTGAAATTTACAACTTTTTGATTCTAGGAATGAAAAGCGATTATCTAATAATAGAACCGTTTCTACCTAGCTCATTAGAATAATGATTATGCGAATATTTTTTCTCCGAGCGATTTGTTTCTCCCGCCATTAAAACAAAACAGCGTGACCAACGTCTAAGAACGAAAAACACTGTTCAATTGTCTCTAAATTAAAACAAACCAATTTGTTCGAATTTTAAATAAATAAGTAGATAAAACGATACGGAATGATGTTTCTTTTGATAGGTACATGCGTACAACAATTTCACGGACAGCTTAAAAATCACTAACGAGTATAAGTAATTACCCAGTAGCGACACTTAAACGTCCGTGTCAAAAAAAAGACGCCATGTTGTTTGATACCCCTATGCAAATGTAATGTACAAAGTGGTCAAGAATAACTGTTTGAGTTGGCAATACGATTAAGAGCATTTTTTTATTCGGCTCTTTGCAACACTGCAACCGGATATACGTTTTGTGGTTTACTTGGCGTAACCTAAACGGCGACGAGATTGTAGGTTATGTGAATAAAAAAATAGCGTTTTAAGGCGTTTTCGGAAAATAACTCGGATTGGAAAGATTAATCCTAGTAGGTTAGTGAATTTTCGAACGCGAATGTAGTTGTCAGGGCAGTATCAGAATAACCACGTCTGGCCAAATTTGGTAAACCCATCATTTTGTGCAAAATAATTGATAAATAATTAAATGCTTTAATTAGAACAGATCAAATTATTCATTAGTACATGTCACACATTTCAAATTACCCAAACTTCAAAAAAAGGAAACAGATAAACATAACCTCATAGCAGAACCTATTAACCCTACTCAATGACCGCGTTCAGGTAACTGCAACAGCTGAGTTGCTTACTAAGCAATCGTTTGTGATTGGCTATTACTTTAATTTGAACCAATCACAAACGATTGCTTAGTCAGCGACTCAGCTGCTGCAGTTACCTGAACGCGGCCAATGACTAGAGTTACTTGGGTCGCGTACAGTAGCGGACAATAAAGTCCGGGCAAGAATTTGACAAGCCGTTCGTATTTAGACAAATTTGGTAAATCAGGCTTTCATTGAGGTTATATTTCTGTAAAAATTTATATTAAACGTCAGAATTACTAGTGACATATGTATGTATGTATGATTCCCCTCACCCCTCATGCACATGCACATCTCTGTTTAATAGAACAGGATAAAAGCAAATGAAAATGAAAACATTTGTCGATTCGGACGTATAAAATTGATGACGTAATGGTAAATATCCATTGGATCAATAGTAGCAACTGTCATCGATGTTGTGTCAAATACAGCAAATTTAAAAAAGAATCGGAAACGCATAGTTCCGTGCCACTGGATGGAAAATAAACATTAAAAAATAAACTTGGGAATGCCACTCGAAATTTCGCTAAATTAGAAAATAATTCTCCAGTTTTTTCCTCAAACTTTTTGCCACTCGAGCCACTGGCAAACAAGTTCTCGAAAGAAAATCTTTCGAATTATTTTCAATTTATACTCAATCTCTTGTGATATTACTTACATATTATATGAAAATATCTTTTCCTCGATTCAGTTTCTTTGATGATTCTCTGTCCATTTTGTAAAGTAGGTTTGTGTGAAAAACAAAATAAGCGAGCTTGGCAACGAAAAATTTGTTGTTTACTTTTGATAAAAAAAAAACAAAGCAAAATTTCGTCTTCGGTCTGGTAAGAAACTCACTCAAGAGTTAAGCTGTGATGGATTAACGAGTGTGCTTTCAGGTTAACCAAATTTAAGTCGTGTCGTTCTAAGGCACAAGCAAAACAAAATTGAAGATGCCCCCGGGAAAACATCAATGACGACATACGAAGTCTTTCAAAATCTTAATTAATTTGAGGTATGCGTTACTACTATTGTTGCTCTAAAATAATGAAAGTTAAAAGTGCCAAGTAGATGGAAAAGTTACAGAAATTTTTTTGCTTATTTCACTGTATTGAAATCTGGCATTTTGAAGACACGATGTCAATGTCAAAGTGAATACTGAATAATTGCTTTTATAATTTCAAAAACTGATTTGGGAATATGTTTGTAAAATTATGTTTTCTAGTTTTAAAATTTTTTGACGTGTCATACAACAAAAGATGATACAGTTTGTCAACCAATTTCTGTGACGTAGTAATGAGCAAAGCAAAAGAGGAATAGTTATTTACGAACCGAGTGCGGGAACACGTTTTTCCCGCGTGAGCGCAGTTTTCATATGCGCGAACGCGGGATAATGATTCCCGCAAGAGTATTTTTTGAAACGAATATAAAAATTTAATTGGAAATACTTTCATATAATTTCATGTCATGGCAAACCAAAAATATAAAATTAAGCAAGCCATGCTGTCATGATGCTGTCAAATTTATTGGAATTTTTTGACGATTTCTTCCTTTTCTGGGCCTATTAATGAATGAAAGTTGTAAATTGTCGGTAAATTGAACCTTCTTGTTTTAGAAGATCTACTATACGTGGGATAGGGGGTCAAGGAAAATTCAAACGAGTAGACACTTTCCACAGGACGTCTAGAAACTCCAGGCCAAATCTCCGCACACTGTTACATTTGCTGTAGCTTATCTTTTTTACCGTTGAACCTTTTACATGTCGCAAATATGCTACCGACGGTAGCATATTTGCCGTATGTAAAATGTTCAACGTTGAAAAAGATACTTCTACAGGTACAAGCGGCGATAAAGATCTCAAATTTGAAGCCGAAGCCCAGAAACATTGTTACGCAAGTTAGGAAAGCCCTGAGATATGCGGCGGAGACGGGCATTTTGAAAATGACAGCGGGAAAATATAAGCTCGCCCTAGGACAAGGAGATAATCCTTCCACGTCTACGAATAAGAAGGGCAAAAAGACTCACAGAGCGCGTTTGCACAAGAAAAAGAAAGTTGACGTAGATGAAGACGACATGCCTGATGACATAAATGTAAATTAATGTAAATGTAAACAAAATGTAAATGTAAACAAAATGTAAATGTAAAATAAATGTAAAATTTAATTGTCTGTTGCTTTTTAACTCAATATTGTGATTTTTTTATGTTGCGGAGCCTAGATATAGCAAACAGTTTCTGTGATTTATACGAGCTGTCATTTCTAAATTTTTATAGTCTGTCAATACAATTTTTATCACATAAATTTTATTTAATTTCTACTTTCAGCAAATGGCATTAACAAGCATAACTATATCTTCAAATTTATTTCCTAACTATCCTAATTTATATTGCTTGCTCAAAGCAGTTAATAATAAAGCTTTTAATAGGCGTTTTTTTTGTGACACAACTTTTTAAACAGTTGGTTCATTGAGTTTATAAAAGAAAAAACTAACGATATTATATTTTTGACGGAAACCTTCAAGAATTCAGCAGACGTTTCTTCTGAATCCTACTATGAATTTTCTTCCAACTAAAACCAATTTGGTTTCTCAACGATTTTTTTTTTGTAATTTAAAAATAAATTCAGTTAAACTCTGCCAAGTTTTAATCTTGCCTGGTCTTTTACATTATTTAACAAGTAAAACAACGTGCACAGTAAAATTCAACTAGATCACACTTGACCATGGTCAATCTTAAAATATTTGTAAAAAATATTAAAAAGAGTCAGTCTTCTCTCAGTGCATAGTATACATCGTCGGGGCTCACATTTAACACCATCTTCTGGTGAACGTCGCTGGTTTTTTGGTCCAGTAAAAGCAACCGGCACGCGCCCAAACTAGAAACGGCTCTGAGAGCGACCGTACTCGAGACCATCTGAAACCCATCCAGAGTTGCAACCGAAACCAGCATGGTCAACACATCCGAGAAAGTCGTCTCTTCCACACCAGTTCGCTCAACCTAAAAACAATAATCAATGGTTTCTTTTTTACAAATAAAGAAGTAAACAAATTTTGAGAGTGTCAGCACTGACATCTTTGGTGTCATTTGTGGTTAGCTGTCAATTTAACGACAGTTGATCTTTTTAGGTTTTAAACAAAACAAGGCAAGCTTCAGATGTGCCCATTTACTGTCACTTCAATTGTTCAGTGTTTGACGTAAGAATAACCAAATGACGTTTTAATTAACTGTCAAATTGACAGTTGAACGTTTGAGGTTATAGCCAAGTGAAAGAGTTAAATTCCCTCGTTTTTATATTTCACAAAAAAAAATGGTACGAACGAAATAAATAATCAACTTTTATTCCGGTGACAATGGCGTAAAAGTAAAACAATTGAAATGTAGGTTAATTGCCTAATTGACAGTTTGAGGTTAGTTTTACTAACCTCAAAAATATAAGAGTTATAAGTTGATCTTCAATTTCAGTTGTTTGGTTAAAATGAAAAAAAGAAATGATATGAATAAATGATTAAATGAATATTTTTAGTTGTCTCTTTAGCTTAACTGTCAAATTGATCGTCGATTGTTTGAGATTAACGCCACCTTTTACTTGGTTCGGGGACTTTTAATTTATTTATATATTTTGTTGGATTTATTTTGGAATTAGAAAAAAATGCTGAACTCAAAAGTTGTGACTTTTTTACCGTTGCATCGAAGGCCATTCACGAAAAACAGTTGAGCGTCGCGCTTTCAATAAAACGAACTCAGTCGCATTTTCTTCAGTGAAACACCCTGTATATTAGTGCATTTTTGAATTTGCGAGTAAATTCTAGCCTGATTTCATGTGTCGCATGGGGGGTCTAGCTCAAACGGTTTTCGAGTTGTTCGATGCTGTCTGACAGTTAAATCATCATAGTCGTCGTAAACTGCTCGTGCTAGACCCATCATGTGACCCATCAATTCACACTAGAATTTACCGAGAAGTTCAAAAATGCAATAATATACAGGGTGTTCCTATCAAAAAAGTGCAACTTTGGTCCATATCTCAGAAACGAGACGTTCGGTTGTTTTTTCGCGCGCGGTTTCGAAAACTGTGCAAAAACATCTGCAACTTTCGTATTTGACGTTTCCTCGTAATTGCAAAAATAAGAAACATAGATGGCAATAATTTCATGAATTCTTATTTCTTTTGAGTCGAGAACCGCTTGCGCCAATCCTACGATGTGGCACATAGGTTCGGGCAAGAATTTGCTTGTGAATTCAAAAACGCAATAATATACCTCGGAGGCCAAGGCTTGCAGAATGAGTTGTTGAAGTCGGGGGCACCGCCTGATCGCCTTGACCTTCGGCTGAGTAATCATTGCATTGAGTGCTTCGTTTACGTGCGACATGGAAACTAAAGCGTCACTATTTTCGAGTTCGGCTATTTCGGCTGCTCTCCTGCAAATATCCAGGGCCCTTCTCGCATCACCAGACACCGAAGCTACTTTCCTGTACGAATTAAACAATCACTTTATTATTTGGAAAAAAAAATCTGTTTGCGAGGTTTACCTAGCGACAAGTTGAATCGCATCCGGATTAAACGCATTGGTTCCCGTGAGTCGTTTTGTAACAATCTCCTGCAATTGTTTGTGCGTGTAAGCCTGAAACGTCAAACGAGTCAGGCCTAAACGGCTCGTCACTCGCCCCATGAGTAAACTAAAAGCAAACGATTTATTCGCATTTGTTCGAAAGCTCAGGAAGAACTGCGCTACCGTTCGGGTAAATCCATGGTGTTGGCAATCGTGATAATAATCAGGGGCATGTTCGCTCTGCTCGGCCAGTCAAGCAAGTTGTACACCACGTCTTGCCGTTTCGTGCACAAAATATCGAGCTGTCGACACGTATTAATTAATTAAATTAGAATTAACTTTGTCGAAAATAAATTACCTCATCCACGACTAGGACGATTGGTTCACTTTTTTTCTGAGCTTTGGTGAATTTCACGTCCAAAGCATTTTGTGCTTGCTCCCAAGCTAAAGTCTTTCCAGTTAACTGCTTTAAAATCTGTAAAAAAAATTATTTGGACAATTTTTTTTTTATACCAGGAGATCAAATAAATTTGTAATTAGAGAGTAGACTGTGATTGTTGCAACACAGTTGGCAACATTGACTAACGTAAATTTTTTTGACATGGAACATAACCTCTTTTTAAATATTTGTATTGATCATTATTTGCGCCCTAAAATTTTCGACGTTTAAATTCTTAAGAAAATTTTCACGTTCACGTCTTCATTTTGTCCTTGTAAAGAACCGTTTGAAAATATAATCACGAGCAAAAAGAAAAGCGTTACAAGTTAGATATTAATCAATTTGAGAGATAGATGTCGCTATATAAAGTTTATGACAATCACGCAGTGTTGCCAACTCGCCCGCTACACCTCCGTTGCATTAGAATAGCGACAACTGACCGACCGTCTACGCAACGCAGCTTACTTATATTGCAGGGAGATTTAGTGGAATTTTTACAACTCGGTTGGTAACATTGCAAAGACAACCATTTTACAATAGAATATTTGTCACAGTGTCCAAGAATAACCGGCGATGAGCAAACTTTTTGCTGGAAACTGTGCAATATCACTCGGTGCTTTTTTCTAAATAAAAAAATCTTCGATTTGCGTTTATGTACCGTGACAGTCAAAATGAATGAAATAGTTGGCAGCACCTTTTAGTGTCTTTTTCATTTTGCGGAATATGCAGGTGCACCAAGCATTTGCAATTATATTATACCGGGTGTCCCAAAACCCTCGTTTGAGACTGAAACAGTATATATGTATGTAGAGAGGCGCAAAAGAAACAACTTACTTCAATACATTTTTTTCCAAAAGTCAATAATAAAGGAATTATAAGCGGGTTGGAAAGAGGGTTGGAAAATATTGTTCTTTTGGCAATATCTTCTGGATCCTTAAAGTTATGAAACTAACATATTAAATTCAGGTATAAGGCACCTAACTACGCATTTACAACGTATTTGTTAGATCCTCCCTCCTTTTTAAAGGGTACTTGTAGGGGATGACTTTTCAGTATTTTATTGACTTTTGGGAAAAAAAGTATTGAAAAAAGTTGTTTCTCTTGCGCCTCTCTATATACTGTTTCAGTCTCAAACGAGAGTTTTGGGACACCCGGTATATTCACAACTTGTATGTGGCGTGTCTTCGGTGTTATTCGAAGCTTTACTACTATAATCAGTGCTACCAACAATTTCATTCACTTTGGAACCAAATTAGTTTAAAAACATGAATTTTGCGATGTGTATTTTTACGATTGTACTTGAACCCTAACGAAAGCAAATCCCCCCCCCTCTCTCTCTCTCTCTCTCAAGAAGCACTTCTATTTCTTCTGATTTTATTGGAGGACCAATCAGAGGTTTCCGCACATAACCCCCGCCCATAGGGGCGCCGACTTATACACGCTGCCTCCGAAATGTTACCAACTTAAAATCATGGCCTACTCCAATTACAAATTTATTTGATCACCTCGTATATGTATAGGTACCTCAACGTACGACTGCCTAGGTTCAGTTAACTTCATTCCATTTAAATTCACGTATCTAAAACTAGGAACGCCATTTGTTTTCGCCAGGGCCTGCAACTGTTTGATGACTTCGGTAACCGTGGCCGTCTTCCCCGTACCGGGCACACCAGAAACGTACATGCAACTAAAATCATAACGTTACTTTCGGTCACGAAAATTTTCGGAAGGGATCTTACCCCCCGCATTTATCCAACAACTTTCCCTCTACGAAATTGAAAACATCGCCGAATACGGTTTCCCGACAGGGCAACGCGTTCGGCACGTAAGCAACGTGCAGCTGCGTCCTGGCTTTGTTCAGGGGTGTCGCGTTCGCTTTAATCGGGGTGGAACGCGCTTGCATGGACGGTGTAATCAATCCTTCCCTTAATAATTTGATCTTGGCTCTTGGTGTCTTTGCCCTTATTGTTGGGCTATCACAGTCGTCGTTCCCCTTAGGTTTGGATGATTTCTTAGGGGTCTGGGCTTCACTTAAATGCAGATCTATTTGCTCGACTTTGCAGACGGTGGTTTTCAGGAGGTCAGAAAAGACTGCGTCGGTTAAATGTCGGGGGGAGCGTTCAGTCGGTGAAATTTCTTCGTTTCGAAGCAGGTCGTCGATGTTTCTACTGACATCAGTTTTCGAGAGAGTCCTTCTTCGCACTTTTTTTGGCGAGCTTTTTGAGTTTTTTATTGGAGTGTCACTTTTTTGCAATTTAACCACACATCTCATGTAGTCTTTGTTTATGTTATTTAATGAAAGGCTCGGGATTGATTCATCACTTGTACTTATGGTTCTGTTTCTTTTGAGAGGTGAACCCTTCTCTACCTTTAAACGATCTTCAGTCTTCTTTGCTGCTTCCTTGGCTGTCGTACTGTAAGTAGAAGTCGAGGATTCGCTGTTCGTACTGAGGCTTCTACCCCGTTTCGACGGCGTCCTCTTTACCGGTGACATATAGTCAGCGTATGACACTCGCTTTATGACTCGAGTGGACTTCCTCGAAGGCGTCGCACACGAGCTCAAACGCTGCGATTTCCTCAGTTTAATTACGTCGCCTTCACTCTCACTATTATTTAATTCCACCTCTTTGTCCTTACTCGCTTTTTTATTATTGGTAGTCTGCTTGCTTGAGACCCTTAGTTTCAACTTAATCGCCTCATCTTCACCATCCGAATGCTCGATTATGGAATAGTTTAAAAGCGGACTGCCCTCTTGCGAATGCTGAACGAACGATTCGTTCAAGTTGCGTTTGAAACAAACCTTCTTGCGCGGCGTCGAATACAACTTCTTTTCATCGCGGAGCTTGCCGTTTGTTGCTTTGCTCGGGGTCTTGGAGGGGGTCACCAAGCTATCATCATCTCGCAGTATCACGATGGTCTCTTCAATCATTTTATAATCCGAGTTGGATTTCTTCCTGTGCGGCGTTAAGTGCGCACGTTCGATCGATTCCAGCAAGGTGGGGCTCATGGAATCGGAAATGATCGGTTCCAGGGCAACGCCGTTCATTTTGAAACGGCAGGGAAAGTACAAGTCTCCGAATTTCGAGCGCAGACAATCGGACTCGTCCGGCATTGCGAAAAACACGTGACACTTTTGACTCAATTGTTCGAGATTGATCAGCCCTATCTTCGTTAAATCTTCTACAACCTGCGAAAATAAATTAATTTTTTTATTTATTTAGCCAGAACAGAACATGGGTAATACCTAAAACACCTGTTAAGTATGATACGTCGTTTTTCTTTACCTTACTTTTTTATCTTAAGATTTATATAATCCCACAATAATTTATTATTTTTACATTTAGCCTGCACGTCGATACAGTGAAACTTGCTTATAACGAGTACTGGTTACAATGAGAATATATGGTTATTGTTACCTCATTTGCTTCGGCAAAATCGTACCATCCATAACCAGCGATGTTTAAATCTTTGGCCCAAATATACCATCGAACTGAGCCACAAAAACGATCCGTCTCGTGCGATTCATACATGCACAGTATCTTGCAAATTTTCCTCTGCGTCTTCCTGCTGCCTCTTTCCACGATTGCGAAATCTCCAACGTCGTATTTCTGGTCGTTAAACGTGCAGCTTCTGAAATGTTATGAATGTAATCGAGGGAGTGTAAGAAGAGTCATGTTTGGATGGCGCTTACCTGTAGAAGGTGCAGTTTCGCTTCTTTAGTTGGGGATTACAGCATTCGACTTCGTCCCCTATCCATTTGAATTTCTTGTTAATTAAAGTGGCACTCATTTTTCTTCTTTTGAGAGCACGCGCACGGAAATTTGTTATTACGAGTATAACCCCCTAATCCGAACAAACGTACTCACAACTTTGGCGCCAAATCTAGGGATATTATATTTCACTCACAGCTGTCAGTTACGACAGTATTAAAGCATATTTTGGGTGCGTTTCATTTGCGCGCTCATATGCTTTGAGCGCTCATAAGCATTGCTTAAATCGTTCCCTTTGGCTTTGCAAACGCTCACAAAGCGCCGGCTGACGAAATAGTAACGTCATTATGACATCATAGTCTTCGCTCACAATCGCTTATTCCATCGAGGTAGAGCAGCAAAAGCGTAAGCGCTTATGTTCCAAATGGAACGTATGAGATGCGTATGAGATCAACTAATCATAATCAGGTTATAAACAATAGCAACATAGCTACAGCAGCTATGATTAAATCAATTTCACTATTGAAGTTATATTTTTGAGGTTATGAATTCGTTGTGCAAACAAAAGTCAAAAGAAACACCTTTGCGTATAACGGCTTAAGCGACTAAACCGCAAAGGAAACAACAGAAAACAGCGCTTGTAAGCGTGAGCGCTTAAAGCGTGTGAGCGCGCAAACGAAACGCACCCATAACATGGTGACAATACAATTTTCAGTCTGGCAACACTGCTACCAAATAAGTACTGTCGCCACGAGGGTGGGATCTTGAATATATTCTGGTGCCGACAAAAGAATAGTTGCATGAGAGTAAAACAGATGGCTCTTGCGCTCAATATATTCCGCATAATTGTTTGGATCCGGTGGCAATGAAAGACAGAGTGGGCGCTAAATACTATTGGCTGATGGTGATGACTCAAATTGCGTATTATTTAACAAGTTCCTAATTAATTCTCTAATTTTGAATGTGAGCAAATATTGCTGTAGAATTCTTTCAAAAATCAAAACAAATCAAACGTTTAACAATGTCTAAGCGGCCGTGTTGTGTTTCTGGTTCAAGGTAAAATTGGCAAATATTTTGTTTAAATTTAACATGAATTAATGATTTCTTCTTTATTTTAGAAACTTCTTTCTTGCTGATGCAAAAGTATTTAGAATTAGATTGAAGGGAATATTGTTTTCTCGATGTTAGAAATTCCCAATATCTGGCTCCTGATAACATACTAGGTTTGTTTTTGAAAATTTATATATTAAAAAGATAGAAACTATTAGCGTTTGTGATTTATTTACTTACTGTAGAGCAGTGAAATGAAAATGCTAAACAATTTCTTTACTTGCTTACAGAAACAGTTAAAATGTTTCAACATCTACTTCAGGAATGGACTAACTGACCCTCAAGAGCAACGCACTTCGAGAATTTAAGACCCTACTGCAGATCAGAGGAGCTTCAAAGTGCAGGAGCAGTTCCAGCCATACTACGTGACAGTTGTCGTAAGAGCTTGGGCCTTCGCTGTGGACCATATATCACCACCTTCGCAAACTAATTGTTTTTTTTTAATTCAAAGTTCACATTGAAAAACACGAAGACCTTTTGCACCATTTTATTATAAAATTTAAAGAATAAATTTTGATCACTGTCATTTCACAACTTCACAATGTTTTAATTCGAGAAAAAAAAAAAAACGGTACAGATTATTTTGTAAATAAGAGCATAAAATATTTTTTATCATTAGTCTCAAAAATAAATTGTCTAGAGATTTCCACATTAATCACAATATTATTATTATTATTACACATTCTAATGCTAGGTTACACAAAAGTCACTTAAATTTAATCATCGGTTAAGAATAAACATTCCTATACCTTGAATGCATGTAACCACAGCAGCGTTTACTTCTAACGGTTGATTAAATTTAAGTAACGTTTGAAAATTCACCATCAAATTTTTATTTTGTACTTATTTTTAACTTTTCATTTCAATAAACTAGTTAATTTCATTTTCATTCCTTTTTATATTACTGCACTATTTATTTGTAGATTGACTGGTAACCTAGTACATAAGGACTAAATAAAAACTGAAGAGACTTACTAAACAAAATGCCATTTTATTTTGTACTTATTTATTGTATTATTGACTGCCCAGAATTGTATCACCTGAACAGTCACAATACTACAATACAATATAATCTATTATGGCATGTTACTTAGTAATTTTCTTCAGTTTTTATTTAGTCCTGTACTATGGTTACCAGTTAATCTACATAACAAAATTTCAAAATTTCCCGCGTACCAGAATATGCTTGCTGAAGTACAGGTTTCTGTTATTTTAGTATTCAAAAACTGCAATAGTTTCATGAGACTTTTATAGATGTCACTGAAAACATTGACCCTCTTCGAAAATGGGAGTTGCCGATCTAAAGAGGTGGCTTATGGGGTAGGTTCCACTTAAGGATCACAATGGGTAGGTTCCACTTAAGGATCACAATGATTATGTTCTATAGAGTACGTAGCGTCGTTCCACTTGTATTATTTGGTCTTAACGGCGAGAGAAGTGGAACGGCTTTTGTGTGCCCTTCTCACGAACTTGTTCAGAGATTCTGTTGTGTTTATGTTTTCAAGAGAATATTGCTACGGTAAAACGGAACACAGTAATTAAGTTTAACTGCGTCCAAAATGCAAAATGCTAGGTTAACTTTTCAATTACATATTTTAAATTCGCGCCGTCACGTGTGACGTCTTACGCCGACCCAGGTTCATTTTGTGGGCGATGTGATCGCTTTCCTAGCCTCACACCAGGGTGTCTACTATTATTGTTCTGATCGTTGTGAGCGTTATGTGGAACGATGCCACCGCTACTTTGATCATTTTGATCCTTAAGTGGAACGTACCCAATGATTATGTTCTATAGAGTACGTAGCGTCGTTCCACTTGTACTATTTGGTCATAACGGCGAGAGAAGTGGAACGGCATTTGTGTGCCTTTCTCACGAATTTGTTCAGAGATTCTGTTGTGTTTATGTTTTCAAGAGAATATTGCTACGGTAAAACGGAAAACAGTAATTAAGTTTAACTGCGTCCAAAATGCAAAATGCTAAGTTAACTTTTCAATTACATATTTTAAATTCGCGCCGTCACGTGTGACGTCTTACGCCGACCCAGGTTCATTTTGTGGGCGACGTGATCGCTTTCCTAGCCTCGCACCCAGGTGTCTATTATTATTGTTCTGATCGTTGTGAGCGTTATGTGGAACAATGCCACCACTACTTTGATCACTTTGATCGTTAAGTGGAACCTACCCATGGTCGCCACTATAGGGACCGTGCACATGCGATGACAGCGCCACCAATGGCCATATTTTGCATAAGTGGTATGAAAACACGAGTGACAGTACGATGACAGTTCAAATGTACATCTGTCATTTCAAATGCCCAGTGTGCATTTGAACTTGAATTTTGTAATTAATTTCATACCAGAAGATCAAATAGTTATTATGTACTACAAGTGTAAATTGTCATAAGAGTTATAGTAACAGGAAGAATGTTAAACTTTACAATTATCCAGACAGTAGCAAGAAAATATATATGGATTGAAACATTTAAGTTTGTGTGCTGTTTTGAAAGTGATTCATAGATTTCAATATCGATTAGTCATTAAGTACAACGTACTCTATTCTAAAAATGTGCAGGAGACTCAGATGAAATGAAAGTTTGAAGAATTTCATGAGAAGTCAGAAAGCAAGTCAACAAATGTAGGCCAGTTTCAAATGCGGTTGATGATTAACGGATGGTTAGTCTTGGTATTGTGAATACATTTACGGTCAGGATACTGATGGTATGCGTTTCATGTGAAGAAGTCTATATAAACAATAGCCCCAACCGATCATCAGACCGACTTCATGTCAAATGCATGTGGAACATGTTTTATACTATTTAACTGGAATACTTTGTGTTAATTGTATTAAAAAACTGATTATATTAGTGATGTTTCTTAAATTGAGGTTTGTACTCAGATTTTTGTTTAATTTATAGCACTTTTACATTAATTCTATGAGTCACTCTCGTTACCCATTTTATTTATACAAATGGGTGTAAAAGAGCAAAAAAGAGTGAAGAATACGTTCCAGTTAGGCAAATTTCCATAAATTTGTGTACGGAGGTCATGCATTTAAAATCCACTGTGTTTGAAAGGAAAAATTTAGAAATAACGGAAAACGCCCATGTCCAACAATAATCAACTGCCGATCTTCTGATGTGTTTTCTGAAATACTGTGCTCATAAACAATAGAATTCAATTTGTAATATATTTTCACATCTATTAGTGACACCACGCAGGATTTGCATAAATTTTGCATATTTAGAAATTGTACTGATCATCAAACAATAAAACTTGTTGCAAGATTTGAGTAAATTTAGAAAAAGCCCTAAATATTTTTAATACAATTACAAGAAATAACAACAAATCTGCGCACAACCAAAAATTTTATTGACCATCAATGCCATGCAAAATTTCTTCCGCAAATACCAAAATTTTCGCTTGGCTATTGAAGTTATGCATAGGATGACTGCGCCTGATGGCCGGCCACTACCAGCTGGTCGTGGTCGTCCACTTACATAAATAAGATTTTAAAATATATTTCAACATCCATTGTAATTGCAAAATTAAAAATTACAGAGTGACGTTAATAACGTCACAGGTGTATTAACCTAAAAACAAAGTTTTCATACCACTATTGCATAAATCACCGCCAGGCGTCGCTGAACGCAGGCATGTGCACGGTCCCTATAGGTGATCGCCACTATCGCTCACGACTTTACGAAGTGCTGTGAACGCGGTTTAAACGATCATTTCGTTCGCGTTTTTTTAATGAAGTACGTGCTTTAATGTATGCAAATGAGTTTCTTTACGTAGTCCCCCCCTGCCGATGTGTCCGCCACACTCTTTTTAAAAAAAAGTAGGCTAGTTGGCTTGGAAATTTCGCTGTCAAATCCTAGCGCATAACCTAATTAATACCAGCTTATATGTTCAACAAGAGTGAGTATTATGGTTTATTTTCGCTTCTCCCTTTTGTATTGATTAATTCCTTTAAAGTTCATAAAATGCAGAGTTCGTTGGGTTTGAGGAACGTCCTCCAGCGTGTGACCGGACGCTTCTTGAACAGTTCACTGGCGAGGCCCAAAGACGTCATCGATCCCGTGCAGGAGACGGCACTCAAGGAACGTTGTTTTCTGGTCGACATAGACGATAAGGTGATCGGGACCGCCACAAAAAGGGAATGTCACACCGTCAGCAAGCAAGGGATACCCTTGCACAGGGCATTCAGCGTGTTTTTGTTCAACAAGAAGGGCGATTTGCTGCTTCAGAAGAGGGCAGACACAAAGGTATATACGTACTCGAAAAAACAAAAACGAAATTGCAGTAAAAAATAATCATTAATAATCATAAGCAGAGTCGAGACAAAGTCAGGATATGAATTAAAATAACCGCGTGTGTCCAATGCATGTTGCGATTTCAATAACACATAAAAACATATACGAAATTTGCAATTTTGGATACTCGTGGAAAGAATATAAATCTTTTTACGATAGTAAATTCACATTCTAATATTAGTGTAGCTGTTCAACGGAACAAAAAATTAAAATATATATAACTAGGAACGAGCAAAAGCAGTGTTGCCACGATGTAATTTCAGCACGTCATGAAATAAATTTCATTTTGATGTAGGTAATATAAAGTGCAAATTCAGTTTGAAGGCGAAAATCGAAGAAGCAATTCAGATAATTATTTTTTCCTAAAGGAAAGCGCTGTTGCCGCATGTCCGGCAAAATCACAAAAGTGCGAGACTTTTGTAAAACAGTTGTTTGTTAAATTAGGGGCCAGTTTACAGAAAATTTAATTGCAATCAAATTTTAATGACGTTGTTCATTTGACAGTTGGCAATGTAATCCTTATGGCAACTTAATCGTGATTAGTTTAATTCGAAATTAAATATTTGATTTGCTTTCTGTAAACCCACCCTTAGAAATGCATTTTTCGAAATGTTAGCAAAACAAGCGCGAAAAAAATTTGAATTAAGTGGGGAAAGCAGCGTTGCCAGATGTGCAACTTAATCCCACGTTTAAATTTAACAAAAGAAACATAAAATTTTGCATCTCAATTTGGATACAAAGAACTAAGCAGTAGAGATATTTTAAAGACGATGAGCGGTGTTGCGTACGTCCAGCAAAATCTCAAAAGTACGGGATTTTCTTAAAACCGTCGTTAACTTAGGCCTGGTATTTCAATCATGGTTTAACGTTAACCTTTAGTTTATTCCGATAGTAACAATTGTAATACCGGGCCTTAGTAAATTAACTGCACGTCTCCAAATATGTATTAGCAAAACGACGAGCGCAGTATTTACTTTGATCGCCAAAAATTACGAACTTACTTAGTTGGAAAAGCAACGTTGCCATATGTTCAACTTTATCCTACACTTTTGGGATTCTTTCCTCCTAATTTGTGCTCGTTTTTAAAACGAAATTTAAATACCTAAATGTAAACCATTCTTTGTCTGGCGAAATTTGAATATGCAGATTTTTTTTACGCAGCTTGAACCGATGAACCGTTCAGATTAAGTCCAAAAATAAGCCAAGGGCGCACGTTGCACATTTAATTTTTTTTTTCTTTTTTCCTTGATGGTTTAACTTTATTTATAATTTTAGATCACATATCCAAACTACTACACAAATTCTTGCTGCAGCCACCCCATCGCCGACGTGCCGGGTGAAGATGAAGAAGCAAACGCTTTGGGGGTGATTCGGGCGGCCCGGCGGCGCCTAAATTACGAGTTGGGCATCGAGTCCGATTCGATGCCCGCAGAAAAATTTAACTACCTAACCCGAATACGTTACTCCGATAGGGGGAACGGGATTTGGGGCGAACACGAAATCGATTACATTTTATTCCTCCAATCAGATGTGAAACCCAGACCCAATCCGAACGAGATTTCCGAGTTTAATTTCGTGCCCAAGGAAGAACTGGATAGTTTCTTGACCGAGTCGGAAGCCCCCCTGACCCCTTGGTTTGAAATGATTTTAAAACACAAGTTGCACCTTTGGTGGGATAATTTGGGCGACTTGGGCAGGTTTCGGGACCATAAGACCATCCACTGCCTCGAATTGTAATTTAATGAAGCTGATGATATGTTGGTGTGATGAGTGCGTGTAAGGCCCGATTTTTCGATCACAGTTTAATTTTAATCTTCAGTTTATTCCTATAGGAGTAATGGAAATAAATTGAAGATTAAAGTTAATCTGTAATCGAAAAACTGGGCCTGAGTGAAGAATATAAAAAATGTTTTCAATTTTGGACCATGTCTAAACACATAAATGAAGTGTAACTCAGCATTTATGACTTTTGAAAAGGTATCAAAGTTGAATTTGGAACACGCTGTATAGGCCGAACTTCCGGACAGTATTTATTCAGTTATACAGCCCGAAAGCTTAAGGTTGAGCCCTCTAGAAAGAAGCTGGTCAGTAATTTTAGTCATTCGAAACTCAGTCAGTAGAAGTAAGTCTAATCTGAAATATATTTTTTTTATACGAGGTGCACTCATGAAGTACAGTGTAAACTAACTAATTTCACAGAGCGTCCGTAAAGTTTTGCACGACGCGACGAAACCAATTTTGCTGCAATTGTTTTAACCTGTTCTAAAATTCATAAACGTGTGTTTTGGATTTCCCTTGAAAAGGACGATCGAAACGACTGACGTTGCAAATCAATAACGAGAAGTTTATTTATTTATTGGCTGAGTATTACACGACTCTTAAAAGTCTTTCCGAAAATAATGTCATTCATTGAAAGGAACTGGATAACGCCATCAGTGACCATAATTCAATTCAATTATGACGTCACCGATGTCATCATAATTGAACAAAAAGAGGTCTTGTGAAGGTTATGAACTGCTCTTGGAGAATTTTCTAAAAATAATATTAGAAAAGCCGCGTTTATTTTAAAAACTATTATGATGACATTTCTACTGACGACGTCATAATTGAATATGTCGAGAACGACTGCGACGCAAACGCTCGTTGTGAACGTCTCAAAGACTTTTCGAAAATGACGTCAGAGAAATCGTGTGTCTCAAAAATGAAAGCGACTTGTCATAGTTCATCACTAACGTCATAATTGAATTCGGTAGGCCGCGACAAATGGTGCGCTCGTAGTTAACACTTTCCGTTAAAAGAATACACTGACGTCATGACGATGACATCCCAAGATGACATTGTGGTTGAAATTGTAAAGTGAAAAGAACATTTGGAGTTTTAATTTCAATTTTTTTTTAATAAGAGCGGAGTTTATTCACAAAACAATCTATGACGTCATCCTTTATGTCATTTTCGGATTAATCGTTACGATTAAGATTACGTCGTAGTTAAAAAATTAAAGTCGAACTTCTTTTGAAGAACTCTCCTCAAATGTCCTGATCATTTGTTCCATTAAAAAATATGCGATGACTAAACAATCAATGACGTCATCACTTACGTCATTTTTTACTACTTCGGTCGTAGTTAAAATAATTGAAGAAGCCGAAATTGAGTTCATTTCTTTTATGCGTCATCATTGAAGTCTCCTAAAATAATATCAAAAAATATTAAAAAATATGTCATCACTTACGTCATTTTCGGAAAAGAATCCGAGGTTATTCATAAGGTAATCAATGACGTCATCATTAACGTTTCTATAAACACCAATTCCATTAAAAAGTGTGCGATGACAAAAGAATCTATGACATCATCACTTACGTCATCTTCGAATTAATTATTGCGATTAAAGCGATATCGTAGGTAGTTAAAATTGAAGATGCTGAATTAACATGTGGTCTTTTAAATTCGACATTATTTTTTTTTCTTAAATTAAAGGTTCGATTTTTATTCACAAATTAATGGATAACGTCATCACTGAGGTCATTTTCGAATTGATTTGGAATGACAGCTATGAAAGATGTAGAACTTGCGCTCGCAGTTACCATCTCCAAAAATAATGTCAAAAACTCCTGTCCAATTAAAAACTGTGTGATGACAAAAGCGTCGATGACGTCATCTTCGATGAATCGTTGCGATGAAGACATCGTAATTAAAATTGCAGATAAGCCGAAATTAACGTTTGTAGTTTTAAATTCGACATATTTTTAAATATGAGGAGAGTTTATTTACAATGTAATCGACTACGTCATCTTCGAATTAATCGTTGCGATTAAGATGACGTAATTAAAATTGTAGAAGCCGAAATAATGCTTCCAGTTTCAAATTTGACATTTTTATAAATAAGAGGTATGGGGGGGGTTATGTACAAAATAATCGACGGCGTCATCACTTGTCATCTTCGAATTAATCGTTGCGATTAAGACGATGTCGTAATTAAAATTGTAGAGGCCGAACTAATGCTTGCAGTTTCAAATTTGACATTTGTATGAATAAGAGGTGGGGGGGTATTTACAAAATAATCGACGACGTCATCGGTTGTTATCTCCGAATTAATCGTTGCGATTATTCGCAAAATAATCGATGACGTCAATTTTTAAATTCCGGACGTTATTTTTTGACGACTCGCCGTATTTTTACCTATGACGTCATCGTTCCCTCGTCATGACGACACACTGCACCCGCAAGGGACAAATCAGCATTTTTTTTTTGTTTGCAAAATCGAATTTACGGAGCCAAACTTTACGGACGCCCTCTATATGTGCATTTTTTAATTGTAAATACATAATTTATTACGCAAAAGTGTTTGGGTGGATAGAAAGTGGCGGTTTATTTTTGTTAATTTTTTTTTTAATTAGACGAGATTTTTTTTTTGTATCGAAGAAAATAAATAAATAAATATTTATCTGCATTTGCACTGCTTTTTCTTGTTTTCCTTGGCTTAGATTTGGGTTGAAAAAATCGTAAACGTCCTTGAAAGATGGGACGATCGTCGCTCGTTCAAGCATCGCCTTTTAGTTGATAAATAATAATAAATAGTAAATGAAATGAAATTTTATGTAGGTTTTGTATCCGGGCTTTTACACGTTCTCCTGCACGGGCCATCCCAACCCCGACTTCGACTTAGAAAAAGACGAGACCAACGCCATGGGGGTGAAAGAAGCGGTGAAACGCAGATTGAATCAGGAGCTGGGAATCGACAGGAAAACCATCAATACGGAGGATATGAACTACCTGACAAGGATTTACCATTACGATAAAGGGGATGGGATTTGGGGGAATCACGAAATCGTCTACGTTATTTTCATGCAGGTCGCGATCAAAATCAAACCCAACCCCGACGAGTTATCAGAGATCAGCTGGATACCCCTGGAGGAGTTTGATTCAACGTTGAAGGCGCTCGAGCCGACGACACCCCTGTTTCAGTTGGTGGTGAAACATCGCCTGAAACGCTGGTGGAAAAACCTGGACGACTTGGGAAAGTTTACAGAACACGATACGATTCACACTTTCGAGTGATTTCAAATAAACTTTCTCTGTTTAATTGTTGTAGGTCGTTTGAAACGGGACGCCACTGGCTGATCGAATCTATTTTTAATTATTCGTGAGCGGTGGTGCATAGGACGAATGATCAGCAAGTGACTCGCATGTGAACAATTCCCTGATTAGTGATTGCATTATCGGCGTCGTCCTTGTTTACTTTAAGCAAAAATGTTTTTGTAAATGCGCTTATTTTTAAGACGGATTTAATCACATAATCCTTCATAATAAAACAAAATTAGACGAATGGTTTTTTTTTTCTTGAAGATAATCACTTTGCACTCTCTGGTGACATTTCATTTTAAATTTCATGAAACTCCTTATAAAGTTTCAAAATGAAAACGTAAATTTCGAACAAACTGTATACGAGTAGTCAGTTTACAAGTTCTTAAGTTATTAAAAAAAAAGTGTCTCTAATTTAACCGAATTTGTAGTTTTTATAATAAAGTTAGCCATAGTGCCGACTTTGAACAGACTGTATAAGGTATGTGAGCCAAATAACGCCAGGTCCCCATGCGCCATTATTTTCAATTCTATGGGCCGGTATTATAATGGCAAGTTAGCTTTAAGTATCAGTTTATTCCCATGGTAACAATTGTGGACACAATTGTTGTTTTTTTTTCCTTCTCTTCTGTTATTCGATTAGTCTAATTTTATTGTAATTATAAACCGATTATGATGAATAGGGCGATGTATGTATTAAAATAAAATTTTATTTATCCTGAAATATCTGTCAACGCGCAGCCGATCAATTATAATCAAAAATTTTCCTTCATTTTGATGCTATTATATAGAGGGGGGGGGGTAGACGAAGCCAATTTTTGTTCTATCTTTAACTCGAATTGTTTCTAAAACATTACTTGCTAACTTGATGATGATTTTAGTTTGGGACACCCTGTATAGTGCACTATGATAAAAATATCATCTCAACACATTGGTTTGAATTGGTTTTGAATTTTTATTCCTTCATTCGGATGATGAAATATAGAGGGGGTGGGGAGACGAATCGTTTTTTCCCCCCAGTATCTCGAATTGTTTGTAAAACGTTACTTGATGGCGATTTGAGTTTGGGGCGGCCTGTATTAAGAAATAATTTCCTGTCTTTCCTTTAGTTTCATGATTTAATGATACGGGGGGGGGGCTTACGAATCTAGATTTTTTCCCTTCATCTCGAATTGTTTCTAAACAATTGCACTTTTGCTTGAAGGTGATTTGGTGCACCCTATATAGTGCAGTATTTGTTCTGAAAAATCTATTAACGTACGGCCGCTCGTAAAACCTGTTTGCTTGCTTCACGGTGGTTTGGGACACTCTGTATAGAGCAATGTATTAAAAGAAATTTTTATTTAACCTGAAAAATCTGTCGACGCGCAGCGAAACGTCCATTCTCTGAATTGGTTTTGCAACCTTGTTCGATCAATCATAACTAAAAATGTTGTGAAAAATTTCATTCAATTTGATGATTTAATATATGGGGGGGGGGACGAATCGAAAAATGTTTGTCCCTTTAACTCGAATTGGTTCTAGAACATGCTTGTTAGCTTGATGACGAATTTTCAGTGCTGAATTATTTAAAAACGAGATCCCAATGGCGGGGGTCGAATTTGAAACAGCTTGTATACTATACTTTAAAAAATGTAACATTATAATATGTTTTTAAAATTTTGTGTCAGGTTGCATTACACGTGTTGCCACGGCTGTTTTATTTAGTTGACATTTTATAATATTTATTAGTAATTATTTACTTTTAATCAACTGAAACATTCTTGAAATAAATTCCAGTTTCATATGCCATGAGTGACCTTCACTCGTTTGATTATTTCGAACTTTGTAACAACCAATGACATATTTTATTTTTTTTGGGTACGTGTATTTCCTCATTGCATGCTCTACGTTCGGGTTTAGTCTGTAATCCGAGTTGAACGAATCCTCCTTATCTCCTATCGTTGAGTTTATAAGCATAAGGCATTGACGGGCGAGACGATTTTTAGTTCTGCGGAGAAATGCTCTGGTTGACGTTCTTAGCGGCAGCGTTGGTACTTCTGTACGTATACGTGGTGAAGCCGTTGAAATTTTGGACGGAACGAAATGTACCGTGTCTTGAACCGGCGCCGGTTTTCGGCAATTTCCTCCAAGTTTTCCTGCAGAAAGAAAACTTCGCAGAGCTCGTCCAGAAGGTGTACGCGTTAGCACCAAAAGCAAGGTACCTACTTTTTTTTTCAATAAAAAAACGTAAACAGATGGCGCCACTTGAATTATGCAAAGTTCATCTTAACAAAATTGTTGCAAGCCATAAGGTGTAAGGAAAAAATCTGCGTTATTGTTTTGATTCGATTTTAAATTATATGTAAGCACCTTGCGGGAAATAAACATAGATGGCGCCACTGAAGTTAATTATCGTTATTCTCGTTGATAATTGTCGCGTCAATCCCGACCGGAAGAATTTCTTTTTTTTTTTCAATAAAAGGCAATAGTTTCGGAAAATGTAAACAGATAGCGCCACCTTATTTTAACAAAATTCTGACTGTGCACAAGCCGTTAGGCTTAAGAAAAAACCTACGTTTTTATTTTGCTTTAATTCGGTTTTAAATTGTGTGCATGGCCAGCAACATTAACATTCACTGACGTGTATGTATGGCCGTGTCAATTCGCCTAAAATTCGGTTCCGGAAAGCATGCCATGGAGTACTCCACTCAGCGCTCCCTATTAAAGATACTACAGAACTACTGATAGTAACGTAATGGCAACTGCAATTACTTAAAAACTCACAAGAGGCGCTGAGTGGAGTACCCGTCAAATTTTTAAAAGTCAAATTGAAACGGCCATACATACACGTCAGTGAATGTTAATGGAGTTGGCCATGTTGTGTGTGAGGTCCTTGGGAGAAATAAACATAGATGGCGTTTTACCGAAATTAACTGTCGTCGTATTCGTCGTTGTAAATCACAAGAAGGTGTGCGCATCGGCATCTTACTGAAAAAAATTTTTTTTTTCAATAAAACACGCTCTAGTTTCGGAAAATGTAAACAGATGGCGCCACTAAAATAACTTTCCGTTTATTTTAACAAAATTGTAACTGTAGGCAAGCCATGCTTAGGAAAACTCTAGGTTTTATTAGGTCTGTTCTAGCAGCAGTACATAACTGTTAGAAATTGTACTGAACATTTATTAATCAAATTTAACGCCTGTCAAATAAAAGTTTAATGCCGGAGCGTGTCGTTGTGAGGATTAGATGTTTAAATTTCCCGCCGATATTTTGCACTAAAATGGCGCCTGATTGCGGTACTGTAATTATTTAGTGACAGTACGTTTAAGAAAATTTTCTTTGCAAATCAATCACAGAGTATTTGAACGCAGATGAGGTTTCAGTTTTGTTAAAATTGTTAACCGTACATAGATGGCGCCAAATAAATTTCATTACAGATTCGCGGGTTTCTACAAGTTCACAACTCCGGTCCTCCTCATTAAAGATCCAAGTTTGATCTCGAAGATCTCCGCTGAAGACTTCGAAGCCCTTCCGGTTCACAACCAGCTTTCCGAGGGTGATTCCCCCAGGTTGAGAGGTCAGTTCTTCCACACAAGTATAAATGGTTTATTTTTTACGTAAACGGTTTCAGATGAGGCGTGGAAGACTTTGAGGGCCGCTTTAACTCTGCCTTCGATCAACACGAAGATGAGGTCGCTGTTCCTGTTAATGGAGGACCAAGCGCAGCAACTCGTGCACGTCCTGGAGAAGACCAGGAACCCCCAGACAGTGGAGGTGAAAGAGTTCTTTAGGAAGTACACGAGTGATGTGATGACCGCTTGCATTTGCGGTGGTAACAAACGCGAAGAAAAAAATCGTGCGAATTTCAGAATCTGTCCCTCTTTAATAAAGGTAAAAAAAATAATAAGTGATGGTAACTTATTGAATTCAAATTAAAAAAAAAATAGTTATTCGGAATTAACTCATTGGATCATCCCATCCCTTCGATCACCAAGAGCACGATCATCGATGTCATAAAAGGTAAAGACAAAGAAGTGAAGTCGGAATTGTTGGAGCTCTTGATTGAAGCGAGGAAGTGCAGAAATCTTGCGGATGATTCCGGAAGTAATTCGAAAGTACCGGCAGACGAAGTGCTGGTGCAAGCTCTGCTTTCTTTTGTTTCTGGTTCCCACACGGCGACCACGTTAATGTGTTTTCTGGCGTACGAATTGGCCAACAACCCTTATATCCAGAGGAAGTTGATCAATGAAGTTGAGAAAACCCTACAGGAGTGCGAGGGTAAACTCACGTACGAAGCACTGATGGGAATGACCTACCTAGACATGGTTGTATCTGGTATGTAAACAAAATTCTGAATTTTGCCACAGCCTACATGTTTTCGAGATACAAATTTGGTAAATGTTCAATTGGACATTCTGTTATAATGCGTGCGACAGGGAACGGACTAGAAAAATAAAGAGAGAAATTTGACTAATCACGCCCACTTGTTTTCGATGCCCCCCAACCGGGCAATTAGTTCACCGTGAACCGAATTAAAGCAAACTTGCTATGTCCAGTACACAAATTTCCGAATCTGTATATCGTGTGTTTCGTTTTGAGTGGCAGATTATAGGTCACTATCCCAACATTGAGGAAATTTATTTTTTTTGTACGGTTTTATAAAAAACGTTACATAACATGTGTTCCTATGTATTAGGAAAACGTGGATTCTTATCAAAATCGATACTTTTACAAGTATCGATTTTTTTTAAGTATCGAATGGGGTCGGAACATCGATATCTTCGTGTCGATACTTTGAAAGTATCGATACTTCTATTCACGAATCGGAAAGTGTGGCAATTTGCCAAATTAATGACAATAGCCCAAACCTACTCTACTATAGAAAAATAATAATATCGTTTTTTCGCTTTAGTTACTCAACTTTTAGTGATATGTTAGTAACATTTGTTTTTTGTTATCAGTACGGTTGGAAACATTCGATGCATGCGCCAGAGCGTGCTCTATCTTTGTTTTGCACATCAAAATATATTCTACCGTCTTTTGTTATTTTGTTCTGGCCGGCTCTTTTTGTTTACATTAATTAATAATAGTTGTAGTTTGACTGATACTGTTACAACGATACGATATTTCAAAATATCGATACTTT
Source organism: Dorcus hopei (assembly GCA_033060865.1). Classification (NCBI taxonomy): domain Eukaryota; kingdom Metazoa; phylum Arthropoda; class Insecta; order Coleoptera; family Lucanidae; genus Dorcus; species Dorcus hopei. The sequence goes on along the minus strand of CM065418.1, from coordinate 28,806,364 downwards.
TCTGCAAAGTATCGTATGGTATCGATACTATTAAGAAAAGCATCATTTGATACAAGTATCAACACTTCGACTAAAATATGCATCCCTACTAATCATGCGAGATTATTCTTCATGCTATCGGGCAGGAAAGAACGTCCGTCTGTGGCCAGCTATCGACGCCATCTTCACATATCACATACGTCACTGAAATGAATCTCTTTCAAAACGTGATTTTTGCATCTAAAATTGAACGAAAGTCTCATATATCAATTCTAAAAAATATTAAAAATATTTTGAGCCTGCGATTGTCATTAAAAACATCGATTTACGAGAATTCCAGAGAAATTCGCGCGCATGATGCGTTTTGGGTTCGAGATTATTTTGGTGGGGGAAGCCGCGTCTATAAAACTTGGCGTCCATTTTTGTTTCTGAAATAGTAGCATAGTACAAGTTAAACGTTTGTGAATAACGACAAGAGTCTTCAAGTAAGTATTTAAAACACTGTGATAATTGTGTAAAAGATTAGTTCGCTGCTTTTAGTTTAACTTGTTCAATAAATATGGCAAAAATTTCGCTTCATTTCGTAACAGTGGGTTAAATACGTGGATGCATGATTAATAAGGCTACGCCCTACGCTAATATTATCTTTTGTTGTTGCAGCATGCAGATATTCGTTAAGACTTTGACGGGCAAAACCATCACGCTAGAGGTGGAGCCATCCGACACCATCGAAAACGTCAAGGCCAAGATCCAAGACAAAGAGGGAATTCCACCTGATCAGCAACGACTGATTTTCGCAGGAAAACAACTGGAGGACGGGCGTACTCTATCAGATTACAACATCCAGAAAGAATCGACCTTACACTTGGTGTTGAGATTGAGAGGAGGTATGCAGATCTTCGTTAAGACTTTGACGGGCAAGACCATCACGCTCGAAGTTGAGCCTTCTGATACCATCGAGAACGTCAAGGCCAAAATCCAGGATAAAGAAGGAATTCCTCCAGATCAACAACGTCTCATCTTCGCAGGCAAACAGTTGGAAGATGGGCGCACTCTCTCAGATTATAACATCCAGAAGGAATCCACACTTCACTTGGTCCTTCGCTTGCGAGGTGGCATGCAAATCTTTGTGAAGACACTGACCGGAAAAACCATCACCTTAGAAGTTGAGCCTTCCGATACCATCGAGAACGTCAAGGCCAAAATCCAGGATAAAGAAGGAATTCCTCCAGATCAACAACGTCTCATCTTCGCGGGCAAACAGTTGGAAGACGGGCGCACTCTCTCAGATTACAACATCCAGAAGGAATCCACACTTCACTTGGTCCTTCGTCTGCGAGGTGGCATGCAAATCTTCGTTAAGACTTTGACGGGCAAGACCATCACACTCGAAGTTGAGCCTTCCGATACCATCGAGAACGTCAAGGCCAAAATCCAGGACAAAGAAGGAATTCCTCCAGATCAACAACGTCTTATCTTCGCAGGCAAACAATTGGAGGATGGGCGTACCCTCTCTGATTATAACATTCAGAAGGAATCCACGCTCCACTTGGTCCTTCGCTTGCGAGGTGGCATGCAAATCTTTGTGAAGACACTGACCGGAAAAACCATCACCTTAGAAGTTGAGCCTTCCGATACCATCGAGAACGTCAAGGCCAAAATCCAGGATAAAGAAGGAATTCCTCCAGATCAACAACGTCTCATCTTCGCAGGCAAACAGTTGGAAGACGGGCGTACCCTCTCTGATTACAACATCCAGAAGGAATCCACACTTCACTTGGTCCTTCGCTTGCGAGGTGGCATGCAAATCTTTGTGAAGACGCTGACTGGAAAAACCATCACCTTGGAAGTTGAACCCTCAGACACAATTGAAAACGTCAAAGCCAAAATCCAGGATAAAGAAGGAATCCCTCCGGATCAACAACGTCTCATCTTCGCAGGCAAACAGTTGGAAGATGGGCGAACCCTCTCCGATTACAACATCCAGAAAGAGTCCACCCTACACTTGGTGCTGCGCCTCCGTGGTGGACAATAAACTTTGATCTTTCCATGCTAAAAATTTGTATTTCTTTTTTTTCTACAAATCTCTAGGTGAGATTTTTTTTAAATTTAGAGCTGCAGCTGAACTCTGTTAATACAGATAAAAATAAATGTGTAAATGTGCTTTTGTTTTTCATTTAATACAACTGATGAAGTCAAGTTTAGTTTCTATTTAATTTACAAAATGTAAGGGTAAAGGTTAACTTACAAAAACAATTGATGCACAGTTTACTTTTTATTTTCAAACAATTGTTTGTAATACTCTGAATGCATACGTAAAAAGTGAATATAACAGGTGATCAATGTCTTTTCTAATCAAGTGACCTATGAAAAAAAATTGTCTTTGTTTAGTTCATTATTTCAAATGCCACTTGAATTACATATTTATATTGCATTCCTAATTTCCTATACAAAACGATAGGAATGTAATAAAAATAATTCAAATGGCATTTGAAATAATGAACTAAACTTAATTAGAAAAGTTATTGATCACGCGTTATGAGGGGGAATCATATAATCGGAATTTACAACTCGAGTGCAAAATATAAAAACAAATTGCAATTTTGCTTACTGATGAAAAGGTACGTATATGAAATTCGCTGGGCTCGGAGTTCAGGGGGGTGTGGAATCTACTTCCAAATAATTTTTTTCCTGGCGTAAGTAAATTTTGACTCTGGGCAAATGATGTCTTACCGCCCCTGCGTGTAGCACTGAATGCATCATTTTTAATAAGTGAAATATGTACAGTCACGATCATGTAAATTGAGACCAAATCTGCCCTTATTGACGCAGGGTTACAAAATTCTCGATCGGTCTGGATTTACATAATCGCGACTGTACAATAAATATAAAGTAAATAAACGAGAGCGGATCTTTGGAAATTATACGATCGAAGTTCAAAATACATAAACAATTGAATTGCAAATTGTAGGGGCGTGTTCGAAAATACAGGAAGTACCAACAGAGTGAATAAAGTGAAAAGCAAAATATACAAAATGATTTATATGAGAGAGAAAGAATATTACCCAAGAGTAACGCTCTGAGTTTTCGAACATGCCCCAGTTTTACTTTTTGTTTTTGAACTGTCTGTTTTTGGCGCTGCATGTTTAATAAGTCCGTTGTATTTAAACCTAATAGGTTTGCCATAACTCATAAGATACGTAAAAGCGTATATACCTTGTGTCCCCGGAAGGAGTTGACAAGAGGGCCAAAAACTTTACTTTCGATTTTACGACAGCCACTCTTATGCAATTTTTTTTTTCGATTATTACCAAACATTAGATTTTTTGTTAGGAATTTGGCTTAACTGTCAGAATCTACACTCCATTGCTCGAAATCTTTCGTCATTAAAGTTTACTCTGTGATCAGCTGATTAAAATCTGCTCGAATCGCCGAGCGCATTGCCGAACTCAGCTCATGTAACAAACACAAATTGCACGATTGCCAACTTAGCTACTCTCAAAAATTTGACATTAAATTTACAATAATTTTTGATAGCTGTCATTATTCTTGTGAATTGTTACGTAATCTACCTATTCATTTTGGCACTAGTAAGTTACGAAAAAAGAATTCCCAGTTTTATTGTCAACTAAAATGACGAAAAAGTAAATTAGTTTAGATATTATTTAAACAGGTATAGCGACTTTTTACCCATCTGTAAGACCGAAAATATTTTGTTTATACATATTTTTTTCTAATTATACTATGCAATCAATAATTTTATTTTTGGTTTGAGACTTCCAAGAATTACTAGACGTTATTTTTATTTGATCACTTGATATAATTATTGTACGCAGGTTTTGCAAAAAGAAATTTTCACAGAAACGTTAAGAAAATGGCCGCCAAAACCTGGTGCGGAAAGAAAATGCCTCAAGAGTTACGCAATCAAAGCGACTCACCCCGACGAGAAACCCTTGAATTTACCCAAAGGAACGTCATTGTTCTTGCCCATTCACGCCCTGCACAGGGACCCGGAACTTTACCACAATCCGGAACTTTTTGACCCGGAAAGATTCAACGACGATAACAAGTTCAAACGGAACCCCTACGTTTACCTTCCATTCGGCGTTGGATCCAGAAGTTGCGTGGGTAAGTCACTCGAAAAAATGTGTTCAAACAAATTCCAGGCGTTAAGCAACAGATGGCACTGTTTTTCTTTTTCGTCAGGGTCTCATTTCGCTTTGTTGGAGAGTAAGACGGTTATGTTCAGCCTGTTGAGCAGCTTCGAAATTGTGCCTATTGAAAGGACGCACGTTCCTTTAGTTTTGAGCAAACGTCATTTTGACGTATGCCCTGAGGATGGGATGCGGTTGGGATTGAAGCCGAGGAAATCCAAGGTGTATTATTGATTATGTTTTCGTGCTTGGCAAGGTGCAATTGTTTTCAAATTCGTAATGTATGCTTAAATTAAATTATAAACACAGAAAAAAATGTAGTGAATTAATCTTTTTAACCAATCACATTTAGCGCTGTTGCTTTATTAAGTTTAGGACTCCACGGCTCAGTTCGCACGTTCGAAGACAATTATTGGAGGGACAGAAATGACAAATATGACATACGTCAGTCGAGGTAAAGAGTGTTTTTTTAAATCTGGCGTCGTCGAAGTTGGCTTTAATGTGAACCATCATCGTCATGACAGTTGTTAATTTGACGAGTTGTTAATTTGACGTTTGAAGTTGCAATTTTTAAGGCTACATTTTTCAATTTCGTGCCAGCACGAATTCGTAACACGAAAGTTTGACGTGTCAAACTTTCGTGTTACGAATTAATGATGGCACGAAATTGAATATAAATGTAGCTTAACCTTGCTTTCGAGGTTTCGAACTCAGTAGTACGATAGGACAACACAAGAATGTAATCTATTGTAATAAACGAAAAACGACAGTAAGAATGAGATCTATTGTAACAATGAAACAGACAATAAGAAAATAATATTTATAACAAATAATCAAAATTTTGGTGCGTTCACAATAAGCATCTTGTCACGGCCAACTTCGACGCCAAATTAAAAAAAAACACTCGTTATAAATATTATAGCATTTTTTATTGGCTGCTCTGGCGCACTGAGTGTATTATTATCTCTTTTTAGCTTCAAGTGCGCACCAGTGCAACCAGTGGCGCATTGTCAAATGTTGAATAAATTACTAATAAAGTAGTTTTTGTGCATTATTGTCTATATCAGCGATTCTCAACCTTCTTATCTCCGCGACCCCCCAAATAGTAAATATAAATAAAATTAATATTTCGCGACCCCCCTCCTATAATTTTTTAATGTTTAATAATGATTATAATAAACAATTTTTGTCATAAAATGATTTCATTATTGTTTAGGCTATTTTCGCGACTCCCCTTTACTATCACCGCGACCCCCAGGTTGAGAAACGATGGTCTTATTGTTAAAAAGGAGGACAAAATTCACATGTTAGAGAAAAGAGGACGCAAAGTCAAAAATATGAAAAAGACGATAAACGGCAACTCTAAGGCCCGGTTTTTCAATCGCAAGTTAACTTTAACCTTCAGTTTGTTCCCTTAAGAACACAATTGTCACTATGGAAATAAACCGAAAGTTACAGTTTAACTTGACATTAGCGAGTTTTCGCAACCATCACGTTAACTTACGGTAAACGTTAAAATTACATGGCCCCATTCATTTTCCATTGGATCACATGATCTTAACGTTTACCGTAAGTTAACGTGATGGTTGCGATAACTCGCTATTGAAAAACCGGGCCTAAGAGCCCTCGCACACTGCAGATTTTCTATCGGCCGATAGTTTACTTTGAAAAGAGCAACGAGAAATGTGATACGTGGCTTTAATGTACAGCCACGTATCACATTTCTCGTAGCTCGATTCAGAATAAACTATCGGCCGATAGAAAATCTGCAGTGTGCGTGGAGCGTGGGCTCTAAGTGTCTCATCTGTTCGTATTTAATCTGTGAATGCGATCGCTGTAATGTAATCGTTAAAAACTTCAGTTCATATTAGTCAAAATGGTTTTTCCTTATTAATGTAACTAACTATTTAAAACCAACTATTTCTGTGTGAAAAATAAATCAAATCGCCCATTCGCGTACGTTCTCTGAAAAATGATGCGAATCAGCGCCGATGTCCTATCCATGTCCTATCTGCTTGCGTTTAGTCTGTGAGTCACAAATCTTTTGTAGTTTGCAGTTAACCTCAAAATTGCAGATTTTTCTTGCGATCGTTTTAGATATTTAAATATGCTTCAACGCGCCTCATTAATTACTTGCATGCGCGGTTTACACACGGGGGAAACTCTGAGTGGCATCAACAAAACGATGAAGAAAGTCATGGCCTATAATACAGGGAAAAAGTAAGTAAGGTTAACTCCATGGATTTAGTAGGGGCGAAACGGAATGTTGAAAAGGTCTTAATTTGAGCACAGGAAACACCGTTACAGTGAATCTCCGATTATGCTGAAACCGAACTCGTTTAGCGAGGGGGCACACGAGGGTAAACGAAGTGGAAATTCAAAGAGAGCGACCGTCCTCAACAAGCTCTTCATGAAGCACATCACCGATCTGATGATGACAGGAGAATCCGCCTCCACATTTGCAGGATACGGCATCGAGATAAACAGAGTAATGCTGGATTCATACAACATCAATTACCGTTAATTTAAAAACGTAACCTATAAATCGCATTGTTGCGCAGCAATTTCTGTATATTTTCTACTTTGGTATTTTTTGTACTTTATATATTAAATATTATACAGAAATTCCTGCGGTTTATATGTTATGTCCTTAAAGTTAAATTAGTGGTAATTGATGTTGCATGACCATTGCATTTAATGATGGAGTTTTAATGTCACGTTGATATGATTTGAGGTGGAAGTTGCACCAGATTTTAAAGGCGTCAACGTTTTTTGGATTGCCAAGGGCACGAGCAACGATGAGACCATCGAGGAGATCCTGAAAGCCCAGAGCGGTCAGTTAAGACATGAGCTGACGCAATTGAGAGTCATTGGGATGGTTCCGAGGATCTATTTCGTCAAAGGTTAGATTGCATTCACAGAAACGAACGTAATTCATAAGTTTACGGTTCAGATAAACGATACGCTCAGATAATGGAGGTGGATGTGCGCTTGGCGAAGGCAGATTTTGGTGAAGACCACGTTCCACTCGAGCCCGCAATTAAATTACGTTCTCACTTCGAGTTGAGCATGAAATTAGAGCCACACGTGAAGGTATGTTCCGGTCTAATCTTGATTGATTCAAAAAGAAAAAATTGCAGGAGAAAATAGCCAAGTTGGAGTCGGAGGAGTCGGTCGTTGAAGACGATTATTCCATCCCGGTTATGTCGCAAAATGTTTTTGGGTTGAACCACACGGAGATTATGAACAGGGTAAACACTAAGGTTTGTTTCGCCCCCCAATTAAAAAAACGGCGATTTGCAGATTATGAAGTCGATGAAAAAGTCACAGGCATTGCATCGATTGGAGGAACCCGAGAAGTATGAACCGTCTTGTAATATACATCCTATCGAGTATTCGAGTGCGACAGCCAGACGAGAGGCATTCAAACAATTTCTGCTGCAGAGACAGGTGATTATTCGCTTAGCTTTGCCTTGAGAGGTTACTTACGTGCAAACACTAACTTTGTGATTTTAAGATTCTACAAAGTAAAATGCAAAAGGCCGAAAGGGAACACCAGCAGGAGATAGAATACAACCTTGAAGATGACTATGAGTCACAAGCACATGATTTAGAGTCGGAAGCAAGTGATTTAGAGTCAACCACTTTCGATAAATTCAAAGACTACATCGAGGACGACGATGGTATTAAGTAAATAAAATGGTTATCAAAAGAAAATTCGTTTTATTAAAACCAACATTATACAAACAGTATCCCTCATTAAAAATCAGAAGTATTAATCAGACTTCCTAGAATTTTGATCGACAACCTTCTTGAGAACATTTTGTAATTGTATTAAAGAAGCATTAAGCGACAATTTCAGGCCTTTGCTGACTGGCAGTATAGTGGACAATCTGGTTTAATTGGATCTGAGATTGCTAGCGAAACTAAGCAAGCGCTAAGTGTTGCTAACCACATTGAACGCACTTAATACGTTAAAGTAGCAATTTCATCACCGTGTTTAACTGTAGCTATCAATTGCAATAATTATAAACAGCGGTAATTATTTTATAATTTTTTTTTTGTTAAACGACGATTCCTCCAATGATCTGCCTAACTGTAGCCTAGTAAATGATTCAAATGTTTTTATAAAAATGTAAATTAAACAATTTCAAACAGCAACTCATTGAATTTTTCAGTAATTTCACTCTGCAGTTTAAAAATAAAACAAAAATAAACAAATACCGTAAGGTCGTTTCAAATTGAAATTATTGGTGCATTATTTCGAGACGTTTATTCATTCCGGCGCGCGATAAAAACGCAAAGGCACGGGGGCGTTGAACAAATAATTACGCGCGGATTTTCCAAGGAGACGCCACTGCCATGCGTCAGGTTTTCCACTTGCGCGCTGCAAAACCGTGCGCATTTTCCGTCATCGATGTATTTCTGGCGAGCGTCGCGACACTGACTTTGCCTTAATAAAATCGCACGGGCACAGAAAAGTCGCGGCGATGAGCGAAAGCGTGCGAAGTCCCAGTGCCGGTGGTTATAATGCAAATTCGAAAATGGCCAGTGACATAGGGCCGAGGAAAACTATGCTCGTGCTCGTGATCGTCGTGGGCTGTTTCGCAGTGCTGTGGCCGAAAGTGTTCTATCCCATGCTGGTCGGATCCGTCAATCAATATACGAAGCCCAATGCGAAAGATAGGGCTGCAGGTATTCACGTAGCCGAAATATTCTAGAAATTATGAAGATGAGCTGAGTATTATTAGCAAATCGATAGATCTAAACTTTTTTTATAGGCGCTCGTGCTATTTTCTTTTCGGACTTTTTGAAAGTAGAACGTTGAAAATAAAGCAGGTAGACGAAGATTACAGATCCTCCCTCCTTTTTAAGGGGTAGTTTTGATTAAAAAAAATAAGAAGCCCTTCAAACTACCCCTTAAAAGGAAGGATGTTCTGACAGATACGTTGTAAATGCGAAATTAGGTGCTTTATACCCGAGCTTAAAATTTTGTTTTGATAACTCAAAAAAACAATATTTTTCAACCCCCTTTCGGGCTTATAACTCTCTTATCATTCACTTTTGAAAGAAGAAATATAGGAAAAGGTGACCTTATTTTGTGATGCTCTGTTCACCCTGAAAAAAATCTGGAGACAATTTTGAATCACCGTGTATATACATATACAGGGTGTTTTAAAATATGTTTCGAATAATTTGCCAAGTTATAGATCTCATCAATGCGAAACAAAAGTCTTAATAAACTTGGGTCCGAAAGTCAATCCGAGATACTGTCAGTTCTGTAAAAAGAGTCGTTACTAGTTAATCTCTCAGTAATTTTTCAATTTAAAGTAATAGTGGTGTTACTAAAATAGATCTTGACGAAAATCTATTTGCGAAAGTAGAACGTTGAGAATAAATCAGGAAGACGAAGATTCTTGAAAAGACCGACAAAGAAATACTGACGAAGAAGAAACTTTCCAGAACATTAGGACAAAATATTGAAAGTCACCCCCTCAAAGTACCCCTTAAAAAGTAGGGACGCTCTGACAAATACGGTGTAAATGCGCAATTAGCTGCTTTATAACCGAGTTTGTAATTTCGGTTTGATAACTTAGTAAAGGATCCAGAAGATATTGCCAAAAAAATTAAAATTTTCACCCCTCTTTCGGGGCTTATAACTTCCTTATTACTCACTTTTGGAACAAATTTATAGAAAAAGGTGACCTTATTTTTTGATATTCTATTCACCCTCAAAACCGGTAGGCAATTCTGAAACACCGTGTTTGCACATATACAGGGTGTTTTAAAAAATGTTTCGGATATTTTACCCAGTTATAGATCTCATCAGTGTGAATATAAAAGTCTTAGTAAACATGGGTCCGAAAACCAACCGTTTTCGAGATACAGCCAAATCTGTAAAAAATTAAATTTTGTTTGTGAATCCGTTAATGACTTTACAATTTCAAGAAACTAATATTGGTACTATAAAAAAAAATGTTGATTAAAATCAATTACAGTAGATGTTCTACATGTCTACCAAAATTCGAAGCCCACTGCGCATAAATAAGTTACATTTCAAAAACTCAAAACTTTTGTGTTTCTCTTGATGTGATTTACAACTGGGTAAAATATATGAACTTGTTTCTTGTACACCCTGTATATACTTGTGACTCATAAAATACAAGGTCCTTACAAAAGATTGTCATGAGCCCACGTGCTTATTATTAATTTGTTTACCAACCCAAAATAAATTAGGAAGATGAAAATTACAATAAAAATTTTTTGCTAATTTTTTTCTATTGACCAAGAAGTATGAAAATTATTATTAATTTACACTTTTGATAATATGTAATTGGATGAATTACAGTCAGTCAGTTTTAAAATTTTAAAAATAATTGTTTAATATACGGGCGTAGTTAAATTCCAAATCTGCAAAGTAATTCAATTTTATTTGTTTATTTTGTTTTTTGAATATGCAAACCAAAATTTTGGCAAGAAGTTTCCACTATTAGTCGTAAGATGGCGTCACGAAATAACCGTCATTTCTTGAATCTTATGGAAATCACTGTTTTAGTTGTGAAATAACTATACATCAAGAAGTAGTACGCATAAAATTAAGTACATAAAAAATTATAATGTTAAAAAAAATTAAATGGACATAAAACTTAAATAAAATTAAAATATCATTGTTTAATAAATGTCATAATAAATGTTGACCAAGCGAAGCATTTCGGAAGATAGTTGTGAAAAATTCCGATAGATGCCTCTGAATTTCGGTTGAGCTAATTTAAATCATGTTTAAAATAACTGATTTTATTCAGGCGATTTTTATTTTTGAAAATCACGAAAAAAATTTTGAAAATTCTTCATGACATAAATAAATCTGGGTTCAAATTTCTAAAATTAAGAGATTTGACAGTTATTGTGCAATTTTTGACGCTAAATAAAACAAAAGACGATCGAGAAAGAAAGAAAATTTATGAAATTATTATTAAAATAAAAAAAATCTCATTGAATAAAATTAAAAAAAAGTAATAAAAATAAGAGAAATCTCATTAAATAAACAATGCTTTCTACTTTCTATAAAATTACAAAAAATTATAAAAATTACAAAAAAAATACAAAAATTTAAAAATTCTCGTTAAATAAACAAAACTTTCTAAAATTAAGATTTGAACTTTAGGCAATTTTTGGCGTAAAATACAACAAAAGATGATCGACAAATTTATAAAATTATAAAAATCTCGTTGAATAAAGTTAGAAAAAAATTACAAAAATTAAAAACTCATTAAATAAAATTACAAAAAATTGTAAAAATTAAAAAATTCTCATTAAATAAACAAAACTTTCTAAAATTAAGATTTGATATTTGTGCAATTTTTGACGAAAAACAAAAAAAAAGATCGACAAATTTATAAAATAAAAAAATAAAAATAAAAAATTTCATTAAATAAAATTACAAAAAAATAAAAATTAAAAAATTCTCATTAAAAAACAAAACTTTTTAAAATTAAGTTTTAACAATTGTGCATTTTTTGATGAAAAACAAGAAACAATTGAGAAAAATTTATAAAATTACGAGAAACTTAACGAAAAAATAAATAAATAAATGAACAAAACTTTCTAAAATTAAGACTTGAAATTTGTGTAATTTTTGACGTGAAATAAAACAAAAGACGATCGACAAACTTATAAAATTAAAAAAAATAAAAATAAAACAATTTTCATTAAGTAAACAAAACTAGTCCGACTTTCTAATATGTATTAAGATTTGACATTTGTGCAATTTTTGACGTAAAATAAAACAAAAGACGATCTAGAAATAAAGAAAATCGATAAAATTACAAAAAATAAAAATTAAAAAAAAAGTTGAGTTCAAAATCGGTACATCTGCCAAATTATCGGTAGAGTTGGCAGCATGTCGACAATGTGGATTTGGGTGTTAGTTAGTTTTTTTTCTAACCTTAAATATTTGTACAAACCAATTGTTTGAAAATCAAGATTAAACAAATCAAAAAAATATATATCAGAGCTTACTGTAAAAATTAAATTAGAACAACGAAACGATCAACAAAAAAAAATTATATTATTACAACCGCACCTCCGGATAATTATTTTTTTATATAATTGTCGCTAGATGGTGCTAGAATGGACTCATTTAACATTTCTTTTATTTATTGCATATTCATAAAGTACACTTTCAGTTAAAATACGAAAAGTAAAATTTTTCTTCTTCCAGTAAAAAAAAAATAAATTAAAGTCACAGTATTTTCAATGACCTTTTGAATAGAGACTCTCGATTACTGTCTGTTAGTATACGCAGGCGCTTTGACGTCACGCGGCATATTCAAGTAAGCAGCACCGTTAAATATTCGATTTTTTAAAAATATCCGCTTGTTTTTTTTTGGGAAAGGTGAGCAGATATTGTTTTATCTTAAAAGAAAATAATTTAAGATTTTCAATTTTACTAAATACTCGTAACCCCGTTATACTCGTAGCTTCTGGTAAGATGAAAGAAACTCCTATAGAAGCAGAATCGGGCGCGCGATTTTACTGAATATTTATTTATTACTCTACGAATCACGCCACGTCACTCTCTACGTAGTGACAATTAAAGTATGTAAATACATTTTTTTTCTTGACAGCTCGTACATAACATTGTGCCTTTTCACGTTTAGGATGTTGCGATGTCTTCTCGGAGACTGACATCAACACGATAAAAATCATGTCGGAATTGTGCAGCACCATGATCCGACCGCACGACGAAAAGCCGCTGACGGGCAAGGAGATCGTGTCGAGGTGCAAGGCGGAAGTCTTGCAAACCTGCGGCATTGACATCTCCGCGGTGTTGCAAGAACAGATCGGCTTGGGGCGTTCGATTAAGCAGATCCTCAGCGAGGTCCGTTCGCTGAACGGCTCCTTGTGTCTTAAATATCATTTCGGGATAGCCGGCTGGCAACTGGGAGTGCCGCATAGAATTACAGTAAATTTTTCGACCAGTAAGAAACGATTTTTTGGCCTGACTAACTCTACTAAAATTAACAGTGTGCAGCTCATTAACCTTTTTAATACTGTAAGTAATGAATGGGTTGCCTACATTAAGTCCAAGGAAAAAACCAACTTATAAGTCGGTCGTAGCCGCAGCTGGCAGTACCAATAAGAAGTAGAATGTGCTTTCGCAACAAGCTTGAGGCTAAGGACTAGTTAGGATGTTAAGAAGAAAAAGTGAATACGAACTAATCAAAACAGTGAACTTTGATTTATTGACCATCTTATAAACAAGTTGTTTTCCTCACTAATAGGTTATGTCAAAAATGATTAATGACGAGGTAGCCCAATTAAAAGACGTCATTCCTGCAGATGGTGTAATACTCCTCTTTTTTATTACTACATTTACCATCAATAGATGTCAGTGTGTGCTTCGTTGACACGTTGAAAAGTTACAAAAGATTGGACAAACAAAAAAATACTGAAATAGAAAGAAACAAAAACTTCGATAATGAAACGAACGAAATGCAAAAAAAATGAAAGTCTGACTTATTTGATTTTCGAAGGCTTTCGTCAAAACTCGTCGATTTTTCTTGCTTACAAACCAGCATTTGTTTCGACGTCATCACCATTTTTAAGAGAGTGTTGAAAATACGCGACGCGCTTTGAGGACTGCTCGCCGTTTATGCGGCTCGCGGCACCTACAGACTCCACTAACGATGAATTTTTGCTCGGGTCCCTTTGACCTTGATCTTTAACTTTTCAATTTAAGTTTTTCAATTTTTTTTCGGTCTCAATTTCTTGCACGAGTTGAGCGAAGTTGGATTCGCTTGGGTTGGGTTGACCTTGAACTTTCGTTTTACCTTGACTTTTAACTTTTTTATTCTTTCTGAATTTTCTGACTTGTTGCAATTTTTGAAGTTTTTTCTAAATTTTATGCGCGGATTGCAAGTTACAACAAACAAACAAACAAAAAATAATGAAATAGAAAGAAACAAAAACTTCATCGATAATTCATTTGTTGTTTTTTGCTTGCAAGAAAAAAACAAAAAATAAGGAAGTGCAAAAAAAAAACAAATGAAAGTCTGGTTTTCGAAGGCTCTCGTCAAAAATCGTCGATTTTTTTTGTTTACAAACCAGCATTTGTTTCGACGTCATCATTTTTGAGAGAGGTTGAAAATACGCGAAGAGATTTGAGGACCACTCGTCGTTTATGGGGCTCGCGGCACCTACAGACATTTTACTCGAGCCCCTTTGACTTTGACCTTTAATATTTAGTTTTTTCAATTTTTTTTCGATCTCAATTTCTTGCTTGGGTTGAGCGGAGTTGGATTCGCTTGGGTTGGGTTTATCTTGAACTTTTTTATTCTTTCTGAATTTTCAATTTGTCGTTGCAATTTTTGAAGTTTTTTCTAAATTTCTTGCGCGGATGCAGTTATGTTGGGCTGACCTTAAAATTTCGTCTGACCTTGACCTTTGACCTTTTCCAACCGTTGATCTCGAAATTCAAAATTTTTAAAGTTTCCCCCCAAATTTTTGCGTTGGGTTGTCTTTTATATATTTCGAAATTTTATAAGTTTCTATTTTTTTCGGGTCTCGATTTCTTGCTCGGTTTGAGCAGAGTTGGATTCGCTTAAGTTGGGTTGACCTTGAACTTTCGATTGATCTTGACCTTTAACTATTTTATTCTTTCTGAATTTTCTGAATTGTCGTTGCAATTTTTGAAGTTTTCTCTAAATTTCTTGCGCGGATGCAGTTATGTTAGGCTTAAAATTTCGTCTAACCTTGACCTTTGATCATTTCCAACCGTTGATCTCGAAATTTAATTTTTTAAAAATTTCTCCCCAATTTTTTGCGTTGGGTTGGCACGACCTTTCGTTTGATTTTGTCTTTTATATTTTTCAAAATTTATGAGTTTCTATTTTTTCCAATCTCAATTTCTTGCTCGGATTGAGCAGAGTTGGATTCGCTTGGGTTGGGTTGACCTTGAACTTTCGTTTTACCTTGACCTTTAACTTTTTTATTCTTTCTCAATTTTCTGAAATGTCGTTGCAATTTTTGAAGTTTTTTCCTCTAAATTTCTTGCTCGGATGCAGTCATTTTTTTGCGTACAAAAAGAAACAAAAAATAATGTAATAGAAAGAAACAAAAACTTTATTTGATTTTCGAAAGCTTCGCGCTACCGTCGACTTTTCGTTTGTTATTTTTTGCTTACAGAAGAAACGAAACGTAAAATTTGTATATTTTTAAATTTAACAACACGCGCCTGCGCATTGTTGGGAGCCGTCAGCAAATGTCGACAAGTCCGCCCCCTACGCATGTGACAGTTGAACGTCCATAACATATGTCTGTCTTTATTTAATTTTTTTCATAGGCAACCATAAGTGCGTGACTGTAATAATTTTAGTTGCCCCATTGATTTTAAAAAAATTTATTTAGGTATTGTGTGTTATCAGAGAAAGATTTTAACTTACTTATTTGCAGATGTTCGACAAGAACGACCACCACACATGAGAGAAGCTACTCATCCAGCGTTTCGAGAAAGAGGAAGCGCGATTCCCAGGCCTCCGAATGCGCCCCCTCGCAGCGGTGCGAGAATTATCGAAGGAAAGGTACGTGACATAAATTTCGAACACTTAGATTTAAAAAATGTAGAAAAGATAAGAGACCAACCCGCAGGTCTTAGGTCTTAGTTAAGGTATGAGTTAAGGTAATGAATTGATTAATGAATTAATTAGTAGTAATAGTCAAGTGATTAAGAGCAGTCATGTAAGCAGTAAGAAAATAGTCGAGTGATAGTTAAGCAGTAAAAATGTAGCAGTCAAGTGCGCGAAAAAAACAAAGCCAAGAGTGACTTTACGAGCAAGGGCCGGCCGCTCGGGTCAGGCCCCCCCCCCCAATAGATAAGTTTAGAATTATTAAGTACATATTAAGTTTAAAGTTTAAAATATTAATTAAAAAAACTCTTAGAATAATTATAATTAAAACAAGTTAGAATAAATAAAAGTAATTAAAAGACATTCACGTACCCTTAATTATAAATTTAATTATTATTTTTCTTTTTTAACGCGACAGTAGCATTATCTTGATTGAGAGAAATTTGTTAATGCAAAAAATTGTTAGATGCTTCGCCTCAAAAAAAAAAGATAAATAAAAATTGCTACTACTCAAATAGGTAATTTTTCTACTTCTGGCCAAAAGATGGCGCCACTTCAAAAATTTGCCCTACAATAGCTTTATACACTTCATCTTCACATTCATTTTTTTAAGAAAAAGCAAACACTTCCGTTGTCATTAATAAAATTCTGAACGCTTGTAGTGAAATAAATACTTCTTTCAACTTTTACTTCATAACTTAATACAGTTGCGATACTTTCTTAGTGATCAGGAGAAAAATACTTTAACATAAAAAAAATTGCCTTTAGAAATAAATTAATAAAACAGTAGAGGTGCTGGGTTACTTTTTTGCTTACGACCAAAAGATGGCGTCGCAGTCGGTTTTGAATTTCACATAACTCCAACCCAAGTCAGATTTCCGTCTCCTTTATTTTCGTAAATTTTATGAAAGAAGCGACATCTAACATCAATAGTTGAACTATTTGGCTCGGATTGTCAAATGCAGCACAGATTGTCAATGTAATATGTAATTTTGTTAAATTTAATAAAATGTCACGGTGGATGTTCTGTTTCCGTCCAAAAGAAGATCAAGAATTAACTTTATATATTTTGAACGCGTTAATTTTATAAAGTGAAATAAACGACATCTGTCGTCAATACCTAGAACCGTTAAGGTAACATAAATTTCGAACCCACTCTGTCGTGACACAAATACCTACTTGCCTTAGCTTTTATTGAAAAATAGTTGAGATATTTCTTTTATTTCATATAAATTGTTTATTTTTTAATACATTTTCGCTTAACGTCATCTCTTTTTTGATTTATAGAAATAATTACATACAAATATTTCTTAAAAATGCTCGGAGACGCTTCTATTTGTATTGTGTTCGCAGATTATAAAATGGTTTTGTAATGCCAAAAGCGTTGCACTTTTTGTGAGGCCCCTCAACCTTTTTGCATTTAATTAAAAAATATCGTAGGTCGCTTTTGCTTTAAAAAAAAATTGAAAAATAAAGCAATTCTAAGCTATTCATGTATGTCCAAGCTGATTGCCGCGTATTGTGAGTATAATGCAATAATTGTATAAATATCTCACCGGACCTTACATATTTTTTTAAAAATAGTCATTAATGTTACCCAACATTCTATTTCTGTGCCTTGCTGTTGCTCCCATTCGATTTTTATGTTCCTTGTTTCGCGGAATGTTTTCGGAAACGAATGTTTACATTGGGGATGCGACGCCTTGAAATAAAATTTGAGGACTCATTGATGTTTACTTAATTTTTAACAAACATAATGAAACGTTTGTTTTTCGCACCATCCAAAAATTAAATTTAAATGAAAACATTGCTCTTATACTCTGAGGAGTAGGCAACATTTTTCTTAGCAAGAAGCAGAACGCGTTTATAAAGTTCTTAATTTTTTTTTTAGCCTGGACCACTTCCTGGTATGAGACCCCCAATGGGGGCCGGTGGTCACGTGCCCCATTCGCAAAAATCGACGAGCAGCATGAGCGTGATAATGCCGGTTTACACCGTCGGGATTGTCATCTTCTTCACGTACACTCTGATGAAGGTGAGTGATCGAAACGCAGTTGACCTTGAGAAACCCTGGTTTGCTTTAGTTGGTGTTCAAGAAGCAACCGGATGGAGTCGGGGGTTCCCTGTACCCCCCGGTCGATCCCGACCCCAGATTTAGGAAAGAGGTCTTCGAGTCGGAACTTTGCAGGCTCTCCAAAAATGCTTCTAGCAAATTGGGTTAGCACTTTTTTTTTTAAATTAATAACACTTTAGTTAATATAAAAATTAGAAATGAGGGGGGTGGAGGTACAGGAAAAATGAAATACTTTAGAGTTTAAACGTGAATATTCCATGTATAAAAACTAACAAATAAGAATTCTCTTATATAGGATATTTCTCAAAAAAGCCATGAGCTTATTCATTGTTAGAGTTATGCCAACGTATCGATGTTTCTTATGGGCTCGACGAAAACAGAGATGTGTGTGATTCAGCACGAGGACAGCTGCAGTTCTTCGAATTTGCAAATGTCAATTATGTCTCATCTAGGCCAAGGCTCTTGATACAGCAAGCCTCTGCCACGGTTACTTACATAAACTTTATGTGGGCGGATTTTTCTCGCGGTCGCGTTGCATTGAATTTACTTTAGTACTAGGCTTTGATAATTAAGAGATTAAAAAATTATTCAAGGAAAGCGTTCTTGCAATATGGTCGTTAATTTTTGATATACCGTGTATAAAGACTAAAGACCAAAAACAAATTTGTTTTTTCTGTGTACAGTAGGCTGGAAAGAACGAGATGCAAGTAAGTTATTCAAAAAACAGTCAATTTTTGAAATACTTATAATAAAACTTTATTCTTCGTGTATAACACAGGGTCTGTCACAAATCGCTGATAAATGTTTTAGAAATAATTCTATGACACAATTGGCGTATCGAACGAAATGTGAGTCATTTTTCATTAACACGCAAAGGTAACATGATTTTTCTGATATACCTACGGTTACGGCACAGTATAAGAATCTACACAGTAATTGTATTTATTAATAATGAAAATGTCAGGAGACAATTTTGCATCACCCTGTATTTTTCCAAACAGAATAAATAATTTTAGAAGATTTACTCTTAGCGTTTTCCACTGGCTGCACCGGTGTACACTCAGGATATCTCTATCTCGTTTTATTACATAAAGCTGAACCGAGATGAAAATACACTCAGTGCACACTAGTGCAGCCAGTGGAAAACGCTATATTATTATATTATACAGGGCTTGTCATCAACCCTGTCAAAACTTCCGAGAATAATTCTCCGGTAAATTAAGAGTAAAGAAATGGTTTTAATTTTTTTAATTCGATTAACCTTGTCTATTATTACTAGAACCTTACTTATTTATTTACTTATTTTTTGTGTAGTTGTAAATGCCATGTCCGCACTTCTGGACGAAGTGGACGAAGAATACGAAGCACGCAAGAGGGCAAGCGAAACTGCAAACGAGGTAACTCCATTTTGATTTCGTATCTTACTTAAAGGTCATTCCACAAATGTATGAAAGGACAAGGTCAGGGAAAAAACCAACACATCTCAGGAACATGATTTTTGAATCATTTAAACGTTCATTTCATGTTTGTGTCTCATACCTAACTTCCACCTCCAGTGTACGTTAGTTTTTAAAGTGTTTATTCAAAATACGAGGGGAAGTTAATAACTCTGGATATTTTATAATTTTTAAATTTTTCATTTTCTTCGACGTTCTTAATGATTCATTTTTCTTTCCATTTTAATTCGGTCGGGATTGAGTTGGGTTCATAAGTCCATTTTTAAGAAACGGGTTCCTTTTAGAGCGACTACTAAATTTTTCGCCTGAGAAATCATTTTTACAGGGACAACATTTTCTATTGCATGATCAAATGTAACAGAAGCTAAAATTATCGTTTCGGAATCTTAGTAGCGCCATCTCTCAATCAGTAGCGAAAGGTACTAGCAATTTTACAGGTTTCTGTAAGGTTATTAAAGTGCGTGTAAATGTGAGATTTTATTTTCCCAAAGGGAGATCTTTCCCCGGGGGACCTGCTCTTCCCCTATCTATTCTCAATATTAAAAGAATGTCAGACTAAAAGTTTAGTAAAAAATTTATATATGGATGGATGGATGGAAGAGTGCGTAGATACAGGGTTGCCAGATGCCGCGATTTATCGCAAATTGGATTACTCATATACTTAATTTGCGATGGGCGACAACTTTGGGCTACTTTGATAAATTTCGATAAATAACCAACTTAATCTAACACTAATACATTTTCGTGACATACAATTGTTTTTTTCTTTTTGACATTTATTGCGAATTTTTGAATTTTCGAGGCCACCGACATCTTAAGGGAATTGTAAGGAATAACAGTGTTTGTTGTCCAAAGTGCTAACTAATTATGTAGTTTCTTGTCCAAAGTGGTAACTGAGTCTGTAGTTTCTTGTCCAAAGTGGTAACTGAATCTGTAGTTTCTTGTCCAAAGTGGTAACTGAACCTGTAGTTTTTTTGTCCAAAGTGGTAACTTGATCTGTAGTTTCTTGTTCAAAGTGGTAACTAAATATATAGTTAGAACGAAAATGAATGAAATAGTTGGGAGCACTAATTTTAGTGGTTGAATAAAACCGAAAACCAAGATCAAAAGGAAAAACACAAGATTGTTGATTATTTCGCGAACAATAACAAAGCTTCTCTGTTTCTACGGTCTCATAAAAAAACAAAAGACGATGATTAATTTTGGCGGGCAATCAACTTTCTCTTAGAAAATTTAAATTAAAACAAAAGTCGAAGAACTGTCAAGCAAAAGGAAAAATAAAAGACTATGATTATTTGGCGAACGAAATTGAAATGATTAAAAATTTTTAAAGTGACAAAAATCGCAGGCTTATCTGTTTCCACGGTCAACTATTTCAATAAAAAATGAAGTAAATAAAAAAAGACGAAAAACTGAGAACCACAAGGAAAAACAAAAGATTTAAAATAATCGAAATTAAAAAAAAATATAACATTTGTGGTAAGCTTGGAAATAATTTTAAAAATTGATTTTTATTGTCCAAAGTGGTCACGCAAAGTGGTAACTAAATCTGTAGTTTCTTGTCCAAAGTGGTAACTAAATATGTAGTTAGAGCAAAAATGAATGAATTAGTTGGGAACACTGATTTTAGTGGTAAAAGTCTTGAATACAAATTAATTATTGGAACGCCACCGACATCTTAATTGAAGAATTCTTCAGAAATTATTTAAAAATCTTCACCGTTTTTATCTACTGGTAAAGAATAAACAGGAGGGAGTCATACTAACAGTGTTTATTGTCCAAAGTGGTAACTAATTATGTAGTTTCTTGTCCAAAGTGGTAATTAAATATGTAGTTAGAGCCAAAAAGAATGAAGTAGTTGGAAGCACTGATTTTAGTGGTAAAAGCCTTGAATAAAATCGAATTTAAAAAACTTGAATTTTCGGATTTTGAACAATTCTGGGGTTATTTGCGATTTTGGGCGATTTCTGCTCAGTTCTAGTGCGACATCTAATTTCTAACATTTGGCAACCCTGCGTGGATATTATCGGGGGCGTTTACATAAAAATTGCATGCGGGTGGCAAAGATCCTAGCGTCGGCACCAATGGTGTGCATTGAGCGTCAGCAAGGACTGGCTCGTGTATGGCGTGCGTTGAGCGTCAGCGAGGACTGGCTCTTGTATGACATGCCTTGAGCGTCACTGAGGACTGGCTCGTGGTCGGAGACTGTGCGTAAGGCGTCTGCAAGGATTTGCCCGAGGTCAAAATCCGCCTGTATTCGAATCCTTCTTTTTATATACGCTTTACCCCGCCATTGGTCTAGGAACAGCCGATCTTCATGGGTACTTCCCAGTGGCTGCGAGTAATTATTTCGCGTGGTGTGATTCACACGACCAATCAATGGTTAGCGTCGTCTCATTTTATTGGCTGTAACTTATTTACACATATCATTAACTGTTCCATCGAAATCAATTTTTTAAACTATGTTGGTTTTTCCTTCCATCCTTTCATATAAATAGGCACTAGGTACTGGTATGCATTAAAAATATTCTTGTTTATCCCTTGTTTTTTGCTTCCATTACGGTTTTGTTAGGCTCGATCTACAGATGGCGCGGCCGTCAAAGTAAACGAAGACGAAGAGCAGGCGTCGGTGAAAATCCTCGGCATGGAAATGACGGCCAGCTGCGAGGGAGGCCAAAAGTGGAGCCGATCGAACGACCTCGTGGCCGTGACTCCTCCGGCCCCCGTACCTCAAGAGCCCGCTCAAGTAAGAAAAAGGAAAGCGAAACACCCAATCGGTTACTTATTAATCAAGTGCATGGTTGTTCTCTTCTCATTTTTTTTTCCTTCAAACAAAATCATTTGCTTTTGTACGTAGTTGTACTCATCCTTTTTCTTAGTTCGTGCTCTTTTGTTTTTGTTTATTGGGGGATGTGTTTATGTGGAAATTGGGGAATTTAATTTCTGGGTTTTGACAGGAAATATACTTGGAGGGGACTTTGCCTCCGCAATCGCGGATTTTGGTGGCCGATTCGGCGACGGAAGCCCAGACGGTCAAGAATAACGCGTCTGCGGATCCTGCCGTAGTCCTCGCGGGAAAGATGACGCTGTCGGTCATCAGTTTGGAAACTCCGCAGGATAATGGTAAAATTTTTAAATTTTTTTAAATTAAAAAGGTGTCGGTGTTTTGATTTAATACGAGCACTTCTGCGTTTCATTTTCCTGTATCTTTATCGTTAAATGATCAGTTCGTATGTAAATTAATTTTAAAAAAATTGATTGGATTGATTCAGGATTCGGCCATAAGTCGTGAAGAACAAACAAAAATAAAATGACAAAAATGATGAATAATTAATTTTTACTCGGGTCCATTTAACCTTGACCTTAAAATTTTTAAATTTCTTATTAATTTTTTTTTCGATCTTAATTCCTTGCTGGGGTTGACTAGAATTAGGCTGAATCGTGTTGGCTCGACTTTGATTTTGCATTTGACCTTGGTTTTCAACTTTTTAAATTTTGTTTCTTGGATTTTTCTATTTTTTGTTTTAATTTCTAGAGCTCTTTTCTTAATTTTTTGCTTGAGTCGAATAAAGTTAGGTTGAATTGGATTGACCTTGAAATTTCATATGACCTTGATCTTTAAATTTTTAAATTTTGTTTCTTGAAATTTTTTTTCATTTTAATTTCTAAAGCTTGGGTGACTTGGGTTGACCTTGTAATATGTATCAGTTGATCTTGGCCTTTAACTTTTTTAGTTTTGTTTCTTGAATTTTCAACTTTTAATGTTTGTCTAAATTTCTTGCTTGGGTTGGATACAGTTAGGTTGGATTGAGCTTGAAATTGTGGTCGTTCTTGACCTTTAACTTGTAAATTTTTAAAGTGACCTTGAACTTGAAAATATTTTTTTACAAAAATTGAAAGCAAATTAAAAATATATAATACGATTTGTGATAATAAAGAAATAATTTTCAAAGGCCAAAAGCAAAACATTAATCACTCAAATGAAATATTAACAAAACAATTTTCGACCAGTTGTATAATTAAAAAAAAACAAAAGATCTTCGACGTTAAGTCTAACAAACAATCGGAAGTCGAGTTAAAAGCCTGTCGGCGACAACAATTGTTACAATATTCAAACAATGATTACATCTTTGTCATCTCGACTGACATATCAGCGCCATCTTGAAGTCAAAGATGGCGGCGCTGTGATAGAAAAACTCCGCCTAAAAGGTAATAAAAATTTAAAAAAAACACTAAAAAAAACAAAGTTCAAGTCAAAATAAAGAATATTTAAAAAGAGAAACTAGAAACAAAACATTAACGAAAATATATTTTTTGTCCTTATCGCGCAAATATTATTCTACAAAACCAAAATAAAACAAACCATAAAAATGTCAATGCAAAGTTAATTATAAAATTTGTTAACAGATGGCGCAAAGTTCGGATTTCAATGATTTGTTTCTTTAATTCGTAATTGGCTCAATTATTTTTAGTTTTTAGCGTTTTTTTTTGTTAGTATTAATTGTAATTAAAGGTTTAACTTCTTAGACGTCAATGCAGAGAGCAAGAACGGGGAAGGCCTTGCAGAAGTAAACGGTGATAATGACGTCATGGATGACGACTTAATTGAAGAATCAAAATACACGACCGCCAGTAACGGCACAGCCGCAGAAAACGAGATTTCTGACGTAAGTTGAAGAAATATTTTTTTGACGAGAAAGAAGTTTCGATCTAGTGAAAGCTCATCAGTGCAGGAAACTTAACTGCGACAATTTCAAAATAAATAAGTTGCGCAGTATTATCAAAGTCACGGTACTTGAGTCCTGCGTCATCACTCACCGAAGTATTATTTTCTTGTCAACGGTGAATAAGAAAAAAGGATGGAGTTATGCTTTTTATGTCTGATGATGCAACGCCAGACTCATTTTATTTATGTCGCAGAGCTTTTCTCTTACGAAAACGATTATACCTATCACTGATAAAAGCTCCCGTCCAGATCGAAACGTCCGTCCGTAATTTTTTTTGTTAAACTGTCTATTTCCTAGGAGGAAAACACGGACAATGAAAACATCGACGGCAATGAAATCGAAATCGAAGAAGAAGAAGTCGAAGTAATCGACAACATGAACAACGCTCACCCAACAGAACTGAACCACCTCCCCGAAACCCCCAAAGCTCCCGAAGAGTAAACGCTCAGAAAATAGAAAGGCGCCCGCACTCAGTTTGCCAAAAAAAATAAGACTAATCTTTTTGAAATACGGAATTTTACATGTTCTTCTTCTAGTCCATTTTAATCTTTAATACACATTAGCGTAAGCGACATTGTATCAACTAGGTACGTTTGAGTCAGCTGTATTAACGGAAATACCGCGAGGTCGAAAAAAAATGGAATTGACTCTTCTTTTTTGATCACGCGGTGTTTCTCAATTATGTAAGATAGCCAAGTACTTACACTTGATTCCTATAAAATTAGGGCAGAACGATTCTAATTCTATGATAATTACTTGCGAGTGTGAGATTTACCAAAGTTTATTTTTATTTCGGATTAATTAAACTGTTATGTTAGTTTAAAGTAAGACCTAATAAATAACTATATTTACAAATGATGTTATTTTTAAATTATCCCTGTCATGTGTGTGTATATACAATGTACTTCTTTTTCCAGATGCCTCCATCTGAATCGCCATCAGGTATTTCAGAAACAAACGAATGAGAATGCCAGATTTCTTCTTCTTTTTCTTCTAAGTAACAAGTGGTTACCACTTGAATTCGTGAACTCCCCCCACAGAGAAGAAAATCTCAATAACACGCTTCGCCCGTTAAGGGCCGCTCGCTAGGGGGCTCGCGGCAGCCAGGGAATTGAATTTTCGCTCGAGTCCCTTCGACCTTGACCCCGAAGAAGTCTTTCGTTTAATTAAAAAAAAATTTTTCTCGATCTCAATTCCTTGCTCTTGTTGACTACAGTTTTGTTAGCTCGGGTTGGGTTGACCTTGATCTTTAAATTATCGAAAATTTTATTTTAATTTAATTCTTCTCGATCTCAATTTCTTGCTCTCGTTGACTACAGTTGGGATCGCTCGGGTTGGGTTGACCTTGACCTTACGTTTGGCCCTGACTTTTAAGTTATCGAATTTTTTTTTAATTTGATTTTTTCGATCTCAATTCGTTGCTCTTGTTGACTACAGTTGGGTTAGGTCGGGTTGGATTGACTTTGACCTTGACCTTTAAGTTATCGAATTTTTTTTAAATTTAATTTTTTCGATCACAATTCCTCGCTCCGGTTGACTACAGTTGAGTTCGCTCGGGTTGGGTTGACCTTGAACTTTCGTTTGACCGTGACCTTTAACTTAACGAAAATTCTTTTTTATTTTGAACTTTTTCGATTTCAATTCCTCGCTCGTTGACTACAGTTGGGATCTCAATTACATGTTCGGGTTTAGTAAAATTGGGTTCGCTTGGGTTGGGTGGACCTTGAACTCTCGTTTGACCTCGACCTTTAACTGATCGATTTTTTTTTAATTTAATTTTTTCGATCTCAATGTATTGCTCTTGTTGACTACAGTTGGGATCGCTCGGGTTGGGTTGACCTTGAGCTTTCGTTTGACCTTCGCATCATTTTGAGCGATATGCGCTGTATCAGTTCCCGCGCGTACAAAGAATAAATCACCTTCGCGATCGGCTATAAACTTTACGTTTCCGCGGTTGTCTTTGACGTATGCACATTTTTCGGTAAACACAACAGTGTGATCTTTGTCTACTACTTTGGTCACAGACATTAGGTTCGCACGTAAATTTGGTACGTATAGCAAGTTATGCAATATGATGGCAGTGTTGCCAACTTAGTGGTTTTTACACTAAATTTAGTGGTTTTTAATTTAAGTTTGTGATTTTTTTCTTAATTTAGTGTTTAGTGCTTTTTTTGGTGATTTCTTAAAATAAAACCGTGAAATCTTGTGATTTATTGTAGAAGTCAATTTTTCGAAAACGTTGTTCAAAATGTTGACACTGAAGCCAAGCAGTTTAAGTTTTTAGCTTTTTATTGTTGTGAAACTTTGTGTTGGTATTATTTCTGTAGTTTGTTTCGATTCGCGGAAATCAGCAACCAACAGATGGCGCTTTTAATAAGGAAAACAATGAGCTGTCATTAAGGCTTGCTCTTGCTCCCATTCATTATTATTATTATATTGGATGAAGTCTTTGCATAGGTATAAGCATGCTAGTCACACAATACGTATGTTAAGAATATTTATTCGTGTGGAAGCGTCACACACAAATTACAATTCAATTTAATGTTTTCCATAGATTAACATGTCATTCCAATGATTTCCTTATTAAGAGGCCCTTCGCAAAAGTTCCACTTGGTGCCAGCCACTCCGTGATTTTCTCAATTGTTAATTTTCAAACGCGCGTTTTTCCCGTATAGTAATGTTACTGTTTTTATGTTTATTTTTATAAATTTAATAAAATATTAATGAAAGCTTGTGGCAGCATACTTATTTTGAATTTAGTGATTATTTAGTGGTTTCCGATATCCGTTTTAGTGAAAACTTTTTTCGTCTGTTGGCAACACTGTATGATGGGCTTGTCCCACAGGCTTGTCCTGTTCACATCGCCTTTGGCATTGATAGGCGCTGTCGCGTCATTTGCTAACCTTATGCCACCCTTGATCGCGTGCGATTTTATGAACGATTTTGGATCCCTGCAAAGATGCGACGTGCACCCGCTGTTCAGACACCATCTCTGTTCACTCGTAGCACTGAACGCGGATTCGCTCGAAGGTTCGGCACTTGCGAAGAATTCGTCTGCAGCGTTGGCGTTTTGTGATTCTGCTTTCTTCCTTTTGCGACATTCGACGAATGTGTGTCCTTTCTTCTTACAGAAAGTGCATCTGGTCCTTGGCTGTTGATGCGTGGTGAAAATATCCTTTTCCTTTCCGCAATCCGCAGGTTTGTTGCTGAATGATTTCTTAGTGTTTGAGCGACGCTGTCCTGCGAACATAGCACCTGAGGTGTTTTCGCCGTTTTTGTGTTCCCTGGCGAAACTTTCCTCGATGATTTTACCAATTAGCATCTCGATGTCCGGTAATGCGTCGTGTGACTTGATGGCACAGCAAAAATTATTGTAGCTGTTTGGTAGACTGTGCAGTAACATTATTACAAGAAGATCGCCGTTGATCTCGATTCCCATCTGCTGAAGTTTGTCGACTGTGTCCATAAATCGTGACAAGTAGTCATGGACGTCTTCACCTTCGTCTAATTTTTGGGAAAGTAGCTGTTGTAGAAGTGTCGCTTTTCGCGTGGGGCCTTGTGACGCGTATATGGATGCCAATTTGATCCATATTTCACGCGATGTCTCGCAGTTACGTATGTGCTTGAGTTGCGATGAACTCATGGAGAGGATAAGATCTGACCTGGCTAGGCGATCCTCCTGTCGTTTCGCAGTCGTTCGACAGCTTCGTCAGAAGTGAAAAATATGTTGTCAAAATAATAAAGGGGGGTTAACATTAATAAAACTAACCCTGTACTTATATGCTTTATGGACAAAAATCCAATAAAGAAATTACTGTTTCTCCGAATGAAAAAAAAATTAAAAAGCCAAGATGCTCGTAAAACAAATGTTTCTTGACAGCATCTGTTTTATAATTCATAAGGGTTGTCAAGAGCCCAAATGACATAATTTGCCTCAGTTTGAAACAGAAAAGATATTTTTTAATATATTTGTTTGGTTTGCTAAAAATCAAGAAAGAAAACTGTTGGAGGAAGTTGTTCATGAATCACTGACATGAATTCAATTCGACATTTTGACATTGAGTTGGCACCAAATGAAGGCTTTGATGACTATGAAGATAATATTGTGAGGTATTGGGAGTGGCTACTACTTACGGCAAGTTTGACTTTGCACGAAAAAACGGCGCGTTTGAATATTTTGTATGCCAATGAGAAGGAACGACAGTTGAATGGGTTGCCGTCTTTGTTCAACAAAATTTATATGATGGAGTGGATTCGTTGTAAGTGTATGGCTTGCCGTATAAGGGGGACAAGATCCCAGGGGTGATTATCGCCAGAGGACCCGTTCATTATAATAGAAATCCGTGGAATAGATTACGGACGTTGCTGGAACCGTGGAAACGTTGGCCACTGCATATTTCTCGTAAAATATTTTGTTCGACTTTGAGTTATGTTGTTGTATACTTGATCAAATTAAAAATTTAGAAAAGTTTACGCATTTTCAATGTATCCGTAAAACACGAGCATGATTGCGATCTCAATGTATTGCTCTTGTTGACTACAGTTGGGATCGCTCGGGTTGGGTTGACCTTGAGCTTTCGTTTGACCTTAACCTTTAACTCAAATAAATTTGATTTAAATTTTTTTAGATCTCAATTCCTTGCTCGGTTTGAGTAAGAAATTTTTTCAAATTTTTCTCAAATTCGCGTTCGTGACCTTGACCCTTGACATTTACGAAGCCTAGTTCTCGAAGTTCAACATTTTTAAAAATTTTTCAACAATTTTTTCCGAATTTTTGGTATTAACCTTGATTCTTGATCCTTACAACGCCTCGTCGTCGAAATTCAAATTTTGGTAAAAATTTTCCCCTATTTCTTCAAAATTTTTGGTCGTGACCTTGACCTTTGACCTTTACGACATCGCACTATCGGAGTTCAAAATTTTTTAACAAATTTACCCGAATTTTTGACGTTGACCTTGACCTTTGGGACGCCTCGTGTCGAAATTCAAAAAATTTTCAAAGTTTTTCCCGAATTTCTTACGTTGACCTTGACCCTTGACCTTTGAACGCCTCGTCGAAATTCAAAATTTTAAAAAAATTCCTCGATTTCTTCCAAATTTTTGATCGTGACCTTGACCTTTAACCTTTACGACGATTCGTTCTCGAAATTTAATTTTTTCAATTTGCCCCTATTTTTCCCAAAATTTTTGGTCGTGGTCTTGACCTTTGACCTTTAAGACGATCCGCTGACGAAATTCAAAATTTTTTAAGAATTTTCCACTATTCTCCTAAATTTTTGGTCGTGACCTTGACCTTTGACCTTTGCAACGATTCGTTCTCGAAACTTAATTTTTTTAAGAAAATTTCCCCTATTTTCTCTATCTGTTTCAGAAACAAACGAACGGGAATTCCAGATCTCTTCTTCTTTTTCTTCTAAGTAATTATTTACATCTGCTGCAGATGTTGCAAGCCCTGCGCTTTGCTCGTCATTTCTCGTACTATCCTGTCTACTAAATCTTTAGGAGAAGAGAAATTAATGGCAACAACTTATGTTTTCTTCTTCTTCTTGTTTTTCTTCTTTTTCCAATTGCTTCCATTCTTAATATAAAAATCCAAGTTTTACTTGTCGGGTATTATTCCATCCTCTCTAAAAGATCTCGTTTCTTCTTCCTGTTTCTTGCTGGCATCGTTTTATAGGTTATGTCATTTTAATTTTGACTTTTAATGCATAACAGAATTAAAATGCTTCGCAGATAGATAACTACATAGATGGGCAACTGGTTGTCTATGTTCCGTTTCCGTCTCGTAAATAACAATGTCATCAAAAAGCAAAACGCCTGACATACAGGCAACCAGAGTTACATTAGTAATTTTTTTTTAAACAGTATAATGCAAAATCACTATTATTTATTGTTACTTTTTTAATTAATTCGAAAACGTAAGCAACAAGATAACTTTTTCTTCATACACATTTCGTTGTTGTTGATCTCTGTTTTCTTTAATTTCCCATTTTGTATATTTGACTCGCGTGCATTGCACAGCCCTAGTCGAGTAGCAACGCACTTACAGGGACGAGTTTGCCTTCTAAAACATTAGCGAATGTTCAAGAAGTAAATATATGAATACGAATTTTTTTAAACAATATAATTTAACAACAGATAAATTAAACAATTACAAACAGTTTTCAATGTAACTTCGTCTGCTTCCACAGGAGTATTCTGATAAATAAAGCTGCCAAGTAACCGAATATTAAGTAAGCGTGAACCCGCAGGGATTCGGTCATATAAACGTCGAGACATCCACTTTCGATGTGCTTCTGGGATATCCGGCGGATAACGTCGGCGACGGCCGGATAGCTATGGTAGAATATCACAAGAATCGAAACTGAAACACAAATTTATGTGCATGCTGTATTTAGAATGAAACTGCGCGTACCGATTTCGAGCATGAAATTTGCGAGCATGTGCTTAAAGAGGAGGAATCTTATCCAGGTGATGAAGGCCAAGAGGAGGACATTGAGGAACGCCTGGAATACTACAAATAATAAGTAAAGAAATGCCAGCAGTACTTTTTTTCTTTTTTTTCTTACCAGATAGAATATCAAGAATGCTAAATTCGTTACGTATTTTTCAGCATCTGGACAGCGATTTCCTGTAACGAAAAAACACATGAGTCTTTTTTTTTTAGTACGAAAGTAGGTACTTTTTAAAATCCCTATGAGAGAAAGTTGACGTGTTTAATATTCTATAAGTGTATACCAAAAAATATTCTGTGGATTCATACAACAGTTTCAGAAGACCCTGTATAGAAAGAAACAAGCGAATCTAAGTACGTCCTAATTTTATTTCAAGATATTAATTTTTTTTTTGTGTTTGCGATCCACTCACTGAGTTAGTAAAAAGTTGAGTTACTTAAAGTTACTTACTTTTTGTATTATATATTACATACAGGGTCTCTAGAGTCACTTAACATTTTTTAAAGATTCTTTTTTGAACGTTCTTACTACTTAATCGAAATTCTTCACGAAAATTCAGAAAACAAAAGTTCTGTAATAAGACATGTTTGTCAAATACTGCTCATTTGATGATACACCCTATATATTTGATATATAGGGTGTATCATCAAATGACCTTGACAACGTCCTCGTTCCCCTTAACTTTTACTTGGAATACTTCTTTTGCAAACGATTCCTTCCGTCAGATATTTCGCATTGTCAGCTTAAATGGTCCACCCTGTATACATACACGTACTTGAATCACTTAAGCACAACCAAGGTAATTATTGATTAAATTTAATGAAATTAAGCATCGTTTCGCAGCCTTGAGATGGCGAACTTTTGGCAAAGTTAGTTCGACATTGACATGATGGCGAAGTGTAGAGGGCGCCGGCTGGCGTTGACTCGAACGCTCGTCTGTGATGGTGTTGTAATTATTAATTGTGTTATAGGATAGGTAATTTGCAGTTAATATTGGCTCTCTGTTCTTCCACGAGCTTCCGTGACGAACTCCCCCCCTCTCTTCCTCTTGGTTTTATATTCTCGGGACACTCCAAATTTTACTTTTAGCGAACGCGTCCAAAATCAAACATCATTATGCGAGCGTCACGTGACAAATCGAGACATTCTGTAGCCCACGTAATAAAACTAGCAAAGTGTAAGGAGGCATCGGCTGACGTTGACCGGGACACTCGTCGGGGATGATGTTGTATATAATTATTAATTGTAATGTAGGTATTTTAGTACGGAATTTGTAGCTAATATTGGTACTCTGCTTCCACGAGGATCCGTGACGAACCTCCCCCCTCTTGATGATATATTCTCGGGACACCCCAAGTTTTACTTATAGGGAACGCGTGCAGAATCAAACATTATGCGAGCGTCGTGTAGGAGTGACGCATTCATTACAAAAGAGGAACTTCCTGTAGCTGTAGGTATTAATTAAAACGTGCCTTGTAATCTAAAACGGAAGGTCATTAATAATAAGTAGTTATGTACATGAGCATCTATTTGTTGGGCCAAATAAAATCAAAAAGAAGAAGAACTTACTTAATCTTTTTTATCAGCCTTCGTCTTATGGTGGCCGAAAAGTTTTCTCCTGCTGGATTTAGAAATGAAAATTGGTGTTCTTATAGAAACACCATGTCATTGAGATAACATGAGATATTTTCGTGGTGGACAGTGAGTGTCCTTTTACTTCTAAGTCCAGTGGTTTTTGTTTGTTTTAAAAATGCATTAATTTTTTAGTTTAGGATTAAAAAAATTGAACAATTTGGTAGCTAGGGAAGGAAAAGAAAGCATATCTGTGTCAAGAAGCGTGCTTCAACGAGTCAGAAAATATATCACCCTTGAATTTGGTTGTCTATGAACTCCTCTTGACAAATATTCAAAGATGCCTGACCGTCTACGAGCTCCTTTCTGACAAGCATCCCCAGTTTAACCGTCTAGGAGTTCCTTTGACGGGCATTCTAACAATCACGTTTGACCGTCTATGTGCCCCATTTCTTACGAGCATCCCTACAATCACGTCTGACCGTCTATGAACCCCACTTTTTATCTAGGTGTAGTTTGGCAAAATGGTAGTGGGATACATTTCTCAGACAGTATTTCGACCTTCCCCTGGCATCGGTTGGCATTGACCTGGACACTGGTCGGGGATGGCGTTGTAGCTTACACCGACAGTACGACATCGCCGGGGAACATGCAGCAACATTGATACCGAATTTTTACAAAATAATATTGACAGTGTAATTCTCTTTGGTGCATGCGAGTAGTATAACTGGCGGGATCCTGGGACACCTGTTCATTTCGGATGGACGCCTGTCCATCCGAAATGACCATCCCCCTGCCCTTAAAGGCTTTATCCTCAGCCCTGCAATGAATGGTCAGGAAAGCGAGAACGAGAGAAAAAAACAGGGAAAGATATACCCAACGCCGTCGTTTCAATAGAGTCAGCAAAAAAAATCTAACCGACAATTTGATTGAAATAATAATGATAACAACAAAATTATATAACAAAAAAAGAATTAAAGAAAGTGACTGTACTTAAGTAGAGTGCTTACTTGAGAATGTTTACGTACCGTCTGTAATCGAGGTGATTAAAAAAATCCATTTATCCAGAGGGGCCACCACGTAAGATGCAAAACACAAGACCGGAAGCCACACTGCAAAAAAAATATTTAAAGAAAAGATTTTGGCTGTCGCGGTTTTTTTAATGACGTTTCAATTTTGAAGTTATCATGTCGGGCTGCGAATATGCCGCGAATAATACTCAGGTACAATTGTGATTAATGCGCGAGTTTGGTGAATGGTGACGTGAGGCTGATAAGATAACTAATTTGGGGTACACCGCCGCTTATCTCTTTTTTTTTTCTTAAAGCTTAATTGTTTGCTACTATCGACAGCAAAAATTCTGACAGAGATGACAGTTAGCCGATAACCCCGGAGCACTGATATGAAATAAATTTAACAAAATTCATTATATTTTATGTACCTAAGTATTTGCTTTTCAAAGAAAAAAAAAAACAGTATAAAGGTTTTGGAATGTAATAAAGAGCAGTAAAGGAAAAAGACGACCATATCTCATCGTCATCATATTTCACGTGCGCGTGTTCTCTCTCTCCGGGTGTAACCAAATACAAACTTTATTATTTTTATTTTATCTTTAATAAAAAGAATCACTTTTGATAATGAACACGTCATTGAACACAAAAGATTACAAACGTTATCGGCGTTCCTTCCTCGAGTCGTGTTCACCTGATACGTTTACTTGCGTCCTGCACTAAAATAAAACATCAATCAGCAATTCGAAATTCCCTCATTCTTGAGGTTACTTCTACTTACTGCAGATGATTAAACGCGCTGAAGATGTGTTGTCTGCAATATAGACTACAATTTGAAGAGTATAGGCAAGGCTGGGGATTGTAAACGCCTGTGCAGTAGTAACACGGTCTGCAAGCTGCAATTTTTTCTAAATTTTAATCGCTCCATATAATAGCAGATTATCCAACAAGGCAGTGAAGTGCATGATTTTTACCCGAGGTGTATGTAGTTTGTAGCCCGAGAATAGTTCTACAAAACACCGAGGGGAAAAATCATTCACTCCCGAGGTGTATATACTATTTTTTGCACGACCCAATGATTTCAATTGAAAAAAGCTAGGTTTTTAAATCATTTTTAACTGTCAATATGACATTCTTATTTTACGAACACAAAAATCACATCGGTTCTGATGGATGGCAAACGGAATATTGTCACGATGTCATTATCTGGGAAAATAAGTAAATTTAAATTCGTTTCGTAATTATTGCAATTATGTGCATTTCAAAATTATGCGGGATCAGCACCCATTGACGATTGGTAGGATAAGCCGCGGTACACATCCTCGCATTCCACCTATGTGGAATGCAAGCTCTGCGGAATGTAAGCGTGTTGTTTATATGTGCCAATTAAGATCGAGGCAATTAGAACGTTTTAAGAAAATAAATTTGGCAAGGGTTTATTGATGCTGACACCTTTAGAACTTTGTACTTCGGACCGAACCCCCAGCCATCAGAGCGAAGGAACCAATTGTGACGTAGATTTAAGAAATGTATAAAAGATCGACCCGCAGGTATTAGAGAGTGATTAATTAAGTGATTAATTAGTCGAAGAGATAGTCATGTAGGTAGGCAGGCATTATTAATTAGTTACGTTAGTCGCGAAGTAATTAGTGTGAAACCAAGTGCGCGTAAACAAAGCCAAGCGAGTGGACTCTACGAGCCAGGGCTGGCCGCTCGGGCCAGGCTCTCCCCCTAAGTTCAAGTAATGTAAAGTTTAAATTAAAGTTTAAAAGAAGTCTAGATTAAATAAGTTCGTTAAGTTAAAGATAAGGGTTTAACGTTAAGATGAAATTAAAATAATTTAAAAAGACTTAGAATAATTTATAATTTAAAAGAACTAAGCTTAGATAGATTTAAATAAAATTAAATTAGAAAGTTTCGTTTATTTAATGAGAATTTTTTAAAAATTTTCGTTACTTTTTGTAATTTTATAAATTTTGTTGATTTCCCGATCGTCTCTTGTTTTGTTTTTCATCAAAAAATGCCCAATTGTCAAATCTTAATTTTAGAAAGTTTTGTTTTTTAATGAGAATTTTTTAATTTTTATTTTTTTTTGTAATTTTATTTAATGAGATTTTTTTATTTTTATTTTTTTGTAATTTTATTCAATGAAATTTTCTTTATATTTACTATTTTTTTTTAAATTTTATAAATTTGTCGATCGTCTTTTGTTTTATTTCACGTCAAAAATTGCAGAAATTTCAAATCTTAATTTTAGAAAGTCTTGTTTATTTAATAAAAAAGTTTTAATTTTTATAATTCTTTTAATTTTTATATTTTTTTGTAATTTTATAGAAAGTAGAAAGTATTGCTTATTAATGAGAATTATTTAATTTTTATTTTTTTGTAATTTTATTTAATGAGATTTTTTTAATTTTTATTATTTTTTAAAAATTTTATTCAATGAGATATTTTTTAAAATTTTTTTTAAATTTTATAATACATACATAAGAATAATTTTATAAATTTTCTTTATTTCTCGATCGTCTTTTGTTTTATTTAGCGTCAAAAATTGCACAATAACTGTCAAATGTCTTAATTTTAGAAATTTCGACCCAGTTTTGATTATTTCACAAGAATTAAAAATTATTTTTTTTTAATTTTCAAAAATAAAATCGCCTGAATAAAATCAGTGATTTTAATGAAGTGATTTAAATTAGCTCAACCGAAATTCAGAGACATCTATCGGAATTTTTCACAACTATCTTCCGAAATGCTTCGCTTGGTCGGTTGGCAGCACTGTTGCCGATTGCCGCCCACAGTCCCACATATAGATGATTTTAACCTGAAAAATCTGTCGTGCAACGTCCATGTGTGTAAGGTAAGTCCAATAATAAAATAAATTTTGTACCATTTCAATCATTCTTTTCAATTTCATTACTCATTGTGGGTACGAGCGGGTTTTTTTTTAATTTGAAAAGGGTAATCGGCTTACAGTGGATTGGCAATACTGAGTATATATGGAATTCCATTTGAAATATTAAAGGTATTTGCTAACACTTGTAAAATGAACATCCTGTGTAATTGCATATAACTTTAACATATAGAGTGTTTTTATTAGAGGATGATAGCATTCGAATTTTTCTTCTATATTAAACGGTTTAAACGCCACAAAAGAAAACCACACTCGGTGGACACGTGGTATAATATGAGTTAATTAAGGGCCAAAACACACGGGCCATTTTTAGCAGTCGAAGTTCTGGGACGATTTTCGAACGCTAAGAGTGGTTCGTGTGTTTTTTGTTTTTTTTTTTTTGTTTTTAATATAATACTCACAGCTGGTTTGAACGTAGGGACATACAAATGGGTTCGAGCAAGTCGGTTGAGGAACAAGCACGTGTTGAATAACAGGGTACGGAACATGTATCGGAACCGGACGGTTTATGTATACAGGTACAAGTCGATCCACGGGAACCGGAACGGGCGTGCAACAATTGCCTTGGTGGGATTCGTTTCGGTCAATTGTCCTCGGATATACAAAGTTTATGTTGTTTATATTCGTAGAATTTACGTGAATGGGTTTATGTATTTCGTTCCTGTTGTTAATGCTCGTTTGTACGTGTACCACAACGGTGTTGCTGGCAGCGGTTTTGGTGTCGCTCTTTTCTATAATTTTTTCTTCATCTATGACTTTTTCTGGCTGAGTACATTTGCATTCGGGGCATTTTTTCGTGTGGCACGCACATCGTTGAGTGCAATGAGAAGCGCACGTGTTGCAGCAATTTTGAGTTTGACAGGCGTTACAGTCGCAGGATGAAGTGCATTCGATGTCATCACAAATCTGTTCTCGTCCCAATACCAACACACCTCCAACAATCCCTAACAGTAAAATTATCCACACCAGAGTTTGCATCTGGAAAATAATAATTCATGAATTATATAGTTAATGACTTCCAATTCAAAGTGACTTGAATTGAAAAGATGTCTATCAAGAGTCCCAATTGAAAACATTCAGATCCAGTACATGGGGTAATTTTCGCCTTCATAGTAAACTCCTTTATAGAGAAAGCAAAGACGTCAAGTGAAAATTAATGGTGGAATAAACAACTACCCAATCAAAGCAACTAAATCCATTTATAAAGAGAGTAATTTGCTTTTGATTGCCACTTCATGTTTTTACTCTTGCCACAAGAAATCGTGATCGTACTTTAGAGATAGTATGTACATTTTTTCGAAATCAATAATAAATACTTTCTGACGATCACGGTATATACAGAATGTTCACAAAACATGCGGAAAAATTTCGCAAGCTCCTTTCTATATGAAATGTACTCCGCTAAAATGAATAAAACTATGTGAAATAAAAATATCTTTACCTTACTCTGACGTTACATGCACTCTCATATAATAAATTGGCAATAACAATTTCTGAACGTTTGAGGCCTTAAATATGTACATTTGAATGCAACCGTATTTTTATCTGAATAATTCACATTAGATAGCGCATTTATCAACAGAATAAAAAAAGGCCTGAAGGATCTGACGTAATATGAAATTCCACAAAAAAATGTCTTTAAAAAAACCATCTGATATAATTAACTTTGTTGTTATTATTATGTGGATGTAATTAATAATATACTTATATGCAAAGTTCAAGGCGGGGTCTTTCTGATAATAATAATAAAATTGCAACACAATGTTGCAGAACTAATTTTAACCCTCCTGTTCTTTTAATATTTACTGTCATACATAAAATAAGTACTCATACTGTTTATTCGGGTTTATTTATAAATAGATACAAATCAAAAAATATAGTTTAGTTTAAAAATAACTATTTATTTACATTTAAATACGTATTATATTATATTTAATCAAACTCAATAAATAAGATTATTACTAAAAAAAAAATGTAATTGTTATTCGTCAGGCAGTTTTTAAAATCAATTTAATGTCAAGGTAAACTAAAAGCAGAAAACAAGAAGGTAATTGTTTTTTTTTAAATTTTGTCGTATACAGGGTGACTGGCAATTATTCTGCAAAAAAAAGAAGAAAACACGCGTATCAAAATGGGTAAGAAAGACAGAAATGAGCAAGAAATATGGAATACATGAAAAAAAATTGTTCGTTTGAAAAAGTCTGGTCAAAAGTGGGAAAGCATAAACTCAAATTTATTCTATTCTCTTAATTACTCAGTACAATGTTGTCATTAAAAAAATGTAAACTTCATAATAGATGTTTCTCCATTTTCGCAACAGATGTCGCCGTCACAATTATGTTGTATACAGGGTGACTGACAATTGTTCCACAAAAAAACGCGTAACAATATGTATAAGAAAAAAAGAAATTAGTAAGAAATATTATGAAATATATGAGAAATCGTTTGTCTAAATTTGCCCAAAATTGGGAAAACATAACCTCAAATGTCCTCTACTTTCTCAATTAATCAGTACAACGAAGTCAGAAAAAAAATGTAAACTATGTACATAGTAGATGTCTCTGCATTTTCCTAAGAGATTTCTGCTTTATAGCAACAGATGTCGCCATCACAATTATGTTGTATACAGAGTGACTGACAATTGTTCCTCCGAAAAAAGTGCGTAATTCAACGGATGTCACAGATCAGGGGAAAAATGTTTCAACAATTCAATTGAATGACTTATAATTAATTAAAACAGTAAGTAACGCCAGCGTGTGTAGACTGAAACGTCGAGTTCCCGGCTGTAATTATTATTTCCGAGACAGTTTCCAAAATCAATTTAATGTTGATGTTTTGTTCATGTTGGCAGACAGCTTTCTTGGAATAAAATACAAAGTGGTGATAGTTCATGATTTGTTTATTTAATGTTTAAATTTAAAGTTAGGGTTGCCATTTAAAACAATTAATGCTGACGTCACAACGGAAAAACAAATGTCGATCGAGAAAAGGTTTTTGCACTAAATTAAAAACTGACCTGTTTCGGGATTTTGCGAAAAAACGTTAAAGAAACAAATTGTGAGCTTGTTGCGGGACTTTATCACCACCCTGTATAATAAATAAACAGGATGTAGATAAACTAAAAGTAGAAAACAAGTCCTTTTTAAATTTTGTTGTATACGGTATACAGGGTGACTGACTTAAAAAAAAACGCATAACAGAAAGGAAGAAACAAATTTAAATTTATCGATTAAGATTACGGAAGTGTCTTTTAGTTAATTTTATTTAAATCTAAATTATTTTTAAATTATAAATTATTCTAAGTCTTTTTAAATTATATTTAATTTATCCTTAACTTTAATCACTTGTCTTTAAACTTAATTACCGAATTTAATCTAACCTTAGTTTGAACTTTACATTACTTGAACCTAGAGGGAGGGCCTGGCCCGACCGGCCAGCCCTGGCTCGTAGAGTCCACTCGCTTGGCTTTGTTTTCGCGCAGTTGTCTTCACTACTACCATAATTAATAATAACTTCTCACTAATTAATAATCATTTTAATTAATATCTCTCATGTACTACTTAATATCTTTAATTAATAATGCCTGTCTACCTACATGACTATCTCTTCGACTAATTAATGCTCTCTAATACCTGCGGGTCGATCTTTTATACATTTCTTAAATCTACGTCACAATTGGTTCCTTCGCTCTGGTGGCTGGGGGTTCGGTCCAAAGTACAAAGTTCTAAAGGTGTCGGCATCAATTAACCCTTGTCAAATTTGTTTTCTTAAAACGTTCCAATTGCCTCGATCTTAATTGGTACATGCAAACAACACGCTTACATTCCGCAGAGCTTGCATTTCTACGTAAGTGGAATGCGAGCATGTGTAACGCGGCTTGTCCTACTAATCGTCAATGGGTGCTGATCCTGCATAATTTTGAAATGCACATAATTGCAATAATTACGAAATGAATTTAAATTTATTTATTTTCCCAGATAATGACATCGTGACAATATGAATGATAAAACATGTTTTATTTTGTTTGTTTGTCCAAATTTGCCCAAAATATAACTTCAAATGTACTCTACTCTCTCGATTAAACAGTACAATGTTGTTAAAAAAAAACAATGTAAACTTCATAATAGGTGTCTCCCCATTTTCATTTCTACTTTATAGCAACAGATGTCGCCTTCACAATTATGTTATATACAAGGTGACTGACAATTGTTCCGCCGAAAAAAAAAGAGCATAACAAAGTAGATGTCACATGGCTTATTTAGTAAGTATAAGTATCGATTATATCTGTACAAGAAATCTTTTTCTTAGAGTTAGAAGTAATTAAAATAAGAATAAATAAGATAAAATGTTATATAGCTCAGGAAAGGTTAAGACAATGCCAGTGCCGCTGGAAACAAAGAAGTTGTATCCGACGCAACTGTTTGGATTCATTTTTTATGGATGAAACTAATTTTATGTTGTAGACCTCTAAAATTAAAAAAAATGGCGTAGAAACTTTTCTATATCTTCGGTAGTTGTCAAGATTTTGCGCGAGAACAGACTGTTAGGACACTTGTGTAATACTTTCTATAAAAAGTTTTCTAAATAGATTTTAGATAAAATTTTATGATTTTGAATGAAAATTCAAAATAACTATAACATTTTAGAATCTAAAAAAATATTTCAGTTTATACAGAGTAACTGACAAATGTTTGGCAAAAAAAGAAACAAAAAGAAGCGATATCCGAAAGTATGGGAAAAATGTTGCATCCGGCACCACTGTTTTGATTCATTCCGTATGGATGAAAATAATTTTGTGTTGTTGACCTCTAAAATTTTAAAAAAATTGCCTAGAAACTTTTCTGTATCTTCAGTAGGTGTCCAGACATTGCCCGAGAACACATTGTTGGGACATCCTGTACACACTGCGTCGTCTACAAATGGAGTGAACTGTTTTATTGGTTTTAGGAAAAAAAAGTTGCTCTTCATAAAAATAAAATGACTAACTAGAAACTAGACAAATTAGACATAGCAAGTACAGAGTGATCAAAAATTGAAGAAAAGAGAGAGAGAAGTCCTCTTGGTTTTTTCTTTTAGAACCAAAATGAAATGAAAAAGTGTCACTTAGACTTAAAAAATTTGTCACTTTTAGCATGTACAGACTCTTCATTTATTTCTACATCTACATCATTTATTTCTACACCTAACCAATGAGCCATCGAGGCTTTTCAATCACGTGTCGCTATCTATCACATGGTATAGGTATGTCTTAAAACAAAACATGAATGGCATGAATTCTTGGGAGAATTTTTTTTGTTCTACAATTTATTTACAGTGTTCATAATCATCATCATCATAATTTGGATGTGACTTGCGATAAACTGTAAATCTCATCCCAAAACGCTGAGCTTTCCGCTTCGGGATTAACGCCAGATGTCAGCACTCGATCTATATCTAAAAAGTGAAGCTCTTCGGTGGTGACGGGCTTCCAAATGGTGTCGATGAGGTCATCCGGTTTTGGCGGATTGGGGTCCCCGTGTTTGGCAAAGTTCGTCCACAACCTCACGAGAAACTGGGTAACTCTACCTTCTTCGCTGTTCCAATCTACATCGACTCCTTTTATTTTGAAGAGGTAAGCCAACTCATCGGCATGGCATGCTCCTACATGCAGAATATAGAAGTCAGTTAAAATTATAGGCACCTACTTACTTAACTTGACCTACCGGGGTAAACCACTTCGCTAAATTTCTTGTAAACATTCATCTCACCGTCGAAGGAAAACCTATAGAAGAAAACCGGAAGCGGAGATGTTTCGCCGTGAAGTTTCACGCTCTTGCGAATCTCCCGAAAGAATAAACCATCGGTTTGCATCTGCAATCAACCGTTTAGTTTCGATTTAAATGTGAAGTTTGCGGCCACCTTAAAGAGGATGTCTTTGTTATTCGTCGTGGGTTCCTCACTTCCGTAATAGAACTCTTTGATTTTCTCGGCGATGAGTTTCGATTTCGGACTTCCTTTCGGTAGGAGCCACGTGTGAGGAACGCACTCTTCGAAGTCGGTTATTAAAATCTCCTTTCCGGCGTAAATTATTTCGTACATTATCCCTTCTCTATCGTTGTAGCCCATGATAAGCGGGACCTTGTTGTATTTACCCTGAAGGATAATGTCCATGGGGTCTTCGGCGATAAACGCTGGTTCGTCTGGGCAGATTCGTTCGATTATCGGACCGAATGGCCTCCTGGTATTAACTTTGAAGCTCTGCAAAAGTGATTTAGGGCCTGAATACACGGGCCACTAATCAATATCTGTCTCTCTAGTTACTTACGTCTTTAATGGCAAGTTGCGCTTCGTATAATTCGTCCACGGGAATTTTCTGCAGGAAGCTGAGGATTTCACGCTCGGAAGTGCTTTCGAATTTTAGGATTTCGGTTAGTTTTCGAGCTAGACGCTGACCGCGCGCCCATACATTTAAGGCGCACCCACTTTGAGCGATGGCCTTGTGAAATAAACCTAAATCAAAGAAATCTTCAATTTTTTTTAACTAAGTGCTACAGGAAACGTAATATCCAAATATCTATTGAAATCCGTCATAAAAATACAGGGTGACCGGCAGAAAGTTGGACGCATATGGGAAACCTTTTTGCTACTGATTCCTCAGAAAAATTTATTCTTAAACTTAAAACGCACGTATCAAAATTTCAATACCTCCAGCTGTCATATACCGAGGAAATCAAAATA
Organism: Dorcus hopei; assembly: GCA_033060865.1. Taxonomy (NCBI): domain Eukaryota; kingdom Metazoa; phylum Arthropoda; class Insecta; order Coleoptera; family Lucanidae; genus Dorcus; species Dorcus hopei. The sequence goes on along the minus strand of CM065418.1, from coordinate 28,763,678 downwards.
TCTGATATAAACATAAAAGTAAAGTACCTTTATTCTTTCAGATATACGAAAATGTTACTTAAAGAAGTTATTTAGAATTGCAATGATAAAACCATCATCAAGAAATTCATGTGTTCATTATTCACATAGTAACCAACAGGAAACTATTTTCATTATTTATTTTATTATATAACTTACAACGCATTTATCAAAATTTGAATACGTCTTGTCATATACCGAAGGGATTAAAATATTTGAATCCACGTAAGAGTACCTCTATTTTTCAAAATACGCGGAAATATTATTTGGAAAAGTTATTCAAAATTGTTAAAGGGTCTCATATGTACATATATGAAACCATGGCCGCCTACGATGAAAAAAAGAAACTTCACACACTTTTCAATGTGTGTACTGTAGAGCTTGAAAAGATCGCGAAATTGTTGTCAAAACAAAATCGATTGTATCATGTTTAATTTCAAATAACAAACACGTGTTCAAAACTGTACTCTGTAAAAATGTGACCCGGCAGTTAGGCTCGGTCCCTTCTCAAGAGGCTGTGTACCACCCGGAGAGTTTTTTAGAGTTGCATTACAGCTGCACAGACGTCATAAAACAAATCTACTAGACATTTTGGATTGTTTCGTTTAGATTTTTGTATGGAATTTGTTAAAATTGCAGTTACATGTCTGTGAGGTAAAGATATCAAATTACATTGCGAGTTGAGGTCCTTTCAACAAGCACCAGTTACTTTTAAAATGTCAGCCTGGGCACTTGTAAAGTTAAAATTATTTGCGACAGACCACCCGCGATAAGCAAATGAGGGTTGCTTGATGCATGCAGAACATCTGGAATAGGCGTGATTGGGAACTAAATGCTGGTCGAAGTGATTTCAAAATTTAGCTGCAAAGTCCGAGGGGTCTGTTTAATTTTTACTTGAAAAGGACGGGGCGCAAAAACAGGCAGACACGTTCGAAGATCTCTAACGGGCGGTTGAATATTTTAAATTCTGACTTAGCGGTTTTGTCTGTAGCGCTTGCAGTCATTTACTCACTTTTCTAGATAAATCATTTATTTCGGTACGGTTAAAATACAGTGTGTTAAGAAAGGGCAATTAAAAACCAAAACACGTGCGCGTCGCGACGCGAGTGCTTAAATCAGAGTGTGAAGTGCGCGAGTGTTCCACGGAGTAAGCGTTTTTAGGTCATTTACATTTATTTGTATTTCTTCATCGCACCTTTGGTGGCATCAATTGAGTGAGAATAATTTGATTTGCATTAATTAGTGGCTAAAGAGTCAGTAAAATTCATATTACCATTACATTTAGATAACTTTAATCAAACTATTTTTATTTACATTTGAAGCGTGTATTAAAACTCACTAGTGGCATTCACCTAGTAAAATTTGTTGGTCATTTGTTTCACTAATTATTAGGCCAGTTCTATAATTTAACCAACCAGCCGCAACTAACTATTCCCCAAATCTACCTGGGAATTCAATACAGTGCACTCTTAGAAATAGTTCTACCCTTGGGGATATTCTCAGGCAAGTTGGAAACATGCTAACGGTTGTTTTTCGATTTGTACAGGGAAGTCCCCAATCTAAATCACTGGTGTGAGGCAAATTATATTCGCCGCTGAAACCAAGTGCGCCAGCACGATCTAAACTAGGAAATCAAGGCCGATTAATTGTCGTTACGAATTGCGTGAAATTACGAGGCCGAACAGTTTGAACTACATATTCACAGCCATTCTCTTAACAAAGTTCTCTCACCCCAGTGTGTGAACCGAATTGTGGTATTTGCCGAGAGGTTTGCAGGTTAATTAGAAGCGATTTGCCGAGAGACTGAAAAGGCCATAAACACCCATAGTGTAGTGTCTAAAAACAGTCAAATGTGGGTTCTTGCGCAATCAATTAGTTAGATAGGTTTAGCCGACGAAAAAACGACGAAGAGAGGGATTTGAAAAAACGTGCCAGAGAGCCACCCTCTCAAGGCGATTGGACGTAGCCGGGAAGGACCCTACCCATTCGACCTTAATTAATTAGTTTAGCTAGTGTTAGGGTTTTACCATCACCTCCAAAAGGAGTCCCTGAAAAACTGGTGATTGCTATTGATTGTCCTGCAAATTGATCGCCGAGGGCGACATTTTGTATCACATACTTCTCCAGAACATCTGATTAATTAATTAATTAATTCCATTAATTAAGTACACTGTAGGCCCACAGATTTATTAAACAGAACAAGTCTTAGAGTACGATCTGAAGTGACAAACACTAGTACCAAGGCCAGATCTAAGTTGTTAATCTAATTAACGAGCAGAACTCTCCAACAAATATCTGTGTAGACGTTAAACCACCAACGGTGTGATTTGGAAGTAGTCAGACCGCGACGATATTCGAAAGTGAAATCCGTTAAGTGAGTCCTACTGTACATTCCGAGAACTGTAATTTTTGTTTCTTTGTATTGATTTCAACGTAATGTCTTTACCCTCATTATACCAGACTCGCAGTGGTTGGTACAAGGAGTTTTTACCTTTTTTTTGCAATAAATAATTAATTAAATCAAACTTCGTATTTTTATTTAACGTAATTAGCTCCTTTGTTCTTTCGACTTATTTTACTGACGCACCAAGAAGACCGGGTTATCACGACGTAGGTCCAGATTAGCAGCGATCACGAACCGTATTTAAAAGTATTATTATTTATAGCGGATTCCCCGCAAGGGTCATTCATCAGTAGGTTTAACCGCATCCCTTCTTAACCCCGCAATAAATCTGAAGCAGTAGACTTAGCGTAGACAGGGGAAGGCATGTTCCATTGTAGTCATAACATTTCGAGTGACCTTTCTTGGGAATCTAGGTAGAAGGCCGGGTCCGTACGGTCCAGCTGTTTAAATTGACAACAAATTTAAGTTGTGTTTGTTTGGACATTTTTATTAAGTATTTACTTGTACGTAGAAGTAAACAAACAAGGGTATTTTAAACGGGCGCGTTACAAGCTTTTAATGTGTACAGCTGGACATTTCTTCAGGTGTGATGTGAATATACTCTGGTGTTTGTTTCTCGCTCATCTACCAACTAGAAATTACGATCATTAACTTTGATACCACAAAGATGTCACTTTTTGTGTCCAAAAAACATTTCTCATCGTAGCGGCCCTGATTTCATATTTGAGATTTCATGACACTGAGAAAAACTTCTCCACGTAATATTACAGCGTATCTTGAAAAATAAAGGTATCTACTGTACTCTTATGTCGATTTCAAATATTTTGATTCCATCGGTATATGACAAGAGTTATTCGAATTTTGACAAGTGCACTTTGGGTAAATTGAATAAATTTTTCTGAGAAATCAATAGTATAAAAGTTTCCCATGTGTGTCCGACTTTCTGCGGGGCACTGTATATCCATTAAAAAAATAATAATTAAGAAGGCGTATCTGTTTCAAAACAAATGAAGATCCGCGTCGTACTACTGTCACTAAATAATTACAGTACCGCAATCAGCCGCCATTTTAGTGCAAAATATTGGCGAGAAATTTAAATATCTAATCCTAACAACGACACACTCGGGCATTTTAAACTTTTATTTGACAGGCATTAAATTTGATTAAACTTACCAGAAAGGAAATCACTGGAAAAGTCGGCAATTTAAACTTGCCGGAAAGAAAGTCACTAGAAATGTCGACCATTTAAGCATTAGAGAAAATAACTAAAAAAGATGGTCATCTTATCTTACACATTAAGCATATGGATTGCGGTACTGTATTTAGTTAGTGACTGTGAATGAAAATGGTCACTAAAGTTGACGAAAGTGGTCACTGGAGTAGACGAATGTGGTCACTGAAGTTGACCAAAGTGGTCATTGAATTGACGAAAGTGATCATTAAAGTTGACGAAAGTGGTCACTGAAATTGACGAAAGTGGAAAGTCGGCCATTTTAGTGCAAAAACGTGATTTCTTTATCTTACGCATTAGCATATGGATTACGGTACTGTATTTATTTAGTGACTGTACGTGGTACAAGTTGGAAGGATTATAAGATTATTATCAAAATTGGGTCAATTTTGTGCGGAATAAATGTATCGAAAATAAATAAATGTCATAACTATTTTTTAGTAAAATTTCTGCGATCTTGATTTGTAGCACTTTTATTGTGGTACTTTTTTTTTAGTTCAGTTCGTTCGGTTCAAAAAAATTTTAAAACAAAAGACGATCAAACGATGAAAAACAAACAGGCAAAGAAAAGATAGTCAATAGACGAAGAGAGTAAACAAAAAGTAAAAAAAAATATACTCGGTAGGTCGAGGCGACTTTGAAACTTTTTTTAACTTTTCTTTTTTCATGTCCTAAACAATAAATGAAAAATAAATTGAAATCAAAACAATCTACAGATGAAGGAAATTAAGAATCCAGAAAAATAAAATAAAATAATTACTTAGGATTAGATTAAATCTTTTGGGCGTAATAAATAAATCGAAAATAAATGTTATAATTTTTTAATAAATGTTTTTAATAATTTCTGTGATCAATAATAATTTCTACACGACGACAGCGCGACGCCGTGCGGACAATAAAAAAGTATTATTCAATCATTGATCAGGCCAATATTACACTATAAAAGATCTTTGACAAAGATCTTTTATAAAATATTTCTATTTTTATAAAATATTTTATAAAAGATTGCCTATTACATTGACACATTTTTATAATATATATTTTATGTGTAATATTGGCCTCACAATGTATTTTGCTGCGTTAATGATGAACTGTTCTAATTAAAATTCTCGACGAATTACTCAGCAATTTAAAGTGTTTTATCTAATTGCAAAATTGAGTTTACTTTATCGGTAAATACAAAAAAAAATTGATGTATAAACATTTTAAACTTGTACTTTAATTCACCGAAGAGCTAACCGCTTTTTCATTTGGAAAAACATCAAAGCCTACTTTTGTTGTTCGTCGTTTAAAGTAAGCAATTGTTTTGTTTTTATATTCACCGCTGACGTAATCTACAACTCATCGAAGAGAAAATGCGCAATACATTTGAGGTTATATCAAAAAAAAATAAATAAATAAATAAATAAACAAGTGATTCCACTTATTTGTCACTAATGAACAAATTTAGCTAAGGCATGTTTTATGTAATATTTTTTTAATGAAAAATGCCTAAACATAAAAAGGTTTTTTTTGGCGAGTAACCGGTTATGTGTGGTAAGGTGTAATAAGTAACCACTCCATTTTTGTAAGTTATCGGTGACTATTGTTATGACGTCACATACGTTATTCCGGTTACTATTTCAAACCGGTTACTCGCCAAAAAGACCTCATAACCTCTTATGTCAATGAATGCGTGTCATTATATTAACTGTCAATAACTCATCAGTTCGCTTTCTTTTATTCACCGATGACGTCACAATAATGATTAGATGAGACATATAATTCTTGTGAACTTCCAGCCAACTTTCGTCATTCATATTTATGACGTAATGCTATAACAATGTTGCCAAGTATTGAAGTGTTTACATATGACCGGTGGTTGATGGTGTATAGGTTATGTACGTGTTGTACATTCACAGTAAACACATCTGACGTTAGTGATAATTGAAGCGGTGGCAACATTGTCATTTTCAAAAGCTTGTAGTAACAAAATGTTACTAGATTTCAACGAATACATCGTACGTTACATCTTGAGTTCAGTTGGTACTGGTTTAACGTCATTAATGACGAAAGTTGGCTGGAAGTTTACAAGAATTGTATCACCGAACACCGAAATAACTTTCGCTAGCCGGCGGCAAATTTAAATCTGGTCAAAACTGATTGTGTTATTTGGGGCTTTGGTACGGCTTCATTCCGAAATTGTCGCAACACAAAAAAATTGACATCTGTCAACTGGCAACGTTTGAAAAAAAAACTAAATCTTATTAAATCTATTTACAAAAGCGGCAATTTTAAACTTGTTTCTCAAGTAGACCATCAACGAACGATGGGCCCTTCCTAATTTCACTGAAAAAAAAAACAACAAAATAAAAGAATTTACCTCTAGCCATAGGGGAAAGTACCAACAAATGCACAGATACACTTCCGGCACTCTCGCCAAAAATGGTCACGTTGTTGGGATCACCCCCGAAATATTTGATATTCTTTTGAATCCACCGCAACGCCATAACCTGGTCTTTCATCCCTGCGTTTCCGGGCACGCCCAAATTTGTATCCTCCAAACTCAAAAAACCTGTTTATACATTGCAGGCAAGTCAAAAAAAAAGGTGTTCAATTGGAAAGTTCATCAAGTAGAATTTGGTTTTTCATAACATTGTGAGGCAGGTCTTGAATTAGATCAACGTAAAATATCACTTTAGGTTATGTCACGATAGGTTACAAACAAAACATGTCAAATATTTGACAACTGTCATTAATTTAACGTCAAACGGTTTAGGGAATCATCCATTTTCGCTTTTTCATTAAAAAATCGAAACCAACTTGATGAATTTTTCAATTGAACACGGGTTACGTACCCAGAACCCCGAACCGGTAATTTATGGTCACGACTATTACGTCTTGGGTAATCAGATAATCAGGACCGTACATATCCGAATTTCCAGATCCGGACTTGAAACCACCTCCGTGAATCCAAACCATCACTGGTTTCAGGCGACCCTGAACTCTAATCTGAAGGTAACATAGTTCAAATGAAAATATCGCACGGAGGTTTTTTCTTTTTAATCACGGGGTATAATAATTTTGAACTCGTGCAAAAACAAAAAAGGTCTGAGGATGCGGTGACGTAAATAAATCAGCGCAGTTTATTTAATTTTGTTAATTACGCACAAACGCAATTCGAATTAAAATATCTTTTAAATGGCGGAGGGAGTGGTTTGTTAATTTTTTTTGTCACACGGTATCATGCGATCAAATAAATTTCAAATTACAGTAAAAATTGTGGATTAAAAAATTCCAAGGTTGTCTAGATCTGATTTGACATAAATTTAAATACAAAAAAAAAAAAAACATACCTGAGGAGTGTAGACGTTGAGGAACAAGCAGTCTTCAGATCCGACCCTGTGCTGAAATGCAATGTGATCTGAGTAGCACTCGGGGCCTTCTTTGGTCGCATCACGGATGCCAACCCATTTCTCCGGAAGTTGAGGTGCCTAAATAAGTTTTTTTGTATCAACGTGTCTTTAACTATGAGAATGAAAATTAAATTTTCTGCATTTGCCCCCCAATTTGTAGGTGAACAACAACAAGTCAGTCGATCACAGTCGCAGCGGAAAATAAATAAACATGTACTTAATAACACATGCCTCACAGAAGCACGGATTTCGTAAGGGTGTAAGTTATATAAAAACAATTAAAAACCAGCGCCATTTATTTCCTATATCATTTGATTCGTACGATTTTTTAAGCTTATAAATAAAAGCAGATGCGATTTGGTTGGAAATACTGTGAATGATCTTAAAAAGTAAAATAAAATAATATCTGGTTGTCAATGTAAATTTTACATAAATGACTTCAGTTCCGTAACACCCTATACAGGGTGATTCAAAATTATCTTCCGATATTTTCAGGGTGAACAGGATATCAAAAAATAGGGTCACCTTTTCATATCGATTTTTTTTCTAAAATGAATAATAAGCGGGGTGAAACGTATTGTTTTTTTATTGACATCTTCTAAATTCTTTAAATTATCAAACTAATATTTCTAACTCAGGTGTAAGCCACCTAACTGAGTATACATACAACGCATTTGTTAGATCCTCCCTCATTTTTGAGGAGTGGTTTGAGGGGGACAGATGTATGCTAACTTTTAAACCTGTTACTCGAAGACGGGTCGGTTTATCGAAATGCGACGAGAGCATCTTTTTGTGCCAAATGATCTAAAGAATATTGCCCTTACAGATTTTTCATCAAACATGTAAAAAATAAAAAAATTGAAATAAAATACTGAAAAGTCATCCCCACAAACTACCCTTCAAAAAGGAGGGAGGTCCTAACAGATACATTGCAAATGCGCAGCTAGGTGCCTTATACCCAAGTTTAAAATATTAGTTCGATATCTTAAAGAAACCAAAAGATATTGCCAAAACAAAAATTTTTACCCTTCTTTTAGGGCTTATAACGCCCTTATTATTCACTTTTGGAAAAAAAAATATATATAAAAAGACCTTATTTCTTGACGTTCTATTAACCCTGAAAATATTCCGAGACTATTTTGAGTCACCCTGTACATGCACTTCCCGTACGTTGTACGTTGTTTGTCTAAATGGATTCGGAAACCCCTTGTATACATATCCGGAAATAAAAATTCAAGTCGACACTATTTTTTTTTTAATTAAATATTTTCCTTAATCGCTTGCCTTTGACTATACAGGGTGTCTCATAACTTACGAAGGAGATTGAAAGCGTTGCTAGGAAAGATCAATGTAAAGTTGGTTTCTAAATAAACTTTTAATAAAAACTAAAATTGCATTCTATAAAATAAGTTTTATTAATTACGTGCTGCTTTTGTCATTAATTTTTTGTAAGGTGGTACGTACTTTAAAGTTAAAGCATTTGCAAGAAATATGTTTCCTTGGGAACGTGAAAATTATTACTTATATTATTTTTAATTCTTCTTTATTAATTTCAACGGTGGTCAATACTTAAGTGGGCGTAAATTTATAAGAAATTCAAACCGCTGTAACTTTCTAGTTTTTGACTTTCGGGCAAAAGCGAATTCAGAAAAAAGCTTTACTGTGATCTCCCCTAACTACCTCTTTGATCTCCTCCGTACGTCACGAGACACCCTGTATAAGATGAAATGGCCTACCTTGAATCTCAGATTTCCCAATGGCGGTTTCGCGTACGGAATTCCTTGAAAACTGTAGTAAATGTTGCCGGCGGAATCGAGATCTGTTTTCCCGAGCAATTTGCCTTGTTCTACGTTAACGATGAGGTCCTCCTCCATGCCTGGCCTCCGAGAGAGCAACTTTTACACGCAAGATCGCAGCCAATGTCCTACTGATTGTGAGTTAATTCCTCAAAGTCTAATCTACTCATACCCAGCTTATTTAAAAGGTGTTATGTCATCGTGATTGATGCGATTGTACGAATGAAACACGAATTGGCAGAATCTTGGGCAACCACACATACAAATACGTTCGTTTCTTTACTCTATTTAACTACGAAAAAAAAAAAATTTTATATCTTATCTGTCAGTTAGTGTGAAGCTACACTGTTCTAAATATACTGGCGTAGCAAGAATTAAACGGGCCTGTGTGTAAGCACAGTTAGTGTATATACCCCTTGGGTAAAGCGCAATCGCAAAAAAGAAATAACAAAATACAATGAAAAAAACAGTAACAAAACAAGGTCAGTTAGCGTGAACCGTGTGAAAATCAAGAGACTGGCGAGAAAACAAAAGAAGAAATTATAAAGAGGGTTGATGAATTACGAAGGTTAACGAATATAAAAAGAAACAATTGTTTTTTTATTTTGATTTTTCATTCACAAAAAGAAAGTGATTTTCAAAACGTGAGGGTGAGTTTTAAAAGATACGTCAGCAACTAAGGCTGGCGAAAAAAAAAAGATTACGTGGCGCACTCTGTATATTCTTTATTCACTCTACAATTTCCTCCCAGAAGATTCGCTGGTGGAACTTACGTGTGACGCATCGTAAATATAATTAAGGAATTCTACGTAATAATATTTGGGGCTCAGGTCCAATAAAAATAATTTTTTAAATAAATTTTTCGTTTACAAAAATATTAATAAAGAAATTATAGTTTCTTCAAATAAAAAAAAAATGAAGAAGCCAAAATAATACGGGGTGATTTTTTAAATTTTTTATCAACTCCTGGCATGAAATTTGGACGGCATGTCTTAGCTTTACTGTAAAACAGCATCAAGGAGTGCAATGACGTACTTTTCACTTAAGCTAAGACGTGCCAAAAAATTTAAAAAATCACTCGGTACTTATGAAACATAAATATCAAAAATACGCTGGTTGTTACACGAAACAAAAAAAAATTATACAGGGTCTCCCAAGCTGAGTGGCTAACCCAGAAACTAAGACCCACGAGAAAAAATGTTAATGGAATTTTTTGCTTTTGTTTTTTGTGAGAGCTCTAAAAGGTATTACATATAAAATCCTACAACTATTGTATTTAAAGTTTTTCTCTATCTCTTAAAATAATACTTCTAAGTAAGCTGAAAAGTATTTAAAAAACGACAATCAAGTTCTCAATCATTGACGAATGACACAAAAACTAGCAAACCAATTACACGATATTTATATATGTTTGTTATCAGGATGTCTCAAGGATTAAAAATTTGTAAAAGTATACAGGGTGTTCTATTTAAAAAAAAAACATTTCTTTTGTCCACCCGGTATATATAAAACGCTACCGCAAAACAGATAAGTATAAGTGAAACCTACATAAAAATCCATATAAGAGCGATTTTTAAATTTTTTGAATCGGTTAATAATTAAAATAATAAAGGGGGGGTTAACATTCATAAAACTAACCCTGTACTTATATGCTTTATGGACAAAAATTCAATAAAGAAATTACTGTTTCTCCGAATGAAGAAAAAATTAAAAAGCCAAGTTAATGCTTGTAAAACATAAACATCAAAAATGCATTACTTGACATATAATATAAAAATATACAGGGTGTCCCAACAGTGTGTTCTCGGGCCATATCTCCATAACTACTCAAGATACAAAAAAATTTACCAGACAATTTCGTTTTTAATTTAAGAGATCTATAACACAAAATTATTTTCATCTATACAGAGTGAATCAAAACAGTGTTGCCGGACAAAACTTTTTTATTTCAAATGGCATGCCCTATATATGAAACCAAATTTGGATTGCCCATAAAATTCTACACATTTTCTGTATACCATTGCCTACACCTAAACTTAACCGTTCTTGAGATATTTAACATTTTGTCTAAAAACTGCCTTTTGCAGCCACTATTTTATTTATTCATATTTTATTTATTTTTAACTCTAAGAAAAAGATTCTTGGTACAAATGTAGTTGATACATAAGCTTATCATAAGCCATTATTAAATGTACTTTTATCGCTACAGGGTGGTCATGGTAGTAAACAAAATCTCAGAAATTTCAAAATGACAAAACTCAATTTTCTTAAATAGCATGCCCTATATTTTTCTATCCTAAATTCTTCGTTTAATAAAGTACTTTTATTTTTGTTAAGTATGTCTTATACCTATCTGAGATATTTTCTGAGATTTTCAGATCTATTTGAATTATTTCTTTTAAAACGAACACTTGTCTAAGGTGGCTGTGGAAAACCGGCAAACAATGAACCGGTTGACATTAATAATTATTTTTAAAGTGTTAAACTGTTGGGAACTTGTTAAGACATGAATTATTAGATTTATTGAATTATTTCTTTACTAAATGGTTGCACAGCAAAAGTTGTTTGGATCCGCTGGCAACGGGCTTGACGCTTGGTCGGGCAATTATAGGTGTGTGTTCAAATCCTCTCCTGGTACATATGGGTCCTATATGAGAAATGGAACACTTATGTGTCGAATTGTGTTCAGGATTCATTTTGGCCACTTCGAACTAGGTTTTCTGCGTTTTTCCGGTTTGTAAGACGAATGCCGATGGAAAACACCTAGTAGGTCGGTCGCAGCCGCAGCGGGCAATATTACAATAGACATCTTAACGCATCCCTGACAAACTCATAGAGAGCTTGGGGCATGTATGACGTAAGTACAAAAAAATGTATAACTGTTTAAAGGAGTTACGTACTTGAACTAACTAATGCCTGTACATTATTGTCACTTGAAAATTAATTATTAAAGTCAACAGCTTCATTTGTTTGCCGTTTTCCACGGCCCCCTTAGACAATAACTCGTTTTAAAAGAAATAATTCAAATAAATCTAAAAATCTCAGAAAATATCTCAGATAGGTATAAGACATACTTAACAAAAATGAAAATACTTTATTAAACGAAGAATTTAGGATAGGAAAATATAGGGCATGCTATTTAAGAAAATTGAGTTTTGTCATTTTGAAATTTCTGAGATTTTGTTTATTACCATGACCACCTGTAGCGATAAAAGTACATTTAATAATGGCTTATGATAAGCTTATGTATCAACTACATCTGTACCAAAAATCTTTTTCTTAGAGTTAAAAATAAACAAAACATGAATAAATAAAATAGTGGCTGCAAATGGCAGTTTTTAGACAAAATGTTAAATATCTCAAGAACGGTTAGGTTTAGGTATAGGCAATGGTATACAAAAAATGTGTAGAATTTTATGGGCGATCCAAATTTGGTTTCATATATAGGGCATGCCATTTGAAATAAAAAAGTTCTGTCCGGCACCACCGTCTTGATTCACTCTGTATAGATGAAAATAATTTTACTTAGTAGACCTTTAAAATTAAAAAAGAAATTGTGTTGAAATTTTTTTTGTATCTTCAGTAGTTATGGAGATATGGCCCGAGAACACACTGTTGGGACACCCTGTATACAGGGTCTTCCAAAAGAATGTTAATTTTTTTTAATACCGACTAACCCGAGTTTAACTCTAGAGGATTCGCTACAGGCAACAAATAATAAAGAAACTGCGGTTCTCTTGAATAAGGCCCGCTTGACACTATGATATTTCTTGTGTAAGATTTGTGACAAAGTGAGAGAGATGAGCTACCATAGTGAATTCTGATTGGTTGAATTGGCACTTCTCGCTCACTTTATAACAAATCTTGCACAAGAAATATCATAGTGCCAAACGGCCCTAAAAAAGAAAATAAAAAATAGTTATAACAAATGAAAAAATAGAGAGATATTATGCAGGGTCTCCCAGATTGAGCTGTTTATAAAAATGGTCCTTGACAGCATCTTTTTTATAATTCATAAGGGTTGTCGAGAGCCCAAATGACATAATTTGCCTCAGTTTGAAACAGAAAAGATATTTTTTTAGTTTGCTAAAAATCAGTAAAGGAAACTGAATTTCAGTTGTTCAGTTGTTATGAATCACAAACATAAATTCAATTCGACATTTTGACATTGAGATGGCATCTGAAGAAAATGAAATGCGTTGGGATATTGAAAAGGTTGATGAGTATGAAGATACTGTTGTGAAGTATTGCGAGTGGCTACACGTTGCGCCAAATTTGACTTTGCACGAAAGAACGGCGCGTTTAAATAGTTTGTATTACCGTGAGAAGGAACGATACTTGGATGGGTTTCCGTCTTTGTTCAACAGAATTTATATGATGGAGGTGGTTCGTTGTAAGTGTATGGCTTGCCGTATAAAGGACACAAGATACCACGGTGATTATTCCCAGGACCCCCGTTCATTAAAATAGAAATCCATGGAATAGATTACGGACGTTGCTGGAAACGTGGGAACGTTGGCCACTGCATATTTCTTCTAAAATTTTTTGTTCGACTTTGAGTTATTTTGTATATTTGATCAAATTAAAAATTTAGAAAAGTTTACGCATTTTCAATGTATCCGTAAAACACGAGCACGTTTGTTTATTTTATCTTATGGTTTGGAATAAGATACGGGGTACGTCTCAAGTAGAGGGATGGAACGAAAGCACTTCAGTCTCCGCCAGCGGTCCTTGTAGGGCGAATGTCTCGGTAAAGTTGACGTGGTGTCCGCTGATGGCTCGGGCAGAGAGTAAGAGATTGGGCATTCTATCATGAAGGGTGAGAGTAGAGGATCATACCACGTGTCACACGTCAAACTTTCGTGTTACGAAATTGTACCGGCACGAAATTGAATGTAAATGTAGCCTTACTAGTAACGAGTTTGACGCATAGTTAGGCGAAAACGTGCGCGAAATAAAATCCTTAGATGTTCCTGGTTTGTCTTAGGGATTCGTATTGGCTCCTTCGAACTACGTTTTTTGTGTTTCCCTAGTTTGCAAGGCGAAAGTCGAAAGAGAAGTAATAGAAGTAAGCCGCAGTCGCAACCGGAAGTAGCAAGTAATCAAGCAGTGGCGCACCCAGAAATTTGTCTTGGAGGGGGCTTAAATAATAATGATTGTAAGAATCACGTAAAAGTATACAAGGATATATTAAATAATAAGGATACATAATATGAATTTATACCGAACTAACGTTACCAAACGAAATTAAGTCGGCGGCGTATTCTCTTTTTTGCAATACTCAAATTATATTATTAAATTCTAGTACCATATAACTGACTCTGGAGGGAGCTTCAGCCCCCTTAGCCCCCCCCCCCCCCGTAGGTGCGCCATTGTAAATCAAGCTTGACTCATAGAGTTGGGTGATAAAAAATAATTACATTTATATCGTTGAAAACATATCTGAAGTATTACTAATGACAGTTTCTGTAGTTGACATTGATAATAGTAATAAACGCAATAGGAAATTTCTAAACCACTTCAAAAACAACAACACGTAGTGCCAACGTTAGTAAAATAAAAATTACTAAACTGACAACGTGCTAAATTCAAACTAGTTTCAATAATTTATGAACACACTGTATTTTATACATATAAAAAAATACAATTTAGAAAGATATACTGAGATTATATTGGTACGATTTTTCGTCGTTTAGAAATTTTATTTGGCAACTCCCCTTAACATAAGGATTTTAATGCAGGTGGTATGTCCGCCCTTTTTCGCGAAAAACAGGGCGTCATTACCAGCTGAATCAACCGAGGTGGTTTGCGCACCCTTATCCAGTAATAAAGTTAGTATATCGTGGAAACCCTTCCTAGCCACGATCATCAACGCCGTCTCTTGTTTTTTATTATGACGCTCCACATTGGCACCATGGTCCAGAAGGGCTTGCACGCATTCTATATGTCCGGTTTCGGCGGCGATTATCAATGCGGTGTTGCCCTGCGCGTCGACGGCGTCAATAAGGGCTTTCCTTTCGAGTAACAACTGCAGTATGTCGGTGTGTCCGGTTTTGGCCGCCAAAAGCAAGGCGGTTTGATGCCCACTTTCCGAATTGATATCCGCCCCGGCGTTAATCAACCTTTTGACGCACTCCGTGTGGCCCATCGTGGTCCCCCAGTGAATCGCCCTGGCCGAAAGTTCGTCCTTCTGCTCGATATCCGCGCCCTTCTCGATCAAAAACTGCAAAACCTCCACATGCCCGAGCATGGACGCCAAGATCAAGGGCGACTTCAACTCGACATCCAAAATATTGATATCCGCGCCCTTCTCCACCAGGAGCTCCGCCCCAATGAGGTTGTTCACCCCAGCGGCCCAGTGAAGGGCCGATTTGTTCTCGTGGTCGCGCGCGTTCACCTTCGCCCCTTTCTCCAGTAGCACCCTCACGAAGTCGTTCCTGAAATAACGGATCGCCGCTATGAGGGGGCGGATTCCCTTTTCGTCTTGGTATTCCAAGTTGACGTTGAGCTTGATGAGGGCGTTGAAGGTCGCGGAGTCGTTTTGGTTCACCGCGATGTACAGGACCTTGCCAAGGTCGACCACTTTTAACAGGATTAATTCGAATTCCTATCAGAGTAAAAAATGGTAAAATAAATTTTTTAACGGGTACATACATACATACATAAAAGATTCAATAACCTGTCATATGAATTGCATATGTCACTATAAAGGCAATTTCCAATATTAAAATAATAATACATAACAATAAAAAACTAGGGTTGTGAGTGAGTGTAAATGTCTTTCGGACAAATGTCAAAAATGGCAATTGTCTGGACAGGACAAATACTATTTGTCATCAAAGTGTCCTGGGTACTGTCCGTGACATGTGAATCCGCATTAATTTTAAAAATTCGCGCGTTTGTTTTACCTTTTCCCGCTAACTTTATAACAACGTCAAATGGGACAAGGTGGTAGCAAATGGTAGTTACAATTTGTGTGCAATAATATTTTTATAATATTTGTTTTTCGAATATTCATTCTGTTTGCTAAAAATACAATATAGGAACGGCATATTTTTTAAAAAGTTCTTTATGTCATAAGTGTCAGGACAGTGTCTGACATTTAAATTCGTGTCCTGTCCAAAAAATAAATGTCCGGACATTTTACAACCCTATAAAAAACTAATTTATTATTATTATTAATAAGTAATAATAAAAATTTGTTTCGACTTTGGTTTTTTTTTGAGAGGGTGATGAGATCCAAAAAATTTTTTTTTTGAAGAACGCGCTTCGCGCGTTGGAGGCCGCTGACCTGGGGGAGGCTCGCGGCAGCTAGGGAATTGATTCCTTCGTGTTCCCCCGTTCAGCGCTTTCATTTTGAGTGGTCGCACGGCCTACTTATCTCTGAAAAGAAACTTTCTCGACCGTATAAGTCGGCAATCGAAAGTTAGAAATAAAAAAATTTGCTACACTTTTGTTTGAAGGGCGAGCCGAACGGGACCACATGCGTTGCGAAGGGGAAGAAAGGCTCTATCTTCCGGTCGAAACAACTCGGCAATGTCGGTTCCGGTTACGTAGAAAAAAATTCCGGCGCGTCACTCACCCGGAGCCGAATTATAAACCGTGTGGAGCCGGCCCTGTGCATCGTACCGGAACGCGCCGGGCTTCAAAAGACTCGGGAGGAACTAAGCTAACAGTCGTCAAAAGCTCGTCCGCCTGGGGTTAATAGGGCACCGTCCAGATCGAAAAAACCTCCAACACTCCGATAGCCCCATTTAAAATGCATTGGGTGCATCGCTCCGCTCGAACGCATATCGTCGTCCGAGGGGGAAGCGGCATAAGGGGCGGCAAGAGAAAGGACGGAACTAAGCGGAAACGTGTCCCCGGCCGGATCCGTCGGTAATTGTAGGGGGGGCGGCTCCCGAAAGTCGACCCACCTTTTTCCGGAACTCCGGTGTTATAGCGTCTTTCCGGATGATCGGAGCTTCAAGCGCGCGGCGGCATCGCCTTCCTCGTCATTTTTTGCCATACGATGACGTACAGCTCGATTCGATCCGATCCCCCCACCCCAGGTACCGTAAAAAAATCCGAAAGAAATCCGTGATATAGGGCCGGACCGGGCCCGGTGGGTTACATACACGAAAGTCTGCCGTTGCCTTTGAGAGAGTATAAAAAAATTCTGGCTTCGAACTTTTGGAAAAAATGTCGAACGGGGTCGTTTTTTCGTCACTTTTCGGGCCCTAACTCAAATCCAGGATCGGACTCGGGGTTGTGCGTTCGAAGGTATAAGCAACTATCGGTCTTACGTCTACGTTCCGAGTCGGTCGGTAAGTGAGGGTCGTGGAATTTTTTGAAACCTCAAAAATGTTATTTTTCGGAAACGTCCATACAAAATCTTTTCCCCCCTCATCAGATCGCGAAACGCAGACCGGATTCGGATTTTTCGGTATTTTTTTTCCTACGGTGCCGAAAGGCTCGTCTCGATTCGATCACGTTTAAGGGTCGAAAAAAATTCCCGAAAAGCTCTACAAAAAAAACATTGGCTGACGTTTTGCCCCCTGGCTCCCCACAACGACGGGCGATCGCTTCGCGACCGCCACCAAAAATCGCCCAAAGGATCATTCTAGAAGGCATACATGTATACGGATTTTTATAGAAAAATTTCCTAGCTACCGCGAACCCCCCAACGGTGAGCGTCCCTCAATGCGCGAAGCGCTTTCTTCGAATTTTCTTCTCTGTGGGGGGAGTTCAATGGACAAGTGGTCCATGGGCCGATGGGCCCGGAGCACCTGTTTCTAATATTAAAATAATAATACATAACAATAAAAAACTAATTTATTATTATTATTGATAAGTAATAATAAAAAAAAACAAATAAATTTGGGGAAAATTGTTTAAAATAATAAGGCAAATAATAAAAGAAAAAATTTACATTTTTTAAATATTTTTTTTTATATTCAAACAAAAAATAAATTTTGTTATTTTTTTGTGCGAGAATCGCAAAAAATTTGACACATGAAATATTATATGTAAATAAATTTGACATATTTATTCATATTTAATATTATACCTTTAGCTAACGGCCGATTAACCGATTTAATTATTTTTATTAAAATAAATAGAGTATTTGTAAAAAATTACAAAAAATTAATATTTATTTTACTTTTAATATTAAAATAACTAATAGTAACATTAATATTAATAAATTTGAATTTGATAATTGTAATAATTTAAATTTAAATATATGTATTAATAAATAAATAAAAGAAAAAAGTGAATCGACGACTTTCTCAATATTTTTTTTTTAAACACCACATAAATAAATTTCCTTACTTCGCAATAAATTTTGCACATTAATCATTTTGTCTTCTTTTTATTTTATTTCATTTTTTCAAATAAAATAATTTGTTCGAATAGAAACGCAGTGTTTTTTAATACATATTATAAAAAAATTAAATAATTATTACCTACTACTAGCATATTTATTTTAATTAATTATAATGAAATTAACAATTTATTTAATTAATTTCATGTACAGGGTGTCCCAAACTGGATGCTATTCTACAGGTATTTCAGATAATAACTTGTACGTATAACTTTTTGTATTTTTGGGACAACTATGTATATACATAATTGTGAATTTACTTCCGCCCCAATCCCGCAAATTGAAAAGCAAAAAAAATTACAAAATAACGTACCTCGAAATCACGGATCTTTTGCTTCAAACTCTCATAATCCAAGAGTTTATGCTCGACGTCCTCGACCTTGTCCTGGAGTTTCTCTTGCGCCTGCGCAAAAACAAATAAAAATAACATCCAATAAAAATAGCTCTAGCCGATATAGATGCAACCTGTAAATTTTTGCCGTTCTCTTTCGTGCATTGAGATACGTCGCCCGCGACGGCCTTCAATTTCTGCTGAAATTCAAGGACGAATTCGTTTGCTTGCACCTGCAATTAATAGTTCCGTGTTTATTTAGGTGAATGCGCCACAAGTGAGAGAGGCGAATACCTCGAGAGCGTGTACGTTTTGGAATAGTTTTCCTTGTTCCAAAGTACGATTTTCCAAGTTGCTCAATTTTGTCTCAATTTCTTCTCGCACCTGTAAATAAAGAAATACAGGGTGATTCACGAAAATCATTATCTATAACGATACCGTCTATACATAAAATAATCGCGCTTGAAGATGCGCTGACTTCTGTGTTAGTGAAACGTAACGCAACGCATCACCGAATACGACGACTATATAAGCAGCAACAAGTCGTTTGATGGTAGGTACTTTATAATCACACGTTATTGTTTTTAAGAAAGTAGAAAGAGAAATTGTTTTGCGTCTCTTTTTAGTGCCTTACCTTAAAGTTTTTCTCGTTCTTCGCGTAATACTCAACCAAAAAGTTCGTGTAATTGTTAGACAGCATCGTGACTTCCGGTATTACTTCACTCACTTCCGTCTGCAACATGTCAAGTGTAAAGCAATAAACTAATTTTGCGACATCAAACAAGAAGTACGGACCTGAGCGGCGTATACGTCCTTGAACAGGCCCCCGTGCTTGAGGACTTTCTCTTCCACTTCGTGCAACCTCTTTTGAAGGTTCTTCAATTTACATGAAATTGTAAAGCAAATGTAATAAGCAACGCGAACAACAAAGAAATACGACATGATCCGACAATTTTCTAATAGAGGGTGACCTTGAAAAACAAAAAGTGCATGTCCTCGATGGGTTCATAATCAGGGTTGCCAATGTGCGGGCAATTACCCGAATTACGGGTAATTTAAGCAATCTTGCGGGTAAAAAAATATGTGGGTAAAAATGGGTATTTTCAAGAAAGAAAAAAACAGATTAATTTTTAAATTTTTGATTGACGACTTGTTAGTGATGGCAACAAAGAAATCACCAAAGCCGGAAGCCGACAAAAACTAAAGTAAGTAATTGACAGCCAAATCCACATTGTTGATCAGAGCTGCCAACTCTACCGATTTTTAACTTAACTTTTTTTTAAAATTTTTATTTTTTTGTAATTTTATCAATTTTCTTTATTTCCAGATCGTCTTTTGTTTTATTTTACATTAAGAATTGCACAAATTTCAAATCTTAATTCTAGAAAGTTTCGTTTATTTAATGAGAATTTTTTAAATTTTCGTTATTATTTGTAATTTTATAAATTTTGTTGATTTCTCGATCGTCTCTTGTTTAGTTTTTCATCCAAAAATGCCTAATTGTTAAATCTTAATTTTAGAAAGTTTTGTTTATTTACTGAGAATTTTTTAATTTTTATTTTAATTTTTTGTAATTTTATTAAATGAGATTTCTTTTACTTTTTTTATTTTTTTTGTAATTTTATTCAATGAGATTTTTTTATATTTACTTTTTTTTTAATTTTATAAATTTGTCGATCGTCTTTTGTTTTATTTTACGTCAAAAATTGCACCAATGTCAAATTTTAATTTTAGAAAGTTTTGTTTATTTAATGAGAATTTTTTAATTTTTATAATTTTTTGTAATTTTATAGAAAGTAGAAAGTATTGTTTATTTAATGAGAATTTTTTTATTTTTATTTTTTGTAATTTTATTTAATGAGATTTTTTTTATATTTGCTATTTTTTTAAATTTTATAAATTTGTCGGTCGTCTTTTGTTTTATTTTAGGTCAAAAATTGCACAAATTTCAAATCTTAATTCTAGAAAGTCTCGTTTATTTAATGAGAATTTTTTTAATTTTCGTTAATTTTTTTAATTTTATAAATTTTGTTGACTTCTCGATCGTGCTTTTCATCAAAAAATGCCCAAATGTGAAATCTTAATTTTAGAAAGTTTTGTTTATTTAATGAGAATTTTTTAATTTTTATAATTTTTTGCAACTTTTATAATTTTTCGTAATTTTTATACTTTTTGTAATTTTATAGAAAGTAGAAAGTATTGTTTATTTAATGAGAATTTTTTAATTTTTATTTTTTTTAATTTTTATTTTTTTTTTATTTTTATTTTTTTTTTATTTTATAATAATAATTTTATAAATTTCCTTTGCTTCTCGATCCGTCTTTTGTTTTATTTTATGTTAAAAATTGCACAAATGTCAAATCTTAATTTTAGAAAGTTTTATTTACTGAGAATTTTAAAATTTTATAAATTTCCTTTATTTCTCGATCGTCTTGCTTTATTCACAAATTGCACAATCAATTGCACAAGTCAAAAACTGCACAATAACTGTCTTAATAAATGCTTAATTTTAGAAATTTGGACCAAGTTTTGTTTATTTCATTTTTAAATTTTTTTTTTAATGATTTTCAAAACTAAAAATCGCCTGAATAAAATCAGTGATTTTTAATGAAGTGATTTAAATTAGCTCAACCGAAATTCAGAGACATCTATCGGAATTTTTCACAACTATTTTCCGAAATGCTTCGCTTGGTCGGTTGGCAGCACTGTTGCCGATTGTTACCCACAGTCCTACATGTAGATGATTATAACCTGAAAAATCTGTCGTGCAACGTCCACGTGTGTAAGGCAAGTCCAATAATATTAGGTTTTTCATTTCATTTCATTCATTCATTTCAATTTCATTGCTCAATGTGGGCAGATGTGGTTAAGAGCGGTTTTTTTTTTAATTTGAAAAGGGTAATCGGCTTAAGAGTGGATTGGCGACACTGTTCATAATGTGGCAATTAATAACATTTTCTATCTAATAAAGGGTGACTACGAAAAACAAAAAAATATATATTTTTCATGAGTTTATAAAATCGTAAGTGTTTTGACAGTTGATAAAATACTACTTTGACAATTGTCTAAATTTCGTTCGCTATAATTTGAATTGTTTACTTCAAAGCACACCCCTTATTATTATTCTTATTGTTATGCAATCACTCTATCTCTCATCATCAGAGTAGTGTTGAGAATGGTTGTATTTTACATACAATTTAGAATCCAAGCTGGACATAATTTTTAAGCCGGCAAGGCAAAAATTGTTTAAACAATGCATACATTTCGTTTCCGTATCTACAATTTTTTCATCTAATTAAAATAAAATCGCCATATTAAGAAGTGCTTCGAACTACATTTCAAACACGTCTAGTAAGCCGATCGCAGTCGCAGCCAACTATATTGTTTAATAACCAGTGCGAAGCTTTTAATTTTAATGTTCATCGGATTTTAAAATAAACATGAAAATTTCTTAACAAAAATACCTCGATGTTGTCACCGTGTTCATTCGAATACTGCGTCACGTCTCTCCCCAAGTTCGCCAACTTATCCTGAATTTCGAGGAAGGTCTTGTGCACTTGCGCTTCGTGTCCTTGCGTTTCCTGGATTGATTGGTTGTGCTTGGCAACTAGTTTTTCAACGACGGCCAATTTCTTCTGCAATGCGTTATAGTGCTGCAAGCGAAATCAGAATTAAATTTAAATTAAGTAATTGACGCGCGCGCTTGCGCACCTTGATGCTCTCATAACACTTGCTGGCCGACTGCGACAAATTCTTCTCTAGAACATCGAATTTTTCTTGGAAATTCACCACTAAAGTCTTAGCTTGCTCCTGTAATTACAAGAAATTTATAATTTTTCTCATACAAAGAGAGAGACAACAGATATATTTTGGCCGCCCCTGCACGGCCGTTCCATTCAAATCTTCCACTAAGCTCCATCTCACCGGCCATTCAATTTAAGTAACGACTGCATTTGTTACTAAACTTTAGATTCTTGTAGTCTACCGTCACTAGATAATTACAGTAGCGCAACCCATATGCTTAATGTGTAAGACGAAGAAACACGTTTTTGCACTAATATGGCCGACTTTCTTAGTGATTTTCTTTCCGTCAAGTTTAATCAAATTTAACGTCTGTCACACAAAACTTTAAAAATGATTTAAAATGCCCGGGTGTGTCGTTTTGATTTGTAAAAACAGTAAGTAGTAAACTTAAAACATACGGAAAAAAGAAATTCTTTAATTCAAAACAAACACCACAACAAGTTTTCAAAAATTTCTTCATTTACCTTCATGCAACATCCTAAACGATTATAAAAATTGTTAATTGGATTAGTGACTTGTCCAATGGTAATTCTTCCTGATACAATTTCACTTTCACATTTTCAACTTTCTTCGCCTGACAGATGTTCCAAATTAAAATGGACAAATTTTATTTGATATGACATTCGAAACCCTAACGACGACGATCATGCAACGACATTTTTAAAAATTGGAATTAGTTTCCATAGTAATATGAACAGCAATGTTTCATGTTAAAGTAAAATCACGGTATAATGATAAATGTTATAGAAACGGGGCATTAGCATTTAAATTTCCCGCCAATATTTTGCACTAAAATGGCGGCTGCTTGCGCTACTGTAATTATCCAGTGACGGTATTGTAGTCTTGTAGCTAACTCCATCTATATACCCGTTGACGCGGTCGTCTCAATTTTGTTAAAGTATTTTTGACAGTGGCGCCCTCCAAACGAAGTTTTTAAAATCTTATCGTCCGCTTCGTCGATCCTTTTGTAAATGGATCTTTGTCATTGACAAAGGGCACTAGCAAAACCAATTTTTATATGTAGCTATTGTATCTAGGTATATCATTCGTTCAGAATGAAAAAGGAACGTCTTTACACGAATGTTTGTAAAGCAAAACTTACGATTTATTACTTAGCTTGAAAGTGTTGATGTGTTTCATACGGAAAAAATCAATGACGTACGTAAAAAGATCCATTTAACAAACTGTAGATTAGATTAGTCTTGACAAGATATTAATTGTGAGCTTCTTATCTGCTAAAAGTACAAACAATACCTGCAACTTTCAATAGATGGCGCTACTTGGAAAGGGATAGTTTCAGAGAGAGCCCAATTTTAAGTGAATTAAAACGGGCATACATACACGTCAGTGAATGTTAATGGAGCTGGCCATGCAAGTACAAGTAAAGTACAACTTTCAATAAATAGATGGTGCCACAATGCCGCATGTTTTTCGATAACCCAATTTTACTTAAACTGAAACGTCCATGTATAAGTGTCAGCTAGATGTGAATGAAGTTGGACGTGATAGTAATTGCAATTGTTACGTAAAACGCAACGATGAGATGGTGCTGAGTGGAGGACCTGTCAGTCGAAATGAAACGGCCGCGGACCTCGTTTTAAAAACACTGGGAATTTCGTGTCGATTTTTTTTTATCAGCGAGTGTGACACTCTGTGACACTTTCAACAGATGGCGCCACATTGCCCACTTTCTCAAAATCGAATTTTAAGTTAATTGAAACGACCTTGTACAAGGGTGAGCCTGATGTGAGTGAAGCCCACTTAAAACGCTGATGAGATGATGCTGAGTGGACAATCTGTCAGTCGAAATGAAATGACGATAAATAGATGACGCCACGTTGCCACTTGGTTTTTCAAAAGTGCAAGTGATGAGTGCCAGATGTGAATGAAGTTGGCCGTGGTATAATTGCAATTATTACGTCAAACGCTGAGTGAATCGACTGAGTCAGTCGAAGTGAAATGACCTTGTTTTAAAGACACCGAGTATACTCTTGATATCTGCTAGATGTATATGTAAATCTCGATAGATGGTGCCACATCGCCCTCTTTTTCAAAATCGAATTTTAAGTGAATTGAAACGGTCACGTACAAATGTGAGCCAAATGTGAGTGAAGTTGGCCATGGGAATTTTTGCAATCGTTGAAAAACTTGAAACGCTGATGAGATGGTGCTGAGTGGAGGACCTGTTGGTTGATGTGATTTTACAGATACCAACCACTTAATGTCAATTTTTCTTTATCGACAAAATGTAATTCTCGTTGTCTATTGGAAGTACAAAGATGGCGCCACATCATCGCCACCTAGGTTTACTTTTTTCCAAATTCAATTTTTTCCAAATTCACGTTGGCCGTGGTAATAATTGCAGTTATTACTTTGAAACAAGGATGAGATGGCGCTGGCAGTCGAAAAGAACCCGATACGCATGACATTGTTTTATGAACACCTGGCATTTAATATCGAGTTTTTTTTATCAACAAATATGTCCCTATAACTCAACAGATGGCGCCACATCGTCACCTGGAAAGGTTTACTTTTTCAGAATCCAATTTTAAATGAATTGATGTATTAATGTCGGCCAGATATGAATGAAGTTGCACTGAAAATAATTGCTGATGTTACCTGAAATAATGAGATGAGATGGCGCTGAGTGGAGGACCTGTCAGTCGAAAAGAACCGGATACGCATGACCTTGTTTCATGAACACCTGGCATTTAATATCGTGTTTTTTTTTAATCAACAAATATGTCCCCATAACTCAACAGATGGCGCCTGAAATAAACCTTTTCAGATTCCAGTTTGAAACAGCCATGTATTAATGTCAGCCAGACATGAACGAAGTTGGCACTGAAAATAATTGATGTTATTATTTGAAACAATGGGATGAGATGGCGCCGAGTGGAGGACTTATCAGTTGAAGCGGCCAGATCACCTCGTTTTAAAAACACCAGGCATTTAATAGTTTTTTTATCAACAAATGCAACTCTTGATACTTGCTGGAAGTACATACAAACGGTACAACTTTCAATAGATGGCGCCACCCAGAAAGGCCTACTTTCAGTCAGTCGAAAAGAACCGCCTGCGCATGACCTTGTTTTATGAACACGGGGCATTTAATATTGATTTTTTTAAATCAACAATTATCTCTCCATAACTCAATAGATGGCGCCACATCTTCACTTTTTCACAATCCACTTTTAAATGAATTGAAACGGCTATGTATTAATGTCAACCAGATATGAATGAAGTTGGCACTGAAAATAATTGCTGTTATTAGAGATGGCCGTCGTAATTATTGCAGTTGTTGTTTCAACACTGATGAGATGGTGCTAAGTGGAGGACCTCTCAGTTGAAAAGGTCACGATCACCTCATTTTAAAGACATTTAATGTCGAATTTTTTACAAACAAATACAACTCTTGGTACCTGCTAGAAGCACAGAAATACAACTTTTAATAGATGGCGCCACATCTCATCATGAGATGGTACCGAGTGGAGAACCTGTCACTCGATTTGAAATGTCTCAATCTCATTTTAAAGACGTCCGAATCTACAGACCTACTTTGCTGCTATCTTTTTCTTTTCTTTTCTTATTAGTTTAGTTATCTTTTCTTTTTAGTTATTTTTTTTTACATACCTTGGTCTGGTGCAAATTTTCAAACAATTGCGTGTGTTCCGCGAGTTGTTTCTGCGCCAGTTCCAAATCTTTTTGGAGATTCTCTTGTTTCTGTAAAATAAAAAGAAACGAGTTACGATTTTAAGTTGCCCTCTTGTCACACCTACCTTCAAACTATTTTCAGTTATTGAAGAATAATCCGACAAGTTGTGGACCAAATTGACGTATTTCTGTTGGAATTCAACCTCGTTGTTTTCTGCTCGCACCTGAAATCATATTCTATGCAAATTGACGTTCGAGAACGAAGGGGTTGATAATAAAAGTAGAAGTGAGCTGTAGTTGAAGTATACAGAAGTATTACAGCGAATAGAGAACTGTGAAATATTTTGAACTTTTAATCAAGTAATTAATTTGAGCCACAATAGTTTTACCCCATGCTCTTGAAGTGTTTTCGCGAGTCCTGTTACTTGTTCATCCAAGTGGCTTAATTTTTCTTGAAGTGCCTCAAGCTTCTGTAAACAAATTAAAGAGAAAATAATTGATGGAATGCTGTTTGTTTTGTTTAGTTTGAATGTTGTACCGTAACTTTCTCGGATAAAACTGCGTATTGCGCTTCTACGACGATCAATTTGGACACGACTTCCGGTATAGTTTGTTCATGTTTCTGAAATTAAAACTGCCTTCATTAATTTGAATTCTTTAAATGCTGTTAACGTGTACCTTGAGTTGCTCGAAGATGTGGCTGAGTTTATCTTGAATCTTGATTAACTGAGATTGTTGCGCGCTTTGTGTTCCCTAAACAAAAACAACCTGTATACATATACATTTTTTAGCGCTGCGTAGAAAATATTTTTATTTCTGTAAGATTTATTTCATCAGTTAATTCATAATTAATGCATTACTTCCATGACTTTTTTTTTCGTAAAGTGAATAAGAAAATATCGTCAACATCGTCGTGGGGATTGTTTTTATTTATTCTTATCCGAAAATTAAAAATGTTTTTTTTTTAAATCAAAGTCAATCGCGCACGACCTTGACCTTACAACTTCAAACTTAAAGTTCGAGTTACGAAAGACCGTTTATCAACGTTAAACTAAATTAAGAATATCTTAAGCGCAATTTTAGAATCGAATTATTTAAAGCAATTTTGTAAAAATTATAATCAAAAACTGAATTATATATTTTAAAAAAATTAATTAATTGAATGATAGGAGTACAATATATCATTAACAAGGTTACAATCGTCAGTGTTAATTACAATTAATTGACACTAAAAATTAAAATAATAATAATAAAGTAAACAAAAGTATATATTTAAAATGGGGGTACCTTGAGTTGCACTACTACTTTCGTCACAAACTGCTCCAATTTCTGCTCCACAAAAAATAATCGGTTGTTCAAGCTTTGACTTTGTTGCTCCTGAAACAAACATTCAGTCACGTTCGGGTAATTGAGTTTACAATTGAAGTAGGCCGTGATTCTTGCCCTAAAGTTGGTAACTCTGAAAAATTTGACACATCCCACATTCGAGGTTAGATTTGTGCTTCTTGCGTTTTCAACATTATCCTTTCATTCACTATTTCAAAATTCGATATTTTCAAAATAACTTGCGATCTGTTCCGTGTCAAACATTTAAAAATTGCGGAAGTTTGACACTTATTCAAAACTGACGTCAGCAAAGTCCATCGTGTTGCAACAACCACTGTCTACAACACTAACTTGTGAATTCTTTTAGCGTCGCAATATCTCAAACATTTCAAAATCTCATAACTTTGACAGTTATTTAAATTTGATGGCAGTCGATGAACCAATTGCGTAGCAACGATCGAAACCTACTACACCTATAAATTCATTTGAGCCTCGAAGTATCTCAAACATTTAAAAATTGCACAAATTTGACAATTACTCAAATCTGACGTCATCAATAACCACCAACCGTGTTGCAGCAATCACTGTCTGCAACACTAACTTATAAATTCTTTTAATGTCGCAATATCTCAAACATTTAAAAATTGCATAAGTTTGATAGTTATTTAAATTTGACGTCAGTCAATGTAACCAATCGAAGCCTACTACACTCATAAATTTATTTGAGCTCGCAATATTTGAAATATATAAAAATTGCTTAAGTTAGACAGTTGATCAAATTTAACGTCAATCAATGTCACCAACTGTCTTGCAACGATCACAGCCTACTAGTACACTTATGAATCCATTTAATCTCGCAGTATCTCAAGCGCTTAATAATTGTTTCAGTTTGACAGTTATTTAAATTTGATGTTAGTCAATGTCACCAACTGCCTTGCAACAGTCACAGCCTACTAGTATACTTACGACTCCATTTAATCTCGCATTATCTCAAACGCTTAAAAATTGCTTAAGTTTGACAGTTATTTAAATTTGATGTTAGTCAGTGTCACCAACTGTCTTGCAATAATTAGAGCCTACTGCTCTTATGAATTCATTTGATCTCGCAGTATCTCAAATTTATAAAAATTGCATAAATTTGACGGTTACTCAAAAATTGTATAAGTTTGATAATTATTCAAATTTAACGTCACTCAATGTCTTCAACCTTATCGCAACAATCACGTCCTATTACACTTATGAACTTATTTGATCTCGCAATATCTCAAACATTTAAAAATTGTATAAGTTTGACAGTTATTCAAATGTAATGACAGTCACGGCCGATATTATCAACATTTTAAGAAGACCTTATATTTAGAATGTGACATTTTTGTGGATTCACTAAAAAAATATCGGTCAGAATGTGATTGACATTATACCAGACCATGCTTAACTGTCACATTCTTAAAACGATTTAAATTTAAGCTGTCCTTAAAATGTTGGTATTACCGGCCGTATGTGTCACAAATTGAGTTGCAATAATCACAGCTTACTGCACTTATGAATTTATTTGATCTCGCGGTATCTCAAACATATAAAAATTGCATACGTTTGACAGTTATTCAAATTTGAAGGCAGTCGATGTCACCAACTGTTATTGTTATCCAAAGTTATCGTCAGTCAATGTCACCAATTACCTTGCAAAATAATTTTCGAACTGTCTTGCATATAAAGATGCATAAGTTTGACTGTTATTCAAATTTGGCGGCAGTCAATGCAACCAATTGTGCTGCAACAATCGAACCAAACTACACTTATAAATTCATTTTATTTCGCTTCATCTCAAACATATAAAAATTGCATAAGTTTGACAGTTATTCAAATTTGACGCCAACTGTTATTGATATTCAAATATGACGTCAGTCAATGTCTCCAAATGCCATGCAAGATAACTTCCGAATTATTCCAAGTCTTGCAAATAAAAATTGCATAACTCTGACAGGGGAAAATGAGGTGGGAAGAAATGTTATTCAAATTTGACGTCAATCAAAGTCCCGATTGCCTTGCAACAATCACAGTCTACTACACTTTTGAATTGATTTGATGGCGTAGTATCTCAAACATATAAAAATTGCCTAGTTTGACAGTTATTCAAATTTGACGACAATCAGTGTCTACTACACATCTCAAATATTTAAAAAAATTCATAAGTTAGACAGTTGCTCAAATTTGACTTCAGTCAATGTCACTAACTGCCTTGCAACAGTCACAACCTACTACAATTATGAAACATACACTTTTGAATAACTGTCAGTCACGCAATTTTTATTCAGATTTGTGTGTTTGTGGTTAATTCTTTAAAAATTTGTTTTAAAACAAAATTTTAACATTTGACTTTCTGGCTCTTTTTTTTTGAGTAAACTGCAGCATTTTATTTAACGTTTAGGTTTTTATTTCTCACTCAGACAGACGTCATTCTAAACTGCAAGTGAGGCTATGTTATAAGTCAGTGTTGCCAATGTTATCACTTTCGTAACAGATCTATTACTGTTTATTGGATTCTGGGACGCTATTGGTTTTCGTTTCATCAGTTTTTCATTTTTTCCGTCGCTTTGTAAAAAACTTGACAACTTTTCGCTTCGTATCGACAATTTTGGTTAATTTAGCGCCATCTATTATTCAATTAATTACTGCTGTAATTAAATGTCAAAATTTTGCTTTGTGGAAATTTAAAATAACATACCTATGCAATATTATGATATTCTATTGATATACGTTAGAGAGCCATCTATTATGAAGTTTATGTTTTTTTTTTTTTGGCAACACTTTTACAAGTACTCCTGTCATAAATAAACAAAAGTAAGTGACAGTTCATCTTCTTTTTTTAGTTTTTTCTCTCAAACGAGAGAGTGACTGTAAGATGTACATACAGTTTTTAGCTTCGTATGTTATAAAACAATAAAACTCAATGGGACTTAATCAAATCAAAAAATGAAACAAATAACAAATAATAAGAAGAGTAAATCAATTAGAAACAAATTATTAAAATCAAAGGACTTTTACCTCGAATTGTTCTACGAAATCATCTTTGGCATCTCCATGGGCAGTCTTCACGTATCTTTTGCTCCTGTGCGGTGAATTCGGCTGTAATTAAAAATCAAGTTAGCAATGGCCGAAAAACGCTTCCCTTCATTTTGTGATCACCTGTAGCTGTTGTAGTTTTTGCTCTGCTACGTCTAGGTCGGCTCGCAACTCTGATAAGTTGACCTGAAACTGACAGGAACATTTTTTGAAAACTTGCCAAAGAAATAATTAAATTAAAAAAAATTACTTACTCGCCCAACCGTGTATAAGGAACAAAGGAATAAGCAAGCGGCCGAAACCGAAAGAAAATAAACCGATTTATTCGTCCCCTAGAAAATTGATTTTAATTAATCAATTAATTGTCTAAAATCGTTCCGAAGCACCTCACCATTTCTGCCCAGCCAACAACGTCTCTTCACTATTGCTGGCTCGAATTTGTTAGTATCTACAGACTGGATTAAAAGTAAAAAAAGTCGGTTGCCGGAACGGGTTATATAAAATGCAGCACCTTGATGGGTCAGTAGCAAGAGATAACAGCAGCTCTTTTTGAATGTTGTTTCTCTTTAGCATTGACCTCTGCTGATTTTTTTTTCTCTTGTAGGTTATTCACCGAAGCGTATACGATTCAAGTTTCAGGAAAGTGTGCTAATTTATGTGCGCAGTAAACAAGAATGTGTATGTTTGTGGAATTCCCAAGACGCGTTTCCGAATTGTAAAGTACCGAAACGATACGTAGCCAAGATACACGCGAGTTATTTTCAATCACACATCAGGACGGTTTGAATTTGGCGCCGCGGTTTTTAAAGAATTTCGAGTGGTCAGCGTGGTATCCAATAACCAGAGGTTAATTTAAATTTGCCACCATATTACGTTAGCAACAAATTTTTCTCCAAATCGCTAGGTGCGTGTCGTATATGTCCGGGAACGTGTCATTCCACTTAACTCCCATAGACAGGGTGCTACTATACTTCAGTCATTTATTATTACTGCAAGTTCTTCCATATGCAACAATTCATTTTTCAAAGCATATTTAGTTCATTTGCATTATTCAAAGTGAAATTATTTTAAGCTACTCTATTAGTAAAAAATAAAACAATTGAGGTTCGCACCTTAAAACAACTGTTGTACCCTACGTCTTTCGCTTTATTGAGGTTATGTTTAACTTCTATATTTTGCTTAAACGGTTTTTCTGCATCAGGTACAAGAAGATCCAACACTAGAAACACAATGTCATTCGAATAATTTTAATTACATAGAATTATCTACTAGATGTCTCTGAATTTCGGTTGAGCTAATTTAAATCACTTGAATCATATTTAAAATCGCTGATTTTATTCAGGCGATTTTTATTTTTGAAAATCATAAAAAAAAATTTAAAAATTCTCATGAAATAAACAAAACTAGGTCCAAATTTCTAAAATTAAGACATTTGACAGTTATTATGCAATTTTTGACGTACAATTAAACAAAAGACGATCGAGAAATAAAGAAAATTTAAAAAATTAAAAATTAAAAAATTCTTAGTCTTTTTTAAAATTAAGATTTGACATTTGTGCAATTTTTGACGCAAAATAAAACAAAAAACGACCGAGAAAATTTATAAAATTAAAAATTAAAAAATTCTCATTAAATAAACAAAACTTTCCAAAATTAAAATTTGACATTTGTGCAATTTTTGACGTACAATAAAACAAAAGACGATCGAGAAATAAAGAAAATTTATAAAATTATTACATATTATTATTATTATAAATTTTAAAAAATAAAAATAAAAAAGTCTCGTTGAATAAAATTAGAAAAAAATAATAAAAATAAAAGAAATCTCATTAAATAAAATTACAAAAAAATAAAAATTCTCATTAATAAACAATACTTTCTACTATCTATAAAATTATAAAAAATTATAAAAATTACAAAAAATCATAAAAATTAAAAAAGTTGTAAATTTATTATTAAATAAACAAAACTTTTTAAAATTAAGATTTGACATTTGTGCAATTTTTGACGTAAAATAAAACAAAAGACGATCGACAAATTTATAAAATTTAAAAAAAAATAAATATAAAAAACTCTGTATAAAATTACAGAAAAATTAAAATTAAAAAATTCTCATTAAATAAATAATACTTTCTACTTTCTATAAAATTACAAAAAAATTATAAAAATTACAAAAATTCTCATTAAATAAACAAAACTTTCTAAAAATTAAGATTTGAACTTTAGGCAATTTTTGGCATAAAATAAAACAAAAGACGATCGACGAATTTATAAAATTAAAAAAATCGCATTGAATAAAAATACAAAAAAATTACAAAAATAAACAAAACTCATTAAATAAAATTGCAAAAAATTATAAAGATTAAAAAATTCTCATTAAGATTTGATATTTGTGGAGTTCTTGACGAAAAATAAAACAAAAGACCACCGACAAATTTATAAAATTAAAAAAAAATGGTAAATACAAAAAAATCGCATTGAATAAAATTACAAAAAATAACAAAAATAAAAGAATCTCATTAAATAAAATTACAAAAAAATAAAAATTAAAAAATTGTCATTAAATAAACAAAACTTTCTAAAATTAAGATTTGACTATTGTACATTTTTTGATGAAAAATAAAACAAGAGACAGACGATCGAGATATCAACAAAATTTATAAAATTACGAAAAATAACAAAACTTAGAAAAATCTCACTAAATAAACAAAACTTTCTAAAATTAAGTTTTGACATTTGTGCAATTTTTGACTAAAATAAAACAAAAGTCGATCGAGAAAAAATTTAATTAAAAAAAAGCACTGATCGACAATGTGGATTTGACTGATTTCTTTGTTGCCAGTAGTAAAGCATCACTAAGAAGTCGTCAATCAAAAATTTAAAAATTAATCTGGCTTTTTTGTTTCTTGAAAATGTCCACTTTTACCCACGTATTTCTTTTTACCCACAAGGTTGCTTAAATTACCCGAATTCGGGTAATTGCCCGCACATTGGCAATCCTGCAAAGGATGCTCGAGAAATCCACTGCAATCAACCAAAAGCAAGGTTATGTTTGGAACTGTCAATTGTCAACAATACTGCCAGACCTCCCGTTTAAACGGTAGATCTACCGTTTTGATCAACGAAATACCGCCCTACCGCGTTGATGCTATAATCTACCGTTTTTTGCCTTTTTCCACTTGTTTTTTGTTTTTACAATGATAATATAACGATGTAATATCACGTAATACCTTAAGCGCTTAAGCAGAAAGTTAAGTATACTCTTCAATTATATTTCCCGAACACAGGTGGCGCACCTTGGCTTAAAAATGAAAACTAGATTTCAGTACTTCCCGCGCAAATGTCACTTCCCCAGCTTCCCCTGTGTGTTCATTCTAGTGATTAGTATAATTGTTGTTGGTTGTTGTTCGGTTTTAAGTTTCGGTTTGTGCTTAAAATGAAGTAACATAATCGCTGTTTGTTTTATGAGTAATATCTCTAAAGTTCTGTTTCTGGTTGAAGCAATTCCTAGTACAGTTGCGGTCAGAAAATTTCGGATGTCTCTGTCATTCATTTGTCACTGTCATTTTTAAACTTTTGCGTCAGTGGAATGACAATAACATCCGAAATTCTCTGTTCGCAACTGTACAAGTAAAGCTTGCTTGAAATACAAGATTTATTTTCTTGATCGTGTTAAATTTTTAATTACAAATAATCACAACTTTCATCTTGTTCCGATGATTTGAATTTTCCACGAATTTTCAATCATCTACCGCTTTCTACCGTTTTTTTCTATTGCCATCTACCGCCCATAAATTTTATCATCTGGCAGCACTAATTGTCAAGATATGTAGCGCGCGTTCAATCTGCGTCGTACGTCCATTATTGACAAAAATCTTACAGCACTCTACATGTGAAACTAAAAAAAAAATCATTCGATAGTAACTTGCACTTTAATAGTAAGAGTTGGCCATAATTTATTAAGTTTAATATAATTTATTTACTGCGTCAAACGTCCTAGCGAGCTAATTACTGGCTTCCCACAATCATCGTTATTCAATTATTACTGAAACGATTAAGAATTCTCTGCAGTTTTTCATCTACGTTGCTATTAATTAGGCCTGTGCACTTCAATATTTAATGTCGATAATTATTGCCATGGACTATCGCCTATACAGAAATGAAAAAAATGTTTAATAATAGCAGGCGTTTTGTTATTTCGGCCAAAAAAAGATAAATAAGAAAAGAAAAGACGTAACTAGAAACATCTAGTAGTTTTTTAGGGGATTTTCAACTTACGTTTAGGGGGAAAATTCCATTTTTATTTTTTATAAAATTTTTGTGAACGTAAAAAAATAATTTTGATTATTATCTCTAGCAAATCTTCTAGAGATGAGTCTGGAGTCAATTGGAATCTTTTCGTGGGTCTTAGTTTCTGGGTTATCCACTCAGCTTGGGAGACCCTGTACATATATTTTTTTGTTTCATTTATAAACTAATGTCTTTTTGGTATTTATGTTTCGCAAGTGTTATTTTTTTTTATTCGAGAAAATTAATATTTTTCTGAACAAAAAAATTATTAATCAAATAAGAACCGAAATGAACAATGAACAGGAAGCAAACGAAGATGGACGATTTCATCCGACAGCAAATGATTAAAAATTAAAAACAAAACGAAAAATAACTATACATGAAACTGAGATGGAAATCAATTCAACAAAAAAGAAGAAAGAACAGAAACAAACAACAACGAAATAAAGTAATGCATGAACAGAAAACAAAAGAAGATCGACGACTTGACCCGACAGAAAATAATCGGAAATAAAAAACAAAACAAAAAACTGTATATGAAATAGAGTTGAAAAATTAATAATGATAATAGAAAAAAATGAAAGGGAACAGAAATAAACAACAACGTGAATGTAAAACAAAATAACATCGACGATTTCGTGAAGCAGAAAATGATTGAAAATCGCGAACAAACAAAAAACCAAAATTAATTTAGTAGAAAGAAAAATGAATGAAAATAGAAACAAAAAAAAACAACGAGGTATAGAATTATATGAATAAAGAACAAAAGAAGATCGACGATTTTCTTCGGCAGAAAGTGATCGAAAATTAAAAACAAAACAAAAAATAACTTGGACATGAAATAAGGATGAATATTAAATCAACAAAAAAGAAACTCAAAGAGAACAGACTTAAGCTCTAGCCTCCCGGTTACATGTCAGATGCTTTACCAATTAATATATTAGGCAATGTTCGAACTTCGGGTCGCTGTAGCTTAATTGGTAAAGCAGCTTGCATGTAACCGGAAGACTTTTGAGTTCGAATCTCAAGTGCGACGGATATATGTATTTTTTGACAATATTTGCTAGTGTTGTTTACTTTAGTTCATTTCATTTTAATTATAATGGGCACTGACATATCTTTAATATTTAATACAGAAAATGATTGAAAATCAAAAACAAAACAAGAGAAACTCCTAAAACGGAGATGAAAAATTAATTCAGTAGAAAAAAATGAAGAGAACAGAGAGAAAAGAGAATAAACGAGTGCAACTTCACTAAAAACCACGACGCTAAAATTAAAACTTTCCCCAGTGATTCAAAACCACTCGCCTGCATCTTGATACGTGTTATTACTTCGATCTTTATCTTGGAATGTTTCTTGGGAATTCCACAATTTTTTTTTTTTGGATTATTCTACATATTAATTAGCTCACTTCTTAGAAACCTGATTCGTACACACTTCTGCGAATAATAAAGCTGCAAAGGTCAATGCTACTACCTATCTCTTATACCGACCCATCCAAGTACATGTTAAGATAAACCCGAATCAACCGACTTTACACTGCCAAACAAATCGGTTCATTTTCTTTCAGCTTGCTTGCTGCTTCTACACGGTCGCATGCGTAATTTTTTTATTTAATTTTTAAAATTTTCGTTTCACTTTCAGGTTAACTACCCGAGTTGCAAGCCGACCCGCAGATTTAGCAGAGCAAAAATCACAGTAGCTACCGGAGGGCACAAAATGGAGGAGAGCGTTTTCCCATCATTTCTAACTTGATTTCTAATTTCTGCCAAATTCACCGCACCGGAGCAAAGGATGCCCATGGAGGTGTCAAAGATGATTTTGTAGAACGATTCGAGGTAAATTTTAATAATTTGTAATGACGAGTGTCTAATTGATTTAAGTGAAGTAAATTGTGGG
Source organism: Dorcus hopei (assembly GCA_033060865.1). Classification (NCBI taxonomy): domain Eukaryota; kingdom Metazoa; phylum Arthropoda; class Insecta; order Coleoptera; family Lucanidae; genus Dorcus; species Dorcus hopei. The sequence continues at coordinate 28,727,100 of CM065418.1, read as the reverse complement.
CGTGTCGTAATTTGAATTGCGCGCCGAAATAATGTGTGATTACAGGGGCGTGTTCGAAAATACAGGGGTGCATTCATAAAGTCCACTGAGTTAACTTTTTCTACTCACCTCTGGCTCTGAGATGTAGGTAAAGTTTATTCGACATGCGCAGTTAAAGAAAATTTATAAAACTGCACGCGGCACGCGCCTCATAACCTGTGGTCATAACTCATATGCAATTGAATCAAAATTCTGAACATCATTTATGAAAGAGTATGCTGTAACAGTTATTACATTTAACTCTTTCGACATTTTGACAATTAGGTTAAGTGCGTATAATCGTATTTCCGCTTTAGCTCTTATCGTTCAAAAACGTGTTTGTAATGTTATAACTCCACGGAGTAATTCGTAATAACTCAACATTAACTCGACTCTATTCTAAGACCCCGCGCAAACTGCACATTTTCTATCGGCCGATAGCTAATTCTGAATCAAGTTACGAGAAGTGTGAGTACGTGGCCTATAATAATTTAATGTACAGCCACGTATCACATTTCTCGTAGCTTGATGCAGAATAAACTATCGGCCGATTGTAAATCTGGAGTGCGCGCGGGCTCTAACTCTACTCGGAGTAAACTTCTTGAACGCACTCCAGGGAGTAAGTATAAGTCTGGTATAAGAGTTATACCAACAGACTAACAGAGTGAATAAACTGAAAAACAAAATATACAAAATTGTTTACATGAGAGAAAAAGAATATTACCCAAGAGTAACGCTGTGAGTTTTCGAACACACCCCAGGAGTGCGTTCAGGAACAATAGGTAAGGCAACTCTTACTCCAAAACATCGATGTTCAACATCGATGTTTCAATGCTTACGATGTATCGATATATGGAATAATGGTCGATGTATCGCTTTTTTTAATGATCGCAGATAATTCAAATTCTTTCTTGTGCTGCCCCCTAGCGATGAATAGCATGATTTTGCATTTTAAAGAATATTAACATTGACTATGCAGTTTTCTATTTAATGTTTATACTTTTAGTTCGTGTATAATTTTAAAGGTAAGTAGATAAATCCCCGAGAGCATTTATCATCATACATAAATAAATTTCCAAGTAATTTTTCTTCATTTTTGGTTTAAAGATTATGATTTGCAGATTGTGCTTTTCATTAGCGACGTAATTCACAAGAAGTGAAAAGTGACGTTTGGAAATACTTTTCCAAAGAAGAAAATAGCATTGTAAGTTTCGTGAAAAAAACATCAAAACCAGCGAAAACGCGAATTTAAAAGGTCATCTAAATATTCATACATTTTTTTAAATAAAAACATTCGTATTTGAATTAAAAAAAAAACATCAATGTTTGTAGAACTTCGATGTTCTTTCGATACATCGAAGACATCGATGTTTGACTTTCGATACATCGGTGATGAGACTCATTTTTGCCATCCCTACTTGCAACTCCTCTCTCATCCGCGCATGTCATACATGTGTATGGTTCATAGAGTAAGAATTAGAAGATAGGTCGCTCGATTAAGATGAAGTATTCTAACAAATTTAAGCGAAGTTTCTGAACGATAACGGTGAACGTATTAGTGCTAACGTCAAAGAAAATATTGATAAATTATGTTGAATTTAGGTTATGTGAACCTGCTGCCAAAATTGAAAGTGAATTTAATTTTCAACTTGTTTATATAGATTTGCTTGAATTTACTTACTGGTTAAATTTGTAAATAATAATTCTCCTTTCTCATTATGAATGAAATGGCCGTTATTATCAATTACACATTCAAATTCTGCTATTTTTCTTCAAGTAGGTCTTTAGCAAAATAAACAACCACCAAATAACACGTACACAAACGTATAATTATACTGGAAAAATGAATAAACACGCGTTGCGCATGCTCACAGTATCGTGCACGACAGATTTTTCAGGTTAAATCATCTACATGTGGGACTGTGGGTGACAATCGGCAACAGTGCTGCCAACCGACCAAGCGAAGCATTTCGGAAGATAGTTGTGAAAAATTCCGATAGATGTCTCTGAATTTCGGTTGAGCTAATTTAAATCACTTGATTAAAATCATGTTTAAAATCACTGATTTTATTCAGGCTATTTTTATTTTTGATAATCATTTTTAAAAAAATTCTTATGAAATAAACAAGGCTGGGTCCAAATTTCTAATTAATGTAAGTTAATGCAATTTTTGACGCTAAATAAAACAAAAGGCGATCGAGAAATAAAGAAAATTTATGAAATTAAAAATTCTTAGTAAATAAACAAAACTTTCTAAAATTACAAATTGACGTTTGTGCAATTTTTGACGTAAAATAAAACAAAAGACGATCGAGAAATAAAGAATGTTATTATAATAAAATCAAAAAAAAATAAATACAAAAAAAATCGCATTGAATAAAATTAGAAAAAAATAATAAAAATAAAAGAAATCTCATTAAATAAAATTACAAAAAAATAAAAACTAAAAAATTCTCATTAAATAAACAATACTTTCTATAAAATTTTAAAAAATTATAAAAATTAAAAATCTTTTATTAAATAAACAAAACTTTCTAAAATTACGATTTGACATTTGTGCGATTTTTGACGTAAAAAAAACAAAAGACGATCGAGAAATAAAGAAAATTTATAAAATTATTATTATGTATTATATAATACATAATAATAATTATAATATAAAATTTTAAAAATAAAAATAAGGAAAATCTCATTGAATAAAATTAGAAAAAATAATAAAAATAAAAGAAATCATTAAATAAAATTACAAAAAAATAAAAACTAAAAAATTCTCATCAAATAAACAATACTTTCTACTTTCTATAAATTTACAAAAAATTATAAAAATTACAAGAAATCATAAAAATTTAAAAAATTATAAAAATTAAATTTTTTTATTAAATAAACAAATCTTTCTAAAATTAAGATTTGACATTTGTACAATTTTTGACGTAAAGGAAAACAAAAGACGATGGACAAATTTATAAAATTAAAAATGAATAAATATAAAAGAAAACTCATTGAATAAAATTAGAAGAAAATAAAAATAAAAAAAAAATCATTAAATAAAATTACAAAAAAATAAAAATTAAAAAATTCTCATTAAATAAGCAATACTTTCTACTTTCTATAAAATTACAAAAAGTTATAAAAATGACAAAACTTTCTAAAATTAAAATTTGAACTTTCTTTTTTTACCCGCAAGGTTGCTTAAATTACCCGTAATTCGGGTAATTGCCCGCACATTGGCAACCTTGACTGCTTGGTAAAGTTTCGTGAGAATCTATTAACGTTTTCGATTGACCGCACTAGTGTTAGAATATCAGAATATCTTCATCTCATGTTATTACATGAGGTTAAAAGAAGATACAAATACACTGAGTGCGACCGGTGCAAGTGAATCGAAAACGCTGTACCTCTCGTGTTTCACTATCTCTCTCTTTGCTTCGTGTAGTTCTTCCCCCCGTCATCAGATGGCGCTGAGGTGTAGCGACGGAATACAAACCAAAACATACTGGAAACTATAGAATACATTCCGATGAGATTACCTTTCTTTTTTCTTTCGCTCTTTGTCTCAATTAGTTCTTCCCCTTGTCACGCATGGAGTATTGGTATAACGGCGGGAAGTTTGAAGTACTTCCCCATTTGCTTACGAAATAAATAATTTTACTAAATTAAAATGCACAGTTGTTTACTTTGTTTCACCACTTATTTATTGTAACACAGTTACTGCAGTTTCAACATATTAAATGTCATTTTTAGACATTTAAACATTTGAAAGACTTCTGTTTTGTGCCGACAGATGGCGCTGTAGATTTTCATTGAAATTACTCAAAATTAAGACGCGTTCTACGTCGAATGAGTGTGCTGCCGTTTTCTTAGATTTCTTAGATGAAGACTTCGTTCTACACAATCGACTTCATAGCATAATTTAATTCGATTATATTTTTTTCTGTAAGCAGTGTACCGACAGTTTGCGTTCTTGATCATTTACGTCAGTTTTAAATTGAAGCCAAAATGGCTGCAACTGAGGTTATCTTATGAAGTAGAAAAAAAAACACACACAGACAATTTTTTTTTATATATAATCTGATACTTTTCATTCCTGTCAAAAATAATAGAAATCCCAAAAGCTTCTGTTAAGTGTCAATAGATGGCTCTGTAGATTTTTATTAGTAGAGATAGATAGAAATAACGGAAAACAAACAAGCTTTGTATTTCGAAAGACATGATCTTTTGTTTGTATACGTTAAGTTAATAATTTGAGTCTTCACATCGACTTGATAGGATATTCTAATTCGCTTTTATTTTACTTATTTTTTTTTGTTCTGTAAAAAAAAGAATGTTCCTTATTCTTAAGAGAAGTAAAAAAGAAGTCGCGTTATAGATCTTTAGATCAGTTTTAAATTTGCCGCTTAAATCTGCAGCAAAAATGGCTGCGCAATTCAGGTTACCTTACGGAGTGAAATAATATTAGAAAAAAGAATAGATAAGTGTTATAATTTAATACTTCTCGTTCCTAATGTCCCTATCAGAAATAAAATAAACCTCAAAAATTTTGTCCTGTGCCAAAAGATGGCGCTGTAAATTTAAATAAATAAGTGTCTACCTTAAACGATATGCTTTTCAATTTGCTTTATTACGAGCGTTTTACATCTACACAGAAATCCGTCTTTGTAACTAATTTGCAACTAGTTTTTTTTTAAGTTCAAAATTTCTAAAAAAAGTGCCAACTATAAAACAAACAAGAAACAGAAAATTGCGAAGGTTTTAATTATCTTTTGTCGAAAGCCTTCGAAGAAGCGCAAAGTACGAATAAGACCACTGTAGGACCTGAAACCAGAAAAAGTATTTTTAATTACTTTATACAGAGCGTCATCCATCTTGAGGGGTCCTTGTATAGAACGACCGTATAGGTAGGTAAATTACAATCAGTGTAGCTTCGTACAAAAAAGTAACTGGCTGGAACGGGTTAACCCAAAACCTAACATCTGCCAAGAAGAAGTTTTTCAATTGGTGCACGTGCACATAACATTATAAATAATTGTTGCATATGAAGTATAACTTTATTATCTTCTATGCAAAAAGGTAAATCTCAAGATAGATGACACCTGTATAAACCGTACCGATTTAAATGACGTCAGAGATGCCACCGAAAATTTGTAGGCCGTTATCTTAGTGGCCCTCTTCGACCTTTCCATGATGATGAAGAGGCACCGCCTCACTTCAGAACTACAGTTCGTCCAATTACTTAAGTAACACGCATCTCTTATTGCTTCGCTCTACAAAACCGCAACTTCTAGAAAAACGAAACCACCAAATCATTCTTTTCCTTACACTCAGTATCACTTCGTTTCCAAACCAACAGTACAGCGTAAGCTCGCACGTGCCGACGCAAATGTAAAGGACGAGCATCAGGAATTTCAGAGAGCCTGGCGTTGTCTGAAAATTTACGGTGAATCATCAAATAGGTAATTTAGATGTGTTCGGGTTTACCAGCATGACGCTGAATATTGAATTGCACATTAGGAGTATCGTCGCACCGAACTGGCCCAAAATTGGGACGGAGAAGACGTGATCCATTAATTCAGCAAATCTAAAAATTTGAATTTTTTAAAAATTAGAATTTAATACTTCAATCCTATATAGGATGTTACCGAACTTGAGACCTGTGCCCCTAGAATTACTGTGTGCCGAAAGTTTTAGACACCACAACAACAACGTACCTTATAATCGCTAAGTGATGTTCAATATATTCGTACAGGAGTTTCTCGACGGTCCGATCGACTTCTTCAGCAGACAAACTTGCCTCGGGTTTGAGGACCTTAAGGGTTTCGACGGCATGGTTTCTAACGTCCTCGATCTTCCGTTTTAAAACATCAAACTGGCCTGCGATTAGACTCAAGAGATTCGCACACAAATTATCCAAAGCCGCATTGTTCCATGTGGTGATCCCAATGCCCACCAACTGGATCATGTACATGATGGGGTTGTAGGGCCCCAGTTTTTTCGGAAAGGGCATCGGAAGTGGTTCCTCATCCACGATGGGGTACACAGCGTAAAGAACGATAACACTACCTGCGCTCGCTACGTAAATCTTGGATAAAATCAGAGCGAGCTTCCTCAAAACCGCCAGATGCGTTTCGTATTTATCTGGGAACGTGGAAATTAAGGGGTTGTCCATTTCCTCGAGCACGTTCCGAAATATGCGCCAGTTGTAGACGAAGCCCCACATTTTCATGGCGTAGGCCGTGCACGAAGAGAAAATATAGAGGATCTTCGAGAGCTTCCCGAAATCCGAGATGTCGTATACCACATCGTAGAACATGGCCAGATAAAACAGGGTGAACGTGAAGATCGTGACGAAAAGGAACCGAACGTTTCGCCAGGGCGATTTATTTTCGGTGGGCCAGGCCCCGGTCGCTGTCAATTGCATTCTTTGAATTCTATAAAAGTCCGTCAGTTTAGAACGCTGCTGCATCTTCGTCGGAAAAGTTTGCTCAATTAAACAGCTGCTTGTTTTGACGAGTATTTATACGCGTGAAGCCAAATACGAGGAGAGTAGTAATTACATTTTATTAATTTATGAGGCAGCCTCTATTTTATAAATGGCATAGGATAGGACACGAACCGAAAAATTCTGTTACGGTGATTCTGAATTCAACGTTAAAAAAGGGCAAAACATAATATCTCTTGAAGATTCCTTGTCTCTTCTGATATTTTTACCACTACTTTAACTTCGAGCCCTTTTCATTGCTCTAGAAATTCATCCTTCAAATTTTCAGACTGTTCTTGTAATTTAACTTCTAAATTTCCAGATTGTTCTTTTAATTTAGTTTCTAAATTTCCACATTGTTCTAGGAATTTACTTTCCAGATTTCTCGACTGTCGTATTAATTCATTTTCAAGTTTCTCCTCTAAAATTTTCACATTTCCTTCCGAGTTTCTAGAATATTCGAAACTTCTGGATTGTTTTTGCAATTTATTTTGCAATTCGTCTTTGAAATTTCCGCCACAATATTTATATTTCTCATAAGAAAATGAGAAGTAATGTAGAAGAAATTTTACAATTTCAGAAAATTCTTCCGCTATTCTACAGCTATTCAATTGGATGAAGGAGCTGAAATGTAGTGGTATTTCAGTGCCGTGCCGTGCTATGATACAGAGAGGCGGCACCGTAAGGGGGCGGCATAAGCAGAAAAATCAAAATACAATTTTAACCATTCAATAAATAAAAATCTTTACGCAATGCTTTTCTATAATAGTCTAGTATGTTGATTTAGTACTTTATGTCTCTATGGGCCAGTTGTACAAAGTAGGTTTAAACTGACGCTCAACTGAACCAGGTTCAAAGTAAACAAATTCGCATAGAATCTTAATGACATATGGCAATTAATGCATTCATAAATAAAATTTGATGCGATTTTGTTCACTTTGAACCTGGTTCAGTTGACCGTCGGTTTAAACCTCCTTTGTACAACTGACCCTATAAGGCACTCGATCTTAAGGTACTAAATCAACATACCTCGTATAGAAGTAACGCATTTATGGTGGATTTCACAAACGTTACTTAAATTTAATTAAGCGTTAAAAGTAAACGTTACTATGGTTACATGTGCTGAAGGTATAGGAGTGATTATTCTTAATCAATGTTTACATTTAATCGACTTTTATGAAACCCAGAATTAGTGATTTCTTATATCTATCCTTGTCGCACATTCCTCTCATCTAGGGATAACAAAGTTGGAAATATTATTTGAAGTGACGTTTGTCAAAGTTACTGTCAGTGGTTAAGAAAATTGAGTTTAAATATCGCATTTCAAACTTCTATCGCATGACATTTAATGATTCCGCCTTTTTCGTAAAAGAAACATTCTGCACTTCTTAAAATAACAACTTTTTGATTGGTAAATAACTTAACTAGACATAACCTAATACACTTTTAAATTGAAACCAGTGACATTGCGGTAAACAGAATTCCCTAAAACTGTTGTCTTCCTTATTGCACTTGCGACAATTATATTTGTTATCTTTGTTTCTCAATCCTCTCACGAGAGGAATGGGATTGCGTTACCTGTACGGAGTGTTGATTTAGTACCTTATGTCTGTATAAGGCACTCGATCTTTGTCTGTGGACACAGGTACTGCCATCATATGTTTTTGACACTGACAGTGGCTATTTGACCTTGAACAAATTGGTTGTCATTGTGACAGTTGTTCCGTTCAATTTTCGCTTCTTGGCGTTATTAATTTAAAAACAGCCTAGATAATGCCTAAAGTATGTTGTTTTGCCCATTACAAATCAAATGCTACAAATTTAAACTGTTTAACATTCCTAGGGGTGCATACAGCTTTTCTTTTTAAAATATCATAAGCTCGCAATAGATACATTTGCACATTTCATATAATTTAACGTAAGACAAATTTTGTTGCTTATTTTAACTAAATTTGTTAAAATACATCAGAAATTGTTTTTAAATTTGATCTAAAATATGTATAGGTAGGTAGACGCAATTTTTTTTTGTAAATGAGAACTTTATGCAAGAAAATTTGTACGTAAACCATTTAATTTGTCGCTAGTAAAGCTAATAAACATTAGTAAAAGCTTAGCACATTAATAAGTTAACTTTTAGTTTGGAATATCTCAGGTATGTTCTATTGGTTATTACTTACAGTTTTCTAATTTATTTATTTCTTTATTATGTCATATTTTCCCATAAACGCATAAATTTATTGTAAACTCACACTTCGTGTTAATAAAATGGAAATTTAAAGTAATTTGGGGCTTGATTTATATAAAGTATTCCAGTTTGTCATTTTTGACAACTAATTTCTTCAAGGTCAAATAGCCACTGTCAGTGTCAAAAACATGTGATGGCAGTACGGTGATGATGGCAGTAGAGTGAAATCAATTAGAGAAGAACCGATGTGTCATCCAAATTTGTTAGTTTTCACGTCAGAAACTGCTGATAGGGCAAACTTTATAGTAAACAATGAAACTACATAATGATTACAATTCGCGTGCAGCAAGAAACACCAAAACACCTCTTTCTTATCGCAAAGACTTGTACAAACGTATTACGTGTGAGGGTCTTCTCTATTTAATTTACCTCTACCTGTGTCCCTAGACAGAGGTCGAGTGCCTTATGTCTCTACAGAATGCAATGAAACATTGCATTCTATAAGTATTTCTTTCTAGGCCAGACACTATAAAAATTTAGAAATGACAGCTCGTATAAATCTTTATTATTTCTATACTCCACAACACAAAAAAATGACAATGTTGAGTTAAAAAACAACACAATTAAAGTTTACATTAATTGCGAATCATTTGTCATCATAATGGTCCGAAAAAGTATGTGGATCGTAATCATCCTGAGGAACGTCCGGCAATAAAGGTATTGGAGTGCTTCGTCTTTTCACAGTTCTTCGTTCGCGACTTCGCCTTCTTTTAATTTGTCTTACTCGAATATTAAACAATCGGTTACTCTCACATATTTTGGTTTTTTTTTCAAATCTAAAGCCAAAGATTAGAAATTTTGCAGCCGAGGTAAAGAAAGCCCTGAAATTTCGGGTGTACCCTGCCCTTTTGAACATTACACGCAGAAGATTTAAACGCTTAAATCTTAAAGATCAATCTTTAAGATTTAATTGTTTAAATCTTCTGCATGTAATGTTCAAAAGGCCAGGGTACACCCAAAGTTTCACGACTTTCTTCATTTCGGATGAAAAATTTCTAATCTTCGGCTTTAGATTTGAAAAAAAACCAAAATCGATTACTCTCACATATTTTGGTTTTTTTTTCAAATCTAAAGCCGAAGATTAGAAATTTTGCAGCCGAAATAAAGAAAGTCGTGAAATTTCGGGTGTACCCTGGCCTTTTGAACATTACATGCAGAAGATTTAAACGATTAAATCTTAAAGATCAATCTTTAAGATTTAAATGTTTAAATCTTCTGCGTGTAGTGTTCAAAAGGCCAGGGTGCACCCAAAGTTTCACAACTTTCTTCATTTCGGATGAAAAATTTCTAATCTTCGGCTTTAGATTTGAAAAAAAACCAAAATCGGTTACTCTCATATATTTTGGTTTTTTTTTCAAATCTAAAGCCGAAGAGAAGAAATTTTGCAGCCGAAGTAAAGAAAGCCGTGGAATTTGGGGTAGACTCTGGCCTTTTAAAGATTACACGCAGAAGATTTAAACATTTAAATCTTAAAGATTGATCTTTAAGATTTAAATGTTTAAATCTTTCAGGTGTAATCGTTAAAAGCCAGAGTTCACTTAAATTCCACGCTTTTTACTGGCTGCAAATTTTTCGCTTTAGATTTGAAAAAAAACCAAAATATGTGATTGTTTAATTTTGGTTTTTTTTTCAAATCTAAAGCCGAAGATTAGAAATTTTGCATCCGAAATGAAGAAAGTCGTGAAACTTTGGGTATACCCTGGCCTTTTGAACATTACACGCAGAAGATTTAAGCCTTTAAATCTTCTGCGTGTAAAATTTCATTTCGACATGCTGAAGCATTGTTCTGGCCACAGAACCTAGGTTCTGGGGCCAGAACAATACTTCGGCATGTCGAAATGGCTGCAAATATTTCAAATGTAAAGCCAAAGATTAAAAATTTGGCAGTAATCGGGGATTTGCCCGACATCCTTACTGCCCTGCTGAAACAAGAAGATTAAATTAACCGACGGCGACGTAACAAAAATATACTAACTATAAAATAACAGATATTTAGAGTAAATATGGGGGCTTATAAGATAAAGAAAATTTATGCTAATTAAATATGTCCAGTAATTTAGAATATCTTGAACAGTTTGATTTTTGATTTGTACAAAATTTATGAAAATCGATCAAAACACTTTTATTATTTTCAAAATTTTAATGCGAAAGTAGGCTATTTTTTTATTAATTGACGAACCGTCAAGGATGAATGAGCTCAGTTCGACCGTCTTTTAAAAGGAACTCATAGCAACCGTGGTTGCCTAATGGTCGCTTCTCAAATCACGACCACCGTGACCACTCAGCTGATTAATCAGGCAGCTTAAAACAACTACGAAATAAACGAAATCAACAACGTCGCCCATGAACTAAACGCAGGGTAAGTGTAAAACTGGAAAATATAATTTTGCGAACATATTTCCAAATCGGCTTTCGAAATTATGAATGCAATTAATCAGCGTTCACTTTGACATCATGTCTTCAAAGTGTCAGACTTTAATACAGTCAAATAAAAATTTTGGACTGTTTAATCAGCAAAAAATTTCTGTAACTTCCCCATCTACTTGGCGCCTTTAACTCTCATAATTTTAGACTAATGCCTGTTTTAGACGGTCATATTTTTATATCAAATTTATTACGAAGTGAGAGAGATATCCTACCACAGTGAATGTTGATTGGTTGTATTGGCACTTCTCACTCACTTCGTAATAAATTTGATACAAAAATATGACCGTGTAAAACGGGCATAACACGTAGAAATACATACCTCAAATTAATAAAGATTCTTAAAAACTTCGAATGGCGTGTCGCAAGTCATTGATGTTTTCGCGGGGGCATTTTCAATTTTGTTCTGCTTGTCTTGGAGCAAAACCATTTAAATTTGGTTAACCTGAAAGCACACTCGTTAATCCATCACAGTTTAACTCTTGAGTGAGTGATTTACCTTCCACATGAAATTTTGCTTGCAAAACTAATTTTGTTTCAAAAGTAAACAACTAATTTTTCGTCGTCAAGCTGGTCGCTTATTTTCTTTTGACACAAACCTACTTTACAAAATGGACAGAGAATCATCAAAGAAATTGAATTGAGGAAAAATATTTTCAGTTACACTTACCTATATAAATTAGTTTTCGATCACTTCAATGCCGCGGCCAGATATGCAATTTAATGTAATGCCTAACGTGATTTTTAACATCTAATTTTCAAAGAAAAATTTTTTCTTACGAAAATAGCTGAGCGAAATTAATATACAGAGATCGCCAGATAAGTCGGGCCATATGGGAAATTTTTTTACTATTGATTTCTCAGAAAAATTTATTCTTTATAAAAGTCCCTGCATCTTCCCAAACTCAACATACATGTATCAAAATTTGAATACCTGTTGTCATATACCGAGGAAATAAAAATATTTGAAATTGACATAAGAGTAAAGTACTTTCATTTTTCAAAATACGCGAAAATATTATTTGGAAAAGCTATTCAGAAATGTTATTAGATCTGAAATATGAAATCATGGTAATCTACGGTGAAAAAAAGAAATTTTCCATATTTTTCAATTTTTCTCGTATCAACGTGTGTATCGTAGAATTTTGAAAGTGTAAAGATGGATGTTTCTTCAAGTATGATATTTATATACTCTGGAATTTCTTTTTCGGTCTTCTACCAACTAGAAATTTTGATCAATAACATTCATACCATAAATCTAACTTTTTTGTCCAAAATGTTGTTTTCTTTCTAGGCAACCGATATTTCATATTTAAGATCTCAGAACAATTCTTAATAACTTTTTCAAATAATATTTCCGCGTATTTTGAAAAATAAAGGTACTTTACTCTTATGTCGATTTCAAATATTTTGATCTCCTCGCTATATGACAACAGGTATTCAAATTTTGATAAGTGTATGTTGAATTTGGGAAGATGCAGGGACTTTTATAAAGAATATTTTTTTCTGAGAAATCAATAATAAAAAAATTTCCCATATGGCCCGACTTATCTGGCGATCACTGTATGTATCTTTATATTATTGTAATCAACTCTCCGAGGGACATCCAAATTTATAAGAATATGCCAACAATTTCTGGAACATCCTGTATAGTTGAAAATAATTTTAAAAGTGCCGCGTGATGTCTAGTATAACTTTCTTAATCTTTTTTTCTCTACTTGTTATTCCTCAGGCTCCACAGAAGAAATACACACCGTTGGGACACCCGGTACATGCGCGGTTACATGGCGCTTACGCCAATATTAAAATTGAAATATCTCCACGAATAAATTTTTGTTGCTTGTGCCAATAGGACCATTAGATGCGGCTTAAAAGCAGCTTTCTAATGATACCAACTTCGAGATTTCAAATTTTTTGGCACTTATGTCGTTCTGGCATCAACCCGTCGAAATGAAAAATAACACAATTTGAAATTAATGGTGACAAGAAAACGAAATAATAAAAATTGAAAGATAATCAAATTAAAAAAGTAATAAAAGCAAAAAAAATCGAACAGTTAAAGAACAAAGAATTATGAATTTGCGGTCCACATGGTCAAAAAATAAATAATAAAATTTTTAAAAAATAACAAAAACAAAAGACAATTAATTTTACAAATAGATTTTTGACTCTGACATGTTCAATACAACTAAAAATATATTAATTTATACTTATAAAACAGTTTAGAATTTACAATGTAAAAGTAAATAAAAGTCACTAAATGTTATAAATGTTATTTTATGGAGCATCTGACGACGATATAAAAATAACACCGTTCCATTTAAAAAACAAAGTTATTGCCCTTCAATTGTTATCGAAATGGAAATAGTTTTACTAGATCCCTGTTTAATGAAAAGTAAATTTTGTTACTGCGGTAGATGCCTTCCACTTAGCTTGTAACAGCACCACAATATCTGCTTTATAACTTTCTTCATTAATGAGATCTTAATTGTAAAAGTTTTCCAAAAACCATAAACAAAGCCTAATATCTTAAAAACCATGGGGTATAGGGAACCCTTATCAAACTTACCCTAAAATAACCTGACAAGCTCAAATTCATTATAAAATATAGGGTATTCCATTTAAAATAACGAAGTTGTACATCGTACAGCCAAACTGGGACATCCTGTATATTTGAAAATAATTTTAAATTATGCGGAGCTTGAAAGGATGATACTTTTGTATAAAACATTTTTCCATATTTTCAAAAGGAAAGGCGTTAATGAAGAAACCCGGTTAAATGTCACACCCTGTATGTATAAAGTGCTGAGAAACAAAATAAAGAAATAATGCAAAGAAACAAATGAAAGCTTGATTTTTCATTTATCTTTTGCTTTCTGGGAAAAATACGTTGATTTTAATCACTCTCAGCCGGATGAGAATCGCCGATTTTCTTTTGTTTTCTGTTCATCCATTTTTATATTTCGTTGTCTTTTGTTTCAGTTCTCTTTTTTTTGTCGAATTCTCGTAGTACATGGGTGTCTACCAACAGAAGACAAAAGAAGAGACTGTATGAAAAATTAATGGTACCGAAAAAAAAAAAAACAACGAAATGCGAAGAAACAAATGAAAGTTTAATTCGCGCCAGAATTCGCTGATCTTTCATTTTTCTCAGCTTCTTTTTTTATTTCCATTTAAAATGGAGTATTTAGATTCTAAGTCGATTTTCGCCCCAAAATTCGTACTAGTATTATCTTTAATTATTTATTTGTAGAAAAAAAAAAGAGTAATTGGAAAATTTGAAACTCGTTTAATCTAAGGTAATACAAAAACGTTTCTTTTCATACTCAACTATCTCGGGTCTCAAGTGTACCTGTCAAGTTCCCACACGTCCATGATGCCTTGCTCTCCACCAGTTACAATGATGTTTGCCTGAAATCAGCAAAACAAATGAGAACTCATTCATCTTCACTTATCTCAGGGCGTACAAACCTGATTACTGTACCAACTGCTTCGCACAATCTGCTTATTCCCATCAAAATTACATAAGGGGCTCAAACCTGTCTTATTAACCAACAGGCTGCGCAAACACTTGCCATGCTGTGCAGTAGAACCAACGAGAAGAAATAAATTGTTGTAGTCGGTCGTATGCGCGTTTGCAATGTAGGTGGTGTCACTCGCCTCATGCTACAGAACAAATGCAAATCATTTTATATCAGTGGTAAGTGATGTACCTAGTTACTCGAATGTGTCCGGTTAAGTCTTCACGTGAGAAGTAGGCGTAAGGCTGGACGCCGTCGCACATCCACAACTGCAAGTCATTTGTGTGAAATGTGCAGCAGATAAAATCGGTGTTCCCTTGCGAGTACCAAAACAATCGTTCAATCGAAGACTCCGTGTTCAAAGAGTCCATTAGTGCATCATCCTCGCAGGTTTTAGTTAAATCGTACACATTGATGAGGCCATCTGTCGACGATGAAAGCAACCTGTTGATATCAGCGGGGTGGAATTTAACCTGGTGGAATTTAACTCCTAAGTGAAATTTGCAGGGTTGAGTCAAGCGGGGTTCTTACTTGAGTGACGTCGTCCATGTGTGATTCCCAGTAACCCCCGACCATTTTGATGTTCCTTAAGTCCCAGAATAAAATAAACGAATCACCTTCGTGCACTTCAGTTCCGGCTGCCAGCAGTCGATTGTTCGCCGAAATGTCAAAGCAAGTCATAGGCTTGTACGGGTCATCTTTTTCTAGCGATATATCTGCATCGCACACAAGTTAACTCAACAGACACTAACATAGGATATTTTACCTTTAAAAACTGACGTAGGCGTGCCTGGTGCCCTGAGATCCCACAGCGAGATTTCACAGTTGCTTGTCCCTACGTAAAACAGAGCGTTATTGTCTGCTGATGCTTTAACTTCGACAATGTTGTCGTTAACTTCGAACGTTTCAAGCTTGTCTATGCGGTTGTTGTCGATTTTATAAACTGCGCTGGTGTTGTTACTTAACCCCAATATTACATTGGGGCTACTTTCTCCTCTGCAATAACATAATCACTCAAATTATCTATGAATTAAAGCCAAATTCTAACCTCAATCCGGCCATGTGCAAAATATACTTGTTGTTTGGACATACGACTTCTTCTGCGAGCTTCTTGCATTTCGAGGTGAAATGTGCTGAAATGTCCTCGTTGTCGCAGCAGTCGGGGTCCGAGTCGGCTACACTGGGCCCTTTGGAAAATGCATTGTAGGTTATGTTTACGTTTTTCATGTCGCCGGTGCCGTTGTTGAAATCAACCGCTCAGTTTTATTTTCCTCGCCACATTTAATTAACGGTTCCAAATTGCTTGAATTTTACAAAAAGAAAGAGGGCAAACGTTATTTGCATAACCTAAACATGACGGCACAGATTTATCAAGTAGCCAGATTCCCCGTAGAAAAAGAGAAATTGATATTAACTTAAGAGTGAGATGGTAAATACACCCGTTTAAAAAGCATTGCTCATTCTAGTCACGTGACATAGGCTTCGAGTGGCATCCTTGTCGGAGACATGAGCCAAAATTACTCACAGATATTCGCTATTTCACTCACATGCTGATATCAATCGAGAATACAGGAAACCAATTAGAAATAAGCATCCAATATTAAAACTTTGAAGGCCACATAACCTCTAAATTTGTTTACATTTCCCACAGAACCAATAGCGTACCGTCACAGCAGGGGAATGTTTCTCATTCTTTCAGTATAATATACACAACTGTGAGCTATTGGCACTAAATAAAAAGCTCTTACCAAAAATTTTGTTCTGTGAAATCCAATGTGTGATTCTAAACGTAAGTAAAACCACTGAAAACGGACATTTAATTTCGATGTGTAATAGCGTTTTCCACTGGCTGAACCGGTGTGCACTCAGGATATCTCTATCTCGTTTTATTACATAAAGTTGAACCGAGATGAAAATACACTCAGTGCACACTAGTGCAGCCAGTGGAAAACGCATGTGACGGTGCTGACTTATTTACATTTCAACAAACGTTTACGAAACTGATAAATGATGCTACAAATAGCATAAGAATTAGTCATGACACAAGTTATCACATTAATTTTCATTCAAAACTACTTATTAATACACAAAATGAACAATTATTTGACTCCGACAAGTCAGCTGTTCACGAATGCGTCCATGATATGCCCCTCGACCAATCAGACGCTGTGTCTGACCAAAACAAAGCTATAGGTTATGTGGCCTTCCATAAGCTATATACTACACAATTTCTAGCCTATCCTAATTCATTGCAGGAAACATAAGGCACTGTCTATCTACCCCCTACCAGATCATTGCATGACGGTTGACTCATAGCGTTTTCGATTCACCTGCACTGGTTGCACTCGGTGTATTTGCATCTTCTTCCAACCTCATGTATTAATACGAGATGAAGATACTCTGAGTGCGCACTGGTGCAGTCAATCGAAAACGCTATCAGTCTTGTCATCTGGTGAAGTGATGCAAGGTTGCCACTTGCCAGGTTGGTAAACGCTAGTAGCGCCAAAGGAAATATTCCAAAGCGTCACTTGGCGCCAAAGTTTGAAAATTTTGTAGTTTATTTATGTACATAGCTTTTTTTTAATTCCCAATATTCATTTAAAGACCAACAGATTCACCAACTTGTGCGCATGAAACCAAAACGATCTAAGTTGCCATAACTTATTTGACTATCATCAGTGGAAGTCTGTAACACTTCAATTAAACGAAACCGCAGTTAATAACGACAATCAAAGCTGATTCACACACAAAACAAGTTTTATTTTGTTGCAGCAACTTTCTAAAAAAAAGAATCACAAAACATCTTCTATATCTATGCGCTTGATTCACACACAAAACAAGTTTTATTTTGTTGCAGCAACTTTCTAAAAAAAAGAATCACAAAACATCTTCTATATCTATGCGCTTTCGCTTCTTATGATTCACAACCATGTCAGCTGCCTCCAGAGGCACCCCCGACTCGACGAGCCACGCATTCAACTTTGCACGAGCCTTATACCCATCGTGATAAATTTTTCTCTCAAGCGAATCCAAGGAATTCTGCACACTGGGATCAGACCCGACATTATCCGCAAGGTCCATCAGTTTCCTAAACCGAGTTTTAAATGTCTGCAAACAGCGGACTAGCAAAATGCAGTTAGTTACCAACCTGAAAAAATTTTATTACATGCACTAGTATTTCGGCAACTTCCCCGCGTGCATCGAATTGCTTCGCGTACGCCCCCAATTCGTAGAAGTACAGGCCGAATTTGTGCAAGTCGACAGCGCAGGGATCGGCTTTGAGTATCTCTCTGTACGCCTCCTTGTAGACTCGAGGTAATTCCGCAGACACAACCGGTCGCCTACCAATCGACAAGGGTTTAACTAACCACATGGGTAATTCAAGGCCGCTTCCTGCTTTTAAGTCGTCCTCTTCAGCGCTGGGGTTTAATTTACCTGAGAATGAAAGTCGAATATTCTTGACGGTTGCTTTGAATTAACCAAATTCTCACCCAGTTTTGGGACGTTAAGTAGGAATTTGCATGGGGTACGCTCTTGCGTGGCTAAGATGTCGTCGAGGGAGAAATAATTGGGAGAAAGCGAGCACTGCATGATGCGTTTATTATGAGTATTCTGTGATTATGAGGTTTGTACATAGATAACACGATAATACATGAATAGATGGGACACTCAATAGAAAGTTTGAGTACCTTGTAAAGCGGCCTCTACAATTAGGGGAAAAAGTAACCGTAGTTCCAAACCCAAATATAACCTTTAATATTTCAATATTTAATTTTCATTTATCATTTATCAACACTAAATAAATATAATCATACGTTAAAAATAAATATTGTTATGATTTTACCATGTGTAACCACAGCAATATTTACTTTTAGTCGATGATTACATGTATTTAGTGTTGGTGAAACCCAGCAATAACTTGTAAAACCGAAAATAAAACACAGTTTCATAAAACAAATTATATTTAAGTACATTTAAAATAAGTACAGTGCATTATAATACATACAACCACTACAGAAATAACGTCAGAGTAATATACGAAATCATAATTTTTATGTAGTCTACAATTGGACAGTATAATTCCAAAAGGACAAACAGACCAGTAAAATTCACAATCATTCTACATATTGTATGTTCTACACTACTAAAACTACAAACTGTGATTTCTCAAAATATGGTTCATTGGTCTGTTTGTCGTTTTGAAATAACAAGGTCGACTTAATAGTCTGCTTAGTTTTAATAAAAATAAAAAATGCTCATCAGTTCATCATCTAAATGTGAAAACGTTCAGGTTAACAATTGTGAGAGAATCAGCTGTTGGTACATCACATTTCAACATTCAAATCGATTTATGCTAATAAAAGATTCTGACCTTTGTTTTCAAATTTTCATATCAAATTATAACCTCCACAATCAAACGACTGCGAAACGTAAAGTGTATAGTGCGCGATTTAGTGTCCGCTTAAAAGATTTTGTGATACAAATTTCATCGGACAAGAACCAACTGTAAATACAAACAGCTAGTATTGAAACAAAACAAAAAAATTACTACGGACTAAAAAATGTCGACAGCACTGACCTAAACTAAATGCAGGGCAACGAATCCAAAAATATTCTCACCTTCTGGAACAGGTATACTCTTACCTTCCGGAACAGGTTCATCTAATTGCTGGTTCTCTTCATTTATCGTCTCTATTTGCATGGGCTCTAAATAACATAACTGAAATTAATAATAATGGTTATCTACCAAAATTTAAGACAGATTACTACCTGATAAATGTTCAGTGAGAACAGCTGTATAAAGTAAAATATTATTTCTGCCGAAACAGTTTTCCATAAAATGTTTAAACGATAAAACTTTAGAAATAAACGATAACTTTAAAATAACACAAACCACAACAACGCCATGCCACAAAGAGCATAATCGCATAACGCGATCATAACGCTTGTAACTTGCATTCGATTGGTTGGACAGGTCGGTGGCGTTACGGAAGTAAGGCGCCAAATTTAAATTTATGCACTGCTGCGACCTCTACAATTAGGGGAAATACTACTACCTCATTTTGCTAGGTACCAAGTTCTCCAATATAAGTATCCACCCCGTGGGTTTGTATTAACCTCAAATTACACCGCGTAAATACGAACGTCAACACAGATTTATCGAGTAGCCAGATTCCCTGTAGAAAAAGAGGAATTGATATTAACTTAAGAGTGAGATGATAAATACACCCGTTTAAAAAGCATTGTTCATCCTAAGTCACGTGACATAGGCTTCGAGTGACATCCTTTTCGGATACATGAGCTAAAATTACTCACAGATATTCGCTATTTCACTCACATGCTGATATCAATTGAGAATACAGGAACATAAGGCATTGTCTGGCTGCGTCCGACTCGTGGTTAAAGTAGTCAAACCGTGGCGGACCATCTGTCGGACGGTCGCATTTTAAAATGCGACAACGGCGCCCATGGTCTGACCAGGAGTCTGATGGCGTTTTCGATTGACTGCTCCGAGCAGCTCCATATCAAATTGCACATGCGCATATAGAGCGAGCACTTGCAGTGGCGTATTCGGATGGCTGTTGCTCTTTTAGGGATCAAAAATTGGCGGATTCGATTGAACTGGATTGCACGTAAAGTATCTGTGGAGCGGATCAATCACCGTTCATCCGAGCACATTTAATCCGATCAAGTGCAATTCTGTCATGAACTGATCGGGATGGGTGTTGCACTAGAGCGGATTAGGACTGATCTGAACCGAAAACGCCATGACAATGAATCGGACGAATTCGCCTGTGTTTGACAACGAGTCGGACGCAGCCTCTATCTACGACCTCCCAGATCATTGAACATCAAAGAAAGCAGGGCCTCCAACTACTGGTAACCACACTTGAAATGTAGTTCGTTATAGGCCCCTAGCAAGCTACCTGGTGGCGCCGCCTGGTGGAGGTTGCGACATAAATTGTAGGACGCGATTTGAAACCGTTATATCCATTTATATCATTTCGAAGAAGATTTGAATGTGCTTGCTAGTATTTTCTCGATTTGTTTTAAAGTATGGAAGCTAAATATCGTCCTCGTAACGTGCTCGTAACTCCAGTGATAGTACCACAGTCTACATACAGTCTGTTCACTTGGCGTCGGTACCTTTGATCTTTGTGTCTTCAATGCAACCACTGCGCATTCCTCCGTGCGTTGATTCTTACGTGGCGCAAACAATTTAAATTTAAAATCTTGCAGTTGCCCGAACGTGCCCGAACCAAACCGGTAAACCAAACTACGAATAGAAACAGCGAAACTACTGCGCATTCTTCCCCGAGTTTCCAAGAATTTTCTACGCGAAACTAGCGCCAGTGACAAGATTGTATGTAGACTGTGATAGTACTGACAGTCAGTTGAGAGCAGTGTTGCCAACCCTGATACGACCGTTTTCCCTACCTTTTCCTACATAAACTTACAGCTAGTGGCGCTCGTGACGCCGTTTGCTACCCGCCTATAAGCGGTGGATCGCTATAACCGAGGGCGTTATAACCGAGGTCTACTGCTGGTAACATCGGATTGTATAAAGTGCGACTACTGCTTAATAGCGTTTTCCACTGGCTGCATGTGGCTGCACCCTTTGACTATAAACATCTGGACTGCTAGCAGCATTTGATTTACAATGTAGCACAATAGCTGCATTCGAATCGCAGCCGAAGTCAATTCGTTTTTATCAGTAGAATACTCAGAAGTGATCTGGATCAGTTCCTTTACATTTGACTTATGATGAATCCTGCACGAATCGAACGCATAAATTCTTTTTGAATCGATTTAAATCGATCCAAATCGGTGAATCGAATGCAGCTTACAGCTGAATTAAAAAAAAAAAACGGGAAATGAAATTTTTCCAATTGTAAATTTGGTGGCATTTGTCAATTAATTGTCAACTTGACAACAGGGACTTGACAATACATAACCTTTTAACAAAATCTAACCTATTTATTTATAAAGTGACTTAGCGTAAAATAATTCTAACCTATTTCTAATAAAGTCATTTTCACACTATGAAAATATTGAAAAAATGTGCCAATTTTTTTTTGACATTTCCCGTTTTTATTGATTTCAGCTGTATAGGCATTTTCGGAAATTAAACCTGGGTCTCTAACCAGGTTACTTGCGTGACGTCAGCAATTATCAGAGGTTATTCGGGTTCCTCGGTGATTTTACGAACGCATTTTGCAATTAATTTGGTAAAATAACCTTTTTCAGTTAGCAGTCCATTCTATTTATACACTAAATATGAATGAAAATCTAAAATAAATAAAAACCAAATAGATCTTCACTTGCTTTACCTTTTAGTGGAGTTATATATTATGACATTATCAAAATTATCACTTTTTTGCAATTTTTCGAACACAGAACTACGACCAGGTTTAATAAAAAAAACAGTATTTTGTAACTAGATACATAACCCGATTAACCCGAGCGATTTTCCGAAAACGCCTTATGTCGCCAACATCAAGCATCAACCACGCTACCGTGTTGCCTGACGAGCAATATCGGAACTAGTACTTACCCGTAAAACGATTCTTTTTCATCGGTCTTGTTTTACTATAAGCAATTGCATCACAATTCGCAGCAAAGTAGCGTCTGCGACCCATTCCATTAAATAGCACAACACTCCAACTTGAAAAAAGTAACAAATCTGACGAAGAGTTTACACAGGTTATAATTAAGCAACTATGACGGACGATGCTACCAACCTATTCTGACAACCAGTGTCAAAATTTCAAACATTCAAGTTGCAATTTATGTAGTTTAGGGATGTAAAACGTAACCGAAACCGTTCCTCAGTTCCAGTTGTACATACTTAAAGCACAAGAACTGAATTTACAGTAGTTTTGCATCTCTGATGTAGTTTCCAAAGTCGCCACTTGGCAACTTCATGTCGCTCATGTTGGAGACACATTGGGCGCGTTTAGCGAACGTAGCAGCTGAGAAGCAGCAATATGCTTTGCTTAGTGTGCTTACAAGTAGCACAAATGATTCGCTAAACCGTAAATCCGCTGTTTCTGACTCACAAATGTATCACCATTTTGTTACGAACCATTATTTATTATTTTATTCAGTATTACTTGGTCTTTCAGAAATAATACTGTTTTTGGAGAAGCTTGTGCCATGTTTATAAATTATAACTAATAATTTAGGTTAGAAAATATTCAATTTTTAATCAGGGCTACTTATGCAGCACATTTAACTTGAAAGACAGCGATGTTTTAGAATGCTGACTGAGGCCCGATTTATTCACCTCCAAGTAAATTTATCTGGTGATTTATTCCCATAGTAATAATTGTGATCACAATAGTTACTATGGGAATTAATCACCAGATAAATTTAATTGGAGGTGAATAAATCGGGCCTAAATCTCTAAGCTGCTGACTGACAGCACAGTACAGCGTAATCGTTTAGCGAATGCAGCAGTGGTAGCAACTCAACATGTTGCGTTCGCTAAACGCGCCCATTTTCAAAACCGCTAGCAGTCCAGATGTATATATGTAGTAGGTCTGTTCGATAGCTCTGTACTTTCTACACTTTTAACACCTTTACTCTATTTTTCTCACTCCTACTCGCATTAATTATATACATCTCACACTGTCAGGAGCGGTTGGTGTAAAAAGTGTATAAAAGTGCAGAGTTATCGAACAGACCTAGTCAAAGGCTGCACCGGTGTACACTCAGAATATCTCTATCTCGTTTTTATTGCATAAAGCTGAACCGAGATGAAAATACACTCAGTTCACACTAGTGCAGTGGAAAACGCTATAAGAGAAATATATAGTCGTCCAAGTTCTGTATCGGTTTTATGATCTTGCTATAAAAATAGTTTCAAAGAGACCGGCCTGCGGTCGCCTTTCTGTCGCTTTTTTTCGCAAGGCCATAAAACCGCTAGCAACCCGAAGTGAAAGAAAGATATATAATTATAATAAGTTGGTCACATTGCCACATTGGCTGTCACGGGGTGGACACTTATATTGGAGAACTTGGTACCTAGCAAAATGAGGTAGTAGTATTTCCCCTAATTGTAGAGGTCGCAGCAGTGCATAAATTTAAATTTGGCGCCTTACATCCGTAACGCCACCGACCTGTCCAACCAATCGAACGCTAATTACAAGCGTTATGCGATTATGCTCTTTGTGGCATGGCGTTGTTGTGGTTTGTGTTATTTTAAAGTTATCGTTTATTTTTAAAGTTTTATCATTTAAACATTTTATGGAAAACTGTTTCGGCAGAAATAATATTTTACTTCATACAGCTGTTCTCACTGAACATTTACCAGGTAGTAATCTGTCTTAAATTTTGGTAGATAACCATTATTATTAATTTCTAATTTCAATTATGTTATTTAGAGCCCCTGCAAATAGATACGATAAATGAAGAGAACCAGCAATTAGATGAACCTGTTCTGGAAGGTAAGAGTATACCTGTTCCAGAAGGTGAGAATATTTTTGGATTCGTTGCCCTGCATTTAGTTTATGGTCAGTGCTGTCGACATTGTTTAGTCCGTAGTAATTTTTTGTTTTGTTTGAACACTAGCTGTTTGATTGTGGAGGTTATAATTTGATATGAAAATTTGAAAACAAAGGTCAGAATCTTTTATTAGCATAAATCGATTTGAATGTTGAAATGTGATGTACCAACAGCTGATTCTCTCACAATTGTTAACCTGAGCGTTTTCACATTTAGATGATGAACTGATGAGCATTTTTTATTTTTATTAAAACTAAACAGACTATTAAGTCGACCTTGTTATTTCAAAACGACGAACAGACCAATGAACCATATTTTGAGAAATCACAGTTTGTAGTTTTAGTGTAGAACATACAATAGAATGATCGTGAATTTTACTGGTCTGTTTGTCCTTTTGGAATTATACGGTCCAATTGTAGACTACATAAAAATTATGATTTCGTATATTACTCTGACGTTAATTCTGTAGTGGTTGTATGTATTATAATGCACTGTACTTATTTTAAATGTACTTAAATATAATTTGTTTTATGAAACTGTGTTTTATTTTCGGTTTTACAAGTTATTGCTGGGTTTCACCAACACTAAATACATGTAATCATCGACTAAAAGTAAATATTGCTATGGTTCCACATGGTAAAATCATAACAATATTTATTTTTAACGTATGATTATATTTATTTAGTGTTGATAAATGATAAATGAAAATTAAATATTGAAATATCAAAGGTTATATTTGGGTTTGGAACTACGGTTACTTTTTCCCCTAATTGTAGAGGCCGCTTTACAAGGTACTCAAACTTTCTATTGAGTGTCCCATCTATTTATGTATTATCTATGTTGGCTGTATGAAGTTGGTTTCGTAGATCGTTAATTTCCGATTCCATTAAACTATTTTAAATTCAATAAATATAATGGTAAGCATTTTATAGAATTACAAGAGCTTCAAAGGTATCAACAAAATATTTTAAAAATCTCGGTGTACTTTGCTATAAACGCGAAGTGTCCAATTTATAGGTTATGTTTAAACAAAGTTGATCTGCCCACCGAAAACCTTATCACAACTCCTCTTTTTGCTTCCAGATCCGGTTTATACTGATACAAAATCGCGCTGGCAAAACGAGATTAGCAAAATGGTACATGAATTTCGATGATGACGAGAAGCAGAAGTTAATCGAAGAGGTGCACGCGGTGGTTACCGTGAGAGATGCCAAACACACAAATTTTGTAGAAGTATTTTAATACTTTTAATTTAGGGATCGATCACGAATGTATTAATTATAACTGTTTCAGTTTCGAAATTTTAAAATCGTGTACCGCAGATATGCAGGCTTATACTTCTGCATATGCGTAGACGTAAACGACAATAACCTGTGCTATCTCGAGGCGATACACAACTTCGTCGAAGTACTCAACGAATACTTTCATAACGTCTGCGAACTCGACCTCGTTTTCAACTTTTACAAAGTGTACACAGTCGTAGACGAAATGTTTCTGGCAGGCGAGATAAGGGAGACGTCGCAGACGAAAGTCCTCAAGCAGTTGCTTATGTTGAACTCTCTCGAATAATGACAATGTACAATATTCGTTGTTACACCGCGAGACTTGAAATGTAATAAAAATAATTTGCTGCGTACGACAGGTGTAATAATGAATGTGTTCCGTGTATAATTTTTTAGCAAATTTGTAAGAAAGAGTTTCGTTACGTGGTTATTTTAGCTTTACGTAAGTTTCGTTTTTATATAAAGTTTTGTATATGCAGGTTCTTTTATTTCATTTATTATGTAATGTGTATATAATTGTTTTTTTTTTTTTTTTAAATAATTTTTAGTAAAAATATTACATGGTATTTCTATTTGTACAAAAGAAAAAAAATAATAAACGAAGAAATGTATTCATTCATTCCATTAAATAAGTACAAGAGAAAGCAAGAAATAAATAATTGAAGATTGCATTCCGTTTTTGTTGGGTAAAAAAATTTTAAGTGATGCAATCCGATCATAATTTTCGACCAACTAATTTGTGATATGAAATGTAACGTTAAAAGATCCAAGGAACGATAAAGTGAAGAAACAAAAGAAAATGTTATGAGGCCCTCTGTGATTTAAAAAGTGAATCGTGTCGCCATTTATCACAGCCGCCCCTCCATGCAGCCGCCTGGGTTTTAATTAGAGCTGGCAACGGATAACCGATTTTGGATATTTTGGATATTCGCGGTGTACAGCATGTCACTCATGCAAATAGAGTTGCATAACTTGAACGTGAATATAAGTGAAAAAATGTTTTTTATGCAACTCTATTTGCATGAGTGACATGCTGTACACCGCGAATATCCAAAATCGGTTATCCATTGCCAGCTCTAGTTTTAATAAAGGCCCAAAATTCTACGAAGAATGATGCCCCTGTGATTTTAAAATTTTGCTTGCACCACCTCTCAAAATTTTACTTTTATTGTTTTCGTTGAACGAAAAGAAGTGACAAGGTCATTTAATGAACGAAAACAGTAAAAATAAAGTTAAAAAAACGGCCCCACCAGATAATGAAATTAAAAGAAGAAATTCAGTGGCGTCATCTATTGCTATAAAGTTCGGTTATTGTTATTCGAGCGGTGCGGGGATGGAGTGAAAGTAGAGTAAGAGCCAAGTTGTTTTAATATGAGTAAAGAGTAAACGTGAGGCGAAAGTAGGAAAAGGGTAAATAGTGTAAATAGAGTAGTTTTATAGCATTTTTTGCATTGATTTTAGAGTGACTGGGCAATCACATTCCGACTCTGGTACTTGCGACTCTGACACTTTTGATTCTGGTGCTTGTGTTTCTGGTACTTTCGGCTGTAGAAAGAATCGATATGCAATCGTGTGTTTATAAATTTCTCCAGGATACAAAACGGCGTTGGGAAAATTACTCTGAAACAAAAAAAGAGATTGCACGATTTTGGCAATTTTGAAGTACCGGTAGTTCCCAGATACTTGAAAATAGTTACAAGTACGTAATTAATTTGAGAACAAGAATTACGAATTATAAAAATTATATTTTAGTCTCTTTACTTCAACTTTAATATACCCCGAATTAATAAAATAAGGGACTTACATGATTGACAGCGTCAGGATAATTTTGAGTTTCTAAACACAGCGCGCCATGCTTGTAATAATTTCCTTCTTTGCCTTCCACAACTTCTGTCGAATTCTATGGCATAAAAAGCAAACGCAAATTCATTGAGTCCCTTTTTAATAATGTGCTGAAAATTTACGTACTTCGACAGGTAAGAAATTGGAAGTGTAAAACTGCACCCCCGGCTGATTACTGTAGACCTCCAAAACCCTACCAGTAGGCGGATGAAATACTCTAAAACCAAAATTAATATGTCCAACAAAATATCTAGTATGATTTACAGGGGCGTTCACAAAAAAAAAGGTCGACAAATAAGTACCTATATACGCATACAGTATGGCATTCTAATAAAAATCGTTTTATGATGCTTGGTTCATCAGATACAAAAGTCTTCCATTTCCATAATTCCAATTTTGTTGCAGCATTATAAATTGAAGAGTAAAAAAATTAGATAATCCATTTGATCATAAAAAAGAAATGCTTATTTTAAGTGCGGTGACAAGAAAGAAGAGTTAATTTCATCACATGCTGCAGATTTGGCAAGTTTTTTTCAACACCCTATATACTCTTTAATTATTATCAATCAGTGATGATCAGCGTTGCCAAATGCCATTACTTTCGTATTATTGTTTACTAAATTCTTGGTATGTTGGTATATGTATTATTACAAAGTTGCTAAAATCTACTGCGTTTTCAGTTACTTTTAACTTTATACCAACGAGTAAAGAATTAACAGGAGAAAATCATAATAACAATAGTTTCTTGTCCAAAGTGGTAACTGAATATGGTCGATGTATGTCATAGGTGCACACAAAAGCGTTTCATAAAATTCCGGAACGACACATAGTTCTCCATTGTTTATAATACACTTATTACACTAAATGTGACAAAGTAAGATCCTAGAAATGACAATTGTATTCTAGACTTTGGAATTCTATCATAAAAATACATGGAAAGAACTTACTTACATTACGCTTGCTGTGCCACTGATCACCGAAAAATTCCAAAACTAACCTAAAACTCATTAACAGAGATTTTCAAGCATTCAACAAGTCAATATGCCTATATTATTAACAATGTAATGTCAATAAACCGCCATATTGTAAACATTGACCTACCGCAAAGTGGTAACTTGCGTCAAATGTAATTGCGTTTATCCAGTGCCGTGGATTACCTCCTGTTACTTCTTAACTCGTTGCTTTATATCAATAGTTTCGGTTAATTGAGAGCCACAATCAAAGTGATATGTAAATTCTAGCATTGACACTGTTCTAGTTAAAAGTCAAATTTTTTATTTGTAAAAGTTTTAAAAAAGACGTTGTGCGTTAATTCATGAACACGAACACGATGCTACGGAATAGAGAATATTCTGTGACGATCCCACAAGCCACAATCATGATTGTGGTGGTGACATCTATTGCTATAAACTACAACGTCAAAGTCTATTACCAAAATTAATGGCGTTTTCGATTGACTGCTCCGAGCAGTTTCAGATCAAATTGCACATGCGCGCATATAGAGCGAGCACTTGTGGTGGCGTATTCGGATGGCTGTTGGTCTTTTAGGGATCAAGAATTGGCGGATTCGAATGAACTGGATTGCACATCAAGTATCTGTGAAGCGGATCAGTCACCGTTCATCGGAGCACATTTAATCTGATCAAGTGCAATTCTGTCATGAACTGATCTGGATGGGTGTTGCACTAGAGCGGATTAGGACTGATCTCAATCGAAAACGCCATAAGAATCATCTATTACGAAGTTCTTTTTTTTCTGGCAACATTGGTGACAATTCTTTTTTTTATTGTAACTTTATTGCTTGTGCTTACCGAGCAATAAATGAATTTTCCTGTTCGACGTCCTTGTTAATACAGAAATTGTGATCGTAACCATTAAACCCAGCTTTGCCCATAACATCGCCCAACATGGTTGGCTTCCGTAAGTCAAAGACTGTACCCGTGACAGCTGACAGTGTACCTGCATGATCAAAAATTTAAAAAAATATATGTATATATTTTTATTAATTTTTTTCTTTATTCAGTAGCGAGACTACTAACTACATGACTAATAAGGTTTAGTAATGCGCCTTTTTTAAAATTTCTTCTCGTAGTTGGCCGTGAATTGTTAGTTGTGAACAAGCCTCAATCGATCTGACGTATGAAACAGCATAACCACATTTTTAAACTAATAAAACGTCCTGAAATGGTTCTCTTGCAAGAGCACGAATCTTTTATGATCGAATCTTATTTTCGAAATTGCCGTCAGATTGAAGACGAGTGGCAGTACTCTGTTCAGGACTAATAATAAAGCTGGATTTACATGGAGCGTTGAGCGCGTCAAAACGCCGGGCGTACTGTACTCCTATTGGTTAGTGCTCCTTACGTAAAGAGCAATAACCAATAAGAGTACAGTACGCCCGGCGTTTTGACGCGCTCAACGCTCCATGTAAATCCAGCTTAATAAGTAATAAGAAAAGTGAGGTTATGATATACGTCAACAAGCAAGGCTGATTCACAACTAACAATTCACGGTCAACTACGACGAGAAATTTTAAAAAGGGCACATTAGCGCTTCATTAATGGTTGAAAAGGAGCTCTATTTTCAAGAACTCACCCTCTGTTGCACTCTGAACTTAGAATTGCAAATATGGTTCTCTATAAATGAAGACTAATTATTGACATAACCTGTTGGTATTGAATCTTCATCTACGTCAGTGATTTTCTCAGCATTAATAGTGACGACATGCTTGTATAACTCTTCGGGGCCTTTATTATGACCAGCAAGGTTGAAATAGGAATGGCTGGTCAAGTTGACGTACGTCGCTTTAGTCGTCGCCGCGTAAAACTCCACCAAGAACTCCTTATCGGTCAATTCGAATATGGCGTTGACGCTCAAAGTGCCGGGGAATCCCTCCTCGCCGTCCTTAGAAACGTAACTCATTATGACTTTGTCATCTCTTATGTAGTAATCCCAGATGACCTGCGAAAAGTTGGGAAAAATCAGAGGGTTCTTTTCCTTTGTTTTCCCTTCGTGGATGGTCATTTGTCACCACTAGATGTCGGTTACTTTGATGACGATCGTTATTGGTTGACGAGCCCCATTGACATCAAGAGAGTTTTCTTGCAGTGATACCGTCACTAAATAATTACAGTACCGCAATCAGCCGCCATTTTAGTGCAAAATATTGGCGGGAAATTTAAGTGTCTCATGCTAGCAACGTCACACTTGGGCATTTTAACCTTTTATTTGAGAGGTGTTAAGTTTGATTAGACTTACCAGAAAGAAAATCACTAGAAAAGTCGGCTACTTAAACTTGCCGGAAAAAAATCACTAGAAAAGTCGGCCATTTTAGTGCAAAAACTGGTTTCTTTGTCTTACACATTAGGCATGTGGATTGCGGTACTGTATTTATTTAGTGACTGTATTGCAGTGATGATTTACAGCGCCATCTGTGTTTGACAGTTCACAACGTTTAAAGAAAAAAAGTATAAGGGCCATTTTCATAATAGAACTAAAGGAGACTTTAATTTAAAGTCACTTTAAGAATAGGAAAACTAGTATGAAAACTATGAAAATGGCAAATAATAAAATTGGAACGTTAGATAGTGTCATACATATATTTGTGGCTGTTGACAATTGTCAAACTGTTTAGGAAAAAGAAAATTCGAAGGCGCTATGCTTGATGACAGGTAGGTAAACGTTCGCAGGCAAAAAGAAATTAAAAAGTAAACGATCTACATTTTTTTTCCTTATGTTTGGAAATTTAAAATTTAAAATGACATGACTATTTGACAGCCAACAAACTCTTGCACAGGCAAGAAAAAATTTAAAATTGAGTATATAGCTTCATCGACATTTGTACGTGGACTTTTTTGACTTAAAATGAGAAGTGCCATCTATATTTGGTAGCTAACAAGCATTTATCTGAAACTCTTCAATGAATATATCAGGCAAAATTAAAAGAAAAAATTGAACAGCCTCATCGACATCTGACAGTTTGACATGTCGATTCTTTTTAAAAAAGTTACTTATTTGTTTAAACTGAAAAGCGCTGTTTACAATTGACAGCTAACAAACAATCCTATGTCAAAAGCTTCAATAAAGATGCCGAGCGATATTTGAGAAAAATTGAAAAGCTTCATCGACGTTTGGCAATTTGTCATACGTCGATTTTTTTATTTGTTTATTTTTCTTTATTGAACAGCGTCATCGAACGTTTGATAGCCAACAAATAATTATCTTAAAAGCTTCAAAAGGATGTCAAGCGAAATAAAAAAAAAATTAAATAGCTTCATCGACATTTGACGTACGTTGATTTCTTTTAAATTTGTTAATTTTTTAACTGAAAAACATCATCCATGTTTGATAAGTGACAAATAATTGTCTCAAAAGCTTCAATAAGGATATCAGGCGAAATTCAAAAAAATTAATAGCTTCGGCGACTCCTATACGTCGACTTTTCATGAGAAAAAATTGTTAATTTTTTAAACCTAGAAGCACCATCTGTGATTCACAGCCAACAAAGGCTCAAAGGCTTCAATAAGCATATCAGCTAAATTGAAAAAGTTAATAGCTGCATCGAGTCTATACGTAGATTTTTCTTGAGAAATAGTTAAATTTCTAAACTGAAAGGCGCCATCTATGATTGACAGCCAACAAACCTATACTGAAAAAGCTTCAATAAGGATGTCAGGCGAAATTAAAAAAAAAAGTTGATTAATTTCATCGATATTTGACAATTTGAGAGGTATATGTCGATTTAAAAAGAAATTGTTTATTTTTTAAATTGAGAAGTGCCATTTACGTTTGACAGCTAATTGATCAGTCGAATTAAAAAAAAATAAATAGCTTCGTTGACACCTATGCGTCCATTTTTTTTTTTGAGAAAAAAATGTTAATTTTTTAAACTGAGGTGCACCATCTACGTTTGACAGCTAACAAACAATTATCTCAAAAACAAAGTACATCAGGTGATTTAAAAAAAAAAGATTGATTAACTTCATCAACATTTGATACATGTCGATTTTTTTCAAAAAGATTGTTTATTTTTTTTAGTTGAGAAGCGCCATCTACCTTTGGCAGCTATCGAACAATTGTCTCACGCAAAATTAAAAAAAAAATGGAATAGCTTCACCGACATCTGTCAATTTGACATAATATACACTTACATCGAGTTTTTGCAAAAAAGTTGTTTATTTTCTAAATTGAGAAGCGCCATCTATGTTTAACGGCCAGCAGACATTTACCCCAAAACCGTCAATAAGAGTATTAGGCGCAATTTAATTTTATTTCATAAAGTAATGTTCATTTACGGTAATTGAAAAGCGCCATCTATGTTTGAGAGGTAACAAAAAAAATGCGATTTAAACTATATTAAAAATTCAAAAAAAAAATTGTTCTTGGAACTAGATTAGATAGACGATGCCTAACAGCTGATGTTAAAAAAAAAGAAAATTAAAAAAGAATTATTATTTATAGAAATTGAAAAGCGCCATCTATGTTTGACAGCTAACGTCAGGGCGCAATTTATTTTTGTTCGGAAAAGTAATGTGTTACGGACCACGGTTATCCTAAAAAGATCACCACTTCCGGAAATTGAAAAGAACCATCTGCGTTAGAGGGCTAACAAATGAAAACGTTCTTCAAAATAAAAAAATAAAATAAAATCGGCCGCGAGATGTCGCGACCTAACTATTAAAAAATAAAAAAACTTGAAACTAATTTAGACGGTGCCATTTGATTTTGACAGCTGACATTTAAATTTGAAAAAATATTTGCTTGTGAAAGTTAAAAAGGCGCCATCTATGTTTGACAGCTAACAAACAATACTGTAATTTAGACCTGCATTGTAGGATTTCATTAAATAAGAAACAAATTATTCAGAAATTAAACAGTGTCATCTATGACCTGACACTTACTACACGTCAAACTGTTCCGAAAAAAATACAATAAAATTATTATCGGAAACTTAAAACAGTCATCTCCGTTTGACTGTTAACTGAAGTTTAATAGCGATCATCTATAAAGTAAAGTCCCTAGATCTATGGACTTTCTTATAAAGTAACAAGCGTCTAACTAAAAACCTGGTCAAGTGGGTTGTGATCGACAATTTTTCCATTGCATTTACATAGCAGAATTATTAAATGTAGCCTACTTGAGCAGGTTTTTATTTAGACACGAGTTAGATACCTATAAAGGGAGAAATCACGTCATCTATTGGATCTAATTTAGTACTTACCTTATCAAATCCTTGGAATCCCCCATGTAGCTGATGCTGGCGCCAGTTCTTAGTTACTTGAAAAGTCTGCCCTTCGATTTCAAACTTGCCATTCCCAATGCGATTGGCCACTCTTCCGACCGAAGCCCCAAAGTAAAGATTCGCAGCGCTGCGATAACCTTAAAAATGGTTTTGACGTCGCGTCGTTTTATTCCGAAAATAAAATTGGTCCTGACCTGCGATGTTGTTAAAACCCATGACAATGTCGTCGATCCGTCCGTTTTGGTCAGGCATTTTGATGGACGTTATGGTCGCACCGTACGTGATGACCTCGACGGTCACGTTGCTGGAATTCGTCCACGTGAATTTCTTGACCGATTTTGTTTTGGTTTCGAACCCACCGGGTTTCGGCTTGAGTGGCTTTCGAATAAGACCTCTACCATAACTCATTTTTTCTTCTATTTTATATTTTCAAGTGAAATAAAAGTCAAATATTTTTCTTGATATTGACGAAATCATTTGTTAATGGTAGTTAAGAAAATGACAAAATCGGGTTGTGAAACGAATAAGTCTCCCGGCATCACGGCCTCCTTCCCGCCCGTGAGAGTGGACCTGACCTTTCAATACGACGCCACTCGGTGACGCAACACCTTTGCCGAATTACGTCATTGGCAAACCTTACCGCCGTTGGAGGGCGTTCTTTCACCACTGACAGCTAGTTTTAGGGAATTCTGTTTACCGCAATGTCACTGGTTTCAATTTAAAAGTGTATTAGGTTATGTCTAGTTAGTTATTTACCAATTAAAAAGTTGTTATTTTGAGAAGTGCAGAATGTTTCTTTTACGAAAAAGGCGGAATCATTAAATGTCATGCGACAAAAGTTTGTGATGCGATATTTAAACTCAATTTTCTTAACCACTGACAGTAACTTTGACAAACATCACTTCAAGTAATATTTCCAACTGTTTTTTATCCCTAGATGAGAGGAATGTGCGACAAGGATAGATATATAAAATCACTAAATGCGTTACCTCTATACGAAGTATGTTGATTTAGTACCTTACTGACAGCTGTTTGCCTTTACGCCGGATTTTGGTCGGAAAAATTATTAATTACTTTCAATTACCTTTTGGTCGGCTCACTTTAACGCGGCGTTATTATTTATTTATCTTATTTTTCTTGTTAACTAAGTGCTCTTCTTTAGATTATATTTTAAGGCGTAGTGTAAACGAGGAGCAGATCTGCTTATCGGTTAAATTCTAACCTATTTGTTTGCCGACGACAAAGTTTATTTAATTACTTTCGTGCTCGATTTCTTTGGGCCCTGTCCGGGTCCTACTATACTTTGTAGTTCTACCATTTTATTATTTTGACCAAATTTTTGAGCGTTTCTAAATAAAAAAAACAAGTGTGCTCAGCTGGTGATTTTTGTTTTATTCATTTTGTCCACCCTTTGCTTTGGGGTTTCGTCGAACCTTCCCTTCCCCAAGACCTTTGACGGCGGTGCTGGAGAAACGTCAAAGCATAGAAATACGAAAAATACCTAAGTGGACAAAAAAAAAACAAGAGAAGATCGGCGTTTCTAAGAAGATTTAAATTTTTGTTTTTGAAGTAATCGTAGCCGCCGGTGACGATACGCACGCCTGCGCATTGTTCGCAGCCATTGTTTCTGGTTTGATTGATAAGTTGCCTATTTAAAAATCTTCAGGCGCCACGATTTAAAATAGTCACCCCGAATGACTTACTTTTTTTTTAAGTGAAAACCAGATGAAAACTTTGAAGGATATAAAATAAGTATGATGAAATTGAAGGTGCATCAAAATAGAAAAGAAAATGTTGAAGTACACTTATACAAACATACAAAGTAAAGAGAGAAAGAGGGAGAGGGGGTAAGTTTAAAAAGTTTAGAGCGGAGTTATTTTCGAAGCGGTGATGGATGGTGTTAATTTAACGCAGAAGGAGGGCTGCCTCATCATATGTCGCATACTAACGGAAGTTCTTGTAATAATACGTCTCCTCTTTATGTCGGCCAAAGACGCCGCAAGCTAATCAAGTAAATCTAATTAAGGCCTTTATCACGTTTCCATTACTGTGAAAGATTCCTTTGTTCGAATTCCCCCAGGAAGATACACACATGAGTTTAATTAAACATTTTCGTTTTAACATTTTTTAATAAATAATCGACGGTGAAGGAAACAGTCTCGTCAAATAACAGTTAATTTTCTTTTGTTTTCTCTCAGTTTTTTGGAATTCGAATTTTTCGATCGTTGACCATTTTATTCTTTCAGATGTTCTTTTGTTTCTTCTTGTTGAATTAAATTTTCGTATTACATACATGGATGCGATGCGACGCCTCGTGAAGTTTTTTTTCTTTTTGCATAGAAATATTAAGTATATGTATTTGATTTCTTATGATTTTCGACTTATTTTGGTTTCCCCGTTGCAACTTACGTATGTTTTCGTATCTCTGTGATTTCTTCTTTCGCTTTCTTGCGGGCTTTTTAATTTTCAGACTATTTTCAGAGAATCGTCATCCTTTATTTGTTAAGATCTGTCTATTTATTTTGATTGTGTTTATTTTTATGTGAGTTCTCTTTGTTTTTCTTTTATCCTCGAATTTCGTACATTATTTGAGCTTATTTCAGTTTTTCTTTACGTTCCGTTGTTGATTCATTAACAATCCGTCGGAAAATCTCGATCTTCTTTTGTTTCTCGCTTTTACTTCTATTCTTACAAAATTATAGATTGATTTCACCGTATATCATAGACGGATTCCACAAAAGAAGAGAAACTGTGTGAAATGTCAATTGCGACGTTAGGTAACGTGCCAAAAGAAACAAAAAAAAAAACAACAATGGATTGCAAAGAAACAAATGAAACCTTGATTTGATTTGTAAAATTTCGTTAACTGAAGATCAACTATGAAAATCAAGGCTTATGTAAAAATAAAAGAAGAAACCATAATAAACCGAGGAAATATAATACGCGGTCCGGTAAAAGTAAAAAACACAAAAGAAGATCAACGTTTCTACGGCGGGACGTAAAAACAAAACCAAATCGACTACAAATAAACAAAAGAAGAAACTATATGAAATATCAACTGTATCGGGAACAATTAAAAGAAACAAAATTTCTTTAATTTGCGCGCAGGCCATTTTTTCAACTTAAGAAACAATCGAGCGACGGTGGAAATACGAATAATAAAGTAGGTAGACGAAAGAAACGAAAGAAAATCATCTGGTGAAAAAAAAAACAAAGCAAGAAACTGTATAAAATGTCAGTTCTAACAGGAGAAATTAAAAGAGACAGAAGAAAACAATGGAATGCAAAAAAATTAAAAAATTGAAAGCTTGATTTGATTTCAAAAACGACAAACGACGATGGAAATACGAATAATAAATTAGGCGAAAGAAACAAAAGAGGATCGACAGTTCTCTGGCGAAGAAAGAAAAACAAAACAAAAGTTATTTGTATACTCTCACACAGTTTAGGTCAAAACTCGTCCGCGCGATGTCGCTACTAAAGCTGCAGCAAATTTTAAAAGAATAACCTACTTAATTGAAGTGTCAACTGGATAATACGAACATTTTTTTAAATTTTTTTAACAACCCGGGTTGTTCGTTTTCAGCCTTTTTTATTTCTGCGAGTTCTTATTCTTTTATTTTCTTGTCGGCCTTAATTAATTAATTTTCGATCAGTCTGTCAGAGGATCGTCAGTCTTCATCTGTTATCTGTTTATTTTCTTGTTTATTTTTCATAAGTCGTTTGAGTTTATTGCGCAGGCTTCTTTTGTTTATTTTTACACAACAGGCGAGGCGTCTTGATTCAGTTCTTTTCTGTTTTATTTTTTCGTTTCTCTCTGACATTTCTCAAGACTTTTTCTTTTGTTTCCATGTCAGACTTTTAATTTTCAGGCAGTCTTCTTTTATTATTTTTGTTCATTTACTTGTTTGCGCTTCTTATATGAATTTTATTTATTTATTTTTTATTTTCGAGTTTATATTTCGTAGATCAGGTCACCAAATTTAACTTTACCTAAATGACTTGACTCGTACCTACCTTGACAGATGACAAGCTCTGCTGACTAACGTATCAGCTGTTCCCCTCGACTAGCAATCAGTGAAGATAGGGCTGGGTTAATTATGATGGTAAAGTAACAGAAGGGCGCTTTAAATAAACAAACTGAACGTAAACGATCTTGTTGACGTCTCCGAATCGACAAGATCGGCAGAAAATCAAAAGTAAACAGAAGCTTATTTAACTCACTGGTACGTTAAGGAGTAAACACAAACGCAGTAGCAAAAGTTAACAAATTTAAGCTTGAAACTCAAAAATTGGAGCGAATGCAGGTTATTACACACACCAGGTGATACAGGTGCCTGTTTGCAATAAACAAAATTCAAACGTAAGTAAAATGTGAACAAACTACGATTGTCAATTTATTTACTTAATGAAAACGAAAACTACTCTTTTAAATTATATCAACCGCATTCAGCTCTCCGGTAAGCATGCAATTATTGTTCACGAAAAAGAGATAAATAAATAAGGTTGAACGTCAAACTCACGGCCTTGCCGCTACGTTCATCTGTCACTCGAGCCACGGAGTGAAGTTGACACTCACGACGCCACCTGTGGGTTGTTTCTAGCGTCGGTGATCCGGTTCAAAGCGGATTCGCAAGATACTTCGCAGAAACACCGGAATTGATTTCTTCACAGGGGAGACGAGTTGGCTCGATACGATAAATCGAAATAGTACTTCGACTTATCCGTAAACTGATAATTGAAAGTCGCACTAAAAGCCTGTATTAAAAGCCTAAAGAGAAATTAAAAGCGTTAGCGTCCTAAAATGGCGTTCAGATAAAACGCTGGGTTTTTGAAATATTCCAGGCTTGGTATGGGGCTTAAAATACCCCAAACTCGTTCGGTGGTGTAGTCAGGAATTCCGGAAAGGCCGTGGATGAATTCTCCTCACATAAAGAGCAAGAACCCCGAGATTACAGTAATACACGACAGCACATTACGATGGCCGAACGTAGAATGAAACGGGAACGCGAATCTAAGATGGTGGACGCTAAATAACGCGCGAAAGTCGCAAGCGGTAACCAATGATGAACCATGATATAGTCACGTGGTGTCCTACATCGAATAAGCTTCGTGATAGCGGGGAAGGAGTACGAGGTTGCCAACAAGACAGGACGCGTCGGACGACGCTTTGTTGTCATAATTTCTACTTTTTTTAGAATTAGAATTTTTTTTAAATTTTTTTTAGAATTAGTTTGGTGAATTAGTTTCATTTAGAACAATTTTGAAAAGTTATAACTCGAAAAATAATAGCATAACAAATGTTTTGTTCATTTTCGTTGTTTCTCTTTCGATATATCGTATATAATAGGTATTGTTCGTTGATTTCTTAACGATACGTCGGAGAAACTCGATCTTCTTCTGTTTTTCGTCATCAAATCTTAGAAAATTATACATAGATGAATTCTGCTGTACATTGGAAATGAATTGCAACGTATATTGTCACGCTAAGGTCCTTCACCACGTCGCGCTAAGCCTCCACTATGTCGCGACGGTGTGTCCTTAGCCTTTGGGTTGATTGGGGTGCGTAGGTTTATCAGAGGGTAGAGCTTTAAAGATTTACAAAATTAATACCTCTTTATTTACGTAAATGATTAATTTGGTTGAGGGTGCTTTGTCCGTGAAACTTGGGGTGCGGTCCTGGGTCGTTCGCGGCGACTGGGGTTGTTGATTCGACTAAGACGGAGCGAGCAGCGGGCGACGTTTCCTTAGCCGGGAAGACTGCCGAAGTTCAAGGCCAGTCCGCGACTTGCGTGGTTGGTCTCAATGTTCCTTGGCTGGAGCACGACACGTCCTTGCTCAGCCTACGGGGTGATC
The DNA here is from genome assembly GCA_033060865.1 of Dorcus hopei. NCBI lineage: Eukaryota > Metazoa > Arthropoda > Insecta > Coleoptera > Lucanidae > Dorcus > Dorcus hopei. The sequence continues at coordinate 28,687,688 of CM065418.1, read as the reverse complement.
GGGTTGGAACAGCGGCGGCCAGTGTAGAACTACGGTGATGTCTTCTCTCGGCAGCTGGCGGGGGAGATGGTCCTCGTACTTCTTTAGGACGAACGGCAATGTTGTCGGCGGCAGTGACAGATGATGGGGGCTGCAGCAATGCTGATGCTGGGGTGGCGACGACGATGAAGCGGGCAGCGGCGTCGGCGTTGTTGAGCGTTGGCGGCGGCAATGTTGACGTCCCCTCGTTGGTTGGCACTAGTGCCCCTGAGTCGGTCCGGTGGAAAACGACTGCCTTCCTAATTTTGGCCCCCACTTTAAATACACGTTTTTTGCCTAGTCGCGCGTTGCATTTTTTCATCACCTGCTTTGTGTCCGTTTGCGTCATTGGTATACGCGCGTATAAGCACGTGGCCCCGTTTGAAATAAATTCCGCTGATGTGTTATTATGAAATATGAACATTTACGTATCAGTTACCTCCTTATTGTGTTTACATTTCAACACGGTCGTAAGCTGCTCTCAATTACACAAGTCCGCGTTCAAATAATTTTATGATTTTTATCCGCGGAACATAGAAAAACCCCTTGTGGTTTTTAGAAAATTCCCCCTCGTGACAATATTCTAAATGGATTTCATTGTAGATTATAGGTGGATTCCACTTGTATAATATGAATGAATTTCACTGTATATTGTAGGTATATTATACGTAAATGGATTACACAGTATATTAATAGGTACCTATTCATTTTTGAAACAGAAAGCAAGCGTAAACATAAAAAGAAATAGTTTAAAACAACTTCGTGGTACAATAAATTTTAATTTTCTGTTTATGCCTCTTTGTGTCTTGACGAGAATTTAATTTGGCCTGCTCAATGTAAGGCGAAAACAATAATAATCAACAATAAAACGCGACAATCGCGAAATTTATCACGCTCCCACTCGTTCGCCTCACAACAATCACGTCGTTAATTTACTCGCACAATTCAAACAGGCTCTTATTTTCAAGCCGCATTATATCCTTTAATGCGTTCCTTTCACGCTATAATCTTCGGGAGTCGCCTTGAATCGAGCAGGCCGGCGGTCCTCCTATGAAATCCAACCTGCCGAAGCAAAATCGAATTTCCCGAAACGAATCGTCCTGATTGCGGTACGCAAAATTGAATCCTCAAATGTACTACTGCGGAATGTGACCACATGTCGTCACGTATTTAAACAAACGTTTTGGTTTGGTTTCTTCTGCGAGTTATATGTACTTTGAGGAGGTAGGTAACAAGATGAAGAATGACGCAAGGAGGCACGTCATTAGAGACGCTCGGAGGACTTCTCCGTGGTCGAGATGGTATCTGGCAGTTCTGCCTTGCATGCCTTGTCGTTGCGTATCACTCATTATCATCATTACCTGCTTTTTGCACCGTCAAATTAGATTAACGGTTTTATACTACGGTGCACGTCGTGTTTCTCGTTAGCATCGCGCATCGGCTAAATCGAATGCGAAAGTTCAAAACATGAGGGAGACTTTTGTTAATGAACAAATCATCGATAAACTGCTAATAACAGTACAGTGAAATGTAAAAGTAATGTCTCCCAATTAAAATCCCTTCTGCCCTCTATGACGAGTAGGCGAAAGAGTAGTGCGTTACCTTGAAATAAGATTCAATTAATGTTTGATCTCCCTATTCGTAATAGGGGCCATAACGGGCCAAAAGTCCTTATTTAATTAACTTCTATTATTGATAAGTAAAGCACGGATTTAGGTGCATTTTTTAGTCATGAATCATCGCTCCACAACGCACACTCCAGACTAAAAAGATGACTCCATCATAACCTAAAAATGCACCACTTAAATCCTCGTTTTAGTTATCATTATCACAGAATACTTTGATGATTATAAATGCACCTAAAGCACAGTTTAGGCATAGATCAAATAAAATCGGCTGCGTGATATCGCGATAAATCGATTAGTATCAGTGTTGCCAAACTTTTCGATTCAAGATTCCCACAAGATAAAATAAATTTCCCCTTATTCCCCACACAGCAATTAAAATCTTCCTCTTTATTTTCACCTTAAACATTTCCAATGCAATCTTCTAGTTTTGTTGAAAGAGCTCGATTTTGTACAAATATTTTTTATTAAATTTGTTTTTACAGAACATTTCGAACAAGATCTTCTGTAAAAATACACTTCGATTTGATTTGTGGAAAAATATATTTCACTCTGTGATTATTGTAGACAATAAATACTAAGAATAATTTCAAATTCCGCGCCAAAAAAATTCGTACTACGACAATATTTATATAGACTGCGTTGGCGCAATACGATTTCATTTTTAATATGTAATTATTGAAATCGTATCTGAGTTTAGTTTAGATTTGAGAAATTAAAAAAAAAAAATTACCGACGTCGTTTAGTAGCTTTAATAATTTTTAGAAATTTTTAAATTTCGCGTCTAAAATAATGTGGTACTGCGCAACAAGAACTGTAAGAGGTACAAGAAGATAGAATGAAAGAATTTCACACTGTAAAAATCGTAATGTAACAAAATGTACGTAAAAGGCGCAATTTAAGAAAAAAACGACATTTTTTAGTACCTTTAATAATTTCAAATTTCGCGCCCAAAAAAATTAGCGCATAACAACAAAAAATGAAACAGACGATAGAGTGAAATAGGGAGTATAATGAACAGGAGACAAGAGAAGAACGACGACTATAAACACATACGAAGAAAAATTTCAAATTTTGCGCCGAAAAAGTTGTAGTGCGATAAAATCTACATAGATGGCGCTAGCGCAACACGATTACATTTTTTGAAAATAGCAACAAATATCCGAATTTGGTTTAGATTTGAGAATTTTTTTTAAAGTCGATTTTGTTTAGTAACTTCAATAATTTTTGGAAGTTTCAAATTTCGCGCCTAAAAGTGTCGTGCAACTCGACAAGAAGCGTAAATAGCGCAAATAGATGAGACAACAAAAGAGAACAAAAGAAAATCGACGATTTTAATTAATCACGGAAAATAATTTCAAAATTCGCGCCGAAAAATTTGTAGTGTGACAAAATTTACATAGTTAGCGCTGGCGCAACTCAACTTCATTTTTTAATACCTAATTCAAATTGTAGAAAAACTTTTCTTAATTTACTTTACGTTTAAAAAAACCTTTTTTTAAATTATCGACTTTTTTTTGTAATAAAAAACTAGATTTCTCACATTCATTACTATTCATAACATTTTCCCCAGTAAACAGTTCTAATTTCAAAAGTCTCCCCTTTTTCTTATTTATTAAATTGAAAGTCTCAATTTTCACCAAGAAAAGGGAAATCCCCTCACGTTGGCAACACTGATTAGTATCCAGTGTTGCCAATCTATAAAATGGAAAAATTCCTCTTGTTAGGACATGCACTGAGAAAAATAAACTGTTCAGTCAACCAAAAACACGTTCAGTTAACAGTATTTTTCGTTTACCTATTAGCAATCACGCGTGGTCATTGAATCAACAGTCAAAAAATGTTAAATATTTTAGATTGAATCAACTCAATATTTTGCTTGAGGCAAGCATACAATGAAGACATCTTTCTAGTTGCTTTAATGCCCAAGAAGATTGATACAAGAACTTTAGATTGTTAAAATTGCTAAATATTTTATTTGTCTGAACGCCGTTAGGGAATTAAAATTATATTTTTGATATGTTTAACGTAATTTTTCAGTACGGCTAATAAAAGCGTAGAGTCAATTCAATCTCTACTATCGTTTAGGGAAACATCAATTAAATGTTCACCTCTTTGCGATACTGCCAAAGTAAGATAACCCTTCAACCTTTGTTGAGGTGACAAGAGGAGCTGAATAAACCTCAACGAACTTTATAATGTCGGACGCATTCGAAATATGAATGACTTATCCGTTTAAGAAACGATGTCGAACAACAAGGTTATGCTGGGACAGGCAGTAAATATACGTGAAGTTTTAGCAGGCGCCATCTGGAACTCGATAGCTTATTAATATGGGAATTAACCCTCGCTTTTACTTGACTTAACATTTATTACGTTAAATAAAAAATCAAAACAGACACATAAAAGCAACAGCACTTTACGATCATTTTGAAATTTCAACTTTTTGATTTAACATATTAAGCACTTTCGTTTTAAGGAAAACATTTACATCGTTCAGTCAAACGCAATAGTTTAACATTTTTTTAGTGTTACTTCAACAATTTCCAAGATGTTCAGTTAAGAATATTACCGTTGAAACAAGTACATTTTATTTAAGTCAACGCACAAAAAGTTGACATTCAAAAAGTTGTTGACTTAACTATTTCATTTTTCTCAGTGTGGATGAAAATCCCTTTCTACATTGAAAAAGAACGCAGTCTTTACCTTTTTTTGTCATAAAAAAACGAAAAAGAATAAAATTCTCCGATCTGCTAGCACTGGTAATGTGAAACAAACCACAAACAAACGTCAAAATGTAGGAAAAGGCGCGAAAATGGACGTTTTCAAACACGGAAACTATTTTACCGATAATCCATATTTCTTTCCTCTAATGTATGTAAAATAACAACAGATTCCATTGATTATCTCATTGACAGCAGCCTTCAAAAATGTTCCTGAAAATAATAATTTTTAATGGAAAAAAATCCCATTGTACCTTTTCGACATAGAAAAATCTCCAAGCTCAAATTGGCGACCCGTTAGTATCTTTTTTATTTGTTGACGAAATAATATAGAAGCCGATTGGTACATTTATCAAATACATTTGGTACGGTTGACAAAAAGCAGCGTTCAGTTGTTTTATTTTGAACGACAACCATATTGGATTTTGTGACTATTTCGAAAACCTAAGTAGGTAATAAGTTATTAGTTTTTTTTTGTTCTTGTTTGTTACTACGTTCTAATTTTTGAGCAAAAAGTAAATAAATAAAAGTACAGAATTAATGAAAGGTTAAAACACTTGCGCGCATCTGTATAAGAGACCGAACTAACATGCGGCAATGTGAAGTTAATTGATTTAATTTCCCTTGCGTGTCCCGGGTTCGTTGCCGTCCGATGACGATATTATTGGCCTCATATGTCATGTGCGCGGCTGGATGTCTGCGATGGCGGCGCTTCAGAGATGCGTTCGTGCTTGGAACGGTCCATTTCATTCACTAATGATGTAGACTCCCCGTTTAGTCTCGCCGTTGCTTGCAACAGAAACGTGTACACCTATATTTTACTTTGTTGTGCATACCCTACATCCTTTCCTCTCTTTTACTTTTAGAAAAAGAAAAAAAAAACAAAAACACACAACAAATAAAAGAACACTTGTATTTAACTGTTTCAAAACTTCAAAGAAATAAAAAAATATTTATGCTGATCCTGTTTTGTTTCACTGTGGAAAAATCCCTGGGGCGTACATGGACTAAAAATCTACACCAATATGAAACAATAGTCTTAATCTATGTTAGGTGGCTAACGTCAAATGAGTTACCTGTCAATTTTGAAAATCGGTCGTACTTACAAACAATTACAAGAGTATTCAAATATTTAGGAATTATTTAGAAAACTATCAGGTGTTCAGTTGAAAAGTTCGTCAAGTGATACCTATTTGAATTTTTCATAGCATTGTGAAGCAGGTCTTGAATTAGATCAACGTGAAATGTCACTTTAGGTTATGTCACGTTAGATTATAAGCAAAACGTTTTTTTTTTTTCTGTAATACCTGTCAGTGTCAAAATTCTAGGGTTTCTATTGGAACACTGCTTTTATCACTGAATGTGTAAAACAGAATTATGTATTTGAAATGTCCATATACCAACACCAAAAACATTTGACAGGTATTATAAAAAAAGAAGGAGTAGGTATAACAACTGTTCTGTCATTCGTTCTAACGGCAATTAGTCTAGGAAGTCATCCTTTTTTGACTTTATCTTTTTTCAGTAAAATGTCAAATTGAACACTCATTATCAATGTCTTAATAGGTACGAAAATTAATTCCATAATGAAAAGAATATTAAAAAATTAAAACAAACCACGCAACGACACCCACAAAGTTAGATGAACAGGAAAAGAGAAGAAGATCGATGATTTCCTTCTCACACAGAAAAATATAGGTATGTTCATACTAAATAAACTTTATTTGTATTGAATAAATCATTGTTTCCTATATACGCAAATAAATATTTTCGTATATTCAAGAAAAACATTTCTTCAGAAAATGAGAAAATCATTATATCAAATCAAGTAACCTAGAAACGTATAATAAATAAACTTATTTTTTCATTTTGATAATTTTTAAATCTCAGAGTTTCAGTAGAACAAACAAAACTCTGTATTTCATTTAGAACATTCATAATATTACTGCAAGAAAAAACGTATTTTAAATCGAAAAGCTCTTATATTTGCGTTAAAAAATATTAAAATTCATTTAAAACAAAAATTATATACCGGGTGTCCCATGCCATGTGCTCACCCTTCTAGAATTTGCATCTTTTAATCAACTTACATAAAATTTGGAAAGGATAAATTAAACAGAAAAATGAATTTTCCGACTTACTATCGAATAGGTAGGACTTCCGGTTTCGCCGGAAGTGATGTCAACTTTCTTATTTTAAATAGAACACCATGTATATTTTTACATATTTGGAATCTACAAAAAGTTTAGATTCTCTGCAATCAAAACCGACTTGTAACAAAATTCTTTGGAATCTACAGCTCATTGTGATTCCGAATATGTATTATACGATAATTTTGGTTTCCATGACGACGAAAAATAAACTTCGTTCCTGTTTAAAATATGCGCAATATGCAAAATTTTAAAGAAATTTCAAAAATAGATTTTCTATCATCAGGATATAAATAAAATAATAATAATAATAATAATAAATTTTATTATACCATACAAAGAAAATAGCAGTTCCAGTACAGTAAAGTCACATTAAGAGATTAAAAAACATAAAAACTTTACAGTTCATGAATTCTTCTACACTATAGAAGCATTGTTTTTCTAGAAAGTTCTTCAACTGTTTCTTGAAGGAGAGTAAGGGTTGCTCTCTCCAGCTTATTGGAATTTTATTGTAGAGTTTCAAATGGACATGTTGCGCCTCTGTGGTTGCTATTCTGTGATATGGGTTTCCTCTCAGGTTGTAGTTGACGTCCTCTCCTCTAGGTTTCAAAGAGGAACTTTGTTTTTTTTTTCTGCCATCGATTGGCTTAGAATGTATGCACTTGGGAGAGTTAGGATTTGGAACTTTTTGAAGTAAGGTTTACAATGGGTGTCCCAGCTAACACCTCTGCTATTGTTCTGACAGTTCTTTTTGTAATGCTTGAGCAGATCTTCACCATACTTGAAGCCCGTAAATCATTCTTGAATGGAAGGTCGCATAATAAGTTGTGATTGCCGCGTCGGTGTTTATAAGTTGTTTTATTCTTTTGATTGATTAAAAGAAACTATGTATATATTTTATACAAACAGTTCTTGTTTTCAAACCAAACTCTTAACTTACAGAAAAGATCCAATTCTATGTTCACTCTTCACTATAATTAATTATAACGCGTGATCAATATCTTTTCTAATCAAGAGACCTATGAAAAAAAATTATGTTTTTGTTTGGTTCATTTTTCAAATGCCATTTGAATTATTTTTAGTGCATTCCTATCGTTGTGTATAGGAATGCAATATAAATATGTAATTCAAGTGGCATTTGAAATAATGAACCAATCAAAAACATAATTTTTTTTCCATAAGTCTCTTGATTAGAAAAGATATTGATCACCTGTTATAATGTTTAGGATAAATCATAAGATATATACTTATACTGTTTTATATTTTATTATTAACAAGTTCTTACAAATAATAATTAATAGTAAAATAATAGTAAAAAAATAAAATTCTGGCATCAAGTGAAAACTCCTACGAATCATTATTAGTAAATAAGTATCGAGTGCCTAAATAAAAAACTGGTCAAGTAGGCCGTGGAAAAATTTCCAAACAAGGTCTGTAAGTCTTGGATAACTTCATACTTTTAACAAAGAAATAAACCGCCATAAGGTAATAAATGAATAAAGGACTTTCTTCAATTGAAAAAGGCATTTTTTAGTATTTTGTGAAAAATAGTTTTGAAAAAACTGTTTTTAAAGCAAAATCACTATTAATAATGAAATGACAATTCAACAACAAATGTTGACGTTAGATTTGACAGCTCGGCATTGAACTTAGAAGCGACGTGCATACATCGGTCACAGCCAACTTGACCAGATTTTTATTTAGACACTCGTTAGGTAGGTATTACACTCTTTTGAAAATAATTAATTTCCACATTTGATAAATATAAAAACGTTTAATAAAAAAAAATTGTGGCCTTGAACGTACCTTTAAACCAGTTTCATTACTCGCGTTAGAAATTACTTTTTCTAATTAATCATAATTTTATTTCAAAACAACAATTAGATTACGTCAGTCCAAAATGTTTGTTTTTTAAACAAATATTTTTTCTCAATATGAAAATTCATTTTCTGTGTGCAGATGTCTGAACTTCGTTAAAACAAACCCTAGTAGGTTTTTAACGAATTCCTTCTTTCACGACTATACAATACTACACTGTTAAAAAATCGGTGCCAAAATCCACACGATCGCAGTGTCATTTGCGATCCACACCGACTTTTGTGTGAAAACTAACACGGACCTTCAGTGTAAATAATTTACACATTTAAAACTGTGTTACTTTCATCACTTTTGTGTAATTTCACAACAAAAAGGAGTTAATAAATAATATTACGCAATAGCCGGTGTGATTTTTGTGGCAAATTTACACGGTCACTGACCTATGTAAATTTTAACACGCAATTTTTTTACTTTCACACCGATGAATGCAATTTTCAACAGTGTAGATCCAAAAATCTTTACTCGGTGCAGCAACACCATGTAAGTACCTACCTCTAAATTTGAACTGTCACCGGCATTTATGGGTGTCAAATTTTTTAGATTTTTTTTAGATTATCTTATTCTTCGAATTTCATTCTCTTTTTTGCTTCCTTTACAGAAAATATTTTTTGTATTTCGTTGAAATGTTTTTACTGATCCGTTTTGTTTTCTACTACCTGTGGTATTTGCTTTTCAAAAGCGTCCCTCCAGAGAATCATTTGTTTTTGTTCATCTGCATTTCATTATTTTCGATTATTGTTTATTACCTATCTATTCCTTGACTTTCTCTTTTTGTTTTCTGTTTACTTATCCTATGCAGGTTGTTTGTTTTAGATCTCTTTTGTTTCTCTTTACTATTTCGTATTTCTTAGATGCTTTATACGTATAGGATACCTAAGTAATTTCTTCTTTTGTTGTCGGTTTTTTGATTTTGAAATTCCGCCAGACGATCGTCAGTTTTCTTTTCTTTTCTCGTTAGCCTCGTGACATTCAAATACCTACTGTTTCGTCGATTTTCTTTTGCTTTTCGGTCAACTTTCTTCGTATTTCATTCCTTTATTGCTTCTTTCTTCGAAAATATTTTTCGTATTTCGTTTTGTTTTCTATTTTGAAATGTTCTATAGCTATCTACCTACATAGACAGCTTCTTCTCTTTCAGTTTCCTCTTTTTATGTTTCTTCTTCTTTTTCTTTTCTCCGTTTATCTCATGTTTCCTATTTTCAGATTACTTGCTTTAATTAATTTTCTTTTACTTATTTCTATTTGTAAAATTACTTTTGTCATTTTTTTTGTTTTCCTCGTCGTGAAATTATTAAATTTTCCTTTTCTACTTTTTTATATTCTTGTCGAATTTCCCTTTGAAAACCTACTTTTAACTTTTCTTTTGTTTTCTTGACGGTTTCTTTAATTCCTTTTTGTGAAATTACTGTTTTTGTTTTCTTGTTCATTTTTTGATATTAGAAAAATTGCTTTTTATTTTTTTGTTTCCTTGTCGGTCTTTTGGATCTCCTCTTTGTGAAATTACTTTTTTCCTTTTATACTTTTTTGACTTCCTTTGTTTTTGTGTCGGTCTTTTGATTTTCTCTCGGTTTTCTTGCCGGTCTTTCGATTTCCTCTTTGTGAAATTACTTTTTTACCTTTTATTGTTTTCTTGTAGGTAGGTACGTCTTTTGGTTTTCTTTTAGAAAAATTACTCTTCATTTTTTTTATTTCTTTGACGGCCTTTTGATTTCCTCTTTGTGAAAAGTTGCTTTTTACTTCTTTTGTTTTCTTGTCGGTCTTCTTATTTTTAAACAGTCTGTCGGAGGATCGTTAGTTTTTTCTTTTCTTTTGCTCCTTTTTGTTAAATTAATATTGCATCCACATTTCTTAAAGTTCCTACTTTTACTTCCCTTTGAATCTCCCTTTTTTCTTTTACCGTACGTTTCTATTCGCCGAAAAATCACCATATATTCATTTGTTTGTGTTTCCGCCGCGATCTGATTCCTCGCATTTCATTGTTCTTTATTTTTTATTTCTTTTCGTTAAATTATTAATGTTTCGTATTAAGATAACCAACCTATGCGAATTTTTTGAGCCCACTTAGGTAGGTACTTAATAAATTCTTTTACCTGCTTAACAAACGAGAAAATATAGCAAAGCAGGCGTGGCTTAGCGAGTAAGCTGTTTTATTACGTAGCCTTCTGTCGTGGCTCCGCCTTTTTTCTAGCTTCAAGGAAACAATCGGTAGATATAACGCTTTTAATGTTAATAATTGTCAGTCGGCTTAGGGCTTAGACCTTTTGTGCCTTATACTTTCCAAGTGTCTCCTGATTAAGGGCACATTTAGGTACTTTTTTCTTTCTTCCGAAAATAACTTTCGATTATGAAACTGAATGATTAAGTTAATTGTTACTCTTTTAGTGCAGGTATCTCACATTATACTAAATAACATCAAGGAAATCTACCTACTGAAGTAAATGTCAGGCACATGATTGTTATAACAAAAAAAAAATTGAGTGGCCCCCGTTTTTAAAGTTATGGGTGAATTTATGTTTATTAAATATTTAAATAAAACGTCCCGTATATTTTCACACAGGTGTCGTTTTATTAATCAACCTGCAAGAGTGGATCATAAATTTAATCAGACGGTTAACCGCAAACTCATACCAACGGGCCCCGACCAATCCCAATCGGCCCAGGTGGCTCCACCTCGAACGGCGCGGCTTCCATTGGCCACAGTCACGCCTCAGCCATTTTATACAGGCGGGGCGGAGCCGAAACGTGCAACGTCAATAAATGTATACCTCGTAAACTTTCCAGTCAAATGGTTTCCGAGATTTGTGTTATTCACGCCGTTTACACCGAGAGCGGTGATTCGTGCATTTTTGTGTTATAGGGTTTGTGCCGCGTTGCGTAACGGCGGTTCGGATCGGAAACAAATGAAGTGAATCGGGGCGAAGATAGTAGTGCAGTTTTTATTATTTTAGGAGAGAAAAAGGAAAGTGAAATTAATTGTGCGTGCGAAATTTTATTTGGAAGATGAAACACTGAAAGTCGCACCCTGAAAGATTTGTTTTTTGTTTTTTTTTTTAATGTGAAATTATGGATACTGGTGAGTGCATTTTTTGTTTATTATTTACAGCAACTTACGTTTAGCTTTAATTTATTTAAGTTTTTTTTTTTAGTAATAGTTTTGGGGAGCTTATAGAAAATTTTCATTTTTGTTTTGCCTTTTGGTTTTCAGTCGTCAACGCAACGACTTCTTTCTATTTGTTTATTCTTTTAAAAGATTTCTAATAATTCTACTTAGCGCACACCTTAAAAGTAAGTTTATTTTAACTGTAGGTATGTCTAAGTTAACTATAATAGAAAGCGAGTCTGTGTTTCAATGATTAAGTAAATAAAGACGTGTAGGTATTAGCTTTTTTCATTAATTTTAATTTAATTTTTTAATTGTATAACTTCTCGAGGACATCTTTGCAGCAGTAATTGTTATCAAGTCACACTTATGTGGAAGGTTTCGCAGATATTTTTGATTGTCTAAGATATTCAAAATTTGTAGCTATGGCAATCAGTCCCGTAACAAATTATTTATAATTTTTTTAAATTGAAACCTTTTTAATTTGAGCACTAAAGTTAATTATAGATACATATCGCTCCACGTTGGGCGTCAATTTTGCTATGACGGCCCCACATGGGCGCCAATCTTGCTATGATGGCCCCACATGGGGGGCGCCAATCTTGTAATGTTGAGACCTAATAAATTTTATGTCTTCTCAAGGACAGCTTTAAAACAGTTATTGTTATCAAGTTACTTACGTGGAGGGTTTTGCAGATATTTTCGATTGTCTAAAAAAATTCGCAATTTTTATGGCAATTAGTTCCCAATAAATTGTTAGGTATAATTTTTTTTAATTGAAATGAAACGTTTTTCATTTGGACATTTCAGTTACCTAATACATATTGCTCTACGTCGGGCGCCAATTTTGTAATGAAAATTGCAGCGATTTATATTACACGCATGCGCGGCATTTGCATTTTGTATAAAAATACAACATTGCGCATGCGTGCAAGACAAATCGCTGCAATTTTCATTGCCGGCAATAAATTATTGCGAATTGTAAAGCGGCCTTAACGTTGAGCCTCACGTTGGGCGCCAATTTTACTCTGATGACCCCACGTGAGCCTCAATTTTTTAATGTTGAAACCTATTAATAAAATATTAGGAATAATTGAGACAAGAATCCTGTATTAACCAATTTCATTAGGTAATTTTAACTTTTTGTTAATTTTATATTTTCTCAAGGACAGCTTTAAAACCGTTATTGCTATCAAGTTACTTAAGCGGAATGTATTTTTGATTGGCCAAGAAATTCAAAATTTGTATGGAAATTAGGAAGTTCCCAACAAATCGCCTATTATCAATTTTTTTAAATTAAAACAAAACCTTTTTAATTAGGCACTTAAGTTAATACATATTGCTCCATGTTGGGCGCCAATTTTGTAATGTTGAGCCCCACGTTGGGCTTCAATTTTGCTCTGATGGCCCCAAGATGGGCGCCAATTTTGCAATGTTGAGTCCCACGTTGGATGGCAATTTTATAAAGATGTTGTTTTTCGGTTAATTATTTATTAATTGATCCACATCCATAAAATGTATTGAATGATCAAAAAATAATGTCTGTTGAATTCCATTTCAAGAAGCGTCCACGCATACGAAAATACTTGCGCAACTTGTCCTTGTTTAAATTTTATCCTTCTCCGTTCCTTGAATCCCTTTGTTTTATTTTATGTTTAAAACAAAAACAAAAATCGGATGTTTTGATGTATGTAAGTAAATCCTTGTGATTTATTTTCGAATCAGAATTCAGAAGGAATGCCGCAACAACCTGCGTTAGGACCATTTTTGTTTCTTCTTTCCGTAAACTTCTCGATAGAATTTTGAAGACGAAAGACGGTATACCTACCAAAATATGCATACACTCTGAAAACAGTTTGTAAGGTCGAATTTATTTAAAAAGAATGCCGCAATGACCTGTGTCAGGGCTACTCCGGTTTCTCGTTTCTATGGAATTTCCAGTCCTTTGTTTACTGCTGACGTTCAGTTGTTTAAATCGAAGTGAAATAAATGGCAAAATAAGTGCGTACGTATTATAAAGACAGTTTATTAAAATCGAGTTCAAAAAGAATGCCGCAATGACCCTGCGTTAGAACCATCCCAGTTTCTCGTTTCTGTAGAATTTACTTTGTTTCACTGCGGGTATTCGTTCGTTTAATTTAAATCAAGATAGGATAATAAGAAAATAGTTTGTTATTAAAAAGAATTCCGCGGAACAATTTAAAATCGAATTCGAATGACGGTTTAAAATCGAATTCAAAAGGAATGCCGCAGTATCCTGCGTTAGGACCACTCCTGTTTTTCTATAGAATTTATAGGTACTTTATTTATTGTTGCTGAGGTACCTACCTAAATAAATTGTTTGTTAAATTTAAATTTGAATTTAAAAACGAATTCAAAAAGAACGCCGCAAATACATACCTGCGCGCTTAGGACCGCTGTTGTTTCTCGTTTCCGTTAAATTTACATGGTAAGTAGAATTGGTTCCTTTTGTTTTAGTATTGACATACGCGTATATACAGTTGTTTAAAAAGAGTGAAGAATGAGTTGTTTGTTGAAAGGGTTTTTCTAAGGCAAGCAAGTTACTTGCTCCACTGGCACTCGAGACGCGCAGAGGCTGGCCGCAAACATGGTCACAGACACCTTTAGTGTCCCCATCCATTTAGTGCACAAATTTACCGGGGGCAAATATTTACCATTTTAACAGATTATTGGTTTAGGGCCCGGCGAGCGCTGCTCTTTAAAGCCGTGCTTAAAAATTAACGGCGGCGGCGCGGGCGCTGCTGTTGTAGGTACATCAGGAGCGCAGCTGGCCATGAAGAATTAAATTATTGTTGATTCTTTTTCAAAAATTTTATGTTAACTCAACTCAGCTGGACTTACGGAGAGTAGATTTATACCGTACAGAACAAAAAAAACGAAAATGATAGTAAGTAGGCACAATTGATAGAGGGTTGAAATAAGAAGTCACAATGATAGGACACGCGAAAAAGAAGACACAAAGAAAACAAAAAGCCAACGATTTACGAAAAAAAAAAAACGAAGAGAAACTGAAGAAAAAGGAAAGATAACAAAGAAACAAAATACGAACAAAAAATATCGAGCGACTACGCGAAAGCAATGATTTCGAAAAAAAATTGAAGGAAAATAAAAAAAATTCATTGACAAAAACAGAGATGCTTTAGAGTATACCTAACCGCATGATCGGACAAGTGAAGAAAACAAAAACTAAACGAAAATACAAACAAAACAAAGTATGTACCTATAAACAAGAAGTACCTAATTAAACAAAAACAATACAATCAATTTATAAAAAGAAAAAATGAAGAAAAACAAAAATATTTGACTGACAGAAAAATTGAGAAGCCTTAAATGTTTATATGATCGGACACGCGAAAAAGAAGACACAAAGAAAACAAAGAAGCAACGACTTACAAAAAGACAAGAAAAACAAAAGAAGAAAAATACAAACAATTGAAAGAAGAATCGAAGAAAAACAAAAGGTAGTTGGATAGATAATCATTTTATGAAAGAGGAATCTGGAGAAAAATAGAAGAACATTATCTCAAAAAATGCTTTGGATCTGTAGATGATAGAATACGCGAAAAAAAAAATAAATTAAATCGAAGAAGCAAAGTAAAAAACCAGAAAGTCGAGTAACTAATAAAAACAATGCCAACAACTCATGGAAAAAAATTGAAGCAAAACAAAAGGTAATTTTCTGACAAAAATAGTGAGACTTTAGATTTGTATATGATTATGACTATGACCGGGGAAGTGAAAAAAGAAACAAAGAAATAAACGAAAATACAAACAAATAAGTGTCACTAAATAAACAATGCAATCAACTTCTGGAGAAGAAAACAAAATATGTAATTGTTTGAGAAGAAATCAGAGAACAAACAAAGAAATAAACGCAAATACAAACAAAAAAGTTGACTAAAAGAGTGACTATAAAACAATGCAAACAACAAAAGATACTTGTCTTAGAAGGAAATAAACGAAAGTACAATTACAAACAAGAAAGATTGACTAAATGATTGATAAAGAAAAACAATGTAAACAATTTATACCTAGAAGAAAAACAAATGATATTTGACTGAAAAGAAAGCAAAGAAGAGGTTAAACAAGATATGAAAATAAAATACAAAAGTAAAATAGTATATACAGGGTGTGGCATTTAATCGGCTTTCTTCATTAACGCCGTTCCTATTGAATATATGGAAAAATGTTTTATACAAAAGTATCATCCCTTCAAGTTCCGCATAATTTAGAATTATTTTCAAATATACAGGCTGTCCCAATTTGGCTGTACGATGTGTAACTTCGTTATTTTAAATGGAACACCATATGTTTTATAACGAATTTGAGCTTGTCAGGTTATTTTAGGGTAAGTTTGATAAGAGTTCCCTATACCTAAGTCCTATGGTTTTTAAGATATTAGGCTTTGTTTACGGTTTTCGGAAAATACAGACGTAACTTTTATAATTAATATCTCATTAACGAAGAAAGTTAGAATGCAAATATTGTGGTACTGTTACAAGCTAAGTGGAAGGTATCTATCGCAGCAACAAAGTTTACTTTTCTTTAAACAGGGATTCAGTAAAACTATTTCCATTTCGGCAAAAATTGAAGGGCAATAACTTTTGTTTTTTAAATGGAACGGTGCTCAAATGACTTAATTATTTTAACAGCCGAGCGAAAACTTTAATGCCGAACTGTTCAACGCCGAATTCCTTTTCACTCCCGGTCGCGTGCTTTTATAAGCCGGGGTTGTTTTTCGCGAACATTCTAGTACGCGACAGAATGTCTAGGGTTGATTCCACCGCTGGCGTAATCTTGAAATGCCCGAAGTTTCTTGTCTAAGGCGTGTCGGCGATGACGCATGAGACGGGCTGGAGCCGGAATCGCCACAATATTATACAGATCACCAAAGGGAGACCTGAATAATTTTTTTGCAGCAATAGAAAATATTCTGGACTCTGTACTTACCAATAATTGTAAAGGATATACACTGATCATGATCCTGTGTGGCGACTTCAATATAATTTTTTTTAATACTGTCAGCATGACAAAAAATATGCTAGACATAACTATCACATTCAATCTAAAACCTACGACTATAGTCGTCCAAGTTTTGTATCGGTTTTATGATCTTGCTATAAAAACAGCTTCAAAAAGCGATCACCTTTCTGTCGCTTTTTTTTGGCAAGGCCATAAAACCGCTACCAAACTGGGACGACTATACCTAGCGTCGAAATTAGGATCATTCAACTATGCGCTTCGAATGTCATCCAACTTCGTAAACGAAGAAGCTGCTATTTGTGCCTATCACGCTTATGTGAATTCAAGGTATGGTGTAATTTTTTTGGGGTAACTCTGCAGATAAAGACAGAATATTTAAACTTCAAAAGCGATGTGTTAGAAGTGTGTTTAATTTAAAATCAAGACAATCGTGTCGTGAAGTGTTTAAAAACAAAAAAATACACACACTTTATGGACTGTATATTCTTGAGTGCGTTATTTTCGTACAAAGAATTAAAAAAAAAATACGAACTAAAACATTGTTACGCCACACGTGGTACTGTACATACTTACCTTAGCACACCTCAAACGAAGCTTACAAAAATTCAAAAAAAAATGTCGTGCTTCAATTAATTAACACATACAACTTCATTTCGTATGAAATCAGAGACTTACCTTGTATACAGTTTAAGCACAAACTTGAACAGCATCTTTGTCATATTCATAATGCATCCTATTTGCTTGATGATTTTTTTAAAACTACAATTAAGTAAAAAGTTTTGTTATATATTGTAATTTAATGACATGTAGGTACCTACTTACTTAAGCACTTTATTTGATTGATGATTTTTTCGACATGTTTTACATACTGTATTGTATATTTATGGAACGAAATATATTATTATTGTTATTATTATTAAGAAATAAACGAAACCACAAACGAAAAAGTTTGACTAGAAGAGTGACTAAGAAAAAAAAACTAAACAAAACAAAAAACAATTGACTGAGGCGAAAACAAAGAAATAAACGAAAATACAAACTAAAGTTTTATTGAAGAACAATGTAAACAACTTGTGCAAGAAAACTGAAGAAAAACAAAGGACAATTAAAGATGCAAAGGACAATTAAAGATGAAGAAAGTCGCAAGTCTAAAACCCGCTTTTCGAATTTTTGACTGAGAAGAAAACAAAAGAAAATAAATAAAAACCAAAATACAAACAAAAAAGTTTACTTAACTAAAAAAACAATACAAACAACTTATGGAAGAACATTGAAGAAAAACAAAATCGCTTTTTATTTAGAAGGCCTTGCCTTTACAATGATTAAAATTTTTTCTGCGTTTGGTTTGAATTGTATTAACTCCAAAGTCATATTCAGTTTTTTTTGAATTTTGTTTTTTTTTTTTAATAGACTTTCACTGCAGCAAACGGACGACGCGATTTAGGTGACCGACTTTCACAAAGTCCCATCTCCAAGGAGGAAAAAAAAAATTATGCAACCGCGTATTTAATTAATATTGACAGCGATTTATCTATTTAAATTTCTTAAGATTAAGCGCCCATTTCGACTAGGAGATGGAAATCCTTATCGGCTCCGCTTCACGAAAATAAATCGTTCTCTTACGGCACGTTTATTTTTAGAACGCTTTACGAGAAAGTTATCTCCCGCAAAATATTTTCACCCAAGGAAAAATAATACTTAGTTAATAATTACTAATGCTGCTGACTCTGTAAAATAACTTAACTTCGGATTATATCATCTTAAAATATATAACGATGACATGACAAGAGTTTCACACAATACAATTGTTCATAATCACCTGGTATATTTCATGCCGTATAATTTTTTTTTAATACGCAAATTGAATTACTTATCTATTTGAAGCGTCTTTAAAAGACGAAGGTAGTTAATAAAGTATGTGCTTGGACGTACTTGAAATCCATGGGGAATTATTATTGTCACAAATTGGCCGCTTAAGCAAACACGCCTTTCTCAATATTTGCCTGTTTGCCCAAGAATTTAGGATGAGTTTATTTTACATTAAGTTCTTTATAGTAAAAGGCTTCCGTGTTTTAAAAACACCGGTAGCCCCGTAATTTCTCTAAACCGTGCCTTTGTTTGTTTATGCTCAGCGAGGAATAATCATATCAAAAAGCGCGCAGGTATGCGGCCGGCGTGTTTGGTTTGTACTCGTACGTTTTTATTTTTATTTTTTAAACTCTCGACATGCAAATGCACGGCCAGAGGTAATTCACGTTTGACGCGGCTCTGTTTAATTAAAAAAAAATACACAAACGAAAAGTTCAACTTAAGACGGATAAGTTTTAGCAATAATTATAACGAGTGATCATAGAATAACGTCATCCCACAGTAGGCCTTGGAAATAATACAAAACGCTCGAGAAATCAGAATGACGTTTTTACTGACACATTTCACTTGTGATAGAAGTGACGGAACTGTCAAAATTTTAGGTTAAGAAAACACCCGTTTAACTATGGCGCCTAGCTCGAACTGCCCAGGTCAGGGGTGTGTTCGTACAGTATTTCTGTAACTCTAACTCAAGAAATTTAACGTTCACGAAATCAGAAATTGTAACCTTGCTGCATAAGTATTACCGACGCGACATTCTCTGTAGGTACCTAAAGTGCACTTTACATTATTTGATTTTTGTGTTTGATATTTCTGTCTGATCGAATCAAAAGAAACAAACAGTTCTTTGTTTACATCTACTTGACTTTTTGATTGGACTGAACTGTCATTTTTAGTTTGCGTTTGTAAGTATAAACATAACCCTAAAAGGATGAAATTTCGAATAGTATTGTTATCTTTAAAAATTGTAACTTGATCATGAATCACAATAAGATTTTATTACAGCAACTATCTATCGCTATTTCTGCAACATTTCTGTTATTCTGTTGTTGCAAATACAAACGATGCTCAAAACTCGAATTTCGAATGAAAAATCAAATGGAAATAGACACCGACCTATTTTCAAAAATCAAATCTAAAATCAAATGAAAGATAGAACATTTCACGTGAAACGTAAAATCAAACAGTGTAAACGTAAATATTTCGTCATTTGAGCAAATCAAATGCTAAATCCAATAATGTAAAGTGCACTTAATACCAAAACGTTACATTTTACATTCGTTACCACGCTCATAATTCTGGTTACATTTATAAAGTTTGCACAGTTGTCTTTTGACAGTTATAAATCCTCACTTTCTCTCTCTTAACCTAAAATAAATGCTTAAAACAGAATAACTGAAAAATTTGTTGAAATTAATAACTCACCAAGATTACTGCAAAACGTTTTGAAAGGAGTTAAAAAAAGGGTTAGAAAATGCTGGACGTGGAAGGCAAACATTTCCAGCACCTTTTATAAATTGATTGTTTATTTTTATTGCCAGTTTTATGTTCTTAAAACTTTCAAACCTCAAATTGTTTTCATAATTTCACAATTCTATGCCTGTTTATTAAATCTTAGGTCACTTGTCATACTGACTTCAGACGCACGTTTCTGGATTTATGATAAAGTAACGACACCCTCTCTTAATCCATAGCATACTCTAATCTGAAATTCAATTGATCGCATGATACATTCATAGGTTATTATAGACTTCAATTAAGAAGTGAATGAGTTTTAGGTTAATTTTAGAATTTTTCGTTACCACTTTTGCCGCATTTAGTTACCACTTTGCCATATTTAGTTACTGTAATTAGTTACCACTTTGGACAATAAACTACTGCTAGTATGACTCCCAGTGTTTGGGCATAATTGGATGATTTCAAGAATCGGAATCATCGCAATCGGATGACAGGAATGATCGGAATATTATCAACTCTTGGCATGAAATATCTTAGCTTAAGTGAAAACTACCAGCGTTTTCGATTCACCTGCACCGGTTGCACTCAGTGTATTTGCATCTTCTTTTAACCGCATGCAATAACATGAAATGAAGATACTCTGAGTGCGCATTAGTGCGATCAATCGAAAACGCTATAAGTCGTTGCACTCCTTGATGCTGTTTCACAGTAAAGCTAAGACATGCCTTCCAAATTCCATGGCAAAACTTAAATTTTTTTTTTAAATCACCTTGTATATTTTTGTAGGTATATGGAATCAAAAGGTTTATGTAAAAATGGTGATTTTTTATCTAGTGTGGTAATGCTTAAAAGAAGGTTGACTGAGCATCTCGCTTGTAACAGAAAGTACAGTGCAGTGTTGCCAATAGAATTTTCCAAAAAGTCTGACATTAGCTTAAAATAAATAATCGCTGAAATGTGACTAGAAGCAGACAACAATTTAGTAAAAACAAATGCCGAAAAATCGAACTGTGTCGGATACATTAAATATATCAATATTCTACTCAAGCATATTAGGTTTGGCAACACTGGTCTCAGTATTAAACTATCACTAAAATTACAAAAAAAATTAGTGTTGGTTTCTGTCAAAAATAAACAAAAGACGATCGATTGTTTAACAAATGCAAGAAACAAAAAAAACGTCGACGATTCGAATATAAGAAAACCTTCCATTCTTACTTTTCCGTTAAAAATAATAAATGCGATAAAAAAAGATGTTCTAAAGCGTAAACAAAAGACGATCGATCATTTAACAAATGCAAGAAACAAGAAGAAAAGGTCGACGATTTGAATGTAAGACAACCTTCTTTCGTTAAAACAGAAATAAAAATTTAACTTATTTTGTTACAGGTTTACATAGTGTTTAATGATTTTGAAGTTTTGGTTTATAATAACTGGCTTACTAATCTGGATGGGCGCAGAATTATTGCAGCGTATTTAGGACACTCCAATATGTTTATTTCTGCTTATACATACATAACTGATAAAACGAGGCAATAAAATTTTAAGTAAGAATTAAATACCACCAAGTTTATCAAAACGAAAGAAATGTCAGTTTCAATAAAAATAGAGGAGAGCGTTAGGACCTCTCCAATGACAAACGGTGCTTTCAAAATTGTTCGTCAAGAACTTTTGCAAAAAAATTATACAGGGTGTTTGTTAAACATACGGCAAAAATTCAAGCAATGATTCTTTGGGTGTTCTATAAATAATTAACTCTTTGACGATTAAGAAAAAACGCTTCGTTTCGAAGATACAGGGTTTTAAAAATGTTCAAGCGATCTAGCGATGTTGATATGTAATATTCTTGAAAATAGTTATTGCCCTGTATCTTCGAAACAAAGCGATTTTAAAAAAATCATCAAAGATATAATTATTCATAAAATAACGCAAAGAATCACTGCTTGAATTTTTGCCGTAACTTTAACAAACACCCTGTATATGTATGTATAGTCACGCTCAAGTAAATCGATGCCCAAGCTTGTGAAACGCACTCTCGTTAACACTGACGATAAAAGTTATAAAGTTCAAATTTCAACATCAACGGTAAGGAAGATTATGGCAATCTAGAAGAATCGGAATGATTAGGGTTATTTGCAGGATTAATCGTGCCAGGTGATATCGATTCAGTTAATCAAAATGTACTTCTTCAACCTTAACGAGATTACAAATAACCAACGAATAAATAACGTGCTTCATATCTCGATGGTTTTTGTAATTAACCGCGGTTAAAATTACTTTTATGACAGTTTGACAGTTGACGTAAAGTTAAGTTTGACTGACGTAAGTATAGCAAGCTACGACTTTACCTTGTCAACATAATTACGTAATAATTATTTTCTATAACGACCTAGTAAGTAAAAAAGGGTTCTTATTGTTAAACGCGGTTACGCTAAACTGCTTTTATGACAGTTTGACAGCTAATGAAAATTAAGTTTGGCTGACAATTGTCGAAGCAGGATACAAAAATGGTTAATACTTAATTTCTCATTCCGAATAAAAAAATTAATTCATTTACAAACTTACATTACGTACGCTTATTAACGCTATTATTAAAAGTTACTAAATCATAGGGTGGTGTCGAATTAATTGATCACAAGCTACGTCTTTAGTTTATCAAGATAATAAATTATTTTGTTTAAAGATATATATGTATGTTACAAATGACCAATAAAAATAACATAAGGATTCTTGTAATTAACCGCGGTTACGCTAAACTACTTTTATGACGGTTTGACAGCTGATGTAAAATTAAATTTAGCTGACAATTGTCGAAACAGGGTACAAAATGGTTAATACTCAATTTATAATTCCGAATCTTAGATTACGTTCGCTTATTAACGCTATTATCAAAAGTTACTAAATCATGGGGTGGTGTCGATTTGGTTAATCGCAAGCTACGTCTTTATCTTGCCAAGATAACATAGTATGTATTATTTTGTGTATGTTATAAATAAAGGGTTTTCGTAAATAACCGCGGTTACGCTAAATTACTTTGATGACAGTTTGATCGCTGATGTAAGATTAAGTTTAACTGACAAGTATCGAAGACTAATACAATTAATCATATTCAGACGTTTGACTGTTGTTTGTTTTAGGCGTGCGTGAGCTTTGGATATTTTCACATCAAGTTCAAACAGCTGTACCTCCGTAAATATTGAAAATTGAACACGAGTTCACATGAACTTTTTTACTTAACAGGTCCGTACTACCAATCCCTAAAATATTAAAAATTCCTTCCGAAACACCCTGTATATTTGCTCACATACATACGTATTATGTGAAGAGGGACACTGTAAATAGTGAAATAATTAAATTTTGAATGAATGAAATGTATAACTCCGTTACGTTACTTTCATGATACACCTGTCACATTCGGATATTCAAAGGGTGCGCTGCCTGTCGTTTGTTTTAGACGTGCGCGCGCTTTGGATATTTACATGTAAAGTATCTCCGTAACCACTGAGAATTGAACACAAGTTCATATGAACTTTTTTACTTAAAATGATCCGTACTACCATCCCCTAAAATATTTAAAAAAATTTCTGTAACACCCTGTATATTTACTTACACGCATACGTGTTATATGAAGAGGGATATTCTAAATAGTGAAAAAGATAAAGTCTGACTGCTCTAATGACTTTATTGGTGCAAAGCGATTTGACCTTCTTTTTTTACGACGACGTTACGTTACTTCATGAGACTTCTTCAGTACAGAAGGGTCGTTTCTTGTTATGTTATACCACGTTGTTATTGCGAAGGTTAAATTTTACACACTTTTTCAACTGATTTCATCCAGTAGCGGACGAGACACAAATTTATAAACAGCGTTATAACTAAATTCACATTTACTCAGTCGAGGTGACCTTCGTTTAACCCGTATCGTGTTATCGCTTATCAATTTACTCATTATTATTATTACGCTAAATTGCTGGCGACTGCTCGCGACTTTACGTACAACATCTGTGAACGCTTTCACGCTCTCAAAAAAAGCAAGAGTTTTTGTTAATTTAAGTTTGCTTTGAAGTAGCAGCGCTTTTGCGAAATCTAAAAATAAAAATACCTGGACGATGAAAAGAGTATTGTGATGTGAGGCCAGGTGCTCTTGATCTTTTGGAAAAAATCTTTTTGTTTCAGTTATTTCTACATTAATAATAAACAAAAAAAGTTCCTTTACCAAATGAACGTTCATTTGCCTAAATAGTCACATTATTATATGTACGTATTTCATTAAGTATGCCATCATCTTCAGTTGTTTTAACAAAATTACAAGTTAGCTGTCAAAATACATACATATAAACTTCATTTTTTTTATTCCATGCTGATCTGATCCTCAACATTTCATCTAAGGAAAATTTTTCTTGAAACTATAAACCAGCCGTCAAATAAATATTTTGGCAACGAGACTATTAAATTAATCCTCTAAGGTGCTCGTACCTTAGAGCATTAATTCCCTAGAATAAATAATGAAGCCAATAGCTAACCATGGACGAGCATTCATTCCCGCCGGAAAATGCAATCGTAAAGAAAAGAACGTGGGTTGGTGAAATACGAGATGACTAGCCAACATTCTTACTTCCTTCTGGAATCATGTTAGGGATGTTCCGACGTTCCTGACCGACACGATAAATACTTAGTTTCGTGTAGGCTTGTTTATACTTCCACTATTTCCTAGATTCAGCTTGTGTTAGTGGGTTAGCACAGGATTTATTTCGTTTCATTTTCTTGAAGGGAAAGATTGTCGAAAGAAAGAATGGCATGAATGAATGCTGATTTTTACGTGTTACTTGAAAAATTTATAAACAAGTCAGATTTAGTTTTACAGGGCCAAGTTACGTACTGTTAGGCGGCAAAGTCAGTGTTGCCAACTTTATTTTTTGTTGAGAGCTAAACGCTAACCAAAACAGAACTATAGGTCTTGTAAACTTCCAGCCAACTGACGTTAAACCAGTACCAACTGAACTCAAGATGTAACGTACGATGTATTCGTTGAAATTTAGTAACATTTTGTTACTATAAGTTTTTGAAAATGACAATGTTGCCACCGCTTCAATTATCACTAACGTCAGATATGTTTACTTTGAATATACAACACATACATAACCTATACACCATCAACCACCGATCATATGTAAACACTTCAATACTTGGCAACATTGTTATAGCATTACGTCATAAATATGAATGACGAAAGTTGGCTGGAAGTTTACAAGAACTGTACAGTTCATTTTTTCATTATATGCCAATGGGATCAATCCGAGTTAAGAATACAACGTGACCTCCGACTGCAAGCGGCAAAGCTGTTGTATGTAAGTTAAAAGGAAAGAGCTACATAAAAGTTCTTAAACTTATCAATCGATCGATCGGTTCTTTGCGCTTTATGAATCTCGTATTTATTATTTGTTCGGTAGATACGTTTAATGCATTGTGGAGTGGAGGCTTGCACCTTGTCCAGCGACCAACGAAACAGTTGTCAGAAAGGCCAAATTTACGTCAAACAATGTCAGATAGACAAATACGGGTGAAGCGTCACGTTGACATTTGCGTAACAAATGAACCAAATTTATGCCGCTCTTTGACGAATTAAAGCAAAACCGTATTCGTTCATGATTGGCCCTCAAATAAAACCGCATCCTCAAATTTGGTCGCTAAGACAACCCCCAGAGTAAACACAAAAAGACTGCCCCCTAACGAAGGGGTGCCAACTTTAGAAGACGCAACGGTAAAATTTTGTTTTTACGAGAATTATTGACATGTCTTTTTGTTTGTGTATATATATTCTATGGTATACCGACAAAGGACAAATAAATTACTTACTTACTTAAAAAAAAATTGCGAAAATACTGTTGCCCCATGAGATATCACGCACGAGATGGCGGCCAGTGCGGACAATAGCGTATCAGCGCAAACTTGCAAAGTTTTGGCTGCAAGTCGGCTGGATTGGCATTTACACGCTACCTTTGCGTCTTGTTGGTCGCCGGGGTTGCGAGCTACTGTTTTGCTAATGAGGCCCCAAATAGGGCCGAAATAGCTACACAGAATATGCTCGGGGGCCCCATTGCAATCCAGCCGATTTGCAGCCAAAATTTTGCATTACAAATTTCAATTCAAAAAATCGATTCATCGGGGAATGATCGATTTATTATCATTTGAAACAAAATAGAAAAAACCGATTCGTTTGTATCGAAGTCTCCACCGCTATCTGGTATGTCCTGAGCAGCCTACTGTTGGAAACACTCACCAGAGCCTCCCGTGCATCCTATGTCAGGAGTAACCCTTTCGTGCAACTTATTGTCGGAAGCACATCCAAAGCCTTCCGTGCAACCCATTGTCAGAAGCAACACATACACACATTCTTCCGTGCATCAGAGACTTTGTCCTCTAGTAGCCCAGACGATAAGCAGTCAGACTTTGTTATTTATTGATTTTATATTGTTCATTTATTTATTTCTGTTTGTTGTTAAAGTTTCAAGTTGCATTGAATAAAATTATATACCAGAACAGGCTACAAGATATTAATATTGGTTTGCATTGTTTTTCTTTTTGGGTGCGTCAGGTGGATTACATTAGAATAACTGTTTTGCAATGTGGCGCGCTAAAAGCGCAGACAGGCTGGCCAACTGCTTTCTACGCTCCGTTGCCATTCCTGGACGGTCCCCAAGCGACTTCTCCGGCGTGATTCATGTCCACCTTCATCATATGCTACACTACTTTTAGACAGATAATTTATTCGCGGCCTTATCAAATTTATTCTCGTAATTGTACGCATAGCTCAGGCGCGTTCGAAAAGCGTTCTTTTCGGACGAGAATAACAAATGTTGCACGAATTTAAATTCCGAAGCGTGCCATTTTCCGGCCGGTTTGTTCTATTAATGTTGTTTTCTACACTAAATTTGTTGGCGTCGGCGTCTGTAATCAAACGTCCATTTGTTTGGGGGCGCGCACGAAAAACCCGTCCCGTGTGCGTGAATCCGCCGACAGGATTATCTTACAAAGTGAAATATTGAAATTTCATATTATTTAATAATAATACTGTCTGAAATGAAATCGTGCACAGACTATTAAGATTCAGTGAGCCTTGAAGATGAGGACTTCTCTCTTGTCGAATGTGGTCGGCTATCGTTCACTGTATAACCCCCCGATAACCCGTAACCCGGAGTCACGACGATAAATTCTCCGCAGGCATTATATCAATTTTAATAGAATCAGAAATTTGTTGTACGTTACAGTTACTGAGCCCGGTGTTATTTATTGCGACGCGTCTTTTCGAGATTTATGTTATTCAAAATAGTCCGTCTTGATGTATAAGGTCCATAAACTGTATACAACGTGATACGCATATTATATATTTAAAAAAGAATGCAGAAAATAAAAATTGCTGTGTTTGTTTTAAAAAAAGAACAAGAAAACCGTTTCCTTTTATGTACTTTTTTCCTTGGCTTTGATTTTCGAATTTTCCTTAACAAGTCTTCTGTAACCTGTAATAACTTCGTGCCATCGCTTTCTTGATCTCTCCTTCAATTTTTTTTTAAATTTTGGTGTGACCCAGCCACTGTAAACTTCTGGTTTTTGTTATTATGCCTATTGCTGATTCATCTATTTGTTTTACTCTTATATCTATCTTCTATTTTCTTTTGTTCTTTCTTATTTAGAATTCAAGATTCGCGCTGTTGACCTTTGTTAGTCTGGAGTCCATTTCTGTTTTTTCTTCATATTTGTTTGTTACTGTGGTATGCAATTAGGATGCAGATATTTGCTGTTTTCCTTTTGAGAGTGAGATGTTCTGGTGCTCTAAGTTTGGAGCAGTTCAGTGTCAAATCACGCAAGTAAGTAAAAGGAACGCAAACGGGGGCGCACAGAATGAGATGCACAGTACCTAACCTAAAATGTGTACATTTGATTGTAAATCCTGTATAATTTATTTAAATAGATGGTAAGATTTTCAGTTTGTTCATTAGCCATAACTTATAAATATAATACGTCTTAAATACTTAGAATCTTCATCTATTTTCTGCCGATTGACATGTACGAGCCCTAACAACTATATGTTGGAACAAGCAGTTATGTCTGAAATAAATCGTGAATTCGGTGAAATATTATGATGAATTTTTTCAAGATTTTGTGAATTTATTTCATTATGTTTAACAGACCTTTTACAAGTATTTTTGAACAATGAAAGTTAATTGCTTTAATATAATTCTTTTTTTATTTATTTTCAGCGCAATACTGTTGACAACTAAATGTTGGAACACGTAGAATTTAACAAAATAAGAAACAAATTTAATAAGAGTAACATCTCCTTTTGCTCGAATAATTGCCTGAAGTCTATCAGGCATAGTATCGAAAGACGTTTGCAAAATTCAGGTGTAAAACTATCCCAAATTTCTTGTAATTTGACGCGCAGTTGAGGTAGGGTTCACTGAGAATTGTTTTTTAAATTTTGTTTCATTTTATGCCACAGTATTTCTATTGGATTGAGATCTGGGCTGCTGGAAGGATGTGATAGAACTTTAACACCAATGTGCCCAAACCATTCTTTTGGTGTTTTTGCTGTGTGACATGACGCACCGTCCTGTTGGAATACGTAATCTCCATTCGGATATATTTTGGCAACAAGTTTTGAAGAATGTTTTTATATTTTTCTGCGTTTACAGTCCCTTCAATCAATCCCTTAGCTGACATACATCCCCAAACCATAGTGCCTTGTGGGAACTTAACTATTCGATTAAGGCAGTCTTTATGGAAAGCTTCTGTTTTTTCTCGATTTACGCGTTTACGATGATCTCCCACTCAAACATTAAATTTGCTTTCATCACTAAATATGACTTTACGCCAGTCAATTTTAGACCACGAAAGTTTAGATTTAACCCAAGCGTAACGATTCCTTTTTTGTTTTTCTATCAATAATGGCTTTTCTTTGGCCTATAAATTGGAATATATTCAAAGGTAAAATTTTTGCACACTAAGGCCCGATTTTACAGTCGCTGGATAAGCATTATTCTTAGAATAACGTGACGTAAGTGTGGCGTAGATATGGAGGAACGTTAAAGGATATTCAAAGAACATTGTTTTGCCTTTATGGTACTGCCGAATGATAATCTCGCACACTTTTCGATCAGTTGGTTTCCCCCGTCCCATTATTGTCACAATATTTCAAAAATTATATAATTTTGACGACAACAGAACAAGGTACAGACAATATGTCAACTTTACGAGTAGGTAAAACCACGTAAAACATTGTTGACAACAAAGGCTTGTTTTGTTTCAAAGCGGTCTTAACGTCACTGTGATAAAATTGAAGAAAAGTAAAAAAACCAATGCGTGTTCCAACATTTAGTTGTCAGTGTTTTCATGTATCAAATGTGTAAATAAATTGCAATAAATTAAACACAAGTTAATTTTGCTCTAAACATAATTCGAAACAACATTGAAAATATTGCTAGTTGCTTATTTACTGTTTAAATTTAAAAAATAGTTATAAATTCAGTAAACTAGCATTTTATTTGAAAAAATGTTGCTTGTTCCAACATATAGTTGTTAGGGCTCGTAGTCGTAATTTTAAATTTTACCGCACAAATTTGACATTAGGGTTTCTTGCACCAGCCAAAAAGTAGGTGCTTGAGGGGGAAGGAAGAGGTAAACATAGAGCACCGATGTTAAAAGCTCTAGTCAAAAGGAAACCAACATAGTGCGTATCAGGAAAGCAAATATTGTCAGCTTGGGAGACCCCTGCTTGAACATTGAGTCACTGTTGCCAATTTACCGATTTTTTCTCCCTAGATCTGATGACTTTGTGTTGAAATTTCAGACAAATTTTAGTAAATTCAGACTTTTGTGACCGGCTTAGTGACACATCTAGTGATTTTATGATTTAATAATAACTTATTTAGTTGTTCATTTTAAATTCTGTGGAGACATCCGTCATAAAATAATTAGCCATGTTCCCAAATATAAAAATCGCGTTCTTCTTTATCAACAGTTTGTACCAACAAAGGATTTTTTTTAATTTCTGCAAAAACACCGTTTTGACAATTTGCAGAAGCATTAAGAAGACAACGTAGAAAAAATGAATGACGATCGATTTTTTGAGCAAAAGTTTTCCTTTCTACCATCGATTATTATTCTTAATTTTAAAATGAACACAGAAAAAAGAAAAATTAATCCGCCACTGTTTTAGATTTGCTTCATGTCGTATCCGACACACTTTCAAAAACACCCAGTATATCAAATTATAGTGTTGGCAAATGTAAAGTACCGTAAAAATACATTATTGAAAGTAAGTGTTTACTTTTATGATATATTTTTTTGGAATATCTATTTTTATTTCGTAAAATTTGCTTTACACAGAGCCACCGGCCGTCAGCATTTCATAACTTTTTCATTTAGAGCTCTAAATGAAAAAGTTTAGTCATGATTCTGATTCCGGTACATATTCCGATTATTCGTGTCATCCGATTGCGATGATTCCGATTCTTGAAATAATCCGATTATGCTCAACACTGTAGTTTCTTGTCCAAAGTGGTAACTAAACATGGTAAAGTGGTAACTAAATGCGGTAAAAGTGGTAATGAAAAATTCCAAAACAAATCTAAAAGTCATTCACTTTTAACTGACGTCTACAATAACCTATCAATGTATCGTTTGTGTACAGTTGCCTAATAAACACATAAATTTGTGCTACACTTAGATATAAAGACAAAATTCGACAATTATTTTTCAACTACGGATGTAAACAAACTGCCATTATTGTAGAAACTGACCTACCGTAAAGTGGTAACTTCCATCAAATGTAATTGCATTCTCTTACTGCCGTAGGTTCTCTCCTGTTCATTAATTACTCGTAGGTGACTTTCTGTTGTAACTTCAGATAAATTTTAGTAAATTCAGAATTTTGTGACCGGTTTAGTGAAACATCTAATGATTTTATTATTTAATAATACCCAACTAATTTAGTTATTCTTTTTAAATTTGTGGAGATATCTGTCATAAAATAATTAGCCATGTTCCCAAACATTAAAATCGCGTTCTTTTTTATCAACAATTTGTGTCGACAAAGGAATGTCTACATGAGGTTAAAAGAAGATGCAAATACACTGAGTGCGACTAGTGCAGATGAATCGAAAATGCTATTACATTTTTGCAAAAACGCCGTTTTGGCAATTTGCAGAAGCATTAAAAAGACAACGTAGAAAAAATGAATGACGATCGATTTCTTTGAACAAAAATTTTTCTTTCCACCATAGATCGCACTTTGTTTCTTTGTTTATTAATTTGTTTTTTTCTTGTAGGCATTTTTTAAGGAAGTAAACGCGCAGTTGACTGCATTTTGTTTTTTCTATGAAGAAAGTTGACGAATTTCAACTGGAACTCGAACGTCTTTTGTAATTTGTTTTTAACGCAGAACCGTAGTTTACCTCGACGACTTATTGTTAGATGCAATTTCGTTTTAATCTTATCACGGACAGCTTAAAAGTCGCACAAATTTCAACGTTTCGCTATTAGTTGACAATACCAAAATTTTTAAGTTGCATGGATTTGTCGAAAATGATTTTTGTACTGCAGTGTTTCCCGTAATTTGTCGAAAGTAACAACACACACAAGTTCATATTCTGTAAAAGGAAAGTCGTTCTTACGAAGCGGAATTCATCTGTGCATGTACAGGCACTGAACACTGTCAAACTAAAAGAAATATGTCATTTTTCAGTCACGCGTTGCAAGTAATCTCGCTTATTGTACCATTGTACGCGTACACGTTCGCACCATAATTACATTTTTAGCAACAATGTTTCTCTAAGCATAAAATAAATAGGTCTTTTGTTAGAAGTAGTTTCAACATTATAATCATATTAATAAAAAAAAAATACAGCGAGATTTAACGTATATAGTATAGGTACGGATTATTGCATGCATACAGGTTGATACAAATGCGAGTACCACCTTAGAGATGACCTTAACTCAATACAAAGAACATCTGAAGTTAAAATAAATTTACGCATTTTTGTATACCGGTTGTTGAATCAAACTGAGATCATTCAGAAATTCAATTGGAATAAACAGCGCATATAGTAATTGAAAATTGAAATTTATGAAGTGCAAACGTGACTATACCGCTTTCTGTCTGTGAGAAAGCGTATGTTCTCACTTTGCAACAACGATCAGTATACTACTTAACTTTTGGAAGTCGAACGCAAAGAGTATCATTATTATAGCTGCGTAACCAATATACTGCAATAAAATAAACTGCGAGAGAAAGTGTTTGATGAGTGTAGAAAAAGATGAATCAGTAATTCAAAAGCAATTGATTTTTCTAATTTAAATGACGATATCATTTTTTAATTAGAAATGTTTGTTATAGTTTATGTAAATACAGATTTGGAATGATTGAAGATGATTTGAATTTACCGCCATGCTAAATTATAATTACGTTGGCAACACCCGGTTCTGTCATTTTTCTTTTGATATAAGAATAGTAATAGTAAAATTAAAAAAAAAGATGCACCTGCGAAAACCAAACAAACAAGATAACGCGTCGACTCTGAAACATGAAATTTAACACCGAATAATCAATGCCTGCGTTCAGCCCAAGGTCACAGCATATGTAATAAGGTAATTTCTCAGTAGGGACACTTAAACGTCAGTGTCAAAAAGACCGCCATACTGTTTGTTTCATTTTCACTTGCTTTTCGTTTTCCTTTTCTGCTCATTCTTTACTTTCACTTTTCATTCGTTTAATTTTCTATTTCAAATTTTGTTTGTCTTTTGTTCTTTTGTCAAATTTTCCTTTCCATTTAGTTTTTCACTTGTCTTTGGTCTTTCATTTAATTTCATTTCGTTAATATTTAAAAAGTAGGTGATCGTCATTTTATTTTTTTGTTTACTGTTTCTTGTTCCAGTTATTGTTTTTTTTTTGCTTTTTCATCATTCAATCGCATTCATATTTTTATTGTTCATTTATTCTCTTAAACAAATTAATTTCGTTAATATCCTAACGTCATTCAAAAAAAAATTGAATGCGAAAGATGTAGGTATTATTCCGCAGGTTATACTGCCATCAACGAAAAAACAATCGAGCATCGTGTTATCAAATTATAACAAAAACTACGTAATTTTTGTCGGAACACCCTGTATATTATTGCATTTTTGGATTCTACGTTGAATTCTAGCCTGAATTGATGGGTCGCACCATGGGGTTATCGCGAGCGGTTCTCGAGTTATTAAGGGCTGTGAGGTGACAGTTGTTACCCCCTATATCTCATTTGTTTGTCAAAGTACAAAAAAAAAATTGAATGCGAAATATGTAGGTATTATTCCGTAAGTTATAATGCCATTAACTAAAAAACAATCGAGCATCGTGTTATCCAGTTATAACAAAAAAATACGTTTTTTTGGCTGAACACCCTGTATATTATTGCATTTTTGGATTCTACGTTGAATTCTAGCCTGAAATGATGGGTCGCACCATGGGGTTATCTCGAGCGGTTCTCGAGTTATTAAGGGCTGTGAGGTGACAGTTGTTACTCCCTGTATCTCACTTGTTTGTCAAATTACAAAAAAAAATTGAATGCGAAAGATGTAGGCATTATTCCGTAGGTTATAATGCCATCAACGAAAAAACAATCGAGCATCGTGTTATCGAGTTACAACAAAAAATACGTAATTTTTGTCGGAACACCCTGTATATTATTGCATTTTTAGATTCTACGTTGAATTCTAGCTCGAAATGATGGGTCGCATCATGGGGTTAACGCGAGCGATTCTCGAGTTATTAAGTGGTGCGAAGTGACACTTGTCACCCCCTCTACCCTCTATAATTTTGAATACAAAAAATGTAGTTTT
This sequence comes from Dorcus hopei, assembly GCA_033060865.1. Lineage (NCBI taxonomy): Eukaryota > Metazoa > Arthropoda > Insecta > Coleoptera > Lucanidae > Dorcus > Dorcus hopei. Next base: position 28,653,988 of record CM065418.1, on the reverse strand, counting down.
TTTTCACCACCGGTGGAGAAACAATCAAGCAGACGTTATTAAAATATAAATCAAAGTTATGTTTCGTAAAAAACGGAACACTCTGTATATTAATACATTTTTCTTTTAAATTTTACTTAGAATTGTAGCCTGGGTCGCATCGCAGGACTAACACAAACGGTTGTAAATCGTAAAAAAATCAAAAATCGTTCGACCCCCCCCCTTCATTCCCCCTGTATTTGTGGTCCATGAGTTCGCACTTACGAATTTAAGAAACGCAACAGCACAAAGAATTCCGTTTACCAAAAAAAAAAAACAAAATAGCTTCGGTGTTTTTCGCGACGTTCAATTGTTTTTTTGGCAATTGTTTCAAGGACGACGTCTTCGACTTTCACAGTCAAGTAACTCGAGAACCGTTCGCGTTAGATCCGTCGTGTGACTCATCATTTCAAGTTAAAAATCGTCGCAGAATTCGAAAATGCGACAATATACGGGGTGTTCGTTCTAACAAGAACGCAACTTTGGATCAAATCTCGAGGACGCGATGTTCAATTATTTTTCTTTTTTACTTTTACCTACGAGCGTTATCGGATGTGCATTTTGTATGTCACTTTTCTTTTAAATTTCGAAAACAAGCGTAACGCGCGAGCGGGAACTGTCAAGGTTGACACCCAAGACATGATAACTCGGAAACTGCTTGTCGTACATACGTGATGTGACCCATCAATACAGGCTAAAATTCGACGTAGAATCCAAAAATGCAATAAAATACAGAGTGTTACATTAAAAAAATGCAACTTTTGAGCTTATCTCGAGAACGGGATTTCCAATTGTTTATGCAAACGTCGCGTCGTCTCGTTTTAACTGTGCATAACAGTCAGAAAATAGAAATGAGTGTCTAGTTAGTAAATGAAGACGAGTATCTTGCTTCTTGGGACATTATATGATGACATTAGAGCTACTTCTCATTTATAAAAATAATTTAGAGTTTACACATGATTTCAATTTTCTAAATTTTCGCCTTACTGCCAAGGAAAAAAGATTCTTTTTGTGAATGGCAGCCAAGTCCCAGCCGATGCGTGGTGCGGTGAGGAACGAAACCCGATCCCCAGTGTGTTACAACCTCCTGTGACGTTGTCGGAAACTGTCACAGACGCCGACCGTTTCTTTGAAATCCGCCACTCCAATTTAACTGCCCTTTTTTACGGACCCGTTTTGATGTTTCTACAAATCGAGCCGCGTCTCTGCTCTCCGCCTAAATGCTAATTAGTGTCAAGTTTACTGCTAGGCGGCGCGCGTTTCGAATTTACGAACACACGCATATTATTATCTCTGTCGCGATGTCTCATCTGTCTGTGAAAATCCGCGTTTATCTTGCTTGTGTTTTTAGATAAGTTTCGTATATTTTATATAACTTATATTTTGTTTATCTATTAAAATACATAATACTCTAAGGTTCTTGTACCTTAGAGTACCTATTACTTAACAGAATATGCAATGAAGCCAAAATTTAATTGCGTTTTAATCGTCTTGAGTATATAGAAAAAATATTTTGAGCTTCTCAGATTTAATAAAATCTAGTTTTAAAAAGCACGTATTTTAGGAAAAATTAACGAACGGAAAATCGTTTCTAATTATAAAAGACTTGCCCAGAAATACGTCGTTTAAAACGCCTGACAGACACCAAGCCATCATTCAAGTCATTTTCTGTTCATATTAGAGCGTCCATAAGTCAGGACGAGCACCGGGAGCGTGTGCCAAATTGTCATGTAGCCTTACAACCTACAAATGTGCCCGTCGTGTTACACGTCCATTAAATTAAAACTGTTTACATAAGCAGAATTAGCGTGGCGATTTATTTCTTGCACACATCAATAATAGCCCGAATCTTGTTGTATTTAATATTTAAAACTCTTGATAAAATACTTAACCTGCTTAACAATTTTAATAATATTACACAAACGGTTCTAAGAGTTTCAAACATTCTGTACATGCCTTCGTTTAATTAATTTGGAAGTCCCCTCTCGCATTCTTGCGGTGAACCCCACACACGTGACTCGAATATTCAAAATCGAAACATCAGGTTTAGTTGGGGCATGTCACGTTCATAGGTGATCGGAAATAGCGAAGGGCATTTCCCCGAATAACTCGGAATTTCGAGTTAATTTGGGGTTGTGACTCCGAATTAAATGTGCAAAGCAGACATCATTGGTAGGTTAAGTAAATGACGTTAAAACCTTTTAGAATTTGCCTACATTTCTTGTATTCAAAATTTTTTTGTACATCGACAAATAAATGAGATAGAGGGGGTAGCACCTGTCACGTCACACCCCTTGATAACTCGAGAACCGCTCACGTAAACCCTATGATGCGACCCATCAATTCAGGCTAGAATTCAACGTAGAATCCAAAAATGCAATAATATACAGGGCGTTCCGTAACATAATTATGTATTTTTGTTTATAACTCCATAACATGATGCCCGATTGTCTTTTCGTAAATGCTGTTAAAAACTCTTAGTATTAGCCTACATTTCTTGCATTTAAGATTTTTTTGTAACTCGACAAATAAGTGAGGTAGAGGGCGTAGCAAGTGTCGCTTTATATCCCTGGATAACTTGAGAACCGCTCGCGTAAACCCCCATGATGCGATCCATCAATTCAGGCTAGAATTCGACGTAGAATCCAAAAATGCAATAATGTACAGGGTGTTCCGTATCATACTTATTTATTTTTGTTTATACTCCATAACACGATGCCCGATTGTTTTTCGTAAATGCTGTTAAAAACTCTTAGTATTAGGCTACATTTTTTGTATTCAAGATTTTTTATGACTCGACAAATAAATGAGGTACAGGGCGTAGCAAGTGTTACTTCATACCCCTTGATAACTCGAGAACCGCTCGCGTAAACCCCATGATGCGACCCTTCAATTCAGGCTAGAATTCGACGTAGAATCCAAAAATACAATAATATACAGGCTGTTCCTTGCAAATATAACGCGATGTTCGATTGTTTTCTCATCAATAATATTAGAGTTTAACTGAATTATAATTGATAATACTTTATAGTAATTTTTAATAATAAAAATGGTCATTTTAGAATGATATGTAATTTGAGTCTTGAAGGGTCCATGTAAAAATAAAAATTTTATTGCGCGTCTTGTATGTCATGCGCAATAATAAATAATAAAATGCCCTCACGTTCGCGATTTGCCAAGATATTAACGTCAGTCCAACTTGCTCGAAAATTTATGAAACAATTAACATTAATCAAAAAGAAATGCTACATTCAGTTGTTTTAGTACTTTAGCTGCTGCGATTTGTTTGTTTTAGGCGTCGATAAATCAGGCGAATCCCTTTGTCCAGCGATTTTTTTCTGGAGGACTTGTCGCGATTAGCGCAACATTTAATCATAATTATTTGCGCGGACTAATGGAGAGAACTCATTAGAGGAACTAACGGTTTTTACTGGCCCATAAATTTTCGTAACAAATCTATTCCGCTAATAAAGTCCGGTCAAAGAGACGGCGCAGCGTGATGCATGATCTAACACGTGTTGACATTGTCGGGACCGTCTGAAAACAAAACGACGCCGACATGGGCCTGCTTTGATCTAGACTCTCGTAATTTATGCAGTCGTACTTAAAACTTTATTAGAAAACCAGAAGGGAACTTGACAAACTTCGAAAATTATGTTTTTTTTTCGTTTGCTCTGTACGAGTACGGGTCACCATTTGACTGGATAAATCCGAATTTCGAAACCAAACCATTGTACATACAATTTTAAGCAGAAATTTTAATTATTTGTTATAAAACGGCCGAGTTAAAGTGTTCTCCTACGATTGGGAAATACACCCCTAAAATTGAAAAAGGTACAAATAGATAAGGTTGTCAGTGACTTACCCCCTTAACTAAATTTAGACTAACACTCCCCCCATGAATTAATAAAGTTACTTGACGTTTTACGTGAAAAAATATTAGCACTCAACGGTCTGCATCCCACCTGAAGGGGAACTAAAAAAATAAAGAAAAAGTTATAATTTCATTATTATTTTCCGGGCAAAAAATATTAAAGCGCTTGGAATGCGAAATTCACGGTTCATTAATATTTTTTTCATACGTAGCACTTCCGTAAAAGCTGTCCAGAAAATTTGTTTGTACGATTTTCAACAAAAAAAACCTAAATTAAACGAAATAATTTGATTCTTACCCTACCGTAATTCGCAACGTACAAATCTATCACCCTCCTATAGTAATCAAAATAGGCGCGCCAAATTTGAAATCACATTACCCTGTTACGTTCAATTTTAAATTTGCGCGTTTGGTTTGACTCAAAATGGCGGTATTTTATCTACCTAGGAACTTTATAGGCCAGTTTATGGGCTCCTCTGTTCTTATTCCGATCCTGAGTGGATTTCTCACTCTCTCTTACCCGGTGCGGGTGTCTCGCACATCCTGAGTGGGTGTTTCACTCTCTCTTACCCGGTGCGGGTGTCTCGAACATCCTAGAGTGGGTGTCTCACTCTCTCTCTTACCCGGTGCGGGTGTCTCGCACATGCTAGAGTGAGTTTCTCACTCTTTCTCTTACCCGGTGCGGGTGTCTCGCACATCCCAGAGTGGGTGCCTCACTCTCTCTTACTCGGTGCGGGTGTCTCCCACATCCTAACCCTGAGTGGGAGTTTCACTCACAATCATACAACCGATCCGATCCCCGGAGCCTGTACCGGAACGTTTGCACAGTGCGTTGTCGTCCTGCGATTAGTGTCCGTAAGACACACCGTATATTACCGTTTCCGAAACTACCATCCTATGATTAGTGCCCTTAAGACACAATTTGTAAACATCTGTAAATATAGACAAAGTTTGTAAATAAAGTTGTTGCTAAGTGATCGACGCTTTTATTTCCGCTGAACCCGGACACCGACGAGCAAACCCGAACCGCCGGACCGACGTCGAGCAAAGATCGGCAGTTACAGATCACCCCGAAAGTTGACGGACCGTTACAAGAACATATGGCAATTAATGTATTCGATTTTGTTCACTTTGAACCTGGTTCAGTTGAGCGAAAGTTTAAACCTCCTTTGTACAACTGGCACAATGTCATAATAGCCTTCAAGGTCATCTTGTATGTCATCTTCAAGTAAATTAGTATAAAATTTATTGTCGTCCAGTGTTGGGAAAACTATACGTGTGAAAAATATTTTCTACATTACCCAAGCAACACAGGATGGTTTAATAAACGTTTTTTTTTAGTTTAAATAATTGGTTTATATGTAGTATAACATAACTTTAATACAACGTTATAATGTCCGCGTGAAAAACGTATATTCTTTGTTTACGAACTATTAAATACAGATATAGTTTGATACAAGTTTTTTAAACATATAAAAAACACGTATTTATATACGTTTACGAATACGTTTAGAAGTTGTAAATGAAATACATCTAATATTTGTCTCCAAAAAACGTTGAATTTTGATTTATCATAAACATGGATAATTTGGGGTTGTAGAACGTGTATTATATTTGGTTTAAATAACAATCTAGCACTGTGATTGATAGCTGTTTACGAATTCGTCCGATACCTTCCGATTGGTACTAATTTAAAATAAACGTTAAATTAAACGTTTATTTAACGTTCTTTTAATATATGTTTACAAACACTTGTTGGTTCGAACGCACAATATTAAAGATTTTTCTAATTAAAGTCATTGGTTTTAATTCCATTTTAACCCTAGGGTGCATAAATGGGGCCTCCCAGGCCCATGAAGGTGCTTAATTTCTTATAATTTGTTTAAAATATTTTCAATCGAATTGAGCCTTTAGATATGCTCTAAACTCGTTTTTGTCTACTTCACTTCTAATCCAAAACCTTTCGAATTTTTTCAGATTTTGAAAAAAAAATGTTTTTCATCACTACTCTACAAATTTACGCATACCGCCGTCCAGACCCGTCTAATAGAATCTTGTATAAGACAAATCTGATCATGTCCTTAGCTGACTAAATTTTTATAACTTGTTAGAGACATGTAATCTACGTGTTTGTATCAGTCAAAAATTGATAAGTGTTACATGTAAAAATAATGTTTGTAATGAGCACAGTATTAGAATGTGCACAACTTCTTACGCTAAAATATAACTTTTCTGCAATTATGTTTACGTAGACTATTAGAAACTAAATCTAATTAACATATACCTGCATATTTTACTCCAACAAATGTTTTTCCATTGCAACCTAATATATTATATAGGCAGGGCCTCCGAGGCCCGGATCATGTAAATAACGGTATTGTACTGCTTGTGCATCCTAGGGTTAAAGTAATCAACAATTTTAACATTAAAAATAATAACAATAGTTTCAGTTTTATATGATCTGAATAAGAGTGTAGAATATTCCTTTAAAATACGTGTATTTATTCAATGTTTACCATATACGTTTAAAATTTAAACTATAATTCAATCTAAAATTAATTATAGTTTAATAAACGTTTATTAAATCATCTAGTCTTACTGCAAATTTTATTTTCATAACCGTCTAGTAATTTGGTATGCCGCATTCGCTTAAAATACGTATATTTATGAATACGTTTATCACATACATATAATATACCGGAAACACTAATACCATAACCAAAAGTAAACCAAATTTTAGTTTAATCAACGTATATTAAACTATCCTGTGTTGCTTGGGTACATTACGTCTGGTCGTAGTTAACTGTAATTTTTACTCGACATAGTCTATATGAAATGTCACATCCCTAACCTCAAAATGAACGTTTATTTGACGTGTTTCAAATAAATATTGTGTTTTTCACGTTTTTAATTCTTGTATACAACAATTTTATCCATTTTACATTAATTTTGCCTATAAATATTTTTTTAATCTGTGGTGGCTAAGTCATAAACTTAGTCCTAAGTCCTAAGTCATAGACAATTAATTATAATCTTAAAACGAAACCAACGTAATTCATAAAGTAGTAAATTCATTTTTCACTGCGTAGATAATTACAAAATCTACGCGTAATTAATAGGTATTTATACGTCTCATTTTCTACGTCCCAACCCTGTATGTCGTCTGTTGAAATTAAAGGATTTAATTGACATCCTGACAATATAGCTCCGTTATTCTTGATTTTAGAAAAAAGTTGCAAAGTCGAGAATTATATTCTTAATTAAATAGTCCAACTAAATTTTCCAAGTAAACTCCTATTTTTGAGTTATGAGTGTGACACAAACATGCTTTTTTTCTTTAATGAAAACTCGCTTTTCTCGGTTTGAAAAATTCATTTTAATGACCTATCTAACACTTATTAAATGAAAATTGGTGGTAAACGGGTGTCCTGAAAGTGGTGGGATTTGAATTTGTCAAAAATATTTGACAGCTGACAAACGCTGACGCGAAAAGAAAATTGAAATGTCACATGACGTATCGTCAGTATCAAGGAAAAATCGTGAATGGCTTATCCTAAATTTTAAAAAAAGAAACGGTGGTAAAATAACTTTATTGACCTTGTCCGAGAAAGTATTATTTTACGGCCTCGTCATTTTAATGATGTGTAAATCGGAATCCACACAGTGCGTGATTTGGTACCTAGTAATAATAATAATGTAATTACAGTTTACAATGTTTTTCAATCATCGGACTGTATGTAACTAATTAATTTTAAAGAACGTACGTACACATTGCGACGATGTTTTCTCCGAGTGACAATCTCTCGCGGCATTTTAAATATAACCTGGCGAAATATAATAAATCAAAGCTGTCGAGTTCAAAGCGCTCGCGTGCACTGGATATTTTCTAAACCACAAAGCCTGAAATTGTGGAGTGTAAATTATCCATGG